>OZ012679.1:98778896-99978896 GCA_963942445.1 Argyra leucocephala | reverse complement strand
GAAGCAGACATAAGAAACAGATACGATGCAAATATCTACCCAACTGAGGGACTGCCAATATCTACTCCAAATATAGAAGAAATCAAAGCTACAATCAATACAAACACTACAAAGCAACAGGTGAAGATGGAATTCCAGCAGAAATAGCCAAACTGGACTCCAACCTATTCGCAAAAACAATTGAACCCCACATCAGAAAAGCATGGATAGAAGAGAATATACCACCATCATGGAAGAAAGGAATGATTGTCAAGATACCTAAGAAAGGAGACTTGGAAAATTGTAGCAACTGGAGAGGAATCACGGTTCTAAATACTATCCATAAGATAATAACAATTATTATAAAGAAAAGATTAGAAGAAGTACTAGAACCAATACTCCGGAAAGAGCAGGCAGGTTTCAGACCAAACCGAAGCTGTTGACCAGTTAAATACTTTACGGGTCATAGTTGAACAATCAGTAGAATGGAATGCCCCACTATATCTACTATTCATAGATTTTAAGAAAGCATTCGACACAGTCAAGAGATGCGCAATATGGAGAACACTTACAAAGAAGGGAGTTCCTGAAAAAATCATCAACATCATCAAAGCGATGTATGAAGATGCAGAGACAACAGTTCAACACAGAGGTAAGATCAGTGATCCATTCTACACCAATATAGGAGTTAGACAAGGATGTCCACTATCTCCACTTCTCTTCAACACAATACTAGACGACATTCTAAGAGAAGTTTGCACTGGAATAAACGGAATAGAATGGGATCTCTTCGGAAACTTAGAAGACTTAGATTACGCAGATGATGTATGCCTCATATCAAAAAATCAAAGGGACCTACAGAACAAAGTCAACAGATTACAAGAAGAAGCAAAGAAATCGGGACTGGAATTAAATATCGAGAAAACCAAAGCAATGAGGACAAACAATAGTTATAGTGAGCCAATAACAGTGAGTGGACAACAGGTAGAATACGTAGAAGAATTCAACCACCTAGGGAGCATCACAATATCAAGAGGAGGTACAACAGAAGATGTCAACAGCCGTATAAATAAGGTAAGAAAAACATTTAAGAGCCTAATGAAGATATGGCGGAGCAACCAAATATCGAGAACAACAAAGCTAACAATATTCAGAGCATGTGTTAAGTCAACATTAATATATGGCAGTGAAACATGGCTCACTTCGGTCAGAATCAAACAGAAGCTACAAGTATTCATCAACAAGTGCTTGAGAATTATATGCAGAATATTCTGGCCGGCAAGAATTAGCAACGAGGATTTATGGATGATAACTGGAGAAGAACCGATCAACAGACAGATAAATAGGAAAAAATGGAAATGGATAGGTCATACACTAAGGAAATCAGAAAGTGATATAGCAAGAAGAGCTCTAGAGTGGAATCCACAAGGACAAAGGAGACTCGGCAGACAATACAACACATGGAGACGCACAATCGATCAAGAATTAACAATCAACAATTATACCTGGGACGATATTAAGGAAGTAGTACTCAACAGAGAGGAATGGAGGTTCACTATGCTACCACGCGGAGTAATAGGAGAAAAAAAAAAAGATATTATTTTGATTTATGTTATTCCATATTAAAAATAAGTTTTTAAATAGAATTTTCTAGGTCGCACGCACTTAGGTCACTAGTAAAGTTGATTGTCTTGTATTCGTATTGTATGAGAGCAAAATGTGTCCTGAACTAAGAACGTGAACAAAATTAACATCTTTTGTAAGTTATCATAATCTTCTTAATTAAGGCAGCCAGATTACGAAATGGTCAAACCATGACATTTTATGGATTTCTGGAATCTGGGAGGGACAGGGAGAGACATTTAATAAATGTTATTTTGCGAACGATCAAATAATTTTTTTTATTTTTTTATAATAACAAACATAGATAGTAAATAACTAAAAATAATTGATAAATCGATCCATTCAATACATTTAATTTGAATAAATCGTCATCAGAGTAATATAAAAAAAATAAATCACATTCACAAATTCTTTTAAAAAATGTAGATAATTATAAATACTAATTAATACTTATTAACATTTATCGCTGCTTTTTGTTTGTTTTAGTAAGTCATCCCTCTGCTCTACTTCTATCATTAGCTCATTACAATTCTTATTGCTATTTACCTTTAGTACAGCCTGTGAAGTCAAAGTATCAAGTCCCAAAGCTGATTTATCACCTGTCCATATATTATTGATAATCGAATAAGTGTGCTCAACCGCTAGTATATCGACCCATTTTTTGTCGGATTGTTGGTTATTTATTTTCCAGTTTAAAAAAGTTTCATCAGTCAAAAATATGTTAACACGGTTTATTTCGTCTGATAGATTCATATCATCGATATCTAGATTATTTCTAAATCTTTCAATTAATTTGTCTAGCCGTTTAATTACTTCAATTTTCTTCAATTTTTTATTTAACAATGTTCACTCAAATATTTTCATTTCTTTTAAAGGTTTTGTCCACTCATTTAAATAATTGTAAGCAGTTTTGTAAAATTTTTGCATTGATTTCTGAAACGATAGTTCTTGAAACCAGTGATATGTAATTGTCTTGCCGACCGAACATTACAATCTTTAACTCGTTCAAAATTTCGTAAGCCTTAACAGCTTATATTTTTAAAATAGCTTCATGGAAAATTGAAGCTTGCTGATGTAAACAATTAAGATACAGTGGTGTGGATTCATTTTCGAAAAATGTTCACAAAGGTTTTGGTAATTTATGTTGACTTAAGATGTAAGACTTTAACGGTTCATATAATTTGTAAATATGTTCTATGCAGGTCTTAAAGCCAACCATCTGGTTTTCGAGATTCCTAGTAGCTTTAAATATTCAACATTAGCTTCCTCACAAAACAATTTTAGGCTTTCAGTACTGACTGTAAATTTTTTAAAATAAAGATAAATTTGAATTATTTTACCCTCAATATCGATCGATAACATTCCAGTTGCAGTATCGATAGCGTTATCGGCAGTGTGCCCATTACATCCTAATTCAAAAATGTTTTTATCCAAACTTGCTTTTAATTTTACAAATACATTGCACTCACCTTGTCTTTTTAAGCCTCCAAAATTTGTATTTGTATTATCAGATTATCAGCGCTTAACAGTGGTGGAAAATAATTTCCTATATGAGTTTTAGTGGTGGTAATTTTTACGAAATAATTTCTAAACGGAGAAATTTCCATAATGATATGTAAATAAATAAGTTTTTGTATTTCGAAAAACAAACTTCATAAAAAGAGACAAAAGCCAGGAAAACAGGACATAGAGGGACATAATTTTTGGGAACAACAGATGTTGTCAAAACGGACGTCCCTCCCAAAACGGGACGTGTGGCAGTCTTATCTTAATAAATTTTAAATTTACTATTTTGTTTTTCTTTTTGTTTAGTTATTGTATAACCAGTGTTTTTTTTTTTTTAAATTATATTTCAGATCTCTTACACCTAAAGTCAAATTCATTAAATCTACTATTCTACTATACTCTACGTTAGTACTACTACATTAAAAAATCTTTACATATTATGTATAATTCCTGCTTCATGACAAAAATTTAAATTTTCAGTTTCAAAAGTTTTAAGGAATCAGTGACAATCCATATACATATACTAGTACTATGTGATATTAAATAATTATGTTCTTAGAATTAATATGACGTGTAAATGTAAAAAATTGTTCAGAATATGACTCTTATATTTATATATGTATACTGTAAGCCGGTTGACAAAATAACTTAAATAATATATAGTAAGTAGGTTGACAAAGCGACTAAAAATAAGTTTAAGCAAATGTCATTATAATATTAATATTGTAATGTCAATGTAATGTAAATAGCAAGCTGTGTACGAAAAATATAACTATTTTATTGTTTGTCATAATTTTGTTTTTATTTTTGAATATAACTCTAAAATGCAAATACAATTTTAGTTTATTAATTATTATTATCATAAATGAATCAAAATAATTTAATTACTTATAGTAAAAGTATCTATAATTATAATTGACAAGTATTTAAGGACCTGGGCAGTAGCCACCTTTTCATTTTATTTAGCTTCTATTTAATGAACTTCTAATACATAAATAAGTTGTATATAAAACAATAATGCGCACACAGTTGAAAAATTTTAACTCATATGGTTTTATTATTCAGCAAATTTATTATGCATATGTGAGATCTTATTAAAATAAAAAACAGAAACAAACAAATCAGTTATTATAATTTACATATGGACTTGCAAATGAATCTATGTACATATGCCAAAAAAAAAACAAAAAAACAAATTCATCTAAAATAAAAAATATAAAAACAACAAAAATCAGATCACTTGAATTCTTCATTTTTATCTTTTTTATCTTTAAGTAACTGTTTCTAAATTTTGGTTATTTGTAGTAATAATATAGTTCTTATTAAAATTATGTTATATACCTCTTATAACTTTTTTATTTCTTTTTTGTCACTATTAATGACAAAATTTTCTATTTTTAGTAATTTTATTCACTAAATGCCACTTACTATAGGGAATATATCGGAAACGAAACAGTATATGAGGGACGTGTATTTGTCTAAATAATATGTCCTAAATAAAACTTACTAACCACAAAACTTTTTATTAAACACGAGTGGTTTCTGCTATATCGTGCGAAGTCTATGTCAGTACGTAAATTACTTTTTTTTTTAAAACTTTGAATTTGACTTCAACTTGAATTATAATTACTCCACAGGGGCCTCTAGTTTATATATTATGTTATAAGAAAATTAATTTCATATTAAGTTTTCTTTATTTCTCGAGAAAATGTAATAAATTCTACGTCCTGAAAAGTTCAGTGTAGTGTAGTATTTATAATATTAATAGAAAGTTAATCAAATCCATTTTTTTTTATTTTATACTTTATAGTTTTTTATCCAAAATATGAATACAAAAATAAAATTTCTCTCAGAAGACAATTGAAAGATTTTTGATTACAGTTTTTAAATTTTTCTTTTGTTTAAATTATATATATTAAAGTTTACAATACTCTTATTTCTAGATATTTCTATTTTTGTTTTTATTTTAAATCCTATCAATAACTCTGTATATAATCTTACTTATTGATGTATTATTTCTTTTAGCTGTCTAATTATACACATTTTATAAATGAGCTCTTAGTACTTGGTCTGTCTCTTTGATTACAAAGTTTGCCGGTTCGCCAATCTGTTAAAGATGAATCAATTTCGGCTTCGGTTTCAATTTCAGTTTAGAATTTTTTGTATTGTTCATGTCCAGCTTTTTTCTGTGTATCTTATTAATTGTGGTTCAAATTATACTTTTTTGAGTTTCAAAGCTCTTATAGTAGATTTTGAATATTTATCAAGGTTATCTTCGAAACTATTTTTGGGTATTGATTGACTCATTATGTTTTTTACTATTTTCTTATTTTAAAATGTTGCTATATTAAATTCGCTTATTGTTAAATTTTCATTTTTAAGAATATTTTTATTATCATAAGCTTCTGTGTAATTTCATGTACTCCATTTTGTTTTTGCCGTCATAATTCAGTCATAAGGCACAAATTTTAATTTTTTATTGCTATATTTTTGTCAATTATGTTTCCATATTATATTTTAATTATTATTTTTTGAAAAATAAAAACTATAAACGATCAAATATTTCAAAAAATCGAAACAATAGTTATTTTTATTTATTATTTCGTAGCCCATCAAAAACAATAGGTTTTATAAATTTTTTTCATAGTCTTCTTTGCAATATTTGAAGTGCCGAATCACTACCCGACCGGAAATTACTGACTTGAAAATAGTCAAGATATAGTAAAAAAAAACAGTTAAAATAATTTGATTGTATTAGTCAAAATTTTTAAGTACAATATAAATTATCAATAATGTCTCATGGGGCTGGTCACATAGGTAGCTACATTGAATAAATTTTTTGCGAAAAACAATTTAAACAGAACCTCGGATAGTAGGTAACTATACAATTTTATTTAAAAAGAAAATGCAAGCTTCTATAAAGGACAACAATATTAAAAATGTCTTTTTAAAAGTTTCAACTTTTTATACAACTCATAATTAATTCTCATATCAGAACTTTTTCAAACCCATTTCATATCCTTAAGTGATCCCAGAATTTATTATAGTTTTTTTGTAAATTTTTAATGGCATTTGATACAGATGTCATCAAATGTTCTTTACAACAAGTTTTTAACCTTTCATAATATTTCCAGAATAAAATTTATTTTACAGCAGTGGTGGTAGGTAGCTAGTTTTGTAGAGTTTTTCTAAAGAAAAACTTTCCATAACAAAAAATAACACAAATATTTCATATTGTATAATGTGCACACTCACACAACTATAAAGATAATATTCTATGACAATAAAATTTTCTATAAAAAATTATCGTTACCAAGTTTTGTTGTTCATTTGGGAAAATTGAAACTTTTTAAATTTTCAACTTAAGGAATTCAAAACAGGAGAAAAAAAAAGAAAAACAAAATAAATAACATTAATATTTTCATTTCTGAAAGCGAAAAGAAAAACAAAAAATTGATTTGAAAATTTAAGGGTTATCCTTTGATATAACTAACACCAAAATTCTGTATTTGAAAAGGATCTACACACACAAAGACTGCTTTCATAGACAATAATAATTTATCTAGTGTTGTTATAATAGGAATCATATTTAAAAAAAAAAACAATAAAAAAAAAGTTTAATTTTAACTTTTGATTAAACTTTTGTTTAAATTTAGTCTTCAAAATTTTTTTACGAATGATTTAAAAAAAAAACACACAAGCTGTACTGATTAATCATAAGATCAGATGTCCTTTCACCTTACATATACATAATTCTTACTTACATTAACTTTTCAATTGGTAGCTTACCGTTCGAAATCTTACATCTTAATTTTTTTGCTATATATCTTTTTTGCTTTATTTGTCTATATATCACGAGTCATATTCAATTTAATTTTGTTTTCTTCATAAACTTGAGCAATATGATTTCATCTTAACAACAAGAACTTGTTCAACTTAAAATCTATTTCAACAATATGATGGAGAAAAGATGTGACTCTAGACAAAATGCTGACTTTTGGAAAATAATAAAATTAAAAGTTAATATAATTCAGAAATTGGTTTCTACATTCTGAGATGTAAATGCAACAACGTCAAGGATATTAGGTTTAAGCTTAGTTTATTCTACAGTTAAATATGTTGCTTCTGAGCCGTATAGATTACATACAAGATACACTAGAAAACATCCGAAGTAACATATAGTCCATTGCAATTTACCAAATAATGCTTTATTAAAACTTCAACAAAATTAAAAATAGCATTAAACTTTCAATTTAGTAAAATGTCAATCTTGACACATAAATAAAGAATTTGCGGGATAAATCTGAAAAAACTTTTACTTATCACAGGAATATATTAAGGGATTCTATATTTAATTTAAAAACTCCCAAAGTTGTTTTTAATAACTAACCCAAATCAAATAATTTCAGAGAAAATTTAACGAGACACTTAACATAATTATATAGGATGCTGTATAATCGAGTACATGTGATTGTTGTCTCATCTGCCAAACAATAACACAGATAAGATACATTCATAAAAGCTTGTATTAAGTACACAATGTTTTTCCAAAGGCTATACTTTCAATATATCAATATATAGTATAAACATGCAATTGAAAATTGTTATTTGAATTTTGTAATGTTTTTATAAAATCATATCACCTATAGTGAATGATTAGTTGTATGGCTAATGCAATAACAATTTTATACTTCTATAATATGCTCCGGGATCTTTTTAGACCTTCATAGAAGATTTTATTGTTACATGCAACTAAAAGATTAATAAAATCCATAGATTAGAAATTGAAATCACCAAATAACAAAATGTTTGTTTTCAATTAATAAACAGAAAATTATTTGATTAGTCTTTATCTTCCAAAATACCAGTACCGATAGAATTTATTTTACGATAAATCTTTTTATGCAACAGTCTCTCTATAACGTAATCGGTATGAGCTTAAAAAATAAATAAATCGAAACTTGAGTCCAAAACCTCTGCGAGATAAAATTATAAATCTTTTGACATTTTAGAAGAATATTTTAAGCTTTATTTTAAATTCTACTTTTTTCATTAAATTGTTAAATTAAATATTAATAATGTATTTATAGTCAAAAATACATTGTACTTCCGTATTCGAACCGATTTAATCTATTGATAATTTTTTTTTCTTTAAAACAGTTAAAAATTTATTCATCAGAATTGAAACTTTCCAATCTTTATTCTACTTCTTCCTCTTGCTCCCAATTTTATTCGAAATTTTTTTTACAGATTATTAATCTCCTGTGCCAAGTTATGTTAAAAACCTCGATTATATTTTAAATAAATTGTAGTTATTTATCTCTTTCTTATACATAATATATATGTCTATATATATTTTATATGTATATCTAGTTCATATAAAATTGTTTACATTGTATCAGTGAAATGTTATCAACATTCCAGAAACCTAATTTTAATGGTTTATCTCTAAGTGTATATCAATCTATCAAATCATTTAACAAAAAAAAAAAAATAAAAAAAAATGCACAAAACAATGAAAAAAACATGAATGTTATATACAGTGACGACCCCTTCTTTGAGTGTTAAAGGTTGTCGATTGCTGTATGAAACAATTTTGACAAAAACTGGAATTGAAATTGTTTCATGCGTTCGTTCGTTTCTTTTTTATTTGATATTTTCGTTACCGTTCTTATAATCATAATATTTAATCTGTAAATGGAAAATTTGGAACAATTTCCAGAAGCATTTCTCAACCGATTTACATTATTTTTTTTTTAAATAATAGATATTTAACAGGAATCGTAGAGAAATTAAATATTAAGTAGAAGCATACATTTTAATTTACATTTTCATAATCAAAATAAGTCCACCGATAGATGTCGCACTATATTATTAGATAGAATATCGAATGAAAAAATTAAATATGTCAATTCCAATTGTTGCCCAAGCATAAAATGGTAAAAAACATAAAGAAATGATTATTTCAATATTGTTTTAGAAAAATAAATACTGATCCGTAAAATAATGGTTCAAGCAGGCAGGGTTACCAGATTTTTACTAAGACGAGTAGCCTAAATTTTGAGAAAAAGTATCCCAGAGTAGCCTTTATTTAAATATATTGAAAATATATAAGAGTAAGCTAATTTTGTTAATAACAATTTCATTTTAAAAAAAAATAAAATAAAAAGAAGAAGTTCTTAAAATTCATAAAAAAAATTCATGTTACAAAAGATAAATAAAAAGAAAATATAGCTAAACTTTAAAGGAAATTCTAATACTGCATTGTTTTGTTATCATTAAAATCTATAATTAAATTTGTTAAATCTTCTGTATCAGCAGCATCGGCTTCTTAATATAATTTATTTCAATCATTATTTTCGAATTGCACACACTTAATATTTTTAGTTAGGGTAAAAAATTATTACAGCAAACATTTAGATTTATTTTTGTATTTATTCTAATTCTTATGAAAACATTTGGAGTTGATTGAGAAAATAAATTAACTTTAGCCATGTCATTTAAAAAAGGCTTAATCGCAATCAATGGAAAATAATAGTAATTATTTTTATGCATTTTCGATAGATTCTCAAAAAAAGTTTTTAGTTCTAAATATTGTTCCGAACAAATGTTCAATAAAACAAATACAGCACAATCTAGCGTAAAATTAAGAAGTAGCCATTTTAAAAATTTTGGTAGCCGGATTGGGCTACATATTTGGAGAAAAATGTAGCCCAATCCGGCAACCCTGGTTATACTTAATCTGTAAACAGAAAAAATTACTGTACAAATATCTGAACCATTTCACAACCGATTTTCGCTACTATTCTTTTAAATTATAGATATTTAAAAGGAGTCGTAGCGAATTCAAATATGTTTCCAAACTTTATTAATTTTGAATTAGAAATTTCAATTTAAAATTTCACCTCATGTATAAGTATACATACATCTTCACATACGAAAATTGTAACCTATCAAATTGTCGCAACTCACCCATTTAAATAATTTCTGTTTATCTTGCCTGAATTAAATTTAAATTTGATTTTTTTAAATAAAATATCACAAATATGGTTGTTGTCTAAGATAAATCAATGAAAAAAAATTATAGTACCATCAAGAATAAATTGAAATTATTAATGAAATTATAATATTATTAATTCATAATGAAACTGGGAACCATTTTTTATAAAAGTTCCTCGAATTTCGAGGAGCGAATACTTGTTATTATTTAATTGCTAAACTAATTTATTATTTTCAAATAGAAGTAAGTCATCAAATAAGTTTTCAACTCCTACCCTATTTTTTTAAAATAAAACTTATCTCTTAGACCAACCAATAATAGAATTTTAGTTCTATTACTTCAGATATCTAGTCTGATAGTCTGATCAATCACAACTAACAGTTTTGTGATAGAACCACACGCTGAGTAGCGCTGTAGGTAGAGCGTCTGCCTTTCAGTGTAAGCCGAGGTCACTGGTTCGATTCCCAGCGAACCAAAAAAAAATGCTTTGTTTTCTTTTTAAGTTAAGCCAAATATTAGGTTTCAAACGATATTTTTGTACACTAATGCACAGCTTGAACTAATTGAGAATTCAGGAAAGAAAAATGTCCATTTATCAGTGTTAGACATTTTGAATAAATTTGTTAATGTTACTCTTGAACTTTTGTAGATTGTATGTAGGCATATTTTTGCATTGGGAAAACACGTTTGTTGGAATATTGTTCCACGTTCGAGAAAATTTGAATACAAACTAATTCCATAGCCAGGAAAATACTCCAAAAAAATAGGGAAAATACTCCAATGATACGAATTTCACGTAACACGAATATCACATTTTTGAACTTTGTCTCGAAAACTTAAAGCAGTTTGTGCACCGGCCAATATATGTGAATTGTATTCCAACTTGGGTCGTGTGTATGACAAATTTGATAAATAAATACTCGAAAAATATTGTACTAAAAATATGTAATAAAAACCATTCCATCCTAAATTACTATCAAGAGCATAAAAAAAACCCGTACAGCCATCTAGATTTATTTACTTAAAATATAAAAATAATATTTATTTACTTAATCGTACCTTCAAGAAAAATAAAGAAATAAATAAATAAATAAAAATATAAATTTTAATTACATTAAAATTATACATAAAATTACTTTTCTGAACTACGAACCCAAGCCTAATATTAAAACATAATAAGAGATGCCTGAAATTTTGTTGACCCTACACGCTTGCTTTTGTTGTGACTATTTCAATCGGATTCAGACATAAATTGTTTTGATAGCATCAACAAATTCTGTTTGTTTTATATTTCCTTTTAGCTTGTATGTAAAATAGTTACTGTTCCCCATCCAATCCACTTATCAATTCGTCTTGTGTCATAAATATGCAGTAAATTTGAAAAACGATATAATCATCAATATTTTCGCCACTGTTCATAATATATATACATGCAAACTTGTCATTAATGAATATTTTCATATTATAAATTTACTCATCACTGTATATATATATATATATATACAAATTATTCGCAAGGATATTATCGTATGAAATTCATTCATATTTTATATTTTTATTCTTCTATTTTTTTTTCTCTTTCCAGATTTTTGTTTTCCTTTTCTACTTTTTTTTTTGACATAGATTTGAATTTGTATATAAACTACTTTAAATATATCTGTTTAAAAAATCTTTCCAAGTCGCTAACGCCATTCTAATCTACCCCACCTTACAATTAGATTTTTTTTTTTGAATTTGTTGTTTTTTTTGTTTTTGTTATTATCTAAATTTAAAGGAAGAAATCATAAACGTTTTATTTGAAAAGAAAAAAGTTTATATAGAATTTAGAATATGGATGTACATATGTGAATGAAGCAGCATAGAAGGATATTATTTAGAAATTAAATAATGAGATATAAAGGATACTTTTTTATAAGTATTATATGTAATATATATACGTATGTATTATAATTTAATTTTTTTTTCATACAATATAATATGTGATTTGATAATATCCTTATTTGGAGTG
The DNA here is from genome assembly GCA_963942445.1 of Argyra leucocephala. NCBI lineage: Eukaryota > Metazoa > Arthropoda > Insecta > Diptera > Dolichopodidae > Argyra > Argyra leucocephala. The sequence continues at coordinate 99,966,780 of OZ012679.1, read as the reverse complement.
CTACAATGTTCTTAATTTTTTTTATTTATTTTTTTTTTATATTTATTAAATTGTCATTTAAATGAAAATAATTAACATTACTTCAATGAGCTTGTGTAAACGAAAAGTAGGAACAAATTATTTATAATATAATTAGCGTTTCTCAAATTATGTGGTGTGTCTACGGTTTTCTTAAAATAATACTTTCAAATTATCAGTTGTCGATAAGTACTCCCAAGTGACTTTATCAACAGCACAGGTTGGCTCTGGAGATCAGCTTAAAAAAATGATCTTCTAGAAATAAATAATAACAACAAATAAGTCAAGATCGGGTTTCAATAAAACACAGGTTAGTGGTTATTGTCTTTTGCGAAACAAGTGAAATTTTCACTTGCACCTATGTGCCTAGAACATTCCTAATTATATAAGATAAGTAGGTTCCATGTAGATTCCATTTAAATATAGTGCCATACTCAGTTTCCGGCTTTGATTTTTTGATGGTACTGTAATTTATTACATAAAGTGGAATAAGTACATCATACATCTACTCATTACTATCTTCCGCAAACGGTTTCGTCGTGTTGAATGCTGATTTAAATTTGATATTTCATTTATATCTGATTTCCAAATAAAAAAATACTACTATATAATATCTTAGAATTACTCAGGACTTTACATTAAAATGGAACGGTTATTTGAAAACATAGCGAGAATAAGTGGAAGTAAAATAAAAATATACAGAGCTACATTTATTGTTGAATAAGAAGTAAAAAGTATCAACCGAACATACAGAGAAGTAAGTAATTAAATAGTAAAGACAATATGAAAATATGGACATCAAACTATTAGGGTGTACAAACAAGAACAACAAAAAATAATTAAAAAATTTGAAAATAGAGTGTGTATATCGTGGTGTATACGGAACGCCGCCCTCCATAGAAACTTATGAATACCAAGAGTTGTGGAAGCGATTGAAATGTTTCATGATTCCACAACATAAATGTATCAATGTATCAATATGTATCAATATAAACAATCAATAAATCCTGGATCGAATTGAAAATATTTGTCTTAAATCGTATAAGTTGGAGATTCACATTTTATTTATGACCTATATTTCATTCAACGATCAATGATAATGAAATAATGAAGTTGATGAAATTCAAACTTATAACTACAACTACTTTTGAGGTAGAAAAAAAGTAGAAAAAAAATTAGATGACTTTTATTTGAAAAAGTTTTCACTCACAATGAATTCAAGAACATTCAATACTATTTTTTTACTCTTAAATTTAATAGTTTTTATGTCTGTATGTGTGAGTGAATCTTATTCTCGATATAACAAGGTGAGGCAAGAGTTTTCCTACAATTGCCAGTGGAAGGAGTGATTTGCCTATTTCACACAAAATTTGAATTTGTTGACATATAAAGTCCATAAAAAATTAAAATTACACACTACTTTAATCTAGAAAACCCATAAATTTAAATAGATTTTTGTGAAAAGTTATTGGGTTTTATTGAGAAAGAAATAAACTACATAAATTGCTTATTTATGTCTGATAAATGGTACTTTGATTGTATATAATGCTCTAATCAAAATCCTCAAAGTATCTACTCAGTGATGTTGTATGCAACTGGTGTAACTGTGTTGTATGGTAGCGTTAACAGAAGCAATGAACAAGATTTTGGTCAGATAGAGGGTTTTCATTAATCAATCATTATTGTGGAGAGGATCTAAAACAAATGGTTTTTAAAAACAAATCCCTATGTTAATATAATTAATATAAATTATATAATTTAAAAAAAATCTTAATTTAAAACAATAAAAAAATAAAAAAAAGGTTAAAAATAACAGAAATAATCACATTTGTTTTTGTAGCAATATTCGAGCCCCACCTTCTATTATATAGGATATTTTCTTGTATATAGAACTTTTATTGATGTAATAAAACAATGTATATTAAAATTTATTTAAATTTTGTATATACAAATTGATGGCAAATAATTTAATTATAGATTTCCATGAAAAGTTTCGACTTTTGAGGTTTATTGTAATTATCTTAATTTCAATCAAATACAACAACATACAACAACAAACACAAAAGTTATTTTATTTAATTATTATAGTTACTCAACTTATTTTTCAATTATTCTTTAAAATTTATGTAACCTATTTTAGTTATAAACAACTTTAAAGAATAATTAAATTTTTTTTTACAAAATATCTAGGATTCGAGAACGAACTATATGCAGTAGCTGTAGGATATTCTTACCATGATGTCCTTCTTGGATCGTAGAACAATTGACTCAGACCATTATAGTTATGCGGTTATGCTTATGCCTAGGTCTATATATTATATTAAGGTATAGAAACAAAACGAGAACACGAGAGATAAACCATTTAAAATAATATCAATTCAGTACCAAAAAACAAAAAAAAACATACTTTATGTACATATAAAAAAAAATTATTATTCTTATATACATATTTTATATTATTTATCAAGAGCTCTAACAGTAAATTCAACTTATTTGATAAAATACTTCAAATAAATTCGAATGTAAACCGAAATCATTAAAGATACTTTATTTTTGAAATATTAAAATAAATTAAACCGATTTAATAAAATACATAGTAGAATAAAATATCATTATTGAAATATTTGAAAATTTGGATATTTATGTAGATTCAGAAAGATTCTTGCATCTGCTGCTAACTAGAATAATTAGTCATTTGGGAAAATTTTCTATTTGAATATTTTCCAAGTTAATGATTTAAGGAAAAGAACCTATAGCAAAAAAAAAAAACAAAAAAAAGGTTGAAATTTAAATGTGAATCATTTTAGATACTTGTTCATATAATCTCTAAGGATCTATTTCTATTAAAATATGTATATGCGAAAGGATTTATTCCACAAACAATCAACAAAAAATAAAAATAATGATTTTTATTTTTTATTTTCATGGTTCTGAATAAGGTAAGGTTGTAAGTAAATGATTAAAAACTTAAGGAGTTATCAAGGATTGAAAGTAGATATTTTGGTTCTGTAATTTTGTAATTTCCGTGGGGCGTGTTATTTATTAATTTAATTAAATATTTTTAGAAAAATATATATTATTTTATGTACTATGTTTGCAAGTTAATTTATTAACTACTTTTAAAATTAAATATCTATTTATTTAAATTTTGTTGCTCAAATACTGCTTAGTTGTCATTTCCGTGGTTTCCCGTGCGTTCATGGGAATTACAACAAACGCACGGAAAATACTCTTAAAGAAAATCTGTTCTAATTATGGCTCCAGCAATTTGTAGAAAAAAAATAGGTGGATAACTAAAATAAGAAACCACAGAAGGAATAAAGCTTTATTTAAAGAAAAAAAGTACAGTTCTTATAACAAAGTATATCACCATCATCTCCTTTAAAGGAGCCATTAGTTGTGTCTGTATCTTCTGTTATGTAAAAAAAATTTTACATATTTCAGAAGGGATAACATCTTTGAAGTGGACCGACTTAAATTTTATAATTTAGCACAACTCCCTGCAATATCCATACCTTTGATCCAGTTTGACGCATCCCAAATAAAAGTCTATTTGAATATGTTAAATAACGAAACATCCCCAGGTCCCAATAATATTCCGGAGATAATTTTAAAAAAAATTGTCTAAGTCACTCGCTTATCCACTGTCAATTTTATTTAAAAAGTTCTTGAACACGGAATATTTCCACAATTTTGGAAATTAGTCTATATCAAACCATTTCATAAGAAGGGTTGAAAAAATGATATCGTAAACTATCGTCCAATACCTAAATCTGTCATGTTCTACGTTTAGCTGGCTTCCAGACTAAATGTTTAGTTTATTAAACAAACAAGAAAGTAATTTCCCTGATATATATTGTGATTTTCGTCCAATAACTGTATATTTGTCATTTCCGTGCCAAGTTGTCATTCCCGTGAAAACAAAAAGTCTTTAAAAATATGAAAATAAACTGGTCGTTCCTAAGGACGTACTAATTATTGAGTTATCAAACGGAATAAACAAAAAAATATTTAAAATTGATTTTTTTAGCATTTTGATGTCTGTAATATCAACTTTTTGAAATATTCACCCATATAACAAATCCTAAAATTGTTCTTTAATAAAGAATTTCTCTGGCAGCAGTTTTTATAATACATTCGTGCTATAAAATATAATTTGATCTTCAAGCATACCCTAAAGAAGGAAATTACAAATTGTAACCATTTGTAGCTAATAATACTTATAACTAATATTTTATCTTTGTTTTTTATTTTTCATTCTTCAGTGCAGATGAGCTCCGTAGGGACAATATGTGATTGTTTCTTATCAACAAAAGCCACCCGTCTTTTAATTTGTATCGTAAAAACCGGCCATTTACAATCGGCTACTGAGTTTTAATTAAATATTTTCCACTAAAATTACTACTTTCACTTCATAAATTTATTCAGTGTGAAAATACCGAGATGATTTAATATTTATGATTATTAAAGTTCGTTTATAATGTCTTATAATGTATATTTTATTGTCTTGAAAACCCGTTATTTTAATAAAAGTCGTATTGCGCTTGTTTTACCGATTTATATGTACGATTATATGTATTTATATTAGGTTTTGCAATTTTTTGTAAAAATTGAAATGACATAAATAGAAATAGTGCGCTTAGTAAAAAAAAAATTGTAAAAAATGGATGAAATCAAAAAATAGCTTTTCACTTCACTTTTCACTTCAAAAATTATTTTATATACATTTTTTTTATTTGTATTTGTTTCCATGGCTACGCGTTGGGCTAATCTATTATAGAAGGCATTACTATTCAGAGTATATTATTGTATGTGATTTGTTTTTGTGATTTTATAGCAAATTAACACTAAAAGAAGCATTAGATTATTTAGAAGAGATTTTGTCGGACTACAAATATTTATTGAACCATCGAATGAGATTAGAGATTTAAATTGGTTCTCCCACCGTTTCCAAAAAAAAAATCCACGTCTTATTGATGTATGGGATTCAAGTTAATGGGATGATGAATGGGATTCAAGTTAAGAAATGGTGGAACAGCATATTTACATGACTCCTTAGAATTAATAGAGTTCACAATCTGGAAATGCTTTAATTGCAATTTTGTGGCACCCAACTCCTTTCTGCTGGAAATATATATACAAAAATAAAAAAATGGATTAATATTTAAATTTTGCAACTTAATAACAATAAAACTAAACTGTACCACTCTGTAGTCATTGTACGCAATGTTTAAAAATAAATCAAATTTTTAGCAACATATGCAACACTTAGCAAAATTAGAAAAATTCTAGCGAAAATTCAGAAAAAATTTAGATTTTCATTTATCTATGGCGTTCTAGAACAGTTTATTGAACAAACATAATAATTGAAAGTATTAATGTAGCAGAAATACATACATTTATCACATATCTATTAATTTATATGTATAATGTAATAAAAATGTAGTTAAATTAAAAAAAAATATTAAACTCATAAATTTTTGAAAGTTTGTTATTATTTTCTATTAAAACTTTAAGTTATAATAAATAATAATTTTTTTAATGGGAACGTCGTACATATTTTGTTTGAATTCTTATTCTGACTGTAAAACTTTAAATTAACGGCAATGGTTTTTGTCCTGAATACGTTCCAGGCATCGAAATTTGGACCCTTCTAAATTATTTAAAAAAATCAAATAGGTCTGATAGTCTTACTACAGTAGGTGCTTTGTCGGCATCACGATGTAGAAGGCGCGAAGGTACTGCAGGTCTCTAGTATACTACATTAAAATAAAGAAAATAATTACATTAAAATAAATACATTAAAATATAATTACATTAAAATAAAGAAAAAAATTGTCTTATTCAAAATATAAAATATGTATTTCATATAATTTTTTTAGCCCATCGTTGCTATATGGCCTCCTGAACAGCTGAGCGGTCTAATAAACCAAAAGAAATACAAAAATATGTTATTTTATTCAGGACTAGCAGTTTTTACTAAATATAACTTCAGAATTAAAAAAAAAATATGGACTAATTCGGGTTAATGTAATTCAATATTTGAATTCAATCTATTTCTCTAAAAGGTAAAATGTTGCTAATTTTGAATGTTCAAATGTTGCTAAAACTAATGTTGTTGAAACACTTCAGGAAAATTGAATGATCACATTCTTTATTGTTTTGTTTCTCTTAATATTCTTAAATTTTCCGACATATCGGTTGTATCTTGAAGATTCTTTTCAAATAGTTATTTTTTAATGCTCATGTTTTTTAAATATTTATCTTCTTCTACATTTCCACTTCCTTTGAGAACATATTAAAACTGTAGAATAACTCGAATTCATGTTATACCTAGACTGTGCTTCAGTTACTTGAAAAAATTAATGTTTTTCGCAAAATAGTTGATCAATATTGTTATGTGGTCCAATGTTCGACTTTATGTTGTATATGGTGCCTACATTGTCTAGTAGATTAAACGAATTTTATGCGATTTTATCAGGTAAAACCATAGAACTTAAGTAAGTCATATGATTGAATTTTTTTTTTTTTTCAACTTACAAAATAACAATTTTTTGTGAATTTCGTTATATGATGGAAACAAATGTTTTGAAATCACTCGATTTGCGTATACAGTATAGTTATTACCAATACAGCGTTATTTTCACTGACCATATTCCTATTTAGAGAACGATAAATTTTTTTACATTTTAATTCAGTTTTATTTATTTGCCCTTCCAATAGAGACAATAGAGTCTTGAATTTGCAAATAATATTTAGAAAGCTTATCGAAAATATGATATTATTGAAGAGATACAGATAAAGCATAATTTGATATAATGATATATATTCTGCTTTCTTATTTATCATCAATAGTCTTGAAATAATCGATTGAATAAACTCGAAGAGTCCAGAGAAAAAAAAGTGTTCAATTTAAATTTAAAAAATTATTTCTAATATATTAAAGACAAGTTTATCATCTGTTGTCGATTGAAATTTTATTCAATATAAATTTTAAAAATTTGTTTAAAATTTGTCTCAAGAACTACTTGATTTTCAACAAATAACAAATATTCCAATATTATTTAACAATTTCATTGTAATTTTAATTTTACACTTGATTAGATTTCCAGACATTTTCTTCTAGAATTTTTCAATATTCATATATATTCATATATCTACTATTTATAATAGCCATTTTGTTTTGTTTTTGATTTTGTTATTCTTGTCTTTTTTTTAAAAAAAATAATTCCGTTTTCTCTTACGGTATATGGTAGGTCTAGGTGGACATAACAATGACAAAAAATTCTTGAATGTAAAAATTTTTGAAAATTCAAAATTGAGCAAATTTGTATAATTTATCTTACTTATATATGTATATAATGATATCATTATGATAATAATATTTTTCTAATTTAAATTCGAAATTCTCAATATAAAATCAAAATGTAGACTTAAAAATTGCATACATAAGCAATAAAAAGAACAAAAAATAAATAAAAAAAAGAGAAAAATTGACACTATTAAAATAAACTAAAGTAATTTTACTTTATATTTTTTTGTGGAGAATTCTAGGAGTATCAAAAATAATAATAAAGGAAACAGATGTTAGGTAACAGGGAAGTACGTACTAATGATAAAAAAAAAATAGAATACCAACACTAATTTTATATTCAAGAATATCAACTATGAATATCCAACAAAGAATATCCTATGATCCGATTGACCCGAATCTGATCATTGAAACTACTATAATTGATTACATAAATAAATTAAAAAAACTAACGACTATCGACTCCCTAAAGTCCTCCATTGTATATATTAAAATATTTATGAACAGAAGGAATTTAGTTCGATTGCAAGCTGAAAATTCATACAATATTGATCAACATTTATTATAAAGTAAGTAAAAGTATAACTGCTGACTACTGATGCGAAAACGAATATGAGCTGCAAAAATTATTACTTCTCTTTTATATAACATCAAAAAACTGTATATGGTAATATGGGTGTGACTTAATTTCTCGTGGTTAAGCTAGATTCCATAAGATGCAAATTGAATGTAAACAATAAAATAATTGAACAGGTAATCTTGTTAAAGAATTTGGAAATGGAGGTTCGAGGATGCGAGACCAAAAATAAGAAAGTATATGCACTAAATCAAAAGGCAGTGTTTGAATGACAGAACATGGAACATACAGCAGTAAACTTACTACCAAAGGCAAAAATATATTAAACATAAATTATATATATATATATATATATGTTCATTCTATTATGACGTACGCAGCGGCAATATAAGTAAAACAAAGGCTACTTCTAGAGCAGCTAAAACGAAAGCGCTCAGAAAAACTACAAATCATAATGAAGGAATATGATTTCAAGTGGATAGGATAAGCACTTTCAAGTTTTGTGAAATGTGGTTAAATGGAATCGAACAATGCACATTAGTTTAATCAACCCTCTCGAACATGATTTTTCAAAAAAAAATATTGTACCTTAACAATTTAGTGGATAGTTTTTATTAACATTGTCATAACAAACAGTTAAAAAAATATCGTAAAAATTTATTTACGGTAAAAATTAAAAAAGGGCTCATAAATGTAATTCTCAATGTCCCTGAAGGTTAAATCAAATTTTTACTGACTTAAACCGAAATTCAATACATTTACCCATATAATATATATAATATGAGTCATATTACTATAGAATGTATTTATTGAGCTTAGTTATTTAAACCTTTTTACCTTAGCTACAAACGTATTTAGTGTTATAACTGTTTTTTTTCAGTTAATTTATTGACTGCTATACTTTTGTAATATGACAGGTTTCCTGATTCTGCTACATTGTATAATGTCGAAAGTCGTTTTACTAAGCTCAAAAACAAATTTTATGTTAGGATAAAGTTTTAGATTCCTGTTAAGTATATCATAGATGAACGTTTTTTTAGTTTCTTCCTTTACTGGTAACGGAATTATCAATATTACCAACAATATACAAAATAGACAGCATTTCAAACCTTAAATTTTGTTTTCAAACGAAATAGAAAATATATTAAAATACACATACACTACTTCAGAATAGTACTTATCTACACTATTCTATATATGAATATAGTATATTACTACCCATATTCTTGAAGACTCATTACATCAGTGATGAAAAATTGACCCGGGCCCACGTCTGAATAAATTTGTTTTAGAAGTACAAATTTATTATACACCCAGTATATAATAATTCGGTACACTCTACATATAGTTATACAACACAACTTTTATTTTTATTATACTCTTACACTGAGGTCTTCTCAAAATATATTTTTTGTCTAGGACTAATATTTAAATCTCTTATTAATCTTTATTTTATATGATCTCTAACTTTTTTCCTATCATTTCGTTCAATTTTTATGATTGCTGTTATGAACCTTTTTAATAGGTTCAGAACATCTGCATGTCTATTGGCAATTTATAAATTTGAGTAAATGTTAAATATTTGTCAGAAATAAGAAAAAATATAGGGTGTGACTATCTCTCTGATTGTCACTGTATGAAATATGTGTGTGTGTGTGAATGTTATTGATTTTGAATTCTAATTCTCTACCATGCTGTCATGTTTATGGACTTGTATATTAGAATTGGAATCAAACAATATAAATATAATACATGGATACCTATATACTTATCTATTTAAATTTTATATTAAGTTATACATTATTATATATTTATGTATAATATTTAGGTTTATGACTATAGTTATAACAAAAATTAAATTTAAAATTTTTAATTTAAAATGAATTTAATTCTAATTTTATAATATTCTAATTCTATTTTGATTTGATTTTAATGAATTTGAATATTAAAATGGTGGTTGTACAAATTAATTGAGTTGAAATTGGTTGTAAGTTTTTATATTATTTATTTATTTATTTACTTTTTTTTTTAAAAGTAAAACAAGGTGATTTTCTATATACACAGCGATTAAGGAGTTAAATATATTACATTTGAAATCAAATTGGTTACACTTTTAAAAAACTTTTTGAAGCTTTTGTATTTTTTAAATTACAAACTTTTGAATATAAGTTTTTATAAAAGTTGTTTAAAAATACTTACCGAACGTTGTAAAAATCACCGACTAGATGAATAATTATCTAACTTTGTCACTCTATGGATTGAAAAACCAACGCTTCAGGAGTTTCGTATTTTTAGTGTATACCACTATTTCACTTTTCTAAAGGCAACATTTTGGTCTTTTTTATCGATATACCCGTCGAGGTATTTTAGTATGTATGTACATAGATACTTAGTGGATTTTTTAGAACCCCATCAATCGAGTTAAGATGTTTAACAAAAAATATTAGGGTTTTGGCTGGATCTGTAAGTTTTTAATGGTGTCAGTTTCTCTTTTAAGCTGATTTAGTATTTACCAGCGTTATTTATTGTGAAACCAAATAATTTTTTTCCGTATTCTTCTTTTAAATCCTTAAAACATGGATCTAAAGTTTAAGCACATTGGTACTTTCAGAACAGAACAATTACCACAGCAAATATATATAAAAAGAGTTGTTACGTGTTGATGGTTCGCTTTTATAAGTACTAGGTGGCATTAGGTAGGTTCTACAAATGTTCTAATTGTATTAAAATTTTGTCGAATGTATATTACTTTGTAAATTAAGTGAAATACAAAAGATGTAAAATATTTACCCACTTTTACTTAAGAACCTCAAATTTTCGAAACATTTTTTGCGACTTGATCATATCACGAATGTTCGAACAAATGCGAGAATAAAAATTTATGTTATGATTATAAAATAATTTAGAAACAAAAAATTGATAGAATACAAATAAGAATACAAATATAATCCAGCAATACAATTAGATTTTTAATTCATTTATTCATATTATAGTAAAATACAATACTTAAAAATATACATTTACTAAATAAAAATAATAAGAATAAATATAGGATCATTCGGATATTCATTAGAATATGTGATGAATGAAACTGCAAGCAAAAATACAAGCATTAAAAATATAAAATATTGTTGGGTACATACATAGTAAAGTAGAAAATTAAAGCTAAATATGAAAAAACTAAAATATCTTAAAATTAAAATTATATAATGAAAAAAATAAAATTTAAAATAAAATTTCATAAAATTTAAAGCAAAATTTAAATAATAAACGAGAGTAAGCAGAATTAAATACAAAATTATAACAAGAATAAAAATTAAATTAATAACTAGAAGACTGAAAGAAAATTAAAAAAAATTATAGTTAGAAAAAAAACTAAATTAAAGTTAAAACTAAATAGTATTAAAAACAGATTCAATTTGAAGGTGATCCAGTTCAAAAAGCCAAAATCGAAGATTTTTGCAAAATGAAACAGGTGATCTGTCCGATCTTAAAGAATAAGGTAACATATTAAAAAATTTTGGAGCTATATAATCATAAAAGTGGCAAAAATGAGAGGTACGGGCTCTTGGAACATTTACAAGGTATAAATTATTAATTCTAAGATGATATCTAGTAACAAATCGGTGAGCGAGATAGCCCGACCTATTGAAAAAAATTTTCAATGTTTTAAACAGATATAAATGTCTAAGTGGTAGAATATCCAACTTTTTAAATAAAGGAAAACTAGGCAATAGTCTATTTTTTTTTAAAATTATCCTTATACAGTGTTTTTGAGCGATGAGAAGAGGTTGAATTTTATTAAAATAAGAACCACCCCAGCAACTAATTCCATATTGCAGCTTAGAACTGAATAGAGCAAAATACACCATTAGCATAACTTTTAAAGAACAATACAGATTTAAGTGGTAAATGTTTCGCAAAACATTCTTAAAATAATTATTTAAATAGGAAGTATGTGCAGACCAATTCAGTTTATTATCAAGTAAAACACCCAAGTACCTAAACGTATCTACACTTTCAATGTTAAAACAAGAAATACTACAAGGCGAAGAGAAGACAAAAGAGTTTAGAGACTGTATAGGAAATAAAGGAAATTTAGGACAATCAGGAGAATGATACCAAATACTAAGATTCTCGAGGAGACAATTATTAAGCCTAAATTGCATAATTTTAGTTTTATTACTTATAACTAATTTATGAACATAAAACCATTTTCGAATTAGGTCCAAGTCAAAATTTAAATCGCAAAATAAGTCAAGTAGATTATTATTGTTGTATGAAAAAGCAGTGTCATCCGCAAAAGCTGTAGGTATACCCTTGAACTGTTGTTGCAATAATGAATTAATAAAAATAAGAAACAGAACAGGACCTAATACTGAACCTTGGGGTACACCAACCTTGATACTAAGAAGGTCACTGAACTTTCCATTCAATTTGACTCGTTGCTTCCTATTATTAAGATATGACTCGAACCAATTAAAAATAAAACCTCTAAACCCCGCATTATAAATTTTAGTTAATAGTAAATCATGACTTACTGTATCAAACGCTTTAGTGATATCTATAAATAAACCACTACAGAAATTACCATTGTTAATACCACCATAAATTTCACTGCAGAACTTTATAAGTGCATCCTCGGTACTTCGTTTTTTCCTAAAACCAAATTGTGCGTCACTAAAAAATTTACTTTTATCAAGAAACTGTAATATTCTGGACTTAATAGCTTTCTCAAAAATTTTTGAAATAGCAGGCAGTATAGAAATAGGTCTGTAGTTATTAGATTCCAATACATTTCCTTTTTTAAAAAGGGGAATTACTTCAGCTACTTTTAACTCATCAGGAAAGATTCCTTGATAAACGCTGAGATTAAAAACATAACTTAAAACATCAACAATAAGTAGCGAAATCTTCTTCAAAAAATTATTGTTAAAAGAATCGTTAGGTGCAGAATTAGATATTTTAAGACTCATAATGAGTCTATGAATTTCCAAAGACGTTATAGGTTCAAAAAAGAAGCTATGTCTCTGAAAAGGTTCCTCACATAAATTAGATACAAAATTCTCAGATTGTGCGTTCAAAGAAATTACATTATTTACTAGTTGTTCAGAAGTATTCACAAAAAAATTATTAAAGTGATTAGCTAAGATTGATGGATCAGATACTATTTGAGAATTAATTACCAAAGAGGAAACAGATGTAGAACAATTCTTATTTAAAATTGAGTTTATAATTTTCCACTCAGCTTTACTTTTCCCTCTATTTTCGCGAAACTGTCTGGAATAATAATTGTCTTTGCACTGACGTATTTTAACTTTAACTTCTTTACAGAGTTTCTTATAATATAACATTAAGTTAGTGTTACTTGGATGTTTTTTAACAGATAGGCATATTTTATTTCTTTTACGAATAAGTTTCAAAAGAACATTAGACATCCAAGGTTTTATCTTGTGCGTATTATTAGTAAAAGTACGAGTAGATATACAAGATTTAACATGCTTACTAAGCGTTTTAGAGAAAATAGAATAGGCTGCTGAGGGGTCATCAGAGTTATAAACATCTTCCCAAAGCTCAAAAACTAAAATATTATTTAATTTGGAATAATCAATATTATAGGAGAAATTAATAGAAGAAGAATAATGTGAATCAAGTACAGGAGAAGAATTTAAAAATTTTAGGAACAACATACAGTGATCGGATAAGCCAAGATCATAGACATCACTACCAAATAGTTGTTGATTATTTTTATGTAACCTAATAAAGATATGATCAAGGCAAGTACCAGAAACGAGCCGTGTTGGTTCAGAAACCAAGGAGGTGAACCCAAAAGAAGAAAGAAGTAATAAATAATCTATTGAACTTTGTTTCTGAGAAAGTATATCAATGTTGAAGTCACCTATCAAAATTATGTTTTTAGAATTTTCCTCAGATAAAAAGCTTGATAATTCACTTAAAAATTCACCAATAGAACATCTATGCAATCTATAAATACAGATAAGACAATAATCTACACCCGAAATATTAAAAAATAATTTAACAATATCTGCACTAAATAAATTAAAAGTATAGCTCCTACAATTTAAACCACTTTTATGATAAAGTGCCACTCCACCGGCAGCGTAAGAAGAATTACAAGAAGCCAATAAACTATAATTCGGAATACCATAATCCACCTTCTCATAATCAAAAATCCAAATTTCACTTACAACTATTATATCTGGCCACGTCTGTAAAGAATTTAAATAGCCTAATAAACTTAAATAATTTTCTCTCAGACTTCTAATATTCTGATGCAAAATATGAAAATTAGAAATATTGTTAATACTTTCAAGTGAAGAAAAATTACAATCATTAAAATTAGACGATAGTTCATTAATGTTATTTAGAGGAATATTCATAATTATTTAATAAAAAATGTAATCAAATTAAAAAGACAATAAATAGATCAATTTAAAAACTAAATTTTATCAAGATCCTCTAAGCTACTAATAATAATAAATCTATCACCTTCTTTTTTCCTTAAAAAGATTGTTGAATTTCTAATCCAAAGAAATTTGTATCCTTTCTCATTTTTTAGTTGACGAGCTTTCTTCAGTACGAGCTGGTAATATGATGTTAAACTCTCGTTAATAAAGATACTTTTTCCTTTATACTGCTCACCAAAGACATCTGCTGAATATTTCTTCTTATTTTTATACTTATTTTGCATCACAATATTTTTCATCTCCATACTTTTAAATTTAACACAAACAATGCTTTTGCTGTTAAATAAATTATTTTCATTTTGTTTTATATTCCGCTTATTTATTTTTTTAATGAAACAGCTCTCTATATCGTCATTACTAAGATCATCGGAGAGAAGAGACACCACTTTGTTTTTGACATTATCATTGCTGACATCCGGAATACCAATAATATCAACACACTTTCTTTTTTTTTGTTGCTCTAAATTGTTAACTTTTTTTTCAAGAGAGAATACTCTATTCAGCAAAATATCTCTCTCATCAAGAAGAGATTTAATTTGAATATTATTTTCAGCAATCATTTGCTTCATCTCTAGATTAAGCGAAAAGAGAGATTGCAAAGTAATGTTGTTCGTGTTTGTGTTTTCCGAAGAATCTGTTTGTTGACTCAATTGAGAGCTTACAGGTGTAATTTTATTAATACTACTAATATTTCCAATACTTGTAGCCGTAGGAGTAGTTAATTGTGGGCTGAGGAAATTATGCTGAGAAACATGCTGAGATGATTTTCTCCTCATTCCAACACAGCATACACATCTATAGTTCTGCTTACTCTTTTCAAAGTATTCTATATCTTTCTTTTCCAAATTGACGCATTTTGCATGGAAAAAATTTTTGCAATCTATACAGATGATTTTTAAATCAAATCTATCAACCTTTTGGTTACAAATATTGCACTTCATAATTATTTATTGTAAAGTTTTATTTTTTTATATTTAAACAAGAAAAAAAAATTGATTTTGAAATTACTTAAGAGGTTAAAATAATAAAATTTAAAAGTAAGAAAATTTCTCTACACTTGTATACCCAACAATAGTTTGTGTGAGAATGAATTAAATATAATTAAATCATCATGGATAGCTAACTATGATGGGGTTTTCTAACATATAAAAAAAAATGCCAACTGATTAATGTCTCCTTTTTAGACAGATTGTATAGTTTAAAAAAAAAATTATCAAGATGTTAAAAAGAAGATAACCATGTTATGTAGTTTAGACTATTGAAAAGGTGTTAGACCGGTAATAGTAAGTTTTTTTTTTAAAGATATTTATTTTGTTCGCTGTATTTTTATTTATTATTGTTATTATGTGTAGATATACCGTATTACTGATATTCTGTTCAGGGTTATATTCTGTTCTGTTCAACTTATAACCACCAAGGTTGCTTTTATATATTATGTTTATTAAGTTATTTCCGTTTACAATTTTTCTCTTCAATTGTCTCACATCAATGTGCATTTGTGTATATATACATATGTCGGATTAAGGACTCATTTTATTCATAAAAAGAAAACATATGCAAAGTATGAAAATACTAAGTAAAATTTACAAATTTTTTAATAAACCCCACCACCACCTACCTTACCTTTTTTTATTGAGAATCTGAAAAAAATAAAATTTGACTTTAAAAAAAAAATATTTATTTGTTAACCTCAATTTTAAATTTTTAATAAAAGATAAAAAAAAATGTTTTTGGTTTGTAATTTTTGTCTTTTTGTTTTTCTTTCGGATTCAGAGTAGTTCATAAGCATATAATGCTTAGAGAAAGTAGAATAAAAACAATAACAAAAAAGGATATTTAAGGATATTTTCTCCTTATTCATGTGATTTAACCTACTTACAAGATTTGCAAAAAAATGTTGGTTGTTTTTAAATATTTTTATAAAATTTAAAAGTAGATACTTGAGAATTTTGAAAAATGAAAATTATTTGTTGACTTTGAACAATATAAGAAGATTTTATTTTTTGATTCCAATTATTTGAGTTTTTTTTTTTTTTGTGTGTTTTCAAGGAAATTTTTTTAACGATGGTGTATTTGGTTTGTGAATTGGCAATAAAAATGGAAAACAAAATCTAAAAATAGTTTTAAATATTTAATTATAAGAATTAGGTTTTATATTATTACATAAATGACTATAATTTAATTTAACTCTCGAGTCGCTCTTGGAATTGCTCCTGCAAACTCAAATTATACTGATTACATTCATTTGATATCGTTAGAATTTGTAATGTATAAAAAAAATTCAATTGCCAAAAACTACTACATTAACTCAATCAAAACTGAAATAAATATGAGAAAGAAGAAAACAAATTAAGAATTTCAGTTTCTAAGTTTGATTGAATTTTGAAACATACCAATTCTCTTTTCTTGGAATTGTTACTTATACTAACAACGAGCTCCAGAAGAGTAATAAAGTTAATTATAATAAAAGCAAAACAAATGTAGAGATGATCAACAATTAGAAAAATATTTCTGTTTAATACAATCGAGAGTTAATCATTTGATGATCTGACTATAATTCAATGCAACGAAGTGACTGATAGCCTTGCCAAATTGGCAAAAACAAAAAGTAAATGACTTTTTTGTTCTACCCCAGCTTAATAAAAAGTTCTCTAAATGAAATACTTATGATTGAGAAAATTAAATTGTTCAAATGAAGTATAACAAAATATTTTTAAGACTATAGGTTTAATCCAAAGAAAATATAGGTTTAACAACAACAAATCGAATAACTTTAACTTATCTCAGAAAGTCAAATAGAAAAATCATCCGCAAACCTTCATATATTCAGTTATGACATTTAATATAGAATTTGTTGGTAATTTATTGACATTCGTCATCGGTTGGGGGTTTTTCAATGATCTCTGTAGCTTCTAATTTGGATCATTAAAAACCGACTAAGGAAGATTTTTTGTTGTTTGTTTTGATTTAATTTTCGAATGAGGGAATTTTTCATTATCTTTTTCTTTTTTTTTTTATGTTCTTGACAATAACTTATTTAGAATTATTTTGTTGTGCTTAATTTAAGTACGGTACTGCAAAATTTTAATACATATTTTACTACAATGTTTTTCGAGTATTTATAAAATTTTTGGCTTATCTACTCATTAAATGTGGAAAACTTTTACTATTGTCTGGAACTAAGCCTTCTTAAATAGCGTAATTCCATTTTTTTTAATTGTTACCGGATTATATTCTCAATTATTTTTTGTCATTTATTTTGTCTCAATGACAAAGATAACGGGTACTAGTACAGCTCGAAAACCCATAAAAAATTTGTTTGCTTTACCGGAAATCGAACCACGGACCTTTCTGTGTCGGAAAGAGCGTGGAAAGAGAGATCAGGATACAAAGCTGAATTACGATTTGCATGCAACTTTAAAAAGCTCTGATGTGACCGTGGTTTTAAACATCAAACATAATTTCAGCAAACTCTTTCTTTTATTACAACAATTTATAAAAACTTTTTGTGTGCTCCACTTTAACAATATGTACTTTGTTAGGTTCACCCTTCTGTGTTGGCTAATTTAATAGATAGCCAAATACATCGTGGAGTTAAGTAAATCGTGTAATCAAGTTGAGTTCGGACCAGTAATCAGAATTCCGGTTAACTAAAAAGTTATTTTGAATTTAAGGTATTTACGGACATAGGATCCAGTCGTCAAGCAAATATGGGTCCCAAAAAACTGAGGTGGGGATTTGAGAATGAAAATCAACTGAAACAATGAGTAATTTTCTTTATTTACTTCAAAGTCTTTCTATTTTCTGCATCATCAAATCAAATATACCTAAAGATAGAAATTTTAAAGCAAAAATTACATAAAAAAATAAAAATAGACCCAAATGGATTTTGTTTACATGAAAATAATTATTGCCACTCAGTTGTTACTCCAACAATGGGTACTATTATACCTAACTGCAAAAACCTATTCAAGTGATCTTTATTTCCTTGTTAAATACAAGTCTGAATATTCTAATATGTACAAATCAGAAACAGGAGTACCAAGGTATAGCGTTCTCCTCTATGTACATTCGATATTCCAATACCAACAAAATAAACTTCATAACCAGTGACATTTGCAGATAACGTTTTCTTCTTGCTTCGTATGATTGCTTGAAAATAGTTACTAAACGGGTATACAATAACTTATTATTGAATTTCTTCTATATGAATAATATACAAGTTGATTACATGTCTTTATTTAAATTTAAAGTCCATAAGAAGAATTATTCGTCAATTCTACTGCCAGAGTAGTCCATTATTCAAAGTAAACAAATAAAAAAATAGCTACCAAATAAAAACACTGATTTCAAATAAACATTCAACTTTACTTTATGGAATTTAAAATTTCCCTTGTTTTCTCGTTAACCAAAATGTATTACTTTATTTGACAGCAGTCTATAGTACAAAGACACTGCTTGTTTTAATAGATCTGTATATAGAATTATAATTGTTTTTTTTTTTTTGTTTACCTTGTTTTTGATTTTGAAAACACATATATGTACTTACTTAGATTTATTCAGACAAGGTCTATTTTACACGTGCCATTTTTATTATTTTACTTAAAAACTTATTTCTCATAAAATTCTTAAAATTAAAAATCCATTCAATTGTATATACATGATAATGATGATAGTGATGATTATGATGATGATAATTTTTTTCGATGATAGATCATAATGGTATTAAAATTGAAATACAGTGCAGTTTATTTGATTAATTTTTATACACCAGATTATTTCGGGTAAAACGTTTGGCCTTGAAATTTCAAATTATTTGGTTGAAAGAACCAATCGAAATAATCTCAGAACCGTTGAGTTGTTGCACATTCCCTTCCAACCTACTGAATGTGGTAGATTAGAGCCAATCACTAAAATGTTCCGTGAAGTAAATTCTAATTCTAGTTCTTTTGATCGTCAATTAAGTGTTTCAAGTAAAAAAAAAACGGTTACGTTTTAATGTACGTATAACTGAGACTAACTAACAGCTGTTGTCCTTTTTAGCCTTGATCTTTACTAGTTCGGCCTAACTTTTATCTATATATATTTTTTTTAATTAATGTCTTCGTTATTGACATAGGTATTAACTTATGATTCTTACTTTTGTATCTGGTTTAGTTTATTTTTAATTTTCTTCTAATAAAAGGTGGCGGTGTATTTTACTAATCTTACTGGATGATGATATATTTGCACAATCAAATTGAAGCAAGCTTTCGTTTAATAATAGACGTCTGCTGAAGTACTTGCTCTGAGCATCAATCTGACAGTAAAGACTGGATAGAAATAAAAACATTATTTGATATAAACTAAAAGTATATACTAATTAAGTAACTGAAAGCAACTTCTAAATGTTGCATGAAGCATTTTCTGATAAATTGTAATGAAACTGAGATGCAATTATGAAAAAAATGGAAATTTTCCTTTAGGATCATGACGTGGGTAATCAAATAGTTAAAAAAAATCTTTTAATGTATTATTTCATTTTTGTCTTTTATCATTACGTTTTTAATAAATTATTTAAAAGACTATTTAATTTATTTCAACAAAACTTAAAAAGATAATAAAAATTAATAATGAGTCGCATGGAATTTTCTGTCCAGAGCTCCACTATATTGAGAGTAACAGAAGAACGAAAATAAGTATCTCAAATTATGACTATATAGAATATAGATCATAGATTAAGGCTAGGCACAGAATTTTTTTTAGTTTTGTTTTATTTTATAGCTATTTGATTGAACATTTAAATTTCATTAGTTTATATATATTTTTTTTTTGTTTTTTTATACGCATGCTGGTGGGAATCTTCAAAAGACACAATGAGCCCCGTAGCTTGACATTGTGTGTGGGATTCTTACCCACTAAACCACACCCTTCCTATATTGCGAGCTAGTCCTACAGGACTAATGAGCAATTTTTTCTTGGCTTTATTTTATTTTTCAATGTAGACTACATCCAGCGATGTCTATCTAACTTTTCCTTTGGCGTATTCATCCATAACGTTGAAGCAAAAAGCCAACCAGCTCTCCGAAAGAATTTATAATTATGGAAGACTTGTGAAAAATCTCGTTTCGCTTGCAGTCAACATAACAAAATTCTTCACAAATTCCGTAAAAACAAATCTATCTAAACGTGGGAGCGGGTCAACCTCTGATCACCAGCGCGACGAGTCCTCAAGAATGTGGGTGATTATTGCTGCACTAACTCAAAAGGTTTTACTCTTTTGAGTCGTCTGGCTATATTTCTAGTATCCAGGAGCTCGACTACCTCCACATTTACATAGTGTTGAAGCCTTTTTTCGTTACTTCTTGCAAATATCTGTATTTCCTTAGCGACAGATTCTATTTGCAAATCTCATAGTTTCTTATAAACCAGGGCGCGTTCACAATGTTTCTTAGGACCTTATTCTGGAACCTCTGACTAATATCTCCATTACTTTTTTTGCTGCATCCCCATAGCTGGATGCCATATGACCATAGTGGTTTCAGTATTTGTTTATAGAGCAGAAGTTTGTTTTGTATTGTTAAGGTAGAGTTCTTACCTATGTGCCAGTTCATTTTTCTATAGCGGATTTGTAATTCTTCTTTCTTGTTTTTGATGTGAACTTTCCAGCGAAGTTTCGCATCCAACGTCATACCAAGCAGTATTTGAATGAGGTATTTCTTGACCATTTATATATACTGGTTTATGGTAAATTTTTTTATTTGTGAAATCCACATGTACTGACTTAGCTTCATTTAATTTTAGCCTCCATCGTTTTGTATAATCTTGGATTTTTGTTATAGCTCTCTGCAGTTTTTCTGTGGATTCTTTATTATTTTCTCCAACAGCCAGAACCGCTGTATCGTCTGCAAACGTCCCAATAATATTATTTTCTAGTGCAGGAAAATCACAAGTGTACACCAGGTACAGTACCGGACCAAGTACACTTCCTTTAGGAACCCCGGCATTAATTTCTCTAAGATCGGAATATGCTCCTTCCTGTTTTATGTAGAAGTATTTCTGTGATAGGTAGCTTGCTATGATTTCCGAATGTTCTTTTGGAAGGATTGTTTTCATTTTACAATTCAACCCCTTATGCCACACCTTATCGAATACCTGAGCCACATCCAAAAAGATTGCTGAGCAGACCTTCTTCTCCTCTAGAGCTTTTTCAATAGTATTTGTTATTCTGTGTACCTGGTCTATTGTAGCATGATTCTCTCTAAAACCGAATTGGAGATCCGGTATTATATTCTTTCTTTCAATAATAGCTTTCAGTCTTCTTAGATAAATTTTTCCAAACAGTTTTGACATTTTAGGCAGCAGTGAAATTGTTCTATAGGATGATATTTCATTCGGTGGTTTTCCAGCTTTGGGTATCATGATGATCAAAAGTTTCCACAATTTCGGCACATATTTCAGTCTAAATGCAGCATTTATAAGATTAGTTTATTTGAAAGCGAAGCATGCAACTTGTTTAATATGTGCGCGCTTTCATATAAAATAGTATAGAACATAAATGTGCGATCGAACGATTGCAAATGGGTTTGATAAACCTGAATAAAGTGATAAACCATTTAAAATAAATTATAAAAACAAAAAAGTTGCAAAACTAAAAATTGTATTACTGCTAGATTAGTTACTTACATACTTTCTGGGTGCTACAGACCTTGAAAGTCTTGGGCCTGACACAAAACTGTTCTCCACTGACTTCGGTCACGATCGAAATCCCTCCAGTTGGTGATTTGAAGGTTTTTCATATCTGCCGATACGTCCTCTCTCCAACGAAGGTGTGGCGTTTGCTGCTAGATTAGATTTAATTAACGTGAAAGGGTAATCCAAAGAACCTTGAAGCTATCCTCGAATACTTTGCGCCTATATTACGATGCTGATAATAGCCGCAACCATTTCAAGTTATCATGCTGATGGAAAACAAAACACAAATATACAAACATCTAAATCAAAACAAATAGAAAAAGAAACTGCAGAGACCATGTGAATAGAATGGAAGAAAAACGACTGGTGAAGATAGTAATGAATGGCTAAATCAATATCAAGCGCTTACCAAGAAGACCTCCGAAAAGATAATGGTATGAATGCTGGACGTCGTCATCACAAAATTAAGGATAAGACATAATTATTGCAAAAAAAAAAATACTCTAAATGCCTAGTTGAAGAAGAATAAGATAATCGCGTGGTATATGAATTACTAGACATATAAAAATAATACATATCGTTTAGTTTATCTTGCCCCTAATCTTATGAATCGTACTATTTACATAAATTTTTGTTTTATTTTTGTTTGCTTGCTATGGATTACATCACATCACATTCTATAAGCTTGAGCATTACACAAGATCAAAAAACGTGAGTGGGTTTTTTTGGTGCGTTTTCTTTTTGTTTTTTTTTTCTTCAGATACCTTTAAACCTATATCTTAGGGGATCGTTTGGTATAGAAAATAAAATAAGAAAAAATAAACCAAATTAAGCAAACAAAAAAAAAATCACCCAAAATTTTTGTTTCCTTTATAGCTTTTATTTACCCTTAAGTACTGTTAACAAAAATAACCATAAGAAAAACAGAAAAATTATCAAGAACCGACAGGAAATAAGGCAGGAAAACATTGTTTTTGTTTTTTGTTTTCCTGCTTCTGGTTATTGCCACCTAAAATCATTGATACCATAGATATTGTAGAAGAAAAAATATTTTGTTTTCATATCATTCCAGCAACTATATACTATCGTCATTTAATTTAGGCCATTCCAGTTTATTGAGTTCAACAGGAATAACATTGAATTGAATTTTGGCTGCCACCTGGGTATATTGAAATATTTAGTTTTTTTGTTTTTAGATTTTTTCATTTAGTTCCAGAGATTTCTCCAAAGTAAAATTTATTGAATATTAGACAAATATGGTCGTGTACAAGTGAATAAAAAAATGGATAAATCACTGTCAATAGATTTTAACAAATAATAGCAAAGCTAATATTTCAATTTAAATATTTTGTGAAGTAATTTTTATTGGTCAAAAAAGGGACTTTTCTTTAAAAAAATGTAAAAATCATTGAAAAATTTGTTTTCCTTCTGTACTGCATTACAACTGTCTTCGTATTATGTCTATAATAAATAATTTTTAGTAGCAATATCTTATACTAGAATCAAATATCGATTAAAAAATAAATGTTTAATAAATGAAATGCTCAAAAGATGAAACAAAAAAAAATACAAAACCGATGGACGTTTTCGGGTTTCGCTAAATATTTTTATAATCCTACATTTATATTAAAAATTAAAATTTATGTTTTACAGATTTCACCATCAAAACTATTTTATACTGCGTACTGTTGTATAAATCATCATCAAATTAGGTCAGCGAAGATTTTTTTTAGTTTATGTTAGTATATGAAATATTTATTGGGCTCAAAGTAGATTTATTGATGGTCGATTGAGTTAAACTCTGATTTAAAAAACAATAGATCTACTTAAGGACTATCTGATATAGACTCTCATATATATCTCACGCATGGTGTTGCAGGACAGCAATAATGATGAATTGTTTATTTTACTTTTTTTAATTCTATGTAATAAATAAATGCTTTTCTGTTCCAGTTCTTTTCATTATTATCGTTTTCATGACAAAATATTTCACCTTAAAAAATTATTTTCATTGAAAACTCAAAGTTTTGATAGAACTTCCCAACTGTGTTATGAACCCATTTTAAAAGTCTGTATAAAACATTAGCCTCTTATGGTAATATGTCTTATGTATTAATTCAGGTCTCTTAAGATGTTTCGGGATATGAATAAAAATTATGTCAGTGAGAAGAAGAGAGCAAGCAGCGTTCAGTACTAAATATTGCTAATTATTTTTACATTAATTGTTAAAAAATCAAGTATGTATATAGATATTGAATAATTTCTATTGTCAAGAACCATCTCTCAGGTCGTATAGCTTAAATACATAATTCTTGTATTCAATCAAATTAATTTGAATGTACATAATTAAATCTTTCTATTCTTTATTGTAGATTTCATGACATTTTTAAGTTCTTTAAAATTGATAGAAAAAGTTTGTTTGAGAGGGAAGGAATTTTGAGTCTTTTAGACAAACTGTACAAAACTGAAATTAAAAAAAAAAAAAAAAATACAATTTTTTTTCGATTTTTGCTTAATAATCTGTAATAATTTAGTTCATTTAATGTTTCTATAAACCGTTTCTAATTCCTAATCCATCCTTCGGAAATCTAACAGTCGGGATGAAATCATATCAATTTATCACTCTTATCATGAAATGAATAAAATTTTTTTTTTTTTTTTTCAAATATTGAATTTAAATTTTTTCTAATTGGTTTTTTATCTTTTCTCTTATTATTTTTGAAATGAGGGAAGAAAATTTTCGGTCGATACAATTTTATTAATGACAATTATTTACAAGTATGGCTACTGATGTTCAATATAATATTTTGTAAACTTTATTATAGAAAATTTTATTCAAACAATTTGCATAAATATTTATGATATTTAAGAACCACCGCAATAAACTTAAGTAGTTAAGAAAAACAGTAAATCGAACTGAACAGAAGTTGATCAATTAAAATGTTGTAATGTGTTGATATAAAAGGATACATCGGGTTATTTGGTACGTCAGTAATAAACTTGGTAAAACTTAAACTAGCAGAAAAGAAAGTGAAAATGAAAATGAAACAAGTGATTACTAATTATAATTTTGAGTAGTTTATTAGATTACAAATTTTATTTTTCTTTATTAATTTACTACCAATAAAGTTACTCGACGTTGTCCGGGTCGAATACAAAATGTATAGAATTTGCTTCATTGAAGTTTGATTTATGAATCGAATTGAAAAATTTTGGTTTATCAAAAATATTTTTTTTCACGATAACAAAACCAACAATACTACAACTTAAGATATACTTATATAAGTATTTAATTGTAAACAATATTTTGAGGTTTTTCTGATATTTCTGAAATGAGTTAGTCCAAATTTTCGACATCGGTAACAGTCGTATTTCTTTATTTGCGAAAGAGTACCCAAGTGTAAATTTTCAGATCTGTAGCATCTTTGGTTTTTGAAACAATGCTGATAGGTGCTAGGAGTTGTATGGCAGCTACCCGAACCTGTCATTTGATAACTTTGTAAGCTACCGCGTCCGATTCTTTTTTTGATCATGAGTTCAAAGTTTCAGAACTCTATCTTTAAAACTGGCCGTGTATAGCGAACAAACAAACAAACAAACTTTCCCTTTTATGTATAGATTTATTGTTGGCACCTAGGTATTTTATTATATTCATGACATTCAATCTTAATATTTTTCTTGTTTTTGATGTAGGTAAAATCACATCGTGCTTAATTGAGTACGTCACTGCAAGTTTTTTATTACACATTTTACTATAATATTTTTCGAGTATTTATTTATCAAATTTCTGGCTTTTTTTTCCCCCTACGGAGGTGGCCCTAATATGTCAGAGCCGGCATGTAGGCTTTTTAGCCCTTTATGCCGTACTCCACCCCTCAACTTAGTTGACCTTTTTGATAAAGGTCAATAGGTTTGGGGGATTTATCCTGCAGAAGTTTTCTGAGGTTATGTAGTGCGTTTCCAGCAGCCTGAGTCTCAGCCTTGAAAGAGCTAAGCACTCTTCTACAACATGTTTGGAATTTTCTTCCTCTTGCAGACAGTGTCTACAGGTTGGGTCGTCACTTAGTGCTAGTCTACACATGTGTTTATTCATGTGGTTATGACCAGTAAGTATGCCCACCATCTTCCTACAGTCTCCTCTATTGAGAGTTAGCAGGAAGTTTGGTTTTTTTGGTGTTTATTCTTGGTGCATATATTTTGGAGACCCTGTGGCCTCCATACGCTCCCAAAGAATATTTGCTTCCCTTTTCAGGGTGTTTTCTATTGATAGTTTAATATTACCAATAGATATACCAACTGGTTCCGGGCCATAAATGTTTCCCGCCGATGATCTGGCTAGTTCGTCAGCCTTCTCATTTCCAGTCGAGTCACTATTACCCGGTATCCAGATCAGTTGTACCTTGTTTCGGAGCCCTATGAGGCTTAGGGCTTCCGAACATTCTCCCACCAATCTAGATTTGATTAGGTTACTTTCAAGAGCCTTTAAGGCAGCCTGACTGTCACTAAAGATTCTAATGACTTTGTTAGACCATCTTTGCTCTTTTATTATATTCACTGCTGCGTTTATGGCAAAGACTTCAGCCTGGAAGACTGTGCAGTGTTTGCCAAGAGGAAACTGGAGTTCAAGTTGCTCTTTTTCAAAGAACACTCCAGCTCCCGCGCCTAGAGCCGTAAGGGATCCGTCAGGGATTTGAGGACCTAGCCTGCTCTTCTGAACCACGCCAGGTCAATCTTGTCGGGATTTCTACTTCATATCTCTTCTTCAAAGATACGTATGTAATGATGTCATCTGTTGGCATGAAGAACTCTTTTTGCTCCTCCTCTAAGTCCTTCCATAGCTTCTGCTGTTTGTGCCTATATCCTCTAGTATTCCCTAAAGTTTGTAACCTTCTTGCAACTTTGAGGGCCTCCTTTCTTACATAAAGATGTAAGGGTGGAAGCCCAAGAAGTATTTGCATAGCCGCTGTAGGTGTGGTTCTAAAAGCACTTGTTGTGGTTCTAAAAGCACAGAGACACGCAAGTCTTTATACTGCTTCTAGTTTTTTTATGGTATTTACTGTAAATGTTCTCGGAACCCATGCAATGGACCCATAGTTAACAATGGGCCTGATACACACTTTGTATAGTCTTAAGGCTATTTTCGGTGTTAGGCCCCAATTGTTGCCAAAGACCCTTCTGCACTGCCATAGGACTTTCACGGCATTAGCACATTTCATCTCAATATGTTTTGCCCAATTGAGCTTCTTATCAAGTATGATCCCTAGATATTTTACTTCA
This sequence comes from Argyra leucocephala, assembly GCA_963942445.1. Taxonomy (NCBI): domain Eukaryota; kingdom Metazoa; phylum Arthropoda; class Insecta; order Diptera; family Dolichopodidae; genus Argyra; species Argyra leucocephala. Next base: position 99,939,434 of record OZ012679.1, on the reverse strand, counting down.
TCTCGAACTTCTAGGTTATTTCCTCCAATGGGGGGAAGAACATAGTTGTTAAGTCGCCTTCTATTGGTAAAGGCCACTAAATGTGTCTTGCTAGGATTTATGGTTAATCCATTCGCCTGACACCATTCGGTGGTTAAGTCAATGGCATTTTGCATTTGTGTGCATAGACGCCTCTTATAACCTCCATCGGCAAAGCCGTGTGTGTTGAATCCTTCCTCGTTCAGTATACTTAGGAGTTCGTCTACCAACATGTTCCATAGTAAAGGCGATAGAACACCTCCTTGTGGGCATCCTCTAACCGCCTTCACCTGAACTTTAGTAGTTTCATCTACCTGAATGAACAGATGACGTTGTTCCAACATCTTTTTTATCCATCTCAGTATTGTGTTGTTTACTCCGTGCTTTCTTGGCCCCTTCAAATGTCCAAGAATGCACCGAGTGTTATCTCTTTCTTCACGATAGCCTCCTCTATATGTGAGACCACTTCTTGAAGAACTGAGTCAGTAGACTTACCTGCTTGATAGGCATGTTGTTTACGGTTCAGGGGTACCCTGATCAAACATAGATCCCTAATATAACTGTCCACCAGTTTCTCTAGGCAGTTTGACAAACACGAAGAGAGACTGATAGGTCTGAAGCTAGTAGGGAGTGCATAGTTTGTTTTCCTGGTTTAGGGATGAAAGCGACCCTCACTGATCTTCATACTTTTGGAATATATCCAAAGGCTATGCAGGCTGTGAAGATTCTTGACAGCCATTTGCTTATGCGGTTCTTGCATTTTTGAAGCATAATAGGCCAAATTCCATCCGGCCCAGGAGCTTTGTATGGTTCGAAAGAGTTGATAGCCCAGTCTAAAACCTCAGGCCATACTATCTTTCTTGCCATAGATCAATCCGAACGGTTTGGTATGGTAACTTCCTGGATAGTATCTTCTAAGGCGAATCTTCAAGTCTACTCCTGGAAAGTGTGTTCGAAAGAGGACTCTGTACGTTTCTTCTTTCGATGCTGTGTAGGATCCTTCTGATGTTTGCAGATTGTGTAACTTTGCTACTGGATCTCTTTTCAGGGCCTTAAGCAAAGCAGCCCCATCTGCAATATCTTCGATTCCTTCACAGAACTTTTGAAAGGACTGTTTCTTTGATTTCCGAATCAGTCCTTTGTATTCTCTTCTAGATTCACTATAGGATTTCCAATCATCTTCTTCATGAGTTTTTAAGGCTATATTCAGAAGTTTTTTAGCCTGCCTTTTTAGCTGCTCCAGATGTTTGTTCCACCAAGCAGTTTTTGTGTCTTTCGGTTTTCTGGTGACCAGACAAGATGCTTCGAAAGCCTCCGTTAACAGATTTGTCAGTTTTTCAACTGACTGGTCTATTGCAGAGACCTTCGGGATCCTGATCGAATCCGCATCCGTAGCCACCAGATCTTGCAATTCTTGCCAATTGGTCCTTTTAATATCTCTCAAGACGAATATCTTATCAAGATCACCCTTTAAGGAGAGGGTTCCATAGACACTTTCCAGTCTTTGATCTCTGAAACAAGAGAACGCTTGAATGCGCGACTATGCATGCTCGAACTTTTCCAAGACCCGCATTGTACAGAGTGTTCCAGCCTTCCAGTGAAAGACCGGCCACTCTGTTCTTGATAATGTACGGTTCTTGAATAAGTACTACTTTTGTTTGCAACTTTTTAGTTAGTGAGGCCATAAGAGTGTATGACCCGCTTATACTATGTTGCAAATTAATTTGCTTAACTACTAGACTGGCTATAGTTCGGGATATGAATCTATTCGCCAGTTTAGTTTTCTCCTTTAGCCTTGATAAACTTTACGTTTATCTGACCAAATTTGAAACTTAGTTTGGCGTTTCGATCTTTTATAGCTTTAGCGTTATCGAGATCGATATACACGTATACGAGAACATGAGCCACTAATATTAGTAGCCCCAGTAGCTCTTCTATACGACTGGATTTTCCACTTCGTAGTATCCATACCATTTTGAATACTGAGCGCCTTCATGACATCCTTCTCAGATTCGGTACGGCCCGGGATCCAGATTTTAACTAACTTCGTCTTAGGAAGTTCGCTGACCCTCATTGCTGAGAGCCTTGCTTCCTCCCATGGACTGCAGTTAGACGCCGCAGATTTCAACCAGTTTGACGAAGCCTCATCCTGACAGGAAAAATATAATTTTCCCGCCTTCAACGAGACCCCTGCAAAGCTGTGAGATATCTCATTACAAGTGAGCATGAGTTGGAACAACTTTTGCTGAATCAATTCACCTTGCTCGTTAGTAATGCTTCCATCGACTACCTGAACGATTGTATCGAACTCTCTTCTAGCCGCCTGCGCGTAGCTGACAGCCTGTCGAGAGGACATTTTGGTCTCTCTAGCCTTTGATGGTCCCTTTGGCTTCTGAGCACCCTTTTTCGGGACCCTTCCATCTCCAGGATTCGACGACATGGGGGAAAACTGCTACTGTTATAAGGAACTAAGTCTGCTTAACTAGCGTATCTCTATTTTATTTAAGTTAATTTATTCCAATGACAAAGTTTACTGTCTAGGAATAGGAATCGAACGTGGGACCTTTAGTTAAAAAGAAACGTTCAACGTACTCCGTGCGCACAGCGTATGGGTATATTAAGTGGGTATATTAACTTAAGTTTAATAGAGGTTTAGCCAGCAATTTGATAGTATTCCAAAGTTCTGACCGTTACAATCTACTCACCAGCTTCTCTTCTTCATTTTTTAATATTTGATTTACAAAACTTACCATACAAAACTCACCATAAAGGTAGAAAACTTTTTTATGTTTAAATAATCATAAATTTTACATCAAAACAAAATTTTTTTTCATTAAATTAAAGAACAGAAAAATCATTTTTAATATTAAATTGTTTTTCTCGCAATTTTCAAATTAAAAAACAAAAAATTACTATTTTTTATTATATTTTTTGTATTATTCTTAATTTTTTGTTTTCTCCTCTTTTTTGCAGGTCTCGTTAAATTAGGTGTACATTGTGTCCTTGGTAAAAAAGTGGCAATTAAAATAATTAACCGTGAAAAACTTAGTGAATCTGTTTTAATGAAGGTAAGTAATTACTAATTATGTATATTTACAAAAAAAACAAAAACAATTCTTCAAAGAAATTCATATTACTTGCAGTAGCAAACATTATTATGTTCCTATCTTTGTAATGTATCCCATTTTGCTGGAAAAAAAATATTTAATAATAGCTTTAAATAAATTATCAAATTTATGATTCTCTTGTATATTTAAGTATAAGTTTTTAAAAATAAAAATTATATCTAATCTATTTAATGAGAACAAATAATTTTTTATTGGATTTGTGGAGTCTTGATATACAGAAAGAACATTAAATATTCTCTTAATGATTTTCCGGACTTGAAGAAAGCTAGGTTCAATTGATTGAAGCAATATAGTGTAATAACCTCATCTATTCATCAATAAATTTATTAAGAATTCTGGTTTAATCTTATGGCCTAGTGTTGTAATAGCGACAAATAACTATACCTTATGCTTATACTGTACTTTTACACTAACCCTAATTCATCTTTTGAGTAAACTATAACTGATGTCGAATCTCAAAGCTACAAACAAATTTATTAAATAATTAAGTATACAACTTTTTTTGTTAAAAGAATCTCTAATCTGTAAAAAAAAGATAGATTTCATTTATAGCAAATAATTTTGTTATTATTTTTATGAGTGGACAATTTTTTTTGACAAAAAAGGTCTGCCTAAGTGTACAAAAAGTAACTGTATCTCTAAAGTATACTAAAAAGTATACTAGTTCAAAAAACTAAATTCTATTAACAAACGCTGAGTGGCGCAGTAGGTAGAGCTCCTACCTTTCAACCGAAAGGTCCCAGGTTCGATTCCCAACGAAGGCTAAAAATGCTTAATGGAATTTTCGACCTGGTCCAGTACTCTTTATCATTCAGATAAAATAAATAACAAAAGTTGAGAGTTTCGGTAATCCCTAAAAATAAAATGTAAATATCGTATGTAATTGTGTACTCCAATCTCTGCGTAAAAGCAGTTAGGGTTCACCCCATAGACTTATAATTATAAAAAAAAGCTATGATTGTTTAAATAAATTTACATACCAATGAAAAAGGTTATCATTTTTAATGGCATATTGCTTTATATGGTCTAATATTTTGATATATACCGACAATAAAATGGCATATTCTTAATGTTTCGCAATATTTTTAAAAGCTTGGATACTTGTCTATATGTCTCTAATTGCTTAGCTGCACAACTGTACCTTTTACACGTAAAGATACTTCAATGTATGTATATAATATCAAAAAGTTGGTTATGAATTGATAGATTAAGATCTAAAAATATATGTTTGGCGCTACGATAATCGTAAAATGTGAAATTTGGTATTAAGTTTACTTGTTTAAATGCAGCCGGGTTATCCAATAATCCAAGAATTTCTTAATAAGATTCGACCTAGTAAAAAAGAGTAATTCGAAATTTGACCTAGTAAATAAACCATTCACGTTATTGCAGTATGTTATTGTCCAAGCTGAGCTGCTTACTTTCTTCGTCTATACTATAGACACTATATGTACGTGATTTGGACATATTTTTCTCCTCCTTCAGTTTTCACAACATGATGTTCAAAAGCCCAATTAACAATAACACTTTTTTTTTATTTCTTCTTCATTTAACCTGAAACCAACTTGTTCCACAGACTTTTTAATCTGAGTAAAGACTATACTCTTTTATTTGGTGTTAAGCCAAATTTTCTTATCATTTCTGTACGAGTCTTGAATTGAAAGCATTAAAAATTAGCAATTCAAGTGAAGTTGTTAAAATCTACAATTTTTTTAAAATTGTTTTCCAAAATTTTATAATTAAAATATATACATATATATATATTTAAATTTAATTAAATTCATTAATACAACTTACTATAAGTTGCTATAAGGGAAAATAGCACAATACCGAATAATATCGGAATGTTGATTAAATCTGAAACTCTGCCAACTTTGTGTAATTTTAAATTCGAAAGTTGAGCCAAATTATTTCCCGATAATGATAATAATATTTACTTTATAGATTTTGAAATAAAATTATTTTTCTAAATAAGGTTTAGTTGCTCAATTATTATTAGTTATTTTAAATAATTTTCCACGATTTCTCAAGTTGGAACATTACAAATTGACACTAAATTTATTCTATCAACGAAATCTTGATTGACATTTTTAACGTCCTTGGTTTGTTTCATTGTTAAATTCATTCTGAAATCATCGTTCAAACGCTAAGCATGTCCTGAACCTCACTATAGTCGCACCTTCACCATTACTGACCTAATTTAATAACCTAACTGACCTAGATTAATTGGTCAGATAACCTAATTGACCTAGATTAATAACTTAACAAATGTTGTATACATTTACTTTGCAACTTTATTTGGTAGTCCCCTAGAAATATGTTAAATAATTTTTAACATTTATTTTTCGGCCAATAATACATACATGTTGGCAGTGTTTTTTTTTGTAGATTATTCCGTTATCAAACTGTTGTTTCTGTTGTAATGTTGATATTGTTTAATTTAAATACTACGCAACGCGTACAACTCGTATGAAAGTGTCAATTTATAGTAATTTAAGAATTTTTGAGATGAACGTAACGAAGTGATTTCAGCATTTGGATCTGTGGTTTTTATTGATTAGTTGTGTATACTGATTATTAGCTGTTTGATATGATGCAATGTTTAATGCTGAATTTAGTCAATATGTTGATTTTAATTATTAATTTTAAAACAATATATATAATGTACATTATAATATAAAACAAGTAAATAAAAATATCCAAAAATTAAAATTATGTGAATGTCTAGTGCAAAAATAACAAAATGCTCCCATTATTTGATTGAAATTATTACCTTATTGTGATTAAGTTGTATGATTTGGTTCGGTATAATTAAAGTTGTCCAATTTAGTTAAAATACAACAATATTCAACAACATTAAAACTCAAAACTTTGATGAATGTTTTATGAATTTCTATAAAAATAGTAAAATGTTCAGTAATGAAATTTGTATGGTTAAGTTCATATCATACTTCATACCAAATTCAATTAAGTAAATTAACATACATTCAACTCTTCGATTCTGTTAGTGTTTCACTTATACTGAATAAATTTAAATTTCATTGCATGTAATTGAATTCTGACTACAAAAAAATTACATTTTCTAAACGAATTTTGAAACGGAAGAAACAATTTTACAAAATTTTACAGGATTCTAATTTAACCCTTTGGTATGTATTTATAAACACGTTTACTACATATGTATATACAACAAAGAAACAAATAGACTTCACTTGTAAAGGAGTTCAATAAAAATGCAGTAACTTGAAAATTTAAGATAACTTAACTATTATGCTGCACTTACATCTTTCCATATTTGAAAATCTGAAAATAGTTATTATAATACGTTAATAAAAAGAAAGTTATTTGTCGAACATGTTATTAAAAATTTCCAGATATTTAAGGATATTCAAAGGATAATCATAATTTTATTACTATAATTATTGAAACAGTTCAAAATTCTAAACAAATAATATATATCTACATTATATTATATTTATATATATTTTCTTATCGACTGAATACTATATGAAATATTGAAAATATTGAAATTTCCGCAAATAAAGGACAAATACAAAACACAAAAATTATAATACAAAAACTAAAAGGAATATTTTCATTAAATTTTTTTTCTTTTTTTTTTTTCTTTTTAATGTGCATGTAGGTTGAACGTGAAATAGCAATTATGAAATTAATAGATCATCCGCATGTCCTTGGATTATCGGATGTATATGAAAATAAAAAATATTTATATTTAATTTTGGAGCATGTGTCCGGTGGTGAATTATTTGATTATTTAGTGAAAAAAGGACGTTTAACACCAAAGGAAGCTAGAAAGTTTTTTCGTCAAATAATTTCAGCATTGGATTTTTGTCATTCACATTCAATTTGGTAAGTTTCATAATATATATCAATTATATTTTGCATATATTATTGTTTTATTTTTAATAAAAATATTTACAGGTACCTTAATAATATAAGAATTATGTTGGTTATTAAAATTTATTTACAGCTTTATAGCAGCATGGAACAACTTCGTACTAGATTGTAAACCAATTATGTAGTTTTTATGAAATTTTTTAACAACGGTTTTCTTCTTATACTTGGCTTGGTGGTCTACTACATAAGCTTTCTATTGCATTATTAACAATTGTCAAAGTTTATATTATTATAGTTTTAGTTTACTCTTCATTTTATGAAGGGAGCCTACGTCTGTTTTTACGACGATATACCGTTATTTCAAAGAATTCTAATTTTCTAATCATTGTTTTTGAATACGGTGCAAGATTCTACTCTATGTATTAGTACCGAAAATCATTTAATATTTTCACCTGAGATTACAGATTTAAGACTCTATATATATTTTATGCGGTATGCAATCATTTTATTTTGTTATCTTCATGTATTATAAAGTAATTCAGGTATTATAAAGTAAGCTTAAGCCGAAAGCCAAGTAGCTAGATATAAATAGCTAATAGCCAATAGATTACAAATAAATTTATTTTTATTTTAATTGTAATAAATGTAAATATAAATAAAAAAAATAAATAAAGTAAATTTTTCTATATCACAATTAATTTTAAATAATATATGTATGTACATATAAAAAACTAAACCAATTTTATAATTATTGCCATTAAAAAAATTAAAATTTTAAAGAATGTATGCTCCTTCGAAGTACTCCTTCCAAATATTTCCTAATTTATTTCCATAATTATACATATATTTATTAAAAATAAAGAGAAACCCCAATACAACTGTAATATTCACATTTAAATGAGATTCGGGTTTGCTTTCTCTAGGTTATTAGATTAAACAATAACAAGTTACGATCATCATAAGAAAATCACCATATTCCACCGCAGGTGTGAGGTCTTCTGGCCTTAGCTAAGCATTTATCCTTTTTAAGTATAAGTAAACTTATTCGTAAATTAATTAGTCATGATATGAACGATTATGAAAAAATTAAAATACAATTTATTCGCAATTCACCCTGTTTCAAACCAATTTCCATCAAATTAATATTTATTTTTTTAGATAAAAACTTCTTTTCTTGTATTCAATAATTTTTTTTTTTATTTTCTTGTCTTCTTCTCATTTTATGAATCTATACAATAAATTGAAATTTTTCTATATAATTTTTTTTTTCGTTTTTTTTTTGTTTTTTTACAGCCACAGAGATTTAAAGCCAGAAAACCTGCTGTTAGATGAAAAGAATAATATTAAAATCGCTGATTTTGGTATGGCATCACTCCAGCCAGCAGGATCAATGTTAGAAACATCATGTGGATCACCGCATTATGCTTGTCCAGAAGTTATACGGGTTAGTTACATATTCCAATAGTTATAAAAATAATTTTATTATATTGTATAGAAAATGTATATAAATGTACATACATACAGCCATACAAATATTTTGTATGAACACGTATTTGTTTATTTTTTTTTGTTTTTGAGATTTTAGAATGCAAAAGAAAACTATTTCCAGATAATTTAATGTAATTTCATACAGTTTCTAACCATTTTATTAGAAATTCAATATTATAATTTTGATAATCATAATGACATGATTCGTTTTATAGGTGTTTCTTCTTTACCAACTTAATAATTCATATGATCACTGAAAAAAAGATTACAATGCCTAATTTTTATAAAAACTTGTTTCCTAGCTTTAGAGTAAAATATTTGAATAACTATTTAAAATAGTCGAATTATTTCCTTTTAATTTTACTAAATATGCTTATCATGCAGATACTCGTATTTCATCTAATACTTGCAAACCAAACATCTTCAGTGTTGTGTACTCGACTTGCGATGTCTAAAGGAAGCAAAGCAACGAATTGACGAATTTTTATTTCAATACTTTGTTTTGTTTTTTTTGACAGTTTGTTGAACGTTGATTTTTAAATTTTTAAAACAAACTACTTTTTAAATGTTTGAATAAAAATGTTTGTAGAGAAATTAGTTGCAAAGGTTTATAAATATAAGGATATTTGGGATAAAACTAGGTTAAAATATAAAAATAAATTATTAAAAGATAAAGCTTGGACTGAATTAGCAAAAAACCTTAAAGAATCTAGTAAACTTCTACATTGCTCTAAAAAAATTTGTTTTGAATATTTTTATTCAATTTTAGTTAAGAATTGCAGGAACAGATGGAGAAGTTTGCGAGATGAATTTTCATTAGAAAGCAAGACATGCTTCATATATCATAATAATTAAATATAAAACATCCAAAACTTCTTGTAATTCCGTTATAATGCACATACATATATGTAATATTAAAAACAATAATCAACACGAATTGTTGACAAGATTTTAATAAGTAAATTATTAAAACCGAATTGTTTAAAAAATTTTGATAAATAACCTTTGGCAAATATCAAAGCAAGTTCACAAAGTTTCATTTGGTCTACACTGACTTCGTTTACTTTGCTTCCTTCGTTTACTTTTTTGAGGTAAAGCAAGTAAAGGAAGCAAGGTATACATTTGGCCGTCACCTTAAGTTTTTTCTAAACTTTGATGGACCTGTCATATAATGACATAACAATTAAAATAAAATTAATTTTACTTTATTTCGTGTTCCTCTTCCCCTAATTCCGATTAAAACGAAGTTCTCAAATCGACTTGAATCATCACCTTTTTGCTATACACTTGTCCAGCTTTAGTATTGAAGGCGCATAAAAGTAAGCTTTTTTTGTTTTCTATATAGTAAAATTTATTAAAAAACCTTCGGCTGCGAATGATTTAAGTGAATACATTTAAATATATTTAAAACATAAAATAGCTCATCATTTTTTTACCTCTTAAAATAACATAACATGTACCCGGAAATCAGAATAATGTCTTCTAAATTCAAAATTAAACTCTCATTAAAGGTATTTAAATTGAACGTGTATTTTATAAAATGGCAATTTACTGTTACTGAAAATTATTTAACTGTATTATTTAAACATAGATTTTGGTTTAAAAAAAGTTCCAAAAATATTAAAAAGTTCGATATATACACACATGTATAAAAGGTCCTTGCAAAAAAAAGTTTTTCCATTTATTTATATTTTTGTTGCTTTTCTTTTTTTGTTGAAAATTTATGACATAAATTTTCCAACACTTGAAATTTAATGCACAAGAAATATGAGTTTAGCACAAACCATGAATATAAACTAAAAGAAAAAATATTCCCTTTCTAGTTCGGATGAAGTTTTTAAAATGTATATATTTACATATATCTACATTTATCATATATTATATATTTATCACATATATCTACATTTGTATATAAACTGGTATTTATGTACATAATGTAGGTATAAATATTTATTTCTACTATGGTTTTCCAATTACGAATATCCTTTTTTGGAAATATTTTGATAATTTTTGTTGTTGTTTTAACAAAAAGAACTTTTAAAATAAAAGTCACAAAATACTATGAAGTCTCAGTAGTTATCATCATATATATGTAGATAGTTTAATGTATATTGCAAAAAAGAGAAAATATATAAAACAAAATATTAACTAGCTGCTGGCTATAGTATAATTGTAAATTATCTATAGTAAAATTGGACGGGTTTATTTATATACATATATTTTGATAGTTGTGCTTTGTTGTTCACTTAACCGAAAAACATCAAAAATTTAATATTTTTGACAGCTGATTTTATTCTTATGTATAGTCCCTCTCAATTTCTCCAAATTATTTTAAACTATATTAAATAAGCGTTTATGCTATATATCTGACATATCTGGAAATATTAATTTCGTAAATAGAAGATTATGGGGCTTATGATTGAAAACGAAAACGTTCAATCGTTTTCCGAATATCACTGACGACAGCGACTCAAAAAGCCTAAATATTTTACGGCGCTTTTCGCAATATCGAAAATATGTTCATTCCAGTGCATATTTTGATTCACTCGCATTCCGAGAATGTTCAGATCTTTGAGTCGCTGGATACCTTCATTTTGAAGCCGGAGAATTGGTTCGAATGTTGTTAGCTTGTTACTAACAAAACAGTTTTGAGTTTTTGAAGTGTTAAACTCGACTCTGTTAGCTTTACCCCAGTCGACAATTTTGGCAAGGTCGTGATTGAGCGCGCCGGACATCATTGTTCTTTTGGAGGTGACTGTGCAAGCTGTAGCATTAGTTTGTTTTAGAAAATCATATGATGCTACTAGATCAGCAAAACTATGGATTGGATTGAAAGTTAATTTAAGAAGGTCATTAATGAAAATGAGAAATAGAGTGGGTGAAAGGACAGAGCCTTGTGGAACACCAGCATTGATTTGAAGTTGGTCGGAAAAAGAACCGTCAACTGGAACTATGATAGATCGATTTAAAAGAAAACTTTCAATCCATTTAGAAAAGAACCAAGGCCTATAGCGTTGCATTTTGCTATAAAAGCATAATGCCAAACTCGATCAAAAGCCTTAGATATATCCAGAGCTACAACTGTAGCTTCACCAGATTGATGCAGGCTGGTGTTGAGCGTCGCAGAGGCATGTCATGAGATCACCGGTGAAACATTGGGCTCGAAAGCCGTATTGGCTATCATGAATTATACCTCTACTGTCAAGATATTTCTTCAGCTTATGATTAATTAAGATTTCCATCGTTTTTGAAATAATGGAAGTAATAGCTATGGGCCTATAGTTTGAAAGATTGTTTTTGTCACCTTTTTTAGGAATAGGATAAACTTGGGCAACTTTCCAATAGGACGGGTAAGTTCCTGAAGAAAAGGACAAATGGAATAAGTTGCGCAGAGGTTAAGAAATAGCGAAGGCAATGTGTCGCAGCACAATTGCAGGTATACCATCAGGACCGGTAGATTTTTTTATATCGAGATTCTTCAAGACTTTTACTACAGCTCTTGTTCTAAAATAGATCCTTCCGAAGGAATAATTTAGAACAGGGATTGATGAAGGATTTTGGGCTGTAGGAGGGAGTGTGGAATTAGCTGCAAATAATTTTGCGAAGAGATTAGACTTTCCAACAGAATCTGATATAATAGTACTATTATTATCAATCATAGGTGGAAACGAAGATTTGCAAAAATTTTGCCCAACATTTTTAGCAAATGTCCAGAAAGACCTGCTGTTGTTGGGGAGATCAAAGATTTCTCGTCTGAATCTTTGGTTATGCAGGAATTTTTGCTGATTGATAATTTTTTTACATTTATTCCTAACCACTTTATAACTCTCATACGTATTGACTGTTTTATTGTTCTTATATTTTTGTAAGCTTCTTCTTTGGATTTCAGAGCTTTGCTGCAGAGGTCGTTGAACCAACCTGAGGGATTTCCTTCCAAATACATTGCTAATAAATCTTTCTAAATCTAAATCTAAATCGAATCTTCGAAACTCATTATTTACTTATATATAACTTAAAAATTAATAATAAACACTAATTTTTTATCAAACTAATTTAATAATAACTAATAAAATAATAATAACTAATGTTAGTGATTATTTAAAAAATTAAAAAAAAAAAAACGAAACAATTATTGTTATTCTAATACTAAGGTGTAATCGATAATGTCATACGCCCGTCAAATTCTTTTGAATGTTAATCGATATTGCAGTCGGCAAAAGCATTGTAACTTTTAATGCTGTCAGCATTGGCCACATTTGTAGTGTAGGCAATAATATAAAAAACAAATATCACGTAATCAATAATGTTATATGCAGGTCATATGCTTAAAATTTTAAAATATGTGTAGATAAAAATATTCAAGTGTGAAATGTGTTCTTGTTGAAATTTTTTTTTGAAAAATAAATTTTGAAGAGGATAAGTAATTATTTAATGTAAATGCATTATGTATATGTATTTTAAATTGACGATTAGTTATTTTATATATCTAATTTAAATATTTTAAAACAGCACAATTCAAAACAACGTCAAATATCTAAATTCTAACATTAATTTGTTTCTAAAGTAGTTGTCAACGGGTTGTACGCAAAAGTTGTATGCGAAAGTTTATATGCAATTGTTCTTTTAGCATTAATGTTAATTGCCGGTTGATGACCGTCAGATTTAATTGTTGTCGACCGGCATATGACATTATCGATTACACCTTTAGATTTCACTATTTCAGAATAATTGTTTTTTTTTTATTTTTTGAATTTTTGATGTTTAAAAAGGTTATTAGTAATATCAAATTCAATTACAGTCTTCAGTAAAATAACCTTATTTCGACTACAACGAAATTGTGGTTAAGAGATTGTAGTTGCAAAATTGTGAGCATATACATAAGAGCGTATGTATTTTAATTTTGTCGTCACGAATTACCGACAAAAAATAACATACATTATTTACCGCTTTAAACAAATCCGATTATTTAAAATTCAAAGAATGCTAATGTTCGGAAGAAATGTTCTGAAGCAATGAATCAGATATTAAAATATGAAAATTATATATGTTGCGAGTAAATAATATAATAATATTATCGAGTAAATATTCAATTTTTATTCATATGGGCTCTATACGAGCTGTTATAACTACATTAATTATGATAAAATACTGCGCAAGCATTTTACAAGCAAACTTTTACCATGTGTTGCGTGAAATCTAAAACCAGATTTAACAACAATGAAAAAAAGGAAAATCTTATTAAATTAGCAAATACTCCCCTAACATTTACATTGTAGACAAATTTATAAAGTAAAATATTTAGTAAAATACACTGCTCCTTATGAGTTGCTGTATATTTAGTTTCCAATTATTAAAGATGTTTTTTATCAGATTTTCTTACTTACTGTAGGCTTTAATGGATTTTATAGTTACAGACTGATATCATATTCTTCATTTATATAGTCCGTTTTTCTTTCGATATTAAAAATTTCAAGCTTTTCAATATTATAATTTTCATTTAGAAAGACACGAGTAAGAACTATAAAATGGTTTTATTTTGAACAATCCTTTTTATTCAACACAATTCAAGTATACTAACAATAGTATACACATTAGTCTCGTCAAACGGTGGTTGTCTTCCAATTTCCTTTTTTATTATGGTTTAAAACAACTTCAAACTACTGAAAAACTTATTTTCCATCTAACAATCTTAGAGTGTTATTTGAATCCAGTCTTAGAGTTTTGTTTGATAAGCAAAAAATTTTTAATTCCGCATGCAAAGAAAATTTTAATTCGCAATGCGCACATATTTTATAAATTTTTTTTTTTTTGCGTGGATTGATGGGAATCTTCATAGACACAATGAGCCCCGTAGCTTCCATTGTGTGCCAGATTTTTACTGACTAAACCACACTCCTCTCATTAAAACTAGTCCGACGGACTAACCATTAATTTATTTCTGTTTTTATTTTCTTAAAGAAAAAGTTAACGAAATTCTATCTTATTAAATCTAGTGGCTTAGTTCTTTTAAGCCTTCTGATATCATTTTGGTTATCTAGCAGTTGAGTGGCCGCAACGTTAACATGACCCTTCGGACGAGCTATATGCTTTGTTGCATATCTTTTTATTTCATTTTCTATGCAAGGAATTTTTAGATCTCTGTGCAAGTCACTGTTGCGAACATACCAAGGGGCATTTACCATGTTGCGCAAGACTTTATTTTGGAATTTTTGTATACCAAGTACATGTGTTCGTTTGGCACATCCCCATATTTGTATGCCGTACAACCATGTCGATTTGATTATCTGATTATATAACAAAATCTTGTTATGTATAGGTAATTTAGAATTTCGACCTAAGAGCCAGTACATTTCTCTATATTTATTTTCAAGCTCAAATTTTTTCTTCTTGACGTGCTCTTTCTATCTAAGTTTGACATCTAATGTCATTCCTAGGTATTTAGCATTGTTTTCTTGGGGTATATTTACCCCATTCAGATTTACCGATGGTTGATTTTCTAATTTTTTATTTGTAAAATTTACATGTACTGATTTTAACTCATTGAGTTTAATTTTCCATTTCTTTGTCCAGAGGTATAGCTTGTCGCTTGCTCTTTACAATTTATTTGTAGCCTCGTCAATATTTGATCCTACTGCCATCAACGCAGTATAGTCAGCGAATGTAGCTACAGTTATATTTTCCATTTGTGGTAAATCATTGGTGTAGAGCAAATACAGTATGGGACCCAGAATACTACCTTGAGGCACACCCGTTTTAATATCTCTAATAGTAGAATACTCTTCGTCTTGTTTTATTCTGAATAGTCTGTTTTCTAGATATGATGAGAGTATATCTACGTATTGTTTAGGTAACATATTATTTAGTTTATTTATTAAGACTCGATGCCGTACTTTATCAAAAGCTTGAGCTACATCTAGAAATATGGTAGAACATACTTGCTTTTCTTCTAAAGCTTTTTCTCTTATGCCTGTTATTCTATGTATTTGATCGATTGTCGAATGCTTAGATCTAAAGCCTAATTGATAAGATCTCATTGGAATCAGAATACTATTTTCTATGATCGGACTCGTTCGAATCAATAGTAGTTTTTCAAATAATTTTTAAATTATTGGTAGTAGTGATATTGGTCTGTAGGATTTGACCTCATTTATGGGCTTATCTGGCTTTGGTATGATAATTATCTCCGCTATTTTCCACATACTCGGCACATACCTTATTCTCATAGCAGCGTTTATAACGCGTGTTAGCATGTTATCGCTTTTGTCGGAAGCTCTTTCAGGACTTCCGATGTAATGAGATCAAAACCTGGAGCTTTTTTATCTCTCAATTTTTTAATTTGTTCAACTATTTCTCTCTGTGAGAATGGCGATATGACACTTTCTTCCCAATTATTATTTTTTTCAGTGAGATCATCCGAATTTGTCTCGTCTGGACAAAAAATTTCTTCAAATGATCTGCGAATGTTTCAGCTTTATTTTTATTATCTCTCGCCCATTCACCTTTTTTCTTTCTGATTGGCGGGATTTGAGAGATCGAGTTTTTTGTACTCTTTGTTGCTTTCCACAACGATTAGTTATTTTCTCTTTTAGCTGATAAATTTTTTAAATTCTTCCTCTCGTAGAGGTTAATCTAGACTCCCAATCTATGTGCTTGGCGTTGTAGTCACCTCCCAGCATAAATCTTTCGCCAAGTAGTTTAAGAATGTCTTCAAACATGTTATTCTTTATGTTGTATCTGGGTGAACAATATAATGCACCGACACAAAGTCTTTGTTTAACAGACATAATTCGTAGCACGATTAGTTGGAACTCATCTATTTCTAGACTAAGTTCCTCGTGGTGCCTAATATCTTTCTTTATTAAAATTGAGTTACCACCTCTGGGTGTATTACTAGGATGGTTTTCGCTGCAGCATGTATAGTCATTTATTTTAAACGATGACTTATTTGTCATATGTGTTTCTGTCAAGAGACATACATCAATATTTTGTGTTCTCAATAGAATTTCCAAATTATTTTTCTTGTTCAGAATGCCATTGGTATTCCACGTGACTATACGAAGTCCGTTCTTAACGATGCCTTGCGGATTTATTTTTTAGTTTATACATATATGTTTCATTATGTTTGTTTTCTAATGTGCATAGCCTTGTTGAGATTTCATTCATTGCTTTTATCATATTTTGCATCATCTGCCTAATGGTATTTTCAGTCAACTTTTGTGTAGAAACTTTATTTTGTTCTTTCGGGTTTCATTTTTGACTTAGGTTGTTTTATATTACCTGTGAATATGATAAGCCTTCTACGACTTTTTTCGATGTAAAAGTTTTAGGTATCTCTGGAGTTTCAATGCAAATCTGTCTCTGTGCACGAGGTTGTCTAGGTTTTGTCCTTTGTTTTTCCTGTCTATGTTGCGTTTGTTTTGGGGCATTTTTTTGTAGCTTCTTTCTTTTTTGCAAGTCTCTAGCCACTTGGCAACCACGATAACTCGCTGGATGTGCCTCAAGGCAGTTAGCACATTTAGGCTTAATATTTTTTCTTGCTTTACAAGAAATTGTTAAGTGGGGACCAGCACATTTAACACACTGAGTTAGATGCTGGCAAAACTTTTGTGTATGGTCAAATCTTTGGCATCTTTTACATTGAGGAATGGTAGTCGCTTTACGAATAGCCTCCATTTTAACCCTCATGTGCTGGATAAATTCAATTTTGAATATTTTGTTTATATCTTCATAGTTTTCGAATGTTAGCATAAAGGGAGGAAGACGTGCCGTAGATTTTTTGTTGTTTTCCTTTTTCTTTATTATTTTATTTGTGACTTCTAGAATCTTGAAACCTCTATCTTTCAATTCATTTTTGATATCTTCAGGTTGGCATGACGGATGTAAATACCTAACCATTACTTTAATAGGCCTGGTGCTCTTATTTTCATAAGTGTACCATTCAATATTGCCTTCATTTATTGCCTTAGTCAACTCTCTATATTCTTTTTCTTCTTCAACATTAATTTTTAGTTGCTTATTGTTAAGCATATTAACTTTATATTTAATATTGGTTTCTTTTAATTTTTTGCTTATTTGAGGGTATTCCATTACATTACTAAGTATAACTGGAGGAGGTTTACCTTTTCTTTTACTTCTGGCAACTTCATTTATTTGCACTTTTATTTATATCGTTTATTGATATTAACTATTAAACCATATTATTATTTATATATTATATTATTATTAATTATATATTATATTATTATTAATTATATATTAAATATATATATATATTATACAATTAAAAAAAATTAAGCAATAACTAAATGGAGGTGGATCGAACTCCACCACCAGGAGGTGGTGCAACAAATAAGGAAAACCAGGAACACGAAAATGAAAGAAAAAAGGAAATGGCACCTAATCATATTGCAGAAGCACCTAAAACAAAAGAATTTAACGGTACAAATATTTTACAAAAGGAAAATGAGGAATTAAAGGAAAAGTTAAACCAAATAGAAAAGCTCGCTGAACAGCTTAGCAAAGATGTTCAGTCTTTATGAAATGAGAACGAAGAGATGAGAAAACTATTCACCGCAGAGGAGAAAGGTGGTTTTGCTCCAACAGAAATTCATTCTGAAAGCAGCACAAAGCGAAAAAGAAGTAGTCCGTTGAAGACACCTACCCCAAAGCAAACAAAGATAAATACCAATGATATAACACCAAAAAAATCCCAAGTAAACAATGATGGCTTCATCACAGTGAAAAAAAACAAGCAAACAAAAAACGATAACAATAAAAATACTCTAAGCAATCAAAAGAAAAAAGAAAACAACACACAAAAAGCACAAATTCAAAAGCAAACGATAATAAACGACTATTGGCTGAATCCACTTAAAGGTAGTGCCAGTGACATACAAAAAGAGTTTGCAGAGCTGGAGGATGAAAAGACTGAAGTAAAACAGCCTTAAGAAATTAAACCGCCACCAATTTATATAGCAGGGGTTCAAAATATTGCCCCATTGAATGAACTCCTAAATCAAGTGTGCCAAGTTGAACATTTTACAAAAATATTAAGCACTGAAGAAGTGAAAGTGCAAACAAGGAATCCGGATGATTACAGAAACCTAGTATGCTTGAAAGAAAAAAACACTCAATTCCACACTTATCAACTAAAACAGGAAAAATCATTTCGAGTAGTACTAAGAGGATTACATCCGTCGACACCTACTTCAGATATTGAAACGGCAATAAATGATGTGGATCATGAAGTTACAAATATTCACAATATAAAGCAAAAAATAGGCGAAGACATTGTCTCATTACCTCTCTTCTACATTGATATAAAACAAAAGTACAACAACCACAAAATGTATAGTACAAACATACTACTAAACACATGCATCACGTTCGAGCCACCACACGAACAGAAAACAATCCCACAATGTACAAATTGCCAACGTTATGAACATACGGCACAATATTGCAACAGATCACCTAGATGTGTCAAATGTGCCGGAGACCATACAACAAAAAACTGCCCAATAAATCATATGGGTGAAGCTAGAAAATGTGTCCTGTGTATGGGCAGCAAATTACAAAGGGTGCCAGCACTATCAACAGTTAAAACAAAAAAAATACCCAAAACCTAGAAATAGACTAGAAATGATAGACAACCAACAAGTATCACTACCACAAAGTGTTGCTCCAGGTCTGCAATACTCGCAAATTGTCAAACAAATTAATGATCACTGGCAGCTTAACCAAGGCCAAACAATTAAAGTCCACCAAAGTCCACCTGCACAAGAATCTTCAAATGACATGGAAGAGCTAAAAAGTATGGTGAAAAATATCTTGGAACAATTCGCTCCAATGTTAAATCTATTAACCACACTAGTCGCAAACATAAATAAAAATAGTTAAGCTCTTAAAAATTGCCGTATGGAATGCCAACGGATTAAACCAACAATCAATGGAACTAAGAAGATTTATTATAGACAACAAAATAGATATAATGTTAATATCAGAAACACATTTTACAAATAAAAGCTTCTTCAATATTAATAATTACAAAATTTATGACACAAAACACCCGGATGGCACAGCACACGGAGGTTCAGCCATAATGATAAAAAAAACAGTGAAATTCAAAAGTACGCCAAAGAATACTTGCAAGCTACAAGCGTGGTAATGGAAGATTGGAGTGGTCCACTTACCATCTCAGCCTTATATTGTGCTCCTAAGCATATCATCAGTAAACAACAATACATTACTTTTTATAAAACACTTGGAACAAGATTTCTGGCTTGTGGAGATTATAACGCCAAACACACACATTGGGGGTCAAGAATAATCACGCAAAAGGGTCGACAACTACTAATGGGAATGGAGGAATACAACCTGCAGCACTTATCAACGGGAGAACCAACCTATTGGCCTACAGATAGAAACAAAACCCCAGATTTAATAGACTTTTGTGTCACGAAAGGCATTTCCAACAACCATTTATGCGTTGAGTCTTGTACGGATTTATCATCAGATCATACACCTATAATTATTTCTGCATCAACTGGATTATTAGAGGTAACACATGAGCAAAAATTTCACTCAAAAAGCACAAATTGGAATACCTATAAAAATAATCTCAATGCTAGTATAACACTATATATGCCGTTGAACAGACATTAAGATCCCCAGAAAACAAAACAAAACTCAATCGGGCGGTAAAGGAATTAAGGCGTTTAATGAAATCCGTAAGAGATGAAGCTGTACAAAAATCCCTAAAAGAGCTAACTGCAACAGCAGATACAGATTACGCATTATGGAAGATGATGAAGAATTCATATCTACCCCAGCAACGTGACCCTCCATTGAAAAAAAGTGGTGGTAGTTGGACTAGAAGCCAAAGAGAGAAAGCAGAATTATTTGCTTCGCATCTAGAAACTACATTCACTGCATACCCGCAAGAAATCGCAGAACCCCTGAATAAGGAAATAATAGATTATCCTGATACACCACTTCAGCTTAATCTACCAATAAAAAAATATAGCGTAAAAGAAGTAAAAGCAGTCATTAAAAATGAAATAAACCCAAAAAAAGCACCAGGATATGATAAAATAACTGGTAAAATGATAAAAGATCTTCCAGAAATAGGTATAAGATATATGACATACCTATTCAATGCTTTCCTAAGGTTAAGCTGTTTTCCGGGTCAATGGAAGAAAGCCCAAATTATCATGTTATCAAAACCGGGTAAGGATCCAAGTGCAGTGGCTTCATACAGACCTACTACCTATACTGTCAAAGGTATTTGAAAAGTTGTTGCTGACGCGACTAAAGCCAATATTGATAACAGAAAACCTAATACCAAGCCACCAATTTGGGTTTAGGCAAAATCACTCAACGATTCAACAAGTCCACAGAGTAGTAAATGTAATAAACGACACTTTGGAAAGAAAAAAATACTGCTCAGCAGCGTTCCTAGATATTGCACAGGCGTTCGACAAGGTGTGGCATGAAGGACTTCTATACGAATTGAAGCAAAGACTACCTCATGAATTATATCTACTCATAAGATCATACCGTACTCCGATCATATAGTACTCCGATCAATAGTAAATGCACCATAGTTCGTGAGAAATGAGGAAATTGGAAAGGACTTAAAAGTCGAATCGGTTAAAGAAGCCATAGCAACAAGAAGCTCAAAATACTTTGCAAGATTGGAAATACATCTCAACGATCTCGCATCACAACTACAGTGTACAGACCAACATGTGCGAAGGCTAAAAAGGTTTCATCCGATAGATCTAAGCAGCAGATTTATAAATAGTCAAACCAGAAATCCCCACTAGCTTGACCCGAAAATTTAAAACTTCGGAGATAAGCCAATGGACTCACTCACCATCTGTTACATAAAAGAAGCCAAAACAAATTACTTAATATCGTCTAATAGTGACATACTATTATTAGATAAAAATAAGATAGATTGTAAAGTTAAATAAATAAACTAAAAAAAAAAAAAATTTATTTGCACATTTTTCTCTACTTTGGCCGCAACATTTTCTGGGCTTAAAGTAGGTGATTTTTCTGCTTTTCTTTTTTTGCCGATTTTGTTTTATAAAATTCTTCAACAGTTTTTAGTACTACTCCTTTAGTAGACATATTTTGTGCCTAGAAATAGGGTGGATTTTCCAGAAGATCTGGATTGCCACCTGGGGTATACAATCCTTGAGTTTTATTCATCGCAAACTTATTTTTTTTGTTTTAATTCTGAGTTCCATCTCCTAGCCTAAGGATAATATTTCCCTTGTACAAGGCGGTACCTTTTATTCCTGCCGTCCCTCTGGGATCAGTCGCAGACCAGAAAATTAAATAAGAAAATTATATAAAAATAAAATATAAATTATTACCATGACAGTATAAAATATAAAATACACTGTAGTATAAAATATCCTTTACCCTTTTAAATATTTATTCAAGAAAAAAAAAATAAAAAAAATAATAAAAAGGATAATATTTTCAACACTATTAAAACGTGGAAAAGTTGCACTAATGTAAAACCCCAACGAAAAATTTTAAATAAAAGAACCTAAATTTTGTCACTGATAAAATTGGATCCTGATCTGTTCTTGAGAGTGAATTTTTTTTTATTTATTTTTATTACAGGAAACCTTAAATTTTAAACATTTAATTACATTCTTAAAATGAAACAAAAAAAAAAAAATGGTTTTTAATCCTAATTCATCCTAATTACACTTAAAATTCATGCTTCGATAGCAAAAATGAAAAAAAAGCTAAAAATGTGCTCATAACGCGCTCTCATAATACACTGAAGTAATTAGAGATACATATAAATTTATATAAATTGACGTCGTGAAGTGAATAATAAAATAAAAAAAAAAAGTTTTACATGCTTTTACGTCACGGTTATTGAAGGATTTCTCTTTCAATTTTGTTTTATTTTTTCTTGCCATCGTCGTCATAATATTTTTTATTATGTAATGAACCTTATAGTGGCTAATATACAATTATAGTAGCTATATAGGATTAAAATCAGGAAGATCTAGTTAATTTGTATATATATATATTTCTGTTTTAAATTTTTTACGTGTATATTTGAAAAGTAACTACTGAAATTCATAAAAAATTAATTTAACATGACCAGTCAGGTTTGTTTTTTAATGACTGAACAATATCATATTATTTACAGTAAATTTGAAAAACTTTTTTATGGTAGGCTGTGTCTCACGTATAATTTAATATGAATATTTTGATAAGTTTTAGCATCTTCAGGTTTATTGACAATAATCTAATTAACGAACATTTAATTTCGCTTGAGATCAGACTTATAATATTTTCCTTATTAGAGTACGCATATCCAATGTCAAATTGTTTGAACCAACTGAATTTTACTCCCACTTTTATAATAATTCATTAAGATTTTAGTCTACTGGGAAATTCTGGGCAATCATACCACTTGGAATTATAAATAGAATTCAAGAATGCACCCTTTAACCTTAAACTAAAACGTTTAGATAACTGTTCTATGTCTTGTACAAAAATGCACAGCTTATGTACAAGAATGATTTTAAGGAATTGGATATCAAAGCATATTTAGCGAATTTATGTCAAATAACTGTCAGGTACAATCATATTAATTTAGTTTTAAGTGGTTGGAGGTTATAATTCAGATTTCATAAGATATTTCTTCTAGATAATTATTTCAGATATGCATAAATTTGTTACTTAACAACATCTAATATTAAAAGCTACAGGTATAATTGTGGAATAAGTAAAAAGTAAGGTCTGAAAGTGTTACAAGGGATTATAATAAAATATCGTGTGGTCTAACATTGTGACATGAACGGATAATTTTTAAACTAAGCTAACTTAAATTAGAATATACTAAATGCGATTGTATTAATGCAAACTGAAATTTGATTATACAAAACAAACCATTTTTGTAACAGATGACTATCATTATTTTATTGTCGTTATTTTGAAAAATTTTAGATTCATCAAAGAAATTTTAATCATATCAAAACACCGTATATTTAAATAATGACAATTTAAAATTCAGAGACAACTTGAACTAATATATTCTTTGAGTATAGCTATTTAAAAGAATGAAAAATCAATTGATTAACACAAACTAGAGTTCTTGTAGTTTTTCTTTTAGTTTAAAAAATTACTGTAATCAAAACTTCACAAGAAAAACGTTCTTAGGAAAAACATTCTATGTTCCACCCATATATTAATACTTATTTTACTTAAATTGAAGCGTTTCAACCTTCGTTTATAATGTTGTGTTAATAGATTTGTATATAAAAGACAATTTTGTTTTTTTCTTTTTTATGTAATTTTAGGTTATGCACGATTTAATTAAATTTATTAAGACCATATTTAGAATTTTGTTTTAAAGATGCTTTAAGGATAATCAAATTATTTTATTCTCTTTATGAATTTTTATATAATTTTTTTATTATATTTTTTATTTTGTATAATTTTTATAAAATTAGATACAAAAATATAATTTACATGGGTTTAAGGACTTTTTTGTCTTTTATTTTATTTAACTGTTTTTTTTTTTTAATTTTAATCCTTCCAGTTTTTTTTGTTTGTTCTATAAATAAAATTATTTAAAAGTGAAGTTGTTATTTTCTTTAAAATTCTAAACATATCTTGGCAAAGAATAATCAAAAGAAAATATTTAATGAAGTTTAATTATTCTGAATCTTAAGATTAACAAAATATTTCATTTTGAATTAAGTTTGCCAAATGAATTTTATAAAGTATTATAGTATAGGTGAGGGTTGTATTATAGAATTTTCAATCTGTGTTACAAAAACAGAGACGATATCATATAGGTATTACCCAAAAGATATATAAATAGCAAGAAGTCGCATCTCATATAAATTTTTGAAGAAAAATTTTTGTATTACACGCCTGATATGAGGACCCACACGGCCACACATACAGAGAACAGTGAAACCAAAATTATAATTTTTATTTTTTTCTATCTTTCAATCTTCCTATGAAATTATATATATTTAATTAAATGAAAAAAAAATTATTTTAACACTTTCGCTATTGAATTATAAGTTTGGGAATTTTGGGAATTTTGTTTTAAATTTGTCTATCATATACACACGAAAACACAGTGATGTCATGAAAAAAAAAGAAAATCTAAAATAACTCCCTCCCCTGATAACTTTTTGAAACTTTTCGATTTTCCTCTATACCACAACCCTAAACCCGACCTCTGTGGAAAAGTTCAAATCTCCAGGTCAACTGGAAGTAGGAAATGCTTTCTGGGCATAAATATACATTCAGTTTTATATATAGTATAGATATAGATCTTATTTCTCTAAAGGTTTGTAAGGAAATTTTTAGTACGCTGAAGAATAAAATTTTTATTTTCATAATTTTTTTCAAAATGTACAAATATCTAGACATGAAATAAGAAAAATGACAATAAAAGTTTTGATACTTAAATGTTAAATAACATATCCAATGAAATAGGAGTATTGATGATCTTATTTATTTTTGCCACTCTCTGTACACTTACACAATTTACATTCGTTTTTTATCTATAGTAATTAAAGCATCATTGTGCTATCATAATTTAATTATAATTTAAAATTCTGATTTTTAAAGTACAGAAGTAGAAAAACGAAAAAAAAAAACAACTTTCAAATTCTAGAGAAGGGTGATTAAAATAAGGGTAAAATTCTTCTAACACGTTCTAATTTTGCAACAGTTAAAGTTTTTAATTTTGTTTTCTATATTCATGAAAAGAAATTTCAAATTACTTGTTGAATAAAATTTTTTCATGATTTTCATTTTAATGAAGTAAAAATGGTTTTTGTTACTTACATAAGTTCGGCTGATTCAGACAGATCAGAAATAAGAAGTAAATACTTATAAAAAATTATGTATAAATAAAATTTATTTAAAAAGCTGTAAGTTTTACTAAACGTTTAGTAGTTTAAAAGGTTAAGTATAGTTTTTATGAGATAAATCAAAATAATAAAAAAATATATATATGTGCTTATATTTTTTGGTTCATGTAAGGGTAATTTTACTTACCAGAAAAAACGTCTGTGTACTTAACATTATTCAAAAATATAACTTTATAAAATTTCCTTTATTACTTTTTTTTTTTTTTTTTTTTTTTTTTAATGTGTTTTATTTTTTTTAATCCATTTCTTTTTTTTTTTTTTTCTTATATCTGTACAAAAAACACTTAAACCAAATTTTCTTATTTCTTATTTCCAAACTTAATGACCTTTTGAGGAAGGTACTCTAAGATTTAGTATTTCTTAAATTTATTAATTTACTTGATCAGCTGTTAGCTATTTATTATTATTTTATTAATGCGTAAGTGCATTCTTTCTTTGTATAATTTAACTGGAAAAACTTTTTTTCTAATAAAAACCAATTTTTAATTTGTATTTTGTTTTTATAAAACTCTATACTACTTATTCTAGACTATCACCTAATTATAATTAACTTACAACTATCCTAATCTAACTTATATTTACCCTATACTACTTATTCTAGACTATCACCTAATTATAACTAACTTACAACTATCCTAATCTAACTTATATTTACCCTAACTATACTATGTTTTTATGAGTTTATTCATTATTCTGTTCAAGCCACCAATACTTATCGGTGCTTAATAAGTCTTTATTTGTTATATACATATCGTACCTTAACATTTCTCTATTATCTTCGGTTTTAAAATTTGGTTGGTATTCTATTTTTTTATTTGTAGCTCTCCTAAATATATGGTATATTATGGGCACTTTATCATCATTTTGAATATATTTATTTTTATCCAGGTAAATCCATCCTTCTGGAGGTATATAACCGGTTCTCATTGTCATCTCAATGTACCCATCATCTGGATGTATTGAGTGAGCAATCAGACTATTTTCTGTCACAAATTCTACCCTAGAAAAATGCTTTCTCGTTAAGTTAATTATAAATTGATCTATTTTATTGATTTTGCTAGTCTCATAGAGCGTTTTGTTCGATATATAGTGTTTGTAGTCTGATTCCGGTTTTCTAAATTTACCTGTGCAATGCCTTATACACTTTCTTTCAAACTTTCTCAATAACTCCATACATGATGGACTTATATTATACCATATTGGGCAAGCATATGTAAGAATAGGTCTTATCATTGCTTGGTACCCTATGATTTTGACTCTGTTATTTATTCCTTTCTCATAGAAGAGCTTCCTGGAAGCCATAAAAGCTTTCCTCGCTTTTTCTAATTGATTGGAAATATGTTTCTTATAATTTAAATTGTAGGTTAAGTTTACGCCCAAATATCTGACAGACTTTTGGTTCGTAATTTTTGTGTTGTCTCTAGTTTTTATGTGGAACTTTCGCCAGTTTTTTCTAACATCAGAGTTAGCTTTATCTAGACTTGTTCTGAATAATATAACTTCACACTTGCTATAATTGATTCTTAGTTTCCAAGTATCAATATAGCTTTGTGTTTCATTATAATTTTCTTGCAGCTGTGCTTGCATTTTTGATACATATCTATTTACATTATAAATAATAAGATCATCCGCAAAGGCCAAGCTCCTTGTCAGAGACTGGTTTTGATTTAGTTTATTTAATAGCTCAGCAATATATAAATTAAAGAGCAAAGGTGCGTTTACAGTCCCTTGCTGTAAACCATTTGTTATTTTAAATATTTTCTTAGAACATGTTTGTCCATCTACTGTGATAAATTTTTTATCTTCTAGCATATTTTTTATCATTTTTATTATCTGAGTTGGAAAATTATATTTTAAAAGTTTGAAAATTAGTCCATCAATCCATACCGAATTGAAAGCTTCTTTTAAGTCTATAAGGCATGCTCCCACACATTCCTTTTTATTAATTGCCCAGCATATATCAGACGTTAATTTATTTATTGCATGTACTGCTGAATGTTTTTTTCTAAATCCGAACTGGTTTTCTGGCATAATTCTTTTTTCTTTAATAAATTTTGTAATGTTTTTGGCTATTATAATTTCTAATACTTTACTTATGTTTGGTAATAAATTTATTGGTCTAAAATTTTTTGGATCATTATGATCTTTTCCTGGTTTTGGGATTGGTACTATTTTTGCTATTCTCCACATCTTTGGAAAGTAACAATTATTAAGTATATTATTGAAAATTATACAATAGTTTTCTATTATGCTATTTGGAAGATGTTTTAACACTATATTTGGAATTTTATCAATGCCTGCGGAACATTTGTTGCTTAATGTCTTAAATATTTCTTTTAAATCTGTTATTTTAACGATGTTGTTAAGTTATTTGCTTTGCATGTCTCACTAAAATAAATTATTTTTATATTTGCATCCTTTTCTATTTTTATTTGCCTGTTAAATTCTATGATTGTTTGTTGTATTCTAATATCATTTTGAAATAACGAATTTGTATGTACTTGGTTATGTGATTGTTCAATATAATTTCCTATAATATCTAAAATATCTGTTTGATTTCTTATAATATATCTACCCTGTTCATCCTTTTCTAATTGTCTGATATTAATACCCATGCTCTCAATCAAGTATTTTTGATTTTCTTCTATCCTGAGCTTGTCGATATTTTTATTTGTTTTTTTCCTAAATAATTTATTAATAATAGGGAACATATTTTTGTTATTAGAGGGATGAATTTTTTTTAAAATGTTCTCCCAGTATTTGTTCTTTTGAATGTATAAATTTTGTTTAATGAGTGTATTAATATTTCTTAATAATGATTTTAATCTAATTGTTCTATTACATGAGTGTTGATTGTTTCTATGTGCCATTTTTAAGGCCGTTAATACTGTACTTTTATAATTTTGAAGTTTCCTAATTTTATAATTTAAAAATTTTTCTATAGTGTGTTCCTTAAATTTGGGGCTACATGACTCTACTGCATTATTTATAATTTTTTCTAACTCTTTTAACTTATTTTCTATTTCGATATTTTCTAAATTTCTATAATTAGGGATAAAAGGGTTTTCATTAGTTGAAATGCTACTCAATTTTTCATCTAAGATTTTTTGAAATTTTTTCCAATTTGTTATTTTATAATTTAATTTATTTTTGTTACTTTCTTCTGTTAATGTTAGCCTATTAGTATCCAATATTAATTCTATTTCTAATGCATTATGATCACTATCATATGGAATCGTTCTCAGTTTATTATTGCTATTGTTACTTAGGTTCAATCTAAAATCAATAATTGCTAAGTCTAAATAAGAATTTGTTCTCGGATATGTTGGCTCTACGGTTCCATATAATTTTGATTTATGTAATATATCGTTTTTTTCTAACCAATTTTTAAATATGTTCCCTCTTGTATTGTTTGTGTTATTTGACCAGTTCGTGTGCTTAGCATTGAAATCTCCTGCGATTACATAAAACGTATCTTCCTGGTATAATTTTAAAACCTCAAAAATTTTATTTAATTCAATTTCAAACCTATCATTATGATTATGCCCTGCATATAATGCTACTAATTTTAGTTTTTTGTTTTGCTCTAATTTTAATTCTATTGTGCTTATCTCGAGACATTTAAATTTATCATAAATAAAATTTTGAGTATCTAAACAATACCTAAATATTTTTTTAATAAGAATACCTGTACCACCTCCTTGTGTAGCTCCCGGTCTGTCAGTTCTTATAAAATTGTAATCTTTAAAATTGAGCTTGTGCTTAGAATTTAATTTGGTTTCTGACAATAGTACTATATCTGGATTATATTTTTCTAGAAAATGTACTAGGTACGCTCTTTTATACATTGATATTATAGAGTTAACGTTAATAGAGATAATTTTTAATTTTTTTTTATAATTTATATTATTATTATTCATAGTATGAGTTGAATGGCATTGTCTCATATAGGTAGTCTATTTTTTTTGTATGTTCATTTATTTTGTTTTCTATTATTTGTAAAGTTTTTTTTAAATCGAGTAAAATATTTGTATTCTCATTATTTTGTATTAAATTTGTTAGTGTATTATTATTAGTTTTATTATTATTGTTATTATAATTGTCGTTCTTGTTATTATTATTATAATTATTATTATTGCTAATAGTGTTGCCATTAAAATTTCTGGTTGCATTTGCATACGACAACTGTGGTTGTACATAGTTATTTATCATTTTCATTTTGGCTTCATTTCTTTTATTAATTGCTGCCTTTCTTAATTCTGTGTTTTTAATTTTTTTCATATATTCAGGGCACCCTCTATACGATGCTGGATGACCGTTGCTGTTGCATAATGCGCAGTATAGTTCAGCATAGGCTGATTCTTTTGGCATTGTGCACATTCCTATTTCGTGTTGTTTATTACATTTGACGCATCGGTAGTCCATGTTACAATTACTTGCCGCATGGCCTAACCTTTGACATCTTTTGCATTGTGGTATTTCGTTTTTTGTAATTTTTTCCCACCTTACTATTTGGTAGTTTATTCTTTTAATCTTTTGTATTATTGATATATCACTTTCCGGTGATATTTGTACAATAAATATTGGCAGGTTTTTGTTTTCTCTTATTGAGCGTTTGGTTATTAATCTTGTTACTTTCACTATATTTACCTTCTCTAAGTTTAATGATCGTAATTCTTCCTTGATATATTCTGGTTCATCTTCTGAATTTAGTCCTTTCAATATTAATGTTTTATTTTTTTGTGCCTTTGGCGTATATGTGAAATAATTTGCGTTGATTTTTTTTAACAGTTCTTTTGTTTTATTATAGTCTATGATATTGTTTAAAAAAATTAAATGTTTTTCATCATTAATTTTTTTCACAGAAAAATCTTTTATTTGTTTATTTTTCAGAATATTTTTTAATTCTGGCATCTCTTGGTTGTAAATAATAATCGGAGGTATTTTTTCTTTACTCTTGTTACTTGTGTTGTTATTGTTTTGATTTTCATTTTCTGTTGTATTTGTCACTTCTATTGGTTCTCTAATTTGTTTATTATCTGTTGATAATATTATATTGGCTCTGGATTTTTGTTCTTCTTTTTTCTTTAAATTTTTTGTTTTTGCCGTTTCTATTAATTTTTTAAATTCTTCGTTATTATCTGTATTCGGTGATTCTTCTTCCATTTCTTCGAGTGTACCGAGTACCTCGTACCTATTTTGGTTATAAGAACCTTCATTGTCATTATTATTTTTTGTTGTTTTTTCTATTTTATTTTGTTTTAAATTTTGTATTATAGATTTTAATTCCAAAATTTCTTTTTTTAAATCTTCGTTGGATTGCTCCAATGTTTTTTTTGTTTTATTTGTCATTGTTTTTGTTTTTTTTTTTTTTATTATTTTTTATTTTAACACGTGCTAGATCGTTACACTTATTTATTATTTTATTAAAATTATCAATAGTTTGTTCTGTCCCTTGAATAATATTTTCACTCATAACTTTTTTTTTTTTTTTTTTATTTTTATCATTTTTAGTATTCAACAAAATACGTTGATTTTTACCCAAAAGCTTCACTAAAATTTCACGTCTTACTTCCACGAAGTCTTAAATGAAACTCTTTCCTTTATTACTTTTTTTAGTCAGTTGAAAGTAAAATAAAATGAATTTAAAATCGTAGGAACGACCGAATCGGAATGATAACCAATACGAACTAAATACCTAAACTGTGATGTAAAAATCATTGTATATAGGAGATGGGTACGAAATCCTGATGCCAAATTTCCAAAAATAAAATATGCAAAACAATAATTTTCCTCTGGAAAAAAGAGATACAATTTACTTTTTTCTATCCAATAGAAACTATCTATCAAAACCAAACTTTGGTAATTTGTTTTTGTAATTTTGGTTCTTACTTGGCCCACAAATAATTGGATACTAATCTATAATTTCAAAATCTGTTTCTCATTTTAAATTCTTTACTTTAATCTGATTTTTAAATGAATTGCTAATAAATATTCAACATTTGATATTTTATTGGAACTCTCTTCAAATTTCATTATTATAGAATTGAATAAAATAATTTTAAAACATTAAAATTTAATTTGATATTTGCAATTTGGGTCCAATTGAAAGGTCACTTCATTAATAGAAAAAAATTCTTAAAATTTTACTATTATTATTTGTTCAGTACTGAATTTTTGTTTGACATTTGAATTTTATGACCAATTGAAATGTCATGCCATTAAAACAAATTTAGAATATAAAAAAATTTAAATTTTTTTAAATCTCAATCCATAATGGTTTCAAATTTAAAATTTAATTTTAATTGTGATGCACACATATGTGCACGTATGTATGTGCACACATTTTTTGCTACAAATTTTGTACATTATAATAAAATGCTTTCTAGGTATGGTATAATATAATTAATTTATAAAATATTTAAATTTATTAAAAGAAGAATAAGAAGAGATTAATTTTATTAACCTTTATTTCTTGTTATGGCAAGTTACAAAATATATTTAGAGTTTTCCTTTACATGTAAATGTATTATCTATTAAATTTAATACGAAGAACATAAAATTGAATACATTAATTATATTAAGAAATTAATTAAGGATTTAAATTTAGATTAAATAAATTATTACATAAATGTAGAAACTTAACAGTAAGTGCTCTCAAGCACTGTTTCATATTTAATGAGGAAAGATGAAGTGTATTTAAAGAGCATGGATTTCAATGGTATTTAATAATCAATGGACATAGCCTAACCCAATAATTTCATGTAATAGGAGTTCAAAACGTGAAATTCGTAAATAGAAAACGATGAAAGAAGTTTGAATTAATAAATCAAAAGAAGAAAATATTTTATAAAATAATATTTATGCGGTCATATTTTCGATTTATTTCTGCTCGATTGCAAGCAAAAAATTATCAATTCTCAAAGTCTTAATTTAAAATTTTCTCTCTTCATATGAACATAAAAAATGTTAATTAAAATTTGCTGTTCGTTTCTTAATTTCTTTCAACAAAGAATAAAACAGGTTCACTCATAAAATATCCATATCTATTAATAAGTTTTGATTATTTCCAAGGATTAATTTAAAAAGTTTGTCTTTTGGTGACAACTAGGTAAGGCAAGAAAAGAATAAAATATGTAGGTAAATTTGTTTTATTTTTCTTTATTACACACACATTTTGTGAAGTAAATTTATTTGACATTTTTTGTTTACTTTTTTTTGTTTGTTTTGTATTTCGTGAAAAAACTTTTCTTAACTATTAAATATAAATAAGAATTAACTATTAATTGGAATCAAATGGATTTTATTAATTAATTAGTGTTTATTTAAAAATGAATACAAGCACAAACAGCAACAAAACATTTTTTGTTTTTTTTTTCAATTTGGTTTATAAGTTTTTTGTTGGGTTTTTTGGATTCATTAAAAGAAATTATAATTTCTTTACGTTCTTGGTGCGAAAACTTAAGTGAAAAAAATGTTTTTCCTCTGAGATTGAAATTTGAATTTATTTTTTTTTGTATTTTAGATTTTTTCTTGAATGGGAAAAATTTCTAATACGACATTGAAAGTTTATTGAATGTCATGGTGAATCTGATAAAGACTTTAGGGAGTACTTTAATATTCACAGACATATTATTAAAATGAATTTATTTTGATACTTTAAATTTTATTTAAATGTAAAAATCAGCAACTTTTTAATTAATATTAGGGTACCCGCGGGTAAAATTAAAACGACAACAACAACGATTTTTGATTCTATGCTATATCAATAACTATTATTATTGTAGTTGTTATTGTTATTTTATTGTACAAATTGATTTTAGTAAACAAAATTTTAAACGTGTTTTCTAATTATAAATAATAAATTCCAGAGGCAAAATCAAAAAATCTCTGGAATAATTTTTATTTTTGGTATTAGCAATAATTAATCTGGAGAAATCAAAATTCTTATAAATTACTTATTTGTGCTATTCACCAGATACATCACATTGGATTAATCATAACCGAAGCATCGTATTGCCATCGAGTTCTTTTGAGTTCGAACATAGTATTTGGACTCGTATTAATCACTAACTGAAAAAAGCGTTTTAAATAGAAATGTAAATCACGCTCTTTCGGATGCAATCTATACTCATTTAAGAATTTTATTAACGAAATTCAATTATATTAATAATTCAATCAAACTCTATCCTATCATATCTAGTATAACCAATTTTTTTTATCGTGTATATCATTTTACAAAACACTTTCATAACAGATTTGAAGTTAATATCAAATCAATCTATTACATTAAAGCATTATTATTCTTCTCCTGCAATTAGCTGTTGGTGAACACTTGGAATGAACGATCAATTTAATATCGTATTAGCATATTGTTCTCTGTTCTCTATTACTTTGTGTATTAAGTCGCCTATTGTATTATGATTGTCCTGTGAACTTTTTGATGTTTTGTTACCAATGTTACCATACATTGTTTTTTTGTTCAACGCCACACTTTTTTTAATTTTCACTATGCATTGCTAGATTAATTTTACGACTGTTTTATTTTAGATTGTTAATTGCAAACCGAAATGTTGGATATTGTATAATAGTAGTTAAACAGTTAAAAATTATTATCAGTATCAACTTTAATTATTTTCCTAAATAACTAAGATAATTACATTTATAACTTTAATTGACTCTCATTCTCCTTCTCCTTCTGATAACCCTGTTCAAAAATCAAAGCAACAAAGGTTTTTTACATGCTGTGCTATTTCCAGATTTAACTGTCTTGTGCCATATGTCTTCTCTGCTTGAATTCTTCCCTTTAGAAACCGTAGTTTGTGTTTCCCACGTGTGGAAATCAGCTTCTCTCTCTTCTTTCGTTGCTTCTGCTTCCAATAATTAATTTCTCTATTTTTCTGGTCCAAACTGCCTAAATTTTTTTAGAAGTTTGAATTCGTACAATATTGACAATATTATTCCACTCATATATTAAACACTGTAAGTTCGAAGCTTCTTATTTTTCCCTATTGATCTGTTTTATTGTCCATTGCTGTAACTAATTTGGTTTAGTTTTGTTAGTTTTACTAACCCACATTTCTAACTTAGAACAACACATATTAATTAATTAAACCCTATAAACTCTAATAGCATAAACATTTTTTAATTCAATTCATTTTGTTTCAAGTTAAATGTTTCATATCTCTTATGTACTTAAATGTCAATAACCTTTTTGAAGTTGAAAACCAAAACTATTGTTTTGATTCTTTTTTTATGTTGCAAGTATTGGAATTTAAAAACAACGATTCAATTTCCTTTGTAAATAATTTAAAACTACTTTTTTCTTATATTTTTAATGGTATATATAGTAAGAAAAAGTATATATATGTACATAAAAAAAATATATATATGTATATATGTATGTATAATAAAATTTCTTTAAACACGAAAAATTGAAATGCATTGAAATGCAAATTTTTTTTTACACAAACACATAAAAGATTCACATTCATATATGTATGGAAGGAAGACATCAAATAAAAGCAAAAATAATATTTAAATTAAAATGACATGAATATGAAAAAAAAAAACAAAAAAAGAAAATTCTTTCTGGCATTATTTTCATTGCATGCAATGAGAAAATTTTAAAAATTCCATTTGCATTCTCAATTTGCTAGAGGACTCTTAAATACTTAATCACATATTATGAGAATTATGATCAGGGCTGTGATGGCTAATTTGTTTTATTGGACAATTTTTTTTCTTTTTTTTTTTTTTTTGAATGAAAAAATTACTAATTCATAAATCTAACCTTCTAAAAAAATGATTTGTAGGTAATAGGGTAATATTATGGAAGGGTAATATTATGGAAGAAGTTATAATTTTTTTAAAGAATTTTTATATTCAAAATGTAAATTATTACTGAAATTTAATTTTTCAATAACTCTAAGATTAATTTACATAGCAAAATAAATATGCAAATACATATCAATTACAAAATTGTGCCCATTTCAAAATATTTAAAAGTATTAAGTTGAATTAAGTCTAGATTACAATAAATATCACTTGAAATCTTTCGACTAACAGTTTTAGGAAGACTGATGAAGGAGTTTTAGGATAATCTATTTATTTTAATATCAAGATGCAATGGAATCGAAAAAAAATAGTTTTTTTTTTTTATTAATTGTTAAAATATGTTTGGTAATAATGTAATTCGTTATATCCCTTTCGTTGCCTAATCTGTTGGAGCACAGAAATGTTTCAATTACGACGTGGTAGTCACGGGTTCGATTCCGTGGGGGGAATAAAATATAACTAAAAAAAATAGCAAAATATTATATATAAAATTTATAATCAATCAAAAATAATGAATAATTAAATACTTTATAACTAAAAAATATTACCTATATCAATATCTATATCAATACTCATATATCTCATACAACACAATAAATAAATATTGGACAAACACTAATAATAACACAATTGTCAACAACTGATAAAAAATATGTGACATGACGTAGCCAGTAAACATAGTAACGTCAGGCATCTCAACGTCAAAGATGAATAAAATTGCAGCGGCAACTTGCAGAAAATATGATCTTAAATATATCTTATCACGTAGGCGCAGATAAAGTTATCAAAAGTGATTTCCTACAGTAAACCAATCCCTTACTTAGACAGTATAAACAGATTAAAAATGAAATTAGACATTGCCTCGGAAATTTAGCAGCTAGAAATCGATTATGATGGTAATGTCAAGTAAAATACCCTATGTTCCCAAGAGGAGCAAGGAAAAAAATGTAATTCGTTATATAATAATTAAATAAGACAAAATTAAAACAATCTTGTAACTCTAAGAAAAATACAAAAATAGTATACATATATTTTAAAGTCATTGAGAATACATGTTCTTGAGAAATTTAAAAGTCTCATCGATCCATTCATATACAAAAATTAACTGCTACGACAGAAATTTTATTTATTTCGAATTAAATTTAGACAATCAGAATTTATTAGTAGCTGACATTTAATTTTTTGTTATTTAATTTGTTAACTGTGAGATAAATACCATAATTGTTTTACGCAGAGTTTTCGCATACTAACAATCACATACAATAACTTTTTTTCTTCTCAATTCTTTTGAAAAACCATCTAGTTTTAAAATAATTTTGTAGAGTGTATTTCGTTTTAATAATAACATAATTCTAATTAATTTTTAATTGACAACCACATTGTATTCCCAAATTAATAATTACAAAAAAAATTGTTTTTACAACACCGGGATCCTCTGACCAAGATTCGAACTTTGAACTTTCTTCTTAGTCAGATGACACCACCAATAGACCATACCTGTCGCAGATATAAACATTATATGATTTTTAAAAATAGTTCGAGGACGGGCACTGTTAAACATGTCACTACTAAAATAAAATACCTTGTATAATATGCGATTTCTGCCAAAACGTAATGATAATACAAATTTGATGTCACAATAATACAAAATGTCTAATCATCAAACAAAATTTTATTAAAACTGAAAGAAAGAATTTATATAGGAAATTGTTCATTCGATATCATGAGCTAATAACTGGTAATAAAATCAAAACTATACGCTTCGTCCCTGATTTAATAACTTTCAGCTTATTAAAAAACATTTAAATTTTGCTTTTGTCTTTTATTTTCTTTTTTATTGACTTTCTGCTTGACCGATGCTCATTGTGCACATGTAGATAGATCTATGTATAAATTAGTCAATATTACTCTCCATGTTATATCCTGGATTCCTGAATGGATATTATAAACAAGAAACAAGTACTAAAGTAGCTACTACAGCATTAATATAATGTAAACGTTTTTTTTTATTATCATTCCCATCCTGTTCGCCTTCGTTTAAGAGAAAAGAGAAAAATATCAAATTTAATGTTGCGCCATATTGTTTTTCAATTTTGTTTATTTTTTTTTATTTTTATAATGTTTAAGAAGAATCTGAAAATTTCAATTAATTGGTTAACTTAATTTTAAAATTTCTTTCAAAGTTGAAGCTTTTTTTTTTAGAACTAAGAAGTGAGAAACATAACTACCAAAAATGATAGTCTATCCCACTAAAAGGAAAATGTAATAAGATAAGTCATGTGGTTTTGCTTGGAACTCATAAAAAAAAAAAAGTTTTTTATTAATTTTTGGAAAACAAAGTAAAGTTATTCCTTCAATATCAAAAGAAAATACATAATAATATAAATTTCTATAACTTTAAACAAAAGCTGTACCTAAAAATATAAAATTTCAAATAATGATAATAGTTAAGTACTTCACGATTATCTGCTCTGCTAAAATATCAGGAATCGAATAACTGTAAAATTATTCTCTTATTTTAATTAAAAATTTTAAGTTACAAATGTTGAACATGCTTTTGTGAAAAGCACTTGCTGTGGCTGAGACATAAATGAAGAGTAATATTCTCCAAACTTCAGGATTTACTTAGAAGATTACTAAGAAGAATGTGTTTCAGCAAATTAGCTAAATCCTATATCTAGTGTTAAAATTAATCAATAATATTGATTTAACTTAGGCGTAATGGTCAAAGTGACTTTCTATAGACTTACAGCCCAACCTAAATAAGAGCACACGGCGTACGGCGTGTGTCAAAATTAGCTCATTTTATATAAAGGTGACCGAAATACGCAACGCCAACACGCTGTATATTGGAATTTTCAATTTTGACAAGCGTATGTTTTCATTTTTTGGTTTATTTATGTTCAAAACATATACATATACATATACATGATTGTAATTTTTATGATTTTGCCATTTTGAAGTGCTTATTTAATTTTTGGTAAATTTGATATTTTTTTCAGCATTAATATCTTAATTGAATATATTTTTAATATAAATTATTATAATATTTTAATATTCTAATATAAATTAGATGTTGTTAGATGTTAAAAGTTTTCAGTTTATTTTTCTTTGAAAAGTGAAAACACGTGAAATTGACAAGTTAAATTGACAAACGCCGCATTTTATTTCGGTGAGCCCCATTTGTTACAACGTACGGCGCTTATACGTCGTACGTCGTACGTCGTACGCTTTTATTTAGGTTAAGCAGTTAATGGCTCTACTCTCAATTAAAATCAAATCTAATCTAGATTACTAAAGGTTATTTTATATACATAAGGAATTATATTTGTGTCTTTTATTATATTACTTTCAACACGTTGATCCGCAGAAGTGAGTTAAAATATTTTGACAAATTAAAAAAACAAAAATACAAAGAGCAATGGGTATATGGTGTTAGGTATCACAACTTTTACAATTTTTATTTTTTATTTTGAAAAGCAATCTAAGACAAATCCAATAAATCAATTCATTGGAGTTGAAGAAAAAAAGAATATATTATAAAATTATTATTTATTTTTTGGGAATGTATTTAATGACGCACATAATATGAGTTCAAATCTCAATTTTCTTTTTGCTTTAAATTCTTTAAATTCTTTTTAAATTTTACCGAGTTCTTTTATAGTTTTATTTAAAAGGTTATATAGCTGGGAGCAAGAAACGTGGCAAAATATGGATATAGCCTGAAGGATATACATATGTATATCTATAAATACATATATGTGTATATATTAATTTTGTAATCCTTCTGTATTTTTGTTTTTCATTTATTTGGACTTTTATCTGGAAATTTTATCTGGTTCTACATGATATCTTCAATTAAGGACATATTTTTTTTTTCATTCTATTTCTTTTTTTTTTGTTTTTATGAATTTTCTCAGTTGATTCAGTTTTATTAAAAATAAAATTGAATTTTCTTTATTTTAAATAAAAATCAGTTAAGCATAATATTAGACTCAGTTAGTTTTTTTTACCACTTTTTTTCTTTTATAAAGTTTTTGTCACAATTTCTTAATTACAAAGTCTTTTCACCTAAATAATAATTTTGGGTTTACACATAATGAATAAAGTAGAGCATCATAATGTATATTTTCGTGCATTAATGTGTTCTTTTGTTGCTTTACTCTTATCCCTGTTTGAAGCTGTTTCCTCTTGGTCTTAAATTGAAAGATATTGGTAGCGTTCAGTGAAATTAACCGATGTATCTGAAATTCACAAATCCATGGATCTGATAACTGAACGGTGTGGTAAATGTACCGGTTAATGTACCGCGATTAATGAAAATGGATCTGAAAAAATTCTAGATAAACATGGATCTGACTTTTTATATGTAAAAACATCAACAAAATTTTTTATGTTGAATGTTGTGACATCTACTGTAGGAAAATTTAAATGTTTATATTTTTTTATGAAAGTTGTTAAATTTAAATCGCCATTATAATGCCATTATAATGTCAAAAAGATTAGAATTAATTTGCGAGTTTTCATTTTTGGGTTAAATGTCAGAAATTTTCAGAAAATAAATTATCTCTTCATTGAAATTTAGAATTTTTTCACTTGAATTTAAGTCGGGTGTGAAAAAATTAATGAAAAATGGAAACTAAATAAAAACAATTAAGTTAATTTAAAAAAAAAAAAAAAATTTTAAAAACAACCTAATATTTTGATTTAAAAGCAAACCAGAATAATAAAAATTATCATTTGTTAGCTGTCCCAGATATTTGACATTCCGTATTTAACTGGTATTTTTATTTATTATCTTAATATTTTCTAAATTATTGTTTCTACTATCTTTATTTTGTACGTAGGTACATATACTTTCAGAATGCCTTACTTCTTACAGATCCCTTATACATATAGCAATATATATATTCCTTCATTGGCTTCTATTATGAGTGAATTCAATATCAGGGGTGTAATCCGGCTTTGTTATTCGAGTTAAAAGATTTTTGAATTTTAAAATTATGTACTCTGACTCTCTAAAGCGGAATTAATGCGAATATTAGAGATTTAATGCGAATATTATAAAGTCATTTACACATCTTTGGTACCATATACTTTGACATGACATGTACTTTGACACTTTAACATGATTTTTTACACATTTTGCTTATAACTTTCATATCGCATCTCAATTATCCAAACGAAATGTTATGCGAATCTTGTACGTGGTGTTTAGACCGCAGCTTATATCCTTCGAAACTTTACTTTTTCAACGACACGAAACA
This sequence comes from Argyra leucocephala, assembly GCA_963942445.1. Lineage (NCBI taxonomy): Eukaryota > Metazoa > Arthropoda > Insecta > Diptera > Dolichopodidae > Argyra > Argyra leucocephala. The sequence goes on along the minus strand of OZ012679.1, from coordinate 99,898,901 downwards.
TTTTACCAAAACAATATATATAAATATTTATACATTATCTTTGGCAAAACTGAAGTCCTAAAACTACATGAAGTACAATCATTGAAAATAAAAACTGATCTGAAAAAAACTTAAAATGTTTTAATAAAGAGAAGCCGCTTAGAAGTAAAAAAACAGCATTACAAAAATAAATCTGTTTTATTCATTCGTAACTCTCAGAATCTAGTATATTTATCACAGAGCATCCCATAATTGACATAATCAACTTTATATTTAATTTTCTTTTTATTTTTTTTTTCACTTTCAATTTAAAAAAAGGTTTTTGCAAAAGTTTTAATTTTTGCGATATTATTTTTTTTTTAGGGTGAAAAATACGATGGACGAAGGGCTGATGTTTGGTCGTGTGGTGTTATTTTATACGCTTTACTTGTTGGTGCTTTGCCCTTTGATGATGATAATTTGAGACAACTTTTGGAAAAAGTTAAACGTGGTGTATTTCATATACCACATTTTGTACCGCCAGATTGTCAAAGCTTATTACGTGGTATGATTGAAGTGAATCCTGATCGTAGATTAACGGTAAGTTATTGATTTAATTTATTTTTAAGTACTAATATTTATTGTTATGTATGATGTAACTTAGTATTACAGTTTATTTGAAAGTTCTTTGAGTAGATACATTGTTTTAAAATTTAAAATTAAATATCCATATTGGACATTAAACGAAATTTTATTAAAAAGGATTTCAATAAAAACTAAAGGATAGTAAAATAAGAGGCTTTAAATTAACTTAAATTAAAAATGAAATATAATTGAGATTATATTTCAGATTATGTTCACAGAATTTTTAATTGATTTTATTTATTAAAACTTTAATAACAAAAACAAAATTATTTTTAATAAACCACTAAAAGAATTATGATTAAAAGAGTATTTATTGAGTTATACTAAATTCATCTCTTTGTATAAAATATTTAATAAAAGTAATATTTTAAATTCTTTATCAAATCAGACAAATTTGTTTCGAGAAGGGGAGAATATTTTTGATCGGTAAATTACTCATCTCATTATAAAAGAATGTACCAAAACTTAAACTGATACTAAATATAAAGTAAAAATATAAAAATAGAGTCCAAGTCTACATAAAAGTTCAATTTATAAAACTCATTTACGATCTGAAGATTGAAAAATATCTTGAATTAAAATTTATGAATGTAGGATTCTTATTTTTTAGTCAGTTACTTGATTAACCAACAAAAGAGAAAATCACACATTGAGTTACGAGGGAAGGATTCTTTTATACAAAATTATTGTAGGTTCAGTTACAGTGAAAAGTATTAGGAGAGAAATAGCATGATAGACGATAATTGGTAATGTAAATTGGAGTCTTTGGAAAAGAGCCTGAAGAGATGTTGTTTTAATAGTTGCAGAGTGTATAATGGAGCGTTTCTATCGTTCTTAACTTCGTTTATCTTTTCGTATATCAAACTTTCATTGTATTAGAAATGAACGTAGAGTACTGAACTGGAAAAAAATTAAAACAAATGGTTTAATGAACCAAGAATGTGCAGTTGAAATAAAATTAAAATATTGGCTGGGAATGGTTCTATGGAAGCGCCGGCCCTGTCTATCGAAGGGGAGCATATGAAATCGAAACATGTTTCTCATTCTGATTGATTATATAATTTATATCAAGATCCTATATACAACTATATCTGTGAGTTATAAAAATCAATCAAAACATTTCAACGTAAAACCAAGCAGAACTTTTTTTTATAAAAGAAATTTTGAATATTTGTTTTAACTAAAATAATTAAATTAAATGCAATATTATACATATATATATATATATATATGAAATAATTTTTCATTATAATATTTTGTTTTTATTTACAGTTAACTGAAATTAATCGACACCCTTGGGTAACCGCTGGCGGTAAGGGTGAACTTGAATTAGAATTACCAATGATGGAAGTTGTTCAAACACATGTGATACCTACTGCCTCGGCTGTTGATCCGGATGTATTAAATGCTATTTGTTCTTTAGGATGTTTTAAAGAAAAAGAAAAATTAATTGCTGAATTACTTAGTCCAAAGTAAGTCGAGTAAACATTGAAAATGCAAATGTTTTTAAACAATCATTTTAAAGTATTCAATTCAAAAATTATTTATGTATTTTTTTTTATTAAACGAATGAAGCTTTTCAATTGAAATTACGAATGTTTAAATTTCTATTATCGGCATTTATTTATTGGGAATGATTCAAGGATTAAAGAAATACTAAGTTTTATTGTACACATTAATTTATATTCATTACCAATCTTTGATAACATTTATAGTCTCAAATCCATTCTGAAACGTCATATATTGTACATAATGTATAATACGTTTAATATACATATGTATAAGGTTTGATTTTAACATTAATTTATTAAAATATAAGTCAAGAGGATTAAAAGTGAAGAAATTTTGTGAAGAAAAAAGAAAAATATGAAATGGTATTTAATTAATTTTCTGATCCTAAATTATTATTTTAATTAATAACAAATGATTTTCAGATTTATTTTTTTTTTTTTTGTTTTTTAATAATGGTTAAAGATTAACCTAAATATTTTAAGAATTAACTTAAAATATGATAATTAATCAAAAATTTTTGCCTTTAGTGATTAATTGATTTGAAATAAAGAAAACTGTAGGTAACTAAAATTTATAAATTTTATTTCGTTTCTTTTATTTAAGTTTTGTTTCAATCTGCTATGCATTTCAGCCTAGCTAGAACCTACTGAATTATTTACCTGAAAAAGTAGTAAAAAAGAGTAAAAGTTGCACTTAAAAAGAGTAAAAGTTGCAAATATTGAGGGGGTTTTGTGCAAAAATCTTGAGGTATTTCGTTTTTCAAAAAAGAAAATAAAGATTTTTTTTTTTTTAATTTTCTATTTTGAACTACAATGTCTCCATATCATATAAACGTTAAAATATGCTCCAAACCGTTATCTTTCTAGAATATATAACTGAATATATATATATATTTAATACATCAACAGATATAACGGTTTTTATACAGAAACATCAAAACAACAAGGATACTTTCAAATGTTCTTTTCGTTCTTAAATGATAAGATGTGCCACTAAAGATATATATTTTTTGAAAGCTAGCAATTCCAGCTTTCCTTGGGATATGGTCATTAGATCTTACGCCTATACAACATCTCCCTCAGAATAACCAATATTAATTTTACACTTTCCTGAAAGCTTGATTTGTTAAAAACTTTTCAGTTTCACAGTATTTTTTGTTTTTTTTTGCACATATGAAATTAAATTAGTTTATTTTTACTTAACGACAGCGATTTTATCCCTACAAATTAATTATTATTAAAAAAAAAACTCTTGATTCTAATAATATAATTTATTTCTCTCATTTCAAAAATCGTCTTCCAGTCATAACACAGAAAAAGTAATTTACTTTTTATTATTGGAACGAAAACGACGTCGTCCAGCATTAGAAGATGAAGATGAAATACCGAAACCAAGACAAGAGAATAATGTTATAGATCCACCAAGAAAACGTTTAGATTCATGTCGTGTAAATGGTTCAAATTGTTTAAATTTGGGACAAATTAGTGAAGGATCCCCATTAACACCAAGAAGGCAGGCGTTCAAGTATGTTTTCTATATTTTAAAAAAAATTATTTTTTTTTTGTTTTGTTTTATTGAACTTTTTAGTTATATTTTTATTTTCGAAATAACGAGAAAAAGAGATGGTTATATTTGAATAAAATAAATATATTTCTGTTTCATTTAAAATTTGATTTTGAAAAATTTTCATCCATTTCATTAATTTAAAATTTATCATTTTATCTCATTTGTTGTCTAACCTATGTTTTTTACAAGAAAATTTTTCAAATTTATTTTAATTTTCAAAATTTTATTTCGAATTTATTTTGTTATTGTTTTTTTTTCTGTATTGTTTTGGCATGTTAACATGTGGCTGGTTAAAAAAAAATTTCTTTTCTTAAATTCAAAATATATGATATTAATTAAAAAAAAAAACAGAAACAAAACAAATTTATTTCCACAATTCTATAATTCAATTTGCACTAAGTTTACTATAACTATACATATTTAACAAGGCACAATCAAAATAACACAAATCTTAGAAAATTCCATTGCACAGCTCAATATAAAATTTTCAGAAATGAATTTTTGAAAATATTTTGGATTAATATAAAAATAATCATTTATTTGTGTGCATGTAACATTATTAATACATAAATTTTAATAGTATATAATAATATGTATTATGATATGAACAATTTCATTTAACACATACATAAAATACAGAATATTAAATTTAAATTATCAGGCTTCATTAAAAAAGTGTCAAAATCAGAAATCGATATTTAAATTAACAGTTAAATTGTTTAAGAATAACTGCCATTATTATTTACACTTCGTATGGTAACTGCGAAGTCAAATCAAACGAAAAATTATGTCTAAATTTATTTGAAAAATTGTTACATCATATTTTTACACAATATTACCTCCTAAGATATTTTACCTCTTTGCTAACGAGTGTTTGGAAAAACTGTTACACTAAAAAAGTATACACAAATACATTTGAACAACTGTAAAAAAAAATATCATGTTTTCCTCTTAAGTTTCGAATTTTCCTCAACAGACTTAAAATTTGCATTGCGTAAAAGCCAGTAGATTTATATATTTATTAATAAATTGTATCTATATCTGTTCTCTTCTTTTACTTTGGTCTGTAGACAAAGGTTAAAAGGATTTTAACTCAAAAAAGAATAGAATAAATTAAAATGTTCAAACAGGAAAACCACCTAATTATCACCAATATCAAATTAAATCTTAGCTATAGTAATACTTTTAAAGGATTATTCACATACGTATTTTCTTTTACATAATCCATAAAAAAAACATAAAAATTCAAGTTACAAGACTATTCAGCTACTGAAAATAAACAAGGTCAATATTTTGATTGATGTTGTTGAACAACAGCTTTTTCTTTTAATTCTAATTTACATGATAATATATCAAAATGTAATGTAATATGTAAAAAACAAGATATAAAAAATAATATATAAGAGTAAACGTAAAGAATTATTTTATAAATAATTCGAACTGAAATGACTAAAAGCCATATAAACGAAATAAATAAAAAAAAATAAAAAATAAATACTTTACGAAAAAAATTTTAATATGAATTCACTATAACACATTATTAGTATGTTTTTTTAAATAATTATAATCTTAATTACAAAATTTTCAACAAATAATTTTGTATAAAATCGAAATTTAACCGTATTTTTTTGTTATTAAATCAATATTATTCAATACATATTATTATTGCCATATAATCACATTTAAATTAATTTTTTTAATTATATATTACCAATAATAGCTTGTTATCAACGATAAAACCTTATTATATATATATACGAGTACAGTAAAAGTATCACAAAGGCACAATTAAGTGCTAATTGGTTTTCCACGAGCAACTGGAATAGGGATTTCTACCTACAATACTATTAGAATATTTGATACAGTATTTTAATCATTTGATATACCTCCTATAGTATCAGAATTCTAAACAAAAATAATAATTTCATTCTGATGCAAATATTTTCAAATACATACTTCAAATTTAGAGAAACACGTTTAAATTTAAAAACATTAAAATTTAAGTAACACAAATACTTATTTTGAAATAAGAAGTACGCAAACGCTTTTGTTGCAAAAAATGTGAAATGTTGAAAATGGGTACAAGATTTGGCAAATTCCCTTTCGTAAATTGATTGACTTGGTCTTTCGAAAAAATACTTATTTGGCAAACATACATTTGCAAATCTGAACACTTAACAAAAGAAAGATTAGCAAATGGACATTTAACATTTGGGCATTTGGCAACCACCATGTACATAAATAAAAATTGCCAAAAACAATCGGAAGGCAAAAATCAATATATGGTGGCTTAAAATATTTTACATAATGGATTATTTGAGGCTTCGGCCCCGAATACTGCTACGCCAAACCTTCAAATTTTATTTTTGCAAATATTATTATTGAGTTGATTTTAAATATATGACAATTATACCGGATGTGAAGGCTTCGTTCCTGAATTCTAGAAAGCTAGACCTTCCGACATACAGCAAAACAACAAAAAGTATAGTGCAATTTTGTTTTTTCTGACGCTGCCTAAAATTTTTAGAAGCGAGGACTGTAGTCTCAAGACATCGCTCTAGTTGAGTTGAAAACTTGGTTTTAATTAGAAAAGAGAGATGGCAATTCAAAACAAAACCTTTTGGAAAAATACCTTTGTGTCTTGAAATCTTAGGTTTCAATATCTCGTGGTTTATTCTGTAAAAGTCGCACTGAGCAAAAAAATATGTTTTTTACATTAACCATATTACATCATGTAACTATGGATTTTATATAAAGCTAAAAAGTTTCTTATATGGTTGAATGAAATATAATATGGTTCAAACAAAAATAATTTATAGCCCACACAAAAATCTTATATATATTACACAAGAGAGACCATGTGGGGAATATCTTATATTATAATACACAAGATGAACGATGTGGTGAGTAAAAAATCAAGAATAATTAAATAGTAAATTATTTACCCCACAAAAATATTAAAATTTTAGCAAGTTCTTGGTGCTGAATACTTAAAATATTTTAAATATTTACACCAAATAGTGCCGGTTATTTCCAAGTTGAGCGCCATCTAAACTCTAAAAGAAATTTCAATTACGGGCAATTTTTAAAAAGGCTTCATAAAAATTCTGTCATTTTAAATAAACACACAAACTTATAGAAAAAAGTACGAAAACAAAAACACAAACAAAAATTGAGAACAAAACAAAAAAACAAAAATCAGATCAGATCATACTCTTCAAAAGTTATATAATAAATGTTAGTTCATTTGCTTCTGTTAGCATTAACAAAAATATATGCAGTAAAACACGGTTATAGTCATTCGCTAAATTTCAGTAATATTTCTGACTATAACCGTTTTGTGACTATAGGCGTAGTCAAAAAAAAAATTGATCTTTATAAACAAAATCAAATTTAATAAAATATTTTTTCGTATAACAATTTTAAACTTTATTTTATTCATAAGATAATTGAGAGTTAATCTGGTAACAAATTAAATAGTTGAAACTATTCTATTTAAGAAGGCTTAGTTCCTGACAATAGTTGTAGGTTTCCACATTTGATGAATTTGCCAGTAATTTGTTAAAATAAATACTCGAATTATTGTAGATATTGTAGTGTAAAATTGCAGTACCGTAATTAATTAAGCACGAAAAGGTGATTCTACCTAAGTTACTGACAAGATCATAAAAAAAAAAAAAAATTCTCTTATATAATCACAAAATATACATATTCGTAATAAAGAACAGAAAAAAACTATATATAAATCAGTTTTTTAATAAAATAATTCACTTTTGACTGTTTTATTGAAAAATTGCGGTTATATTTTAATGTGACTTATAAAACGACATCGATTGTATGAACTTATGAAGTTTATTACTTTCTTTCAAACAAATTGTTGACTATTGCTATAACAGAATTGTGACTACAAACGTTTTTGAATATAAACGAATTAAAATACATCGATCTACTACGTTGAGAGTAATGATATTTTATTGTGGTAAGTTATATTGAAATTAGTGTTAATTTCGTCATAAAGTATTAGGTATTATACTTTAATTTCATTATATATAATGATGAATATTCAATAATCAAGCGATTCAGGAAACAACTATAATTATACCAAAACAAATATTTCTTTTTATATAAAATTGTGTTTGATAGAACTACTTCACAGGGGATTCACTAGTATAAGTATATTCATAAACATAATTATGTTTGCAACAATATTATTTATAATTGAAATAAAAATAATTATGTTTGGAACAAACATATTATAGTTACTTTCTACACAACTATAACATGATTGCTTCGATCATAATATGATTAGTATATTACAACAAATATTTTGTAAAACAATTATAATATTATTCTTTAACCAAAATATGTAACTAACATTTATAGTTGGTTTATATTTTTTTTTTTATATAGTTGTAGCAACCATAATATAATATAACGTACTAATTGTAGGTATATATTTCGATTAACTACGATATTTTTAACATAAATATAATATGTTTCTATCAACCATGATTATATTCCTCATCATTAACATATCAAATGTTTCTTTCAACTATATCTAACAAAATAGGTTTAAAATAACCATAATATATTTCTTGCAACAATTGGATAAACATATTATTTAACTTAGTGCGTATATTCTTGTTTTTGTAAACTTCAGTCAGGTGAACCTAAAATTCTAGAACAAAGGGAATACGTGATTTTTGATCCAACTCTAAAATTTCTTCAATATATTGGTATATTCAAAATTGCCGTCTATATCTACATTATTATTATAAATAGATACTGAAATTATAGCGTTGTGAAGTGTCCATTTGTTAAATGTTTAGACGCGAAAAGTTTTTTGCTAAGTGTTTATTTTGTTAAGTGGTTTTTATTTGCTAATTTGCTAAGGTTGCTACAGGGCAGATACCGTTGCAAATATTATATTACAAAATGCTAACAACAAACTTTGTGGCATCCTAAAATCATACCAAAAATTTGTACAAAGATATAGCGATATATGAGTACATTTGCTCATAATTTTTTGTAAAAAGCACTGAAACCCTCAGTAACATTTCATAAAATTCTATTAAATATTTTGTTCGAGAACAAATCAAATAATTTCTGTTGAAGCATTCTGGATTCTTTACGATTCGAATGAAACAATTTCACTTATTCTAAATTAATTAAGATAGAAATATTAATGAAAATGAAAAAAACATCAACAACAAGATATTTTCATTGAAAAATTAATTTTCATTAATAAAACCCTCAATTAACAAAGTTAAATTTTTATGACTTGATTTTAGTACCCACACACTAATAAAAATTATGAGTTAAGTAATTTCATAAGTTCTTTTATTGAAATAAATTTCTTTAGAATTAAATTTAAATTTAAAAGAATTTTTTAAAATAATTTTCTACAAAATTTTTTAAAGTTTTCAAAAATACCATTAAGTTCGGCCCCTATTACACATCAATCAATGGTCAATCAATGGTCAATATATTGACCGTTGATTGATGAAAAATGATTGATGGTGGTTCTATTCTCATCAATCATGCTGTCAAAATTTCCATCAATCTTGCTGTCAAAATCAGCGGAGGTAATAAAATGGCTTTTTGGGTAATGTTCAAATATTATTTTTGGGAATGTTCAGATAAGATTATAATATTAATTTGTAATGTAATTCTAAAAAGAATAATTTTTATATTAATCTTAATAATTATTATAGCAATTATTGTAAAAAAAACAATTGATATATTATTCAAATATATGTTTTTTATACACGACATTTACTTTAAAAATTCAATTTAAACTGAAGTCAAAAACATTCCTCCAGAAATTATATTTTTAATATTCATATATGTTTCGAAATTATCAATATATTCAGAACCTTTCCACAGTATGTCCAAAATATCAAAATTTGGAGTGGATGATTGATGTGTAATCGGTCATCATTCTTTTCATTAATATATTGTCAATATATTGACGAAAAGATTGATGAAAAGAATGATGTGTAATAGGCACCTTCTAATGAATTTCGACTTAAGTTGTTTTGTTGGTGAAATAGCAAACTTTTGTTACCATCAGTAATGAACACAAATATATTATGATTTGTTCTGTCATAAAACTCAGTTCATGGAATTTGAATTTATATATTGTGTAAAAATTATAAATTGAAAAGTACTTTTTATACAAAATAAATTATTTCCTTTTAATCTTAATTATTAAAATTATGTAGACTTACTTAAATGAAAATCAATTAAACTCTTAAATTTATATTTTTTATATTTATATTTTATTTCTATTTATAAAATTAGTTTTACGATACTCTGTAACTTTATGGAAAAAAAAAATTTTCTCTGATAAAATTCATTTAACTTAAAACCTGTTAAAGCCTGTTAAAGCCTGTTTTGCGGTGGTTAATTTTTTTTTTTTGTATGTTTTTAATTTAAATAAATTTTCCTGCAAAAATAAATAAATATGTACCTATAATTCATTCCTAAAAGAAGATAAACTTCATTTTTATCGTACAAATCAGCCATAATAACATATTATCATTCAGAAACAATGAACAAGAAAACAGAATAAATAAATTTAAACAGAAAAAAAAATTTTTATTGAAAAACATTTTTTTACATTAAAAAAAGAAAACAAACAAAACAAAAAAAAGATATATATATCTCTCTTTCTTTTTTATTCATTTTACTCTTATGCTGCTTTTACAAAAAAAAAATGCTGTGTGCTAAAACATAAATATTTTGTTTTTCTTTTCTTTTTTTTCTTTTTATTCTTTTTGTTTTTTATTACTTTAATTACATTAAACAAATTTCATGTTTCATCATAATGTTTTTTCTTTTAATTTTCAAAAAAAAAAAAAATAATTTTCCATTTTTCATTAATTTTTTCATTTAATTCATCTTTCGTATATTTGATTTTAATTTTTTTTTTATTTCAAAATTTCAAATTTAATTTGTTGGTTCGATTGTTTGTTGGATTTTGTTTTTTCTTTTTGTTTCTTTGTTTGTTTTGTGTGCTTTTGATTTGTAATTACAGTTTCCGCTCCTATAGCAATGCAAGGAATCACAATGCTCGTCGTTCACCGTCATCAGCAGCAACAATACGTTCATCATCATATCATAGTCCAACACGTGGAGGTTCACCAATAAATGCACCACAGACAACAGTAATATCAAGGCCGTCATCACCAGCAACAACAATTGTATCACCATCAGCAAGACATTCAACGCATTCGCCAACACCAGTTACTCGTACACCATCACAAACTAGTAATACAGGTGATTCAAATAATACATCACCAGCACATCATCGTGCCAATTCTGGTCCAACAATAGCAATTAGTTTATTTCAAGATCCGGATAGTAATAATGGTAAGTTAAAATGATTTTTGTTTGTTGTTTATGAATTGTTTTCATGTATACCCCAAGAAACCTTTAACTCGATATGAGGGCAGAAAAATATGTAATGCAAGCGTATATGGTGCAATAAACCACCAGAACAAACATTCGGATATTTCTGTTAATAATTTAGGCTACATTCTGCAATAAGGACCACATAATTATTATTTTTTTTATTAAATCCAAAACAATGAATAAATCATCATAATTGTTTTTGCAGACCTTTAACTCATTTGTACCTAGAATATTTCTAAATTTAGAATAAACTGGAATAGATATAACTAAAAGTTTAAAGCTTAACTTGTCTCTAGAAAATGTCGAAATCATGTCTATGTGGGAACACATATATAATGGTACGGTTTTCTTTATTCAAAATGGTTTTAGGATAAAAGAATTTTTGTATATGGTAATTCTACTCGTAATTCGATTAGTTTGTACTACCAATTTGTGAAAAAGAGCGAGTATTATGATGGAATGGTTGCAACTTTGGTTATCCAATATATTAATAAGCTAATAATGTCTATAAAACTTTCCACCTCGGTGAATTAAAGCAAAAAGTAGTGACAATAACCCAAAAATTTAAATCTGATACTTTTTCAAAATATTACCGCAAAAAGATATCCAAGCCATTTACAGAAAAACATATCCAAGTTCTAAGCCCATATAGGAAAACTACATATTTAATACAAGAACCAAGTAAGATCATCTTAATAATAGTAAAACGTCATAAAATCAATAAAATTCGATTTTTCAAATTAGAAGTATTTTTTTAAAGTCATCAAAACAAATGAATTTGCCCTAGAAATAAAGTACTTACTAAAAAATTTTAAATTTCCCTGTTTCGTGTCTTTGATAGTCACCTCGAATTTAATTGGCCAATGCAAGCACACCTTCAAATTCAAATGAATGTTTATTTTGTAAATCAAAATACTGATAAGCAGAAAAAAAATATTCCTATTGTTGTTTAAAATCTTGCTTTGCCACCTTTAAAAAATCACTAGATTTGAAATTTTTGCAATGGAGTAAATACTGACAAAACCTTCTTTAAAGTTTTCTTTAATTCAGCTGAAATGTAATAATAATTTTATAAATATTGAATTTTGCAAATGTTGTATTTTTTCTTTCGTATATCCTGTGGAATTCATTTGGATATTACAATATTTTATCTTTAAAATCATTATCACAATCGCTTGGACTTAAATATTTGTGTTTTGATGGATTTTCATTATAATTTATATTTCTGATGTATATATACATAAATCATTCATAAAATTAAAAATGTAAATTTTTTTTAAATTTTCTTTTCGAGAAATTATTTTTTTACCAAAATTTCCGTTACTTTTTTATACTCATTATCCAGACATTTTGTTGAAAACTTCATAAATTTACAAGAATAAAGTACTAAAAAAATATTCAGTATGTAATATATTGGTAGATATATATATGAAGTGTATATATTATATAACAAGGATGTAGTTGCTATTTGCATTCATTGTTTTTTGTTATATCTAGTTAAAATTAAAAATTAGAAAGAACAGGAAATAACAACAAAAAAAAAAACCTAAGCCCTTGTTGTTTACTAACATCATACTTTATTAAAGATTTATATTTCGTAATAAATCTTTAGTTATATATGCAACTACCAACAACTGCAACTACAACTTACGTTAAATAACTCTTATATCAGTGTGTATTTTTTAACATATGATATTTTTAATATTAAATCTATTCCTTACTGTGCTGTGAGGTCAAGGACTCTATTTGATTTTCACATACAATATATACAGAGTGTTTCAAAACAGAAAAAAGATATTTAAAACTTATATTTGATTTGAATTGTTGTTAAAGTTAATTATAAAATTATGTACAGAGTTACATATTTATAGAATTTTTGTTATAAATTTAAAGTTCAAGATTAATTTGGGATCCAAAATTAATCGCCCAAAAAAAATTTTAAAGCAAAGTTTTTTATGTATCGCAGCTGCTAAAAACAAAACAAAAAACAAAAAACAAGATTCATACATTCTGCAAACAAATGAAAAAAGAAAATTTTTAATTTGTTTTTTAATTCAGAAAAACCATGTAAACTTAAATTGTTTTCCATAAATAATTTGTAATTTTAAATTTTTTTTAAACCATATTTTCAATTTTATATCTTTTAAAACATGAATTATAATTATTTGAAGCTGATTAGCTGACTATTTATGTGTTGCTTCAGATAGTTGACGTATTATGAGCACCAAAAACAATTGAGCTAATTTGAGTATTTCTTTTAACTTTTGGTATATAAGTAAGCTTTCAATGTAACAAAACTACTGCATTCTCAAAAATTCCTGTAATATGAAGAAATATAGACTAAAAATTTGTCAAACACGTAAGTCATGTCAAAATTTTTAGTTTTAGTCGAAATTGTTGTTTTTAAACATAACAAGTTAGAAACATATTTAATAAATCTGTACTGAAACAAAGACTATATTGTCATTGGACATTCATAATCTCTTGGTATTGGGATATTATTAAATATACAATATTAAGTAAAATTGCTCAAGATGTGTTCTCAAACAATTTTACTTAAAATTAAAATTGCACTATAATATTGATTGACATAATTACTAATTATTATATCTGCTATTGAAGGTGTATATACAATTTTAAATATTATAAAAATTAACCGGAAATTTCTTATTTTACAACTAAATGATAATCAAGATTGTTTTGGTTTTTTTCTGTAACCTGTTAATTGTTTCCTATTAACATTTTAATAAATTATATATCAAACATTGTTTTAAATAGTTTAAGAGTAGCTAATCTTTTAACTTATTGAAATGTTATTAAAATATCATAAATAGTGCAATAATACAAAATATACATGGTTGGCTATATTTCGTTGAATTTTCTAAATTAAATAATAAATTGCAGTATACTTTACATGTACGAAAATGTATTCTACCTAAGTTACAACAAATAGAATAAAATAAAAAAAAAAATTAGTCGTTATAAAAAATTACGTAATAAACGTAAATCTGAAATATTTTTATTCGACTTTTATTGTGAATTACTGTACATAAGCAATTTACAGAGATGCAATCTACAATAATCATACACGTTGCAACATAAACAAACAACAAATATTTAAAAATTCTTTAACTATTTTAACAACTCATACATGTACATATTGTACATATTAGCAAAAACAAAAAAATAAAAATAAATGACAAAATATTCTTCAAGGATTCCACAAGGATTGCTTGGTCTTGTTTTTGACTTTACAAACAATTTGGTAAAAATAAAAATAAAAAACTGTTTTCAGCTATTTTATGCAAACAATTTATTCTCTAAAGTAATTATCCTTTATTTTAATGATCATAGTCATTATTTTTTTTAAATTGTAAATGCATGTATATAGGAGATATTCAAAAATTTTAAATCTTACTTTTAAAGTATTTTTGAAACATTTTTTGTTTGTTTTTCTTTTTTTTTTAAATTTTAAAACAAAATTTTAGAAATGACAAAAAAAAAATTCTAGATTCTAGAATATTAAAAAAAATCTCGAACTTATAACATGGTGAAAATTTTTATAAATAAAATAATTCTTTTGCAACAACTTTGCTTTTTATACTCTTACATAATTTCTTTACTTGCCTTACACATTGCCTTTATTTTATTTCATTTCCTATAATTAATGTACGATATTTTCATATTAAGTTCATTTATCTTAGAATCTCTTTATTGGATTATGGACTTGGTTTCTCATCATCAGTAGGGTTAAAATAGAAAATTTACATTCAAATTTCTTTCTAAGTTCAGTCTGAGTTCTTAAGCCTATTTTATCTTTTCTTTATTTATATTTTTTTCATATAAATTTATTTAATTGACTTATTTTGATGGTGTAACCAAATTCATTAGTATTTTGTCAACTTAAGAAATCTTCTCCAATAGTCTCTATTTCTATTCCATTCTTGCCAGAGTATTTGTCATAAATGTCTTATAATATATCTTAATCAACGTGTAGTCATTTTATTTTCATTTCTAGTTCTCTTTTATTATGCAAACCTAAATATCAACACTAGAACAAACCTGCACGGTTGAGAAAAGCAATTTGTTCATAAATTTTCTTAATAGATCATAAATAATTATATTGTTTTGGGAAATCTGACTCTAGCCACTTTTTATTTATAATGTAAAGTTTGGCTCTAGTTGAGCTTGGATAGCTGCAAAGAAAGTGTTTCAAAATTTCTTTCTCGTCTATATCATTGCAACTGCGTTGTCTCATATCAGTCAATTATTCATAATAATTGCTATCACCTTTAATATATCAATACGAGAAGTGACAGAAGTGGGTTAGTTCATTAATCTTATATATTGGGCATGTTTTCTCTGAAGAATTCTCGACGTTTACTTGAAATTTTTCCCGAGCCAAATAGTACGAAAGAATACGTTTTCAAATTCATTGATGACTTCAATTGGAGATGTAACACGAAAACAAGATGATATTCATTCAAATGTTATAGTCATCATATATTTTAGCCTTTTATATAATTTTTAATTCTATAGCACTATTTGAAATCGTCACGAAATCCTTACACTTATGACAACGAAGTCATCTACACATGCATACAAGAATTTGATTTAATTTCAACATCTGAATTTACATACATTACGACTAAAGTTAAGGTTGATGTATTTGATAATAAATACTAACAACCCAATTGTATATTCCTTTTTTTAAATGTGATCCTCGTTCATCAATATCTATATGGTTGATTCTCTGAAATTCTTTGGAGCTTAGCTGTAGGTTTTTAAACTTTTTGTAAAATTTATAAGACCTATAAATTACCTCAACTCTGAATAGTCTGCTGTCTTCCAATTTTTGCTCCTGATGAAGCTGTACAAAAATCCCTAAAAGAGCTAACTGCAACAGCAGATACAGATTACGCATTATTGAAGATGATGAAGAATTCATATCGAGCCCAGCAACGTGACCCTCCATTGAAAAAAAGTGATGGTAGTTGGGCTAGAAGCCAAAGAGAGAAAGCAGAATTATTTGCTTCGCACCTAGAAACTACATTCACTCCATACCCGCAAAAAATCGCAGAACCCTTGAATAAGGAAATAATAGATTATCTTGATACACCACTTCAGCTTAATCTACCAATAAAAAAATATAGCGTAAAAGAAGTAAAAGCAGTCATTAAAAATGAAATAAACCCAAAAAAAGCACCAGGATATGATAAAATAGCTGGTAAAATGATAAAAGATCTTCCAGAAATAGGTATAAGATATATGACATACCTATTCAATGCTATCCTAAGGTTAAGCTGTTTTCCGGGTCAATGGAAGAAAGCCCAAATTATCATGTTATCAAAACCGGGTAAGGATCCAAGTGCAGTGGCTTCATACAGGCCTACTATCTATACTGTCAAAGGTATTTGAAAAGTTGTTGATGACGGGACTAAAGCCAATATTGATAACAGAAAACCTAATACCAAGCCACCAATTTGGGTTTAGGCAAAATCACTCAACGATTCAACAAGTCCACAGAGTAGTAAATGTAATAAACGACACTTTGGAAAGAAAAAAATACTGCTCAGCAGCGTTCCTAGATATTGCACAGGCGTTCGACAAGGTGTGGCATGAAGGACTTCTATACAAATTGAAGCAAAGACTACTTCATGAATTATATCTACTCATAAGATCATACCTAGACAGTCGTAAATTTGTAATAAAACAACAACAAGAACACACATCAGAAAAAACAATAAAATCAGGAGTTCTCAGGGTAGCGTGCTAGGACCTACCTTATACTTAATATATACTGGAGATTTGCCAACAACAGAAAACACAGTTACCGCAACGTTTGCTGATGACACAGTAATATTAGCAACAAACACATGCTCAACTGCTGTCTTAAACCAACTGCAAGAACACTTATTAAAAATTGAAGATTGGCTAAAAATATGGAGAATCAAGGCGAATGTAAACAAAGCAGTGCATGTTACTTTCACCACCAGAAGAAAAGATTGCCCGGCTGTAACACTAAATAATGTGGCATTAACACATACAAACTCTGCAAAGTATCTTGGTATGCATCTGGATAGGCGTTTAAATTGGAGAGAGCATATTGTCAACAAAAATAAACAACTTAGCCTGAAGTTTAACAGCCCCTACTGGTTAATAGGACGTTATCAATGGAGTGCAAGATCCTACTATACAAGGCCGTCTTGAAACCAATCTGGTGCTATGGTATAGAACTGTGGGGAGCCATAAGTAATTCCAACGTTGAAATACTGGAAAGGTTTCAATGCAAAGTACTCCGATCAGTAGTAAATGCACCATGGTTCGTGAGAAATGAGGAAATTAGAAAGGACTTAAAAGTCGAATCGGTTAAAGAAGCCATAGCAATAAGAAGCTCAAAATACTTTGCGAGATTGGAAATACATCCCAACGATCTCGCATCACAACTACAGTGTACAGACCATCATGTGCGAAGGCTGAAAAGGTTTCATCCGATAGATCTAAGCAGCAGATTTATAAATAGTCAAACCAGAAATCCCCACTAGCTTGACCAGAAATAAAAAAACTTCGGAGATAAGCCAATGGGCTCACTCACCACCTGTTACAAAAAGAAGCCAAAACAAATTACTTAATATCGTCTAATAGTGACATACTATTATTAGATAAAAATAAGATAGATTGTAAAGTTAAATAAATAAACTAAAAAAAAAAAAAAAAAAAAAAAAAAATTTTCTTTCTATGGTTTTCTTCATTCCTTTAGCCCGTAATTCTTACAGTTTTATTTAATCCAGCACAAACAAGAGTTCTGCACTGATTAAAGATATTGTGCACCCCAAAGCAAATAAGAATTAATTAAAATTTTATTGAATTATTTTTTTTTCATTTTTATTATAGTAATGACACCACCTGGTTCGCCTCATATGAATGCACCATCACCAATTATGACTGGTTCAACGTGTAGTACAACTGGTGGGCAATTATGGAAAACTAGACTGACAAATATCAAAAATAGTTTCTTAGGTAGTCCACGATTCCATAGAAGAAAACTTCAAGGTAACTAAACAAAAACTAATTAAATTTTAATTGTAAATATCTAGTAATGAAAAGGACAATAATGCTATTTTGATTTATATAAAGATATAGTTTCAGCTGATGAAGTTCATTTAACACCAGAATCATCACCCGAATTAACAAAACGTTCATGGTTTGGTAATTTAATGACAACTGAAAAAGATGAAACATTTACGATATTAGTTAAAGGAAAACCAATAGCAACTGTTAAAGCTCATCTAATACATGCATTTTTATCTGTAAGTATATTCAATTAATTAATTTTATATTTCGTAGATTCATTCATTTGCAATTGTTTGACATCAACTATAGTCAAAAACCAAACTCTAAAGAGCATTATTCTGCAACAATGTCGAAGAAATTGTCGACAGTATAAATAAAATAAAGAACCAATTTACTACACGTAAAGCTTTCCAAACTCCTATTCGAACGGTTACTTTAGCATAACTACCAAAATTATGTAAATTTTTTATCTACATCAGTTCCATACAACTGCTCTTGATGAAAAAGTTCGCAATAAATTTTTGCTAGACTACAATTTTAATTCGGTTCAATGAAAGGGAATACTAACACAGTAATTCTATAACCGATCTCTAATGTACTGAAATAATAAATCAGAAATTGTCTCTAATAATCTGATCAAAGTATTACTGTTTTCTCAAAAATGTTAGTGCCTTTCAGATGGAGTTATTAGCAATAAAGGAAGTTTTTAGAGCACTAATGACAAACCGTATACCATATTTTATCTCTGTATAATTTTAATACAAATATTAATAATATCCCAACAAACCATAGGAAGAACGTGTTCTTCAAGAAGAAACATATACAAATCCCCCGGATGAACTTTATGCAAATGTTCGCCTGGAAGAATTAAAAGCGAATGAATTACGTTTCAGTAAAATAAATGTTCTCTTAGAAGAACAAATGGCGAATGAAATAAAAGAAGTTTAGACGAATGTTCGCCTGGAAGAATTAAAAGCGAATTAATTACGTTTCATTAAAAGAATGTTTATTTTTGTTTTCTCCATTTTGAATATATTTTTCATATAACTATGTATATGAAAATATTTTCAGTTATATTTTAAAGCGCACGTATTAAGTACAAACTTCAAAATTTTTTAATGTATTGAATTATAAAAATTTTAAATAGTAATTAAAATAAAAAATAAAGTAACCTTAAATATTTATAATAAATAAATATTAATAATTAAATTTTGATGAATTTTATTGAAAATTATTTTAAGCCCCTGAAACAGATATTATCTTCTTCTAAAAATTCTATTTTTATTCTTCTAAACATTGGTATTTCTTTCATATATGAACTCATATTATCTTCTTCTTAACATTCGCTTTTTATTCTTCCCGGGGAAGCTAATGCGATTCAATTAACGATTGTCGCGGCGATGTCAACCTTTTCATAATACTAATGAATCGCAGAAGAATAAAATATGAATTCGCGGCGAACAAATACATTCTTCTAGGGGATACTTCCGCGATAATTATGCGATTCTCATGGTTTGTTGGGATATTAACAATTTTAAGCAATAAATAATAATGGAAATATATTCTAGATGGCGGAATTATCTCATAGCGTAGTTTCACCTACATCATTTCGTGTTGAATATAAACGAAATGGAACTGGACCTGTTATGTTTCAACGGCATGTTAGATTTCAGGTAATACTATTTTATTACCTTATTTTTTTTATTATAATAATTTTCATTTTTTTTCCATAATTTGAATAGGTTGATATTAGTGCAATATGTAAACAAGGCGACGTTGCTGATTTGTTATTTGCTATTACTTTTACCCTCCTATCAGGTAAGTCTGAAAATAAATCACAATCAAATATTAGTATTGAAAATATGTTGGTATAAAAATCTGATTTTATTTGCTTTTCTCATTGTAAGCTTATCAATGTAGTTGAAATCATTTTTTCTTTTTTTCGAATATCTTTCAGGGAATATTCGTCGTTTTAGAAGGATATGTGAGCACATTCAATCACAAGTTTGTTCAAAACGTTTTCCTGGCCCAAGCAGTCCACCGACCATACCATCAGTTACTCAAGCGGTATCCGAAAGTTCCTCATGTGGTTCAGATTCAAGTGAAAGACTTTGTTATAAAAGACAAGTAAGTATTAATTTAATTTCACTCGACTGCATCATTTTCCATAGGATTATTTCCAGAATTTATTTCTAGATAATAGAGTTTGTTTTTTTGAAATAATTTATCTCCATAATTTTATTGGATTCGAGCCATTTTACAATACTTTTCTAAATTATTTGCTAGCTACTATGTTACTAATTTTGTTGTTTTTTTTTTGCTTCAATTACAAATTTACGACTCTAAGCATTTGAAGTGTAATACGTGGAAACTTTTTTTATAAATTTTGATGTATGCGACCTATTTTTCTCGCGTATTTATTTTTATTAGTTTTTAGATAGTATCTTTTATGTTTGTCCTTGAAAGAATTTAAATATTCTGCGACTCTGAACAAGTTATAAAAAAAAAATACTGTTTTTGTCTTTTGTATTTTGTGGAACATTTAAATTCTTCCAGTTCCTTATCATGAGAATATTTTAAGATTGTCAGTTACATACTAGGTCTGTGTGTTTACTTTTATTTGCAAAAATTTGCAAATGAGAGGAAAAAGCACGTGATCATAAAATTCTGCGAGAATAGTTAAAATGTTCTCTTTTGCAAACAAAAGTAGACATACGCAAAATTTGCATAAATTTATCCAAATTTTTTCATGTCAAAAATAATTGATTTTTAGGTTATGAGATTTTTTTAAATTTTAATTAATTTAGTAATTTTCTGAATTTTTCGTAAAATTATTGAATGCTTTTGTTGAAAAAAATTAAATTGAATAATCTTTCGTGGTTTTGGTCTTTTTGTCGATAAAAAGTTATATAAATAAGTTTTCAGGTTAGGTATACAACTTTTTATTTATTTTAGGTATACATACTACTTTTTATATGAAAAATATTTTATTTTATTGACATTTAAAAAAACAACAAAAAGTTGACAGTAAATTTTTAGAAATTTTTGCAAATAGAAATTTCATTTGCAAAAATTTATTTAGAAAGACCTCTGACGTCACGTTTTAAACATAAAATTCTCTTAAATTTTTCTCAATAATTTGTAAAGAGCGTGCAAATAAAAAAGTACACAGAGAGGAATTTATATAAATTTGCAACTTAACATACAGACCAAATATGAAGTCATGATTCCCGTTAATTGCTCACTTCTTCAAAGACTGTAATTTTTTTTATAGTTGTTGCCAATCAACGCTTTGTGTAATTGAAAAGTTCATTCAAAAAATTGTTTTGCTTTGCCATCAATCGATTTCTTGAGAATACTTCTAATCTGCTCCATTTACATTTTTGTCTCTAACATTTAAGATGTACTTTGTTGTTTTCTTTTTTCATTTGCATTGGACAGAAAATATTTTTCTTATGCTTTTCTGTAATCATTTTGTGATATTGGCAACTATATTTAAAATTTTGCATATTCAAGGCTTAATTTTATGTTCACAGTGCTTGACTGTCATATACTTCTATTTCGAAAATAATGCTGACTTTAATAAATCATTAACGACCCCTTAATTATTGTTTTTAACTTAATAAAACAGTTTTCTGTTCTTGTAAAAATTAACCAATTAAGAAAGTGATTTCTTTATAAACAAGTTAAAATATAATGTAAAATTAAAAAAAAAAAATTTCAAATGCATCTCATATTTTGATTTTAATTTCGTTTCTTTATACAATACCAACTCTATTATTTACACAATCTATTTACTATAAAAATTATCGTATGATATTATTGTTTTGTAGGTCAGAATATGTTAGTAAATTTTTGTCATTAGAAACACTTCCACATAATTATGTTTTGTACCTCAAATGGGTGGCAAGAATACTTCCCACATAATTTAAATGTACAACCTTCTCAATTTCTGTGTTTACTTCAAGGTGTGTAGATAGATATAACTGACTTTTGATAGATAAATAGAACTGGCTAGTATAATCCAATCCTGAAAATAAAATTTCGATAGTAGTTATTGCTTGATATAACAAAATATGTACCTGTAATTTTTGTTTTAATCGCTATTGAAATTAAGGAGGCGTCGAAAGCTCTTAAGTTAAATATATACATGTAAATTTTGGGTACATTTAATTTAAAATAATATTTTATTTATATCGTAAGTCACACATTTAATTTTTGTTTTCATCTTTCATTTTTTTTTATTTAGATTGAAAATGATTTAGAAAATGAAACGATATTTGATGTTAAAACTGGTAATGGTCGTAGAGCATCGGCTAGCACGAATAATAATAATCCAATAACTGATTTACCAGGAAGTCCAAAAACAGTTCGATCAAAGTATGTAATAATATTAATAATAATTACTTTTTATGTTTATTATTTTTTATTTATTATATTAATTTATACAAGATTTATTAATATTAAATTATTAATATTCTAATTTAGTAAAATTTTTAGTTCTGAACAAACTGAACACGAAAGATCAAGAGAACGTCCAAATGAGAGACAAACGACGACTATGTCGGGTAGTGCAATCGCATGAGAATTATTTCTCTGATTTAGTTGCCGATTAACTAGTTTATGGATGACGAATGGCGAAAAACAACAACAATTACAACAACAATTACAAAATCAATTAATGAAGGCAACTATATCAACAACTACAACATCATCATCATCAACATCATCATCACCAACGAAAATAATAAAATTACAAAATGATGCAGTTCAATTAAATGAATATGATCAAATTATTGAAAAATTATATGAAATACAAAAAAAAGGAGGAGAAGGACAAAATAATATATTAACAACCAAAATATCACCAACAATAACTCCAATTAAAACAACAATGATTATATCATCAGATGATCAATCAATTACTAATACTATTAATATCAATAATAATAATAATATGATTTCATATAATAATAATACAAATATTAATAATAGCAATAAAAAAAGTGTACGTTTTGCACCAATTTCACCAACAACAATAACAACAACAACAACAGATAAATCAACACGTATACCAAGAACAACGAAAATATCATTAGAAACAATAAATGTTAATAATAATAGTCATAATAGTTTAATAATTGAACGAAATTTTAATTCTAAAAATAATGATAATAATTGTAATGATAATATTAATAGAATAACTGCTGTTAAAACAACACCAATTTCAAATGATGATAACATAATTTTAAATAAAACATCAAAAATTACAACAAATTTTCGTACAGCCATTAGATCAACAATACCTAGAAGTAATGCTGCATCAAGAATATCAAGTATTATTTTAAAATTTGATGAAAAACGTAAATACAATCAACAACACCAACATCAACAACATCAACAACAGCAACAACAACAAAAACGTAATAGTAGAAAATGCTTCATAAGATTTTCTATTTTTATATTATTTCCTGCATCAATAGCAATTGCTGCTGCATACATATGTAAATTAAATGCAGCTATTGTTAATACAGCAAATTTTGCAAACTGATTCTAATCATAAAATTACATTAATACTCTCTAGTCTAAAATTATAAAAAAACTTTTAATTAATTAATTTAATTAATATATTATTATATTATAAATTAATATTTATATTGTTATTTATATATTTCTATATAATAATTAAAATATTATTTTGTGGTTTTTTGATAATATTAAATTTTTAAATTTGATGTCATAATCGTTCTTTAATTATTATTTTAGTTTTAATTTTCTTCGAATTAAATTTAAAAAAATGTAGATATTAAATTAAAATATTGAGTTATAACTATAGTATGTATATGATTTTATATTAAAAATATAAATACAGTGATATTTTAATTTAATTTTTATGAATTTTTGTTTTTCTCTTTTCATTTAGTATTTATTCTAATGAAACAATACAAAAAAAAAATAAAAATTAAATTAAATAAAACAAAATAAATTTATTTAGGAATTTAATAAAATTTAAAATCGTTGAATAGTTTTTAATTAAAAAATTTTGTGCATAATTTTTATTAATATTAACAAAACCATAATATTGAAAACATAAACTATTAATAATTATTTTTTGTTATTTTTATATATTTTAATATTTTAATAAATTAGTTTATTTTTTTAGTTATTTATTTTTAAGTATTTTAGTAAATTTATTTATTTATTTTTCGAACTTGATTTAAAAATAAAATGTATAATATTAAGTAAATGTCTTGGGATTATATATATTGTATATGTATATAAATAAAAGATTAATGTGCTATCGATTCAATCTCAAATTGAACTTTTACATGAATTATCAAAAAGATTACAGAGATATTATAACCACTATGTAATTCTATTAGTTGTCGAGTATTCGACTAAAGTTCAAAATGCCAAGGAAATTTTTTGGGAATAATTTTAAAATTTAGACATTATTTTTGATTAACCATATTAATTTAAAATTAGATCAATTTAAAATTTCTTCATTATAATTCATAATGACCCATTCTATATAAACAGTGACCTAAAAGGTTAATTGAAAGTTAAATGAATTAATTGTTATTTGAAGTGACAAAAGCTCATAATTTTATTAGTTCTTTTAACTTCTAATAAGTAAAACTTTGAAAATAAAATTTTTGTTCATTTTTATAAATTATATAATTTAATTGTTACATAGTCAAAGAGATAAAATAACTTTTTTAAAAAAGAATAGAAGATTTGTTTATTATTTATTTAGATGATGTTTAAATGAATTTTATGAAAAAATATTTTGATATTTTAAAATAGATAGGCTTAAAGGAACAAAAGTTTAGATACATACATATAAACTACCAATATATAATCTCCGACATTAACTACTATATTTAAAAAAATTATTTTATAAAGCCTGATTTAATATTCAACCAGTTCTTCATTGATCTGCTTGATCCTAAAATATTCGATCTATAAAAAATACACTCTACAGTGTGACGTGTCTGATTTGATTTTATATAATTACTGACAAATGTATATCTTGTTCACAAATATACAAAAAATAAAATTATTTGTTCTTAAAAAATCATATGTACAAAATCAAATTGTATCACAACAATGTGTATAAGTAGATACTCAGTTTTTACTTTAATTTGCAAAATTATACTTCTACTGTTGTTTAAACTGTATGTACAATTAAGATTAATAATAAGAATATATCCCTACTATAATATTGAGTCCTTTTAACTTTCAAACTCTGTATCATCTAAATTCTTATGGTCCACTACTATTTGAAAACTTATAATCGATCTACTTCAGTGATAATAATATTGTATTCGAACATATTTTAACTTTCGATTAACTAATTTTCGAAATAATTTTCGAATTAATCAGTTGAAATTATTTTCAGTTAATTTATTCAAGTGATGGCCACCAAGACCTAAGCTGGCGGAAATTTAGCATAGCAAAAATATTTGTATCTTCACAGATAGTTAGGTAGCAATTACATCACTAGAATCAATAACCGTCAACTTAAAATCTTTTATGAACTACTGAATTTCACACAATGAAATGGCGCCTCGATTCAACATTCACAAATGTTGCCTGTCGTGTTACAGAGATATTCCAGGAAATTACAAATCATATAAATATGCGAGAACCAGAAAGAACTAATCTAGGCACATCTCTTATGTAGAGTTGACTTGTTACTTCGCAAAGCAACAATCAAAGCTTCCAATCGTAAATGGTTCAATAGACCTAAATGCAATGTGGCCAAAGTTATCAAGCCTATATTGGATCTTAATTATTTTTTTAACCTAATCATAAACATAAGTATATACCAGTGATAATAGTAACTCCACTCAAATGATTTCTGCAGAGTCTATAAAAATGCAGTACTTTTTTGCACATGCCCCACATTAATTCACAAAAGGAAATCTCATGTAGACCCATTACTAATTTCTAGACTCACTGAATGTTCTTACATTTAGGAAAATTAGGTGCGTCCTTTGCTTAAAAAGTAAAAGACTCAAATTCATTTTAACAGGTTCACGCGAATTATTTTAAGTTTAGAAAATTATTTTTAAATGATTACCTTGAAAATGGAATATCAGACATTTTTTAACATATAAAACTTTAAATCAGGCTATATTAAAAATTTATTATATTTTCGAAGTTTTTAATTTTAGTTTATATTTTTATTATTTTTTCCATATCCATATTTTAAAAATTCAATCACAATATTTGAAGTAGAAATAATACTATTTCTGTGTGTAGACTGTTTTCTTTTATTATTTGAAGCAAGAAAAAAAATTATAAACAAAAAGTGTAAATGATGCCACCTTTTAGCAAAACTAAAAAATACATGTAAACTGCAAAGTAATTTAAAGCAAGCCCTAAATTTCGTCAAATCCATTTTAAAAATTAAATGGTATAAAAAAAAAATTGTATCTTTAATCGTAAATTCAACTAAATCAGAGAAGAATAAAATTAAAAAAAAAACCAAAACAAAATAACAAAATCTAACTAAACAAATTTGTTTGAATTCTTAATTGCTAAGCTTTGTTATTTAAAAAAAAAAAAACAAAAAAAAAAACAAAAAAAAATTGTTATTTAGTATAAAAATAAATACAGAAATAAAAATGATGAATATATAATATAAAATAAGTAAAACTATTTTGAATACTGAACTTAAATTTAAAATAATAAAATATAAATGAAAAAAATATTGAAAAAAAGAATAAATAACTTACTAATTGTAGGATGTTTATGTAAATAAATATTTTTCTTAGCGGTCATACGATTCGGCATACTTCATTTTTTCCACTCCGATCGGTTATCATTTCCCTAATCATAATTTGCAGCTTCAAAAATATCTGTTTTAAGATTATCATTACATTACATTTTGATTGTGCGAAACTGTGTTGTGTATATAAAAATTGTTCTAAGATTTTTTTTTTATCTGTATAACGTGACTGTTTCAAGTTATATAATTATGCACACATTTCATAGAACTTTATCAGGGTAATACTCCAACCAAGTTAAAATGTTAATCGTTCTAACTTCAATCACTACTTCGCTTCAATTTACGATTTAATTTTTTTTTCAAATTCGCTGATACTTCATTCCTTAAAAGAAGGTGTGGCCTGGCCTACTTCGACGAAACATTTCGAAAACCATACAAACTCTATTCGTTTTAAGCCTAGTTAGGCAAATCATCTTAATTTGACCTTTTTTTTACAAGTTCACGTTTTTATTTTTCAAGATCTAAAATACATATTTATACATACATACATACTTTAATTATAGCTATCGGATATATTTTCTTTCAGCTCACAATTATTATGAACGATATTTTTTTTTTTGGTAAATGGTTTACTTATTAATTTGTAATGATTAAAATATGGAGGAGCTGGTCTTCTCTTTATACTTCATTTCAAATTATGATAATTTATAAATTTACCATAAAATAGTCTTCGTTGAGACTAATCTACGCCAAAAGTATGCGAGACTGATTTTCTAAAATTAAAAGTAAAATTCTTTAATATTATGATTTTATTTTAATCTGAGTTTTCGTTTCATCAGAATTATAACCAATACATTCAACAATAAATTTCTATAATTTTTTATTCAAATATTCTCTGGAAGGTATAATCTACCATTTATTCAATAAAGTTCCAAGTCAATAGAGATGTGAGTGTGTCATGTTAAGATTGTTTTTTAAATTAAATTCATAAAGTGCGATTTTTTTTTTCTATTATGAAGCTCCTTCCCTTCCTCCTACCTCTTAAAGAATCCCACAAATAATTGTTATTACGAACATTTTCTTTAATCTCCTAATACTTTCTTTGGGATATTTAACTTTGGGAATTATGAAAGTACCAAGAAACGAACATTTTATCATATTAAGATATAAAAAAAAAATAACTTTTCTTCACAGCAGTCCGCAGTTAGAACATCCTACAATTACAAAATAGATTTCTCAAATAATACACACACTAGTATACACACACAACACGAAAAATAAATGAAAAATATGTTTGCATAAACGAAAATATTGAAAAATTATGTTTGTATCAAAATAATTAATGAAAAATTTAAAAAAGAAAATAAAAACAAAAAAAGAATACTAGTTACGGTTTGTAACAGAATAAATAAATTAATAAAATAAAATAATGAAAAAACTGTGCAATATTGAAATTTTCAAATTCTGTAAAACATTAACAATATGGTAGTTTACTAAAATTTAACAAAAATAGAAATATAAGGCTTTAAAAAAAACTAAAATTAACTAATCTAAAAGAAAAGAAAACCAAAAAAATAATTTATTACATCTTTATACAGAGTGATTTTCAGAACTAATTTTATATGAATAAAACATTAAGGAATATTTATTATCAACTACTTACGAATGTAAAAAACGCTATTGACAGTTGCTTAGGCCTTGAGCAACAGCAATGTTGTTGTTATGGCAGTAAAAGATAAAACCTTCAATTTAAATTTTACACAACTCTCATTAAAAAAAACTCTGTATTTTTTTGTTACATATTATTTAATTTTGAATTGAAAATAATAAATTTAAAATTATTAAATTTATTTTAGAAAACTAATCAATTTTTGACAATCGAATAAAAAAAAATAGTTTTATTTTTTATTTTAATTTAAGATACATACATTATACTCGAATTGTGACTTGTATTATGTCAACAATTGAATTTTATTTTGGTTTAAAATGGTGAAGCTTGGATTTAAACTTAAAATTTAAAATTTAGTAAATTAAATTTTAATAATTTATAAAAACAATTATTGCTTAATTACTTGGGCGCTATAATTATTGAATGTCTAGTAGGCCAATATTGTTTTCTATTTTCAATAGCTAGGAACGAATTCCCTTAAATTGGAGATCTGAAGTTTTTTTATATCCGCCAACACTATTCATTTTTCCAACGAAGCTGTAATCTACCTCGAAAAAACGTTTCAAACAAAGTTTTAATTCAAAAATATTCTTCATCTCCTCTTATTCAAACGAAATATTGTTATTATTTTTGTTAAAAATGGTTCCGTCATCATCAGCGATATTAATAACATAAATAATAGATTATCAACAAATCATTTTCATCTAAATAGATTTTTTAATCAATGATGTCTTTCAGTTTTTTTATTAAAATTTCAATGTGATAGGGATTGGTAAGCCAAGGTAGTAAAGCAAAACCATTAATATAGTGTCAAAGCAACGATGTTTTCGAGTTACACTCTAATCTAATATTTTTGTTCAATTTCTAGATTATTTCCTAAATGCAATACCACTTAGAAATATGCTAGTTGGAAAGTTCCAAATAGTTTAATATCTTGAACGCAATATGTATTGCATAATCGTCATAATATTAAATATATACATATACTTATAAGTTGAGCTTCGTATTCTTTTGAATGATATTATTTTCGTTTTAGAAAACAAATCAATTAACTTGAAGCGATAGCATTTAGAAAAAAACAATGAATTAAATTTTCATTTAATATAAACTTAAAATAAATTCTAAACCTTAAACTATATAAATTACAATTTTAAATCGTATTATTTGACATTTTACTGACCGATTGCATATGAAATAATAAATTGCAGAGATTTGAACAATATTTAACAAATAATTGTAACATATTATTCTATTGGCTATCTCGGGAGCATCGAGATAGAGATGATAGGAAAAATTAAAGCAAATAAAAAACTAATTGAAAAGTAGATGGGGTCTATTTTCAATATAAATGGGTCCTTAAAGATTTAGTTACTACCGAAATACCTTAATCATATTATTTGTGTTAATAAAATTACAACCACATTATCTTTGGATTCTTTCAATAAACTAAGAACCAGTTTTTGCAGTATGTACATACATGATGTTTATTTATTTACTAATCTCAAACTGACCAAAAGATGTCTCGTTAAGAGTATATACATAACAATTTAAATACTTCTTTACTATAGATTTTCAGAGTTTACATAGAGTTTGTATAGAATTTTTTCAAGAGCTCAAAAGTTAATACAACCGTTGAATCTATTGTTACATCCCTCCATAGCCCAAGTCTGTGTTATCCCTTATCTTTCGATGACTTAATTGGAGATACTTTTCAGTCATTTGAATAGGAATTCTTTTGATTTTGTTGCTTCGTTTCTTCTACTTCACAATACAGTTGAACATAGAAATAGTGCTGTAATTGGTTTGCCCAATATATGCGGACATTGATCATTATTATAATATTCAAGTTTTTCTATTTAACTCACAGTAAAATTTTACTTGATTTTATTCAAAATTTATTATTTTCCATTTAAAATTAAAAAAACAAAAAAAAACTTATAATAATCAATAATAAAAAATTAAAAAAATAATCAGCGTTAAAAACGTCAGAAATATCTAAACAAAAACAAAAAGAAACCAAAAAACTGTTCTACTAAATTTAATATTTAAACTATAATTAACAAAATAAACACAACAAATAAATAAATTAAAAGAGAATTTAATTAAAAATAATGATATTTTAATACAATAAAATTAAAATTTATTCACATTATATAAATATACATATGCATATATTATATATATATGAAACAAATATATATAATATATCCAATAAAAAACAAAAACACTATATAAAAAATTATATAAAAATCATATTTTGCATACAAAATTAAATTAAAAATAATTATTTAATATAAAAATATAATAAAAAAATATCTATTTTATATTTATTTTGCATATAAAAAATATTAAATATTGTATTTAAGAATCACTAAATTTCATCATCATCATTATCATCAAATAATCATAATTATCATTATAATATACTATATTGACACAATTTTAGCAAATATTAAAAAGTTTTGTTATTGAACCCAACATACACTGACGATAGTCTCTTAGTTAAATTATATACACAAACAAATAAACAATAATCATTTAATTAACATCATTTAAAATTTTGGTTTACCTTTTTCAATGGGTACGAATTCATTCGCCAAAAATGATGTTCACTTAATTAAAAATTAAAATCCTCGTAGTTAATATCGTTCTGCTACAATTGGACTTATTCGCAAATAAAAGTAAGTAGGTACCATGATCTATCATATTTCTTCACAAAATCAAAATTGTCAAAGAAGTTTAAATGTGGATTTAAAAAAAATGTTTTTGAGAATAATAATATATATTTTTTTTCTAATTATAAATTCTTAGAGAAAAAAACTATATACAACAAATAGAAAATTTTAAACAAATTTAAAGAATATCTCAGTCACATCCTGTCTGGCTTAGTGTCTTCTGTCGATCATTTAAATGACTATATGTATACGTAGTTAAAAAACTTAATAGACAAACGATTTTTTGTCATTAGTTATGAAATTATTATTGCCATACTTACATAAACAATCAGTCATTATTAAAATTTTTATAATCCATTTGACTGAAATTTCTAGTTGAATTTTAAATTCATGTTCCAACAAAATATTTTATGAATAAATTTGATTTAAGAATTTTTATTAATCCTACTTTTTTCTTTTCACCATAAAATGGTTGTGCATCATCATAATGTAATTAACTAAATTGTTATTAAAACAAACCCGGTTTCAAAAACAAAAATAAAGATCACCTCATAAAATAAATGAAGTTCTTAACATTAAGTAAAACTTATTTCATTAATTATTCTTGTACAAACATTTTATAATTAATTATATTATCAAAAAATATATAAACTGTTTCATTCCATTTACAAATTGCATACAGTAAACTCTGGTTTATTAATATATTCTTCATTTTTCTTTATTTTTCGTTTAAATAAGAGTCTTTCAATTAATCAATCCATAGATATAGACAGACATCTATAGTCTGTTAGTTTATCTATTATTTGTTTGTCATGTGTCGTTTTTTCTTCATTATACTGCAGTCTCTTCAGTAATAGGGCGAATTTCATATGTACAGACAGAATTACGTAACTAGATTTTGTTCAATTAATAATGTAGTAAGATTTCGTCTGTAATAGACGTCTATCGCTTGCTCTAAACATTAAATCAGACAGTAATAAAAAATTAAAATGTAAGAGGAAAACCTGTTCAAAGAAGGTAAAAATGTCAAATGTATGTGAACAGTTTGAGTTTTGAGGCTCGTTTAACTAAATTTATTAAGCATATTAATTAATATCGAATAATATGATTGCGAAATATAACAACTGACTACGTTAACACTTTAATTTCAAAATGCTACAATTATTGAAATTTTTTAACGATATAGAAGACTGTAATAACGTTTTAGTCTAATCTGAACCAAATCTCTTATTAATATTGCAGTCAAATCTGTTGCACCATCTACCATTCAAAATTCTGATTTTATCTGTTTAAATTAATAGAGTGTACTTAAATATAGTTGTACTCCTATACGGAAAGATCTCTAAGATTGTGATTCGTCATCTGGCATTACAAAAATCTCGAACTGATTTGCAACGATTGAGAAAATGCTATAGGTTTTTCTGTTGTTGAATATCAATTCTAATAACTTATTTATTTTAATTTGATTAGGTTTTGTATAGCTGTAACAATGTTAATATTTTTTACAGAAGCATTTAGCCATCGTTAAGGCTTCTTTTGCACACATAACGAAAGAGTAAGAGTTATAAAGGAGAAATAAAACCGTTAGTATAAGAAGTTAATTAATATTTATTTGCTTCTTAACAATAAGTGGCAATACCTTATGGTCATTAAATTTAAAAAAAAAAAATTTTACTGGTAGGTAAAAGTATTTAAGATTTTCAACACAATGAATGAACTGTATTATAATTGAGGATCATGAAATTTGAAAACACTTAACAAAATTTACACATATACAAAACTAAAACAGCGTAAGCATAAATAATACAAAATAAAATATACAAAAAAATTAACAAAAATATACAAAAATAACGAATTTAACAAGTATAGAGTAAATATAATGAAATACCTAATACCATATAAATTAATTAAGAAAAAAATATGTAATATACACAAAACCGCATGCGATCTATTTTGAACAAAATGAAATAATAATTGTAAAACTATAGGGTAAATACAAATAAAACGATCGTATTATATACATACCTAGCTACTTACTTATTTAGATGGTTCTATATACGTTCGATAGATTTAGCTCACCCTTTGCTGCATATTATCCACTTAATATTTCTAAATATCCAAATTGAGCTAATTCATTGTTACATCATCTTCGTGTATACGCTCCACAAGATCTAGCCAGATTAGTTCCGTTATAATTTGATCCACTTAACTAAGTCAGATTTCGTCATAATTCACCTACAGTTCGATATTCCTTCTAATACGAAACTTATCGCTAATTTGAATATTTTCAATATTGAAAACTAAAATACTATTCAAAAGTTATTAATATGTGCACTCGTTTCGTATATACTTCTTAGTTCGTATTTTGAGAATTGATATGATCAAAATTAAATTATATATTCTATGAGAGATAGTTAATTTTATTTGTTTCGTAAATTTAACTCGTAGTCAATTTTATAAGAATATTAAATTTTTTTTTGGTAAATTTTATAATTTAATTGGAATAGAAATTTTAACTACTGTTCATAACCGTTCACAACTTTCTGTGTTGAAAAATATATTTCTAGGGAGTTTAAGCAAATATTAAGTTTCAGGAAATTGACTAATTTTATAGGAAATATAACTAAAACTAACTTTAGCAAATTAAAACATCCAACCATATCATGTAAATCAGAAAATTTCATTAAATACGATTATTTGTTTTTCAAAATAGGCCAAGTAAATCAAAATTATTTTTTGTAAAAAAGGGTATGAAACAAAAAGTAATCAGATTTTTACCTGATTTTAGGTTTTTATACATAAAAGTATTGTATCAAAAAATATAAAAAATATAAAAAACAAAAACGCCTTATATAAAACAAAAACAAAAAAAAAATGCTTATAAATTTTAATTTATTTTTGAAATTTATTAAACCATAAATAAATTTATTGCCTTGTTTATAGTATCATGCGAATTAAAAATTTAATATAAAATCAAAATTTTAATTTATTAATTTAAAGATTTAAGATAAAATTCATAAATCGTAACAGCATAATGAAATAAATACCTTTTACATAGCATTAATATAGAAAATGTTCGATAAATGTTGGTAATTTTCATCATAAAAATGTGAAAAAGTGACAAAAATTTTATACAATATTAAGTATGGTACTAATTCGAATCAATTTGTTTGCTTTATTATTTTTTAATTTACTTTTTTGTTGAAATCAATTCGTATAATATAATGAAATAGCAATAAATATCTATTAAATAATAACAATTTCATTGTCATTTAAATTCATTCTTTTTTTAAATTTTATTAAAAAAATTTCGCATTATACTATAAATTAGACTGTATATATTATAATATATTAATGCTTTTTATATAAAAATATAGTCAGTGTTTAAAAGTGGAATGAATACCTAAGTTCAACAGTAACTTAAGATTATTTAAAAATCTACTAATATTTAATTAATATGTATTTAAAACAAAAAAAAACATAAAAATAATTTATTAAAAAAACATTTACTAAAATATGTTACTACACCATATATGCCACTACATGTTAATTTAATCTTTTATATCATTAAATTTACCTTATTCAAAGAATATATTAATTGTATTCACGACGTGGTGTATTCTGAAGGTGTATATACTGTTGTAAAGGTTAGTTGTTGCATTTTAAAACGTTTCTAAAACTTTTATATAAGCATTTTTGTTACAATACAACACCTATGTAAATTAACAACACTTTATTCTATTATTATTGTGTGTTGTGTTGGTTGTGTTTTACTGTTTTTGACATTTTTATAAACGTCAAAATTTTATGTCAAAAACAAAACGCATTTATAAAAGTGGCTGAACAAAAAATGATGTAATTGAGGGCTTTTTTAAGTCCTTTAGCTTTATACTAAAAAATTATAAAAATGTAATAAAAAATTGTTTTGCAAAAATAAAATCAGCTATCATCAGCTATGATATTTTTTACAGTAGAACCAGAACAGTACAACACTTAAAGATAACAGGAGCTTTCACGTCATTTGTGATTTAATACGATACAATGCGATGTAAATTTACAATAGTAAAATAATACACCAACTCGTCAATTTAAATTCATTCTTAATTTCCATTACATTGACGCTTACACAGTGTTTCAATTAACAAAAACTTTTTCATTGCACCCCTTTACAAATACAATAAATTTTTATAAATTTTTTGTCTGCACATTTTCTTAAACTAATCTTATGTACTATGTTATGTATCTGTTTAAGGAGTTTAATTAGTTGATTTTGAAAGTTTGATTGCAAAAAATTTAGGAAAATATCAAATTGCTATTTAGTTAAAAATTACAAAAATTTTCATTTTGAAATGAAAAGTATAAAAAACTTTAAATATTAAAAAATTTATATTAGAAACAAACCATTGACGACAAACTTAGCGTTTCAAAACTTCAAAGATTTTTGGGAAATTTTAACAAATTATTAATTTTGTTAAAATTTTAAAATAATACCTTTGTATATTTCATTATTTTTGTTCATTTTGCATTTTTTTTTTGTAAAAAACCAGTAAAAAAAAAACTCCAAACTCTAAATAAAAATTTTGAAATTACTTGTATTCGACGAAACTAGATTTGTTTATTTATTTAGTTTATTATTGCACATTAAATAACATATACTGACATATTTAATTAAATTAGATATCGCAATCATTTTTAAAATATCCGAAATAACAATAAGTAATAAACAATGAATAAGATTTGATTGGTGTGTAGTGCACATTAAAATTGAATATTATGTTTAAAATTAATTTGAGTTAAAATCAAGTCATAAATTTTAATATTTTCAATTAATTTTTATATTATTCTCCTCACTTTTTGGCATTCACTATATATAATTATCTACATAATATAATCAATTATTATTATATAATTTTTTTATGTAAATAAAATTTTTCGCAAATCAAAATGCTTGTTACAAATTTTTATTGAATAATTTATGCTTAATATGTATCTATTTTATACATTTCTAAATATATATATATATATGTATATATACACATATATATATATACATTTATGAAAATGTATTAACAAATTGAAAAAAAACGATGTAAAAATATAATAATTAAATAAATAACAAAATTTTAATTTTATAAATTAAATTTTTAATAATAAAAAAAACAAAATAAAAAGAAAAAAATAACACAAAATACTCACACTAAAAATATATTTTAAAGTATATATGTACATATATTTATTGTATATATGTATATATACTAACATGAAATTATATTTTAAAGCTTAAAATAAATATTGTATGCTGCATGTTTATAGAAACGGAATTATTAATTTTTATTTGCTTTCACCATCTTACTATAAAAAAACGTTTATTGCAATTTATCATTTTAAAAAAGCTGTTAAAGAAGAACAAATTTTTTAACTTTATTTAATTTTTATATTATATTATTATTGTTAAAATAAATTGGATAATTCACCTAAAATTGAAAGACAAATTTTTAATTAGAGTTTCTGTACAAAATTTGAAGTATTTGATATTGTGTGAAAAATAGAAATTAAACTTTTAAATTTAGCATTTGAGTAAAAGAGTATAATCTATGTATGGTGCATATTAATTAACTCAATTGTTTAGAAACTACTTAATTTATTTGTTTTTAATTATAATCTCTATTTTTCATATATTTTCAGATTATGTATTATATAGTAGTAGAAAATTACGTAAGTAATAAAGCAATGTACTGAAATACATTATCAGTTTGAAATACTTCAATTACACTTACACTTACAAATACGTCAAAAGTTTGAAGGAATGTGATTATTATATTTTGCAATTGAATTGAATAAATTACATATATCATCTTAAAAAAATTAATTTAAATAATTACAACATTATTCAAGTAAGCCATTAATTCGCCTACTAAACAACTATAAGGTCCTGCCCTAAAAATTATAGTAGAATGTGTGTATATACCAATATTAAAAGAAAGGTGCTAGCCCAATATGTTAGCTATTAGAAACCTTTCTGCACGATTTCTGATGTTTCCATAATATTCCAATACTATAGCATATAATTGCAATATAATAATAAAAGATAACAGCTTGTAAAGACTATACGACATAATCACTGAATAATAATCCAATTTAAAGTACCCTTTAAAAGTAAATTCGTTTTGTTTATTAAATTTGCCTCATAATATGCGTTCGTTTTTTTCTGAAAGATTGTAAATATGTTTATGCACTTAACCCAATGTTACAGATATTTAATTAAAAATTCAAATTCACTAAAATTTATTAAACAAGCGTATTTACATAATAATATCTATGTACATATAGTACCAATGATTAAGAATACTATACTATTATAATACCATAATACAAATATAGTATTCTTAATCAATGATATATCAATAATGTTCGAGTTTCTAATAGATGTTAAACTCTCAAAAATGGTGTCAATTTCAAAATAGTGTCAATTTGATTTCCTAAACCAAAGACCGTTAATATATAAAGATACAGAAAAGTAGTTTGATCGTACAAGGATTAGAGTCGAGATGGGACATTTTTACGATCTTACTATTTCATATTAAAACATAAACAAGCACACACCATTAAAGAAACAAGAATTAAAAAAAAAAAACACATTATAATATATAATGCGAAACCCGCAATGTTATTACCAAAATATAGTGTACTCTATATATTATGCTGTACTGCTATATATTATATTTAATTTACTATACAAAATTTATTGATACACTACAGATCAAATTTTGTAATTTGTATTACATATTTATATTATTAATTATTATAAATTACTATTTATTTCATAAAAGCAGGTAGCAACTAATAAAATAATATTAATAAATAGTACCTACTACAATTTAAAACATTACTATTATTAAAATGATTCAGTCAAAATAACCTTAAATTTATTTATTCATTTATTCAATTTATGCAACTCTCATTAACGTCAACACAATTCTTTTGCGTTATAACATTCAACAATTCATACTTTTTTTCAATTCAACCAAAATATAAAAAGGAAACTTTTTAAGAATTGAAAAACAGAAAAATAAAATTGTAATTAGATATATAACTTTATATGGATTTATACCAGTGTGTATACTGTGTACACTGTACAGCCAATACATATATATTTATAATTTGCACAGCATAATATAGAGTAAACTATATTTTGGTAATAGAGCATTGGTTTGGCATATAATATTATATATACGTTTTTTTTTTTTTTTTAATTCTTGTTTCTTTAATGGTGTGTGCTTGTTTATGTTTTAATATGAAATAGTATGATCGTAATGTCCCATCTCAACTCTAATCTTTGTACGATCAAACTACTTTTGTGTACCTTTATATATTAACGGCTTTGCCTAAACTTTATAAAGCATCACTCATTTTTGTTAACAGTTATTGAAAAGCTTTTTTTTATTCAGTTAGTAATGAAATGAATTGTACAGTACCTATACAGTACAATCAAATATTCACTTCAATCTAATATGATATTGATATAGATTGCATGTGACACCCAAATGCACTGAAAACGTTAAAGTGATCCTGTTATCTTTCATAAAATTTATTTTAAGTTTTTTATTTTTCTTCTTTTAGAAAACAAAAAACTCTTTAATCTTAAATAAAAATTTAGAAAAATAATTTTTTATACCTCATTTTAAAAATAAAATTTAAAAAATTAACCCTTTAAAAAGCATTAGGTTATAAAATATATAAAATATTTAAAAAAAAAAACACAACTATGTTCTAAAATATAAAAAAATGCTTTTAGTAAAAACCAAATCAAAAATAAAAAAAAAACTTTTTAACTATACATATATCTAGAAAATATTAATTTAAATAATAAACTTTATAATAAAATAAAGTTATTTAATTGCAATAAATAAATAATTAAATAAATTAATTTTTCTAAGTAGTTAATTAATATCCTTATCAATTCTTCCATTTCAATTTATAAATTTCAATAAAAATCATTAAGTTAAAAAAGAAATTAAAATTTAAAATTTTGCAATAAAAGAGTAATAGTGTAATAAATAATGCTTCTAGTCTATTTTCATGTGGTGAAATATGGAACAAAACAAACTTTATTAATATTAAATTTAATTAAAATTAAAAATACATAATTGAAATTGATTAAAATAATTCATATTTTTAATAAATAAATGTTATAAAATACCCTGATGATGATGCACAGTAGTTACATTGTAGTAGTTAGTTAAAATTAATTGATGATGAATAACATAATACACATAGGTTCGAATATTCTCCTATCAGGGTTATCAAATTGAATACATCAAAATATACATGCATATATGTACCTATACACTATTCCATATTCATATTTAATAAAGTGCTTCGACTCGATACGATATGACGATAGGTTAAAATCGAGTCAAAAAATCTTTCTAAAGTGAATAGAATCAAGAACAGTACATATTTACATATTTTGAGTGATGGAGTTAAATTTTTAATTATCTACTTAATCATTATTCCTTTGCTATATATGTACATAATATGATAATATATATTATTATATAGAGTCAAGCATATTGTGAATGTAATTATCGTGTGGTTAAAACACCATATATATACAAAAAGAATATATATATATGTATATATATCACTAATTCGAACCAAAAAATTCAGTAAATTCATTAAATTTGTGTAGTTATTTACATAGAAACCTAAGTCAAAACACTTAGGGCTATGTATCACGCCAACCAATATTTTTATATAAATAAACTTTTATAAAAATTACTATAAAATAATTGTAATTTAGAGAAAAAAATACAAAAACCGATAAACAAGATTTAAAAAATAAATAAGTATAACAAGTAAATATAAATTATAATCCAACTTATATAAACATGCTTCAAAAATATAAAATAAATTAAATTAACAGCAAAAAAATTAAGGATAAAACACATTCATATATATATATATATATATATATATGTTATTTAAATATACATCAACATAATATGTAATGATATATTGTATATTCACATACAACATGTATATAAATGTTAAATAAAACTTAAATTAAAAGCAAAAAAAAAAAAAACAAAAAACAGAAAAGAAAAATCACAAAAAAAATACATAAAATTAAATTTAAAATATTATAGTTTATAGCAAAATATATAGTTATACATATAAAAATTAAATTAAAAAGAAAATAAAATAAATAAAAAATTTAAATAAAATGTATTTTTAATATGATAAATAATTCATTGAACATTCAAACTCAAGAATTAATTCACACATACACTCAACATAAACACAGAAAAAAATAATCAATATAATTTTTTTTTGTTTTTCTTTTGTTTGTTTTTTTTTTTAGATAAAATATATTTAAATAAAATTTTTAAAAAAAATAATAATAATTAAGAAAAAACAATGGGAAATAAAATAATGTGTAACATTTTTTTAAATAAAAAATTAAAAAGCGAATAATTATTACAAAAACAAAAAAAAATTAATTTAAATAAGTAAAAAATAAAAAAACAAAAAAAAATTGTAAAATTAATAAGATATTATAAAATTATTAAAATGTATATTTCAACAGAAGATCCTTTAATTGAAGTTTTTATTTTTTAATTGGCCACTTAAAGAATAAATGTATAGGTACAGACAACGTATTTTCAACGCAATCTACCTACCTATATTCATTTTTATGGTATATAAATGATTTGCTTTTTTTTTATTTTTACTCCCCTTGAGAGCATGCTGTACTTTCGTTTCTTAATTCAATGGATAAGTGTGTATTATCCAAACTTTGAAAAAAATCTTAACTGAGCGCTTCCCTCTGATGGGGGCGTGGCATCAGTTATTGTTTCTAGGTTTCAAGATAAATTACAAGCAATTAAATTTAAAGATAGTTTAATTCTATTTATTATATATTGACTAGATTATTTTTTTATAATATAACGCCTTTTCTATTCATTTGTACTATGAGTTTAAAATTTTGGTTTAAAGTCACGAATCCCTACTATGCTAAAAAAATGGAATTAATGTTGTATCAGATTCTTTTTGCTTTTAGGAAAACGAAGTGAAGAGAAGTAAAAAAACGTTAATTTCGGTTTGTAATCTTGTAAAGAATAAATTCGGTGT
Source organism: Argyra leucocephala (assembly GCA_963942445.1). Classification (NCBI taxonomy): domain Eukaryota; kingdom Metazoa; phylum Arthropoda; class Insecta; order Diptera; family Dolichopodidae; genus Argyra; species Argyra leucocephala. Next base: position 99,857,515 of record OZ012679.1, on the reverse strand, counting down.
TAAATGGCTTTCTATAAATGTTAGATTTGACAGAATTATCTGCTTCTTTCAGATGCAGCTGATACATTTTTGCCAAACTGAAATGTGATTCTAAATAAAATTTTTGTGTATTTTGTCGACACTAGTGCGAGTCCATAACTTGTTATATATCTTTTAACTTCTTCTAATAGTTCTGGATCAATACGTTTTTTCACATGCTTCCCTTTCTTAGATGATTCGGGACCACCAGTAGATTTCTCGCGCAAATTTTCAAAGCAATAATAATTAATTAATTAATTAATTTTTGTTTATTCATTACAAAATATAGTTAACAGTATACTGACATTATCGACTTGTATTAATTTAGAGCTTAGATTAAATCATCTTATCAACTACAATTTACATTTTTTTTACATATTACTACATTGCCTGCTTAATTATAGATTACAAAATACTTTTACTTGGACAAAAGGAAAATTGGAGAAAATTGGAGAAAAAAACCTTTTCGATTATTTTTATTTAAAAACAAACTTAGAACTAAAACTAAAAAAAACTTAGGAAACTATAACTATAATTATAACTATAACTATCACTATAACTATGACTTTAGCTTAAAAGCGAACGGTACAAACAGTAAAACTAGACAAGCGCAGCCTGCCAATGATCAATAATTAACCAGACTCCGAACTAAGTAATTACTTGAGTATTCGCACTTATTGTTGAATTTTGTTTGCCTGTTTGTAATTTATCACCTATCGGCAGACTTTTTGATTTCAAGTGTATATCCATCGTGCTGTGATACCATGGAAGATTTAAGATCATTTTTAGAAGCTTGTTTTGCGTAATTTGTAATTTTTTTTTTGTGGCAATTGACACAATCTCCCCATATTGGGGATCATATAAATATAAACTTTGGAATATTGATTTAAAAATCAAAGTTTTATTTTGTATAGATAGGGAAGATCTTCTGTTTATTAAACCATAGAGAGATTTAATTTAAATTAGGTTTTTTTTTATTTTATCCTCAATGAGGGGTCCGAAAGTAAGTTTTGGCTCTAGGATAATTCCTAGATATTTAGTTATGGAACTCCATTCGATAACAGTATCATTTAGGTTAAGGTTTCTGCTTGGCAAATTACATGGTTTTATTTTCCTTGAAAAGAAGCAGGCGGGCGTTTTAGAAGCGTTGAACTTAATTTTCCATTTGTAATAGTATTGGTGAAGAGTATTGAACCCGCTTTCCAAATTTTGCATAATGACTGCAGGATTTGCATCAGTACTATACAGGCTGTTATCATCGGCAAACAAACCAATGTAACATGAATCTGGGATGATAATGTCAGATATAAAAATATTGTACAGGATAGGACTTAGAATTGATCCTTGGGGCATACTTGCTGGCAACTGGAGTTTTGAAGAGTGAGTGTCATTGATTTTGACACAGAAAGTTCTATTATATAGAAAGTTTTTAATTATTTTGACTAAGTATAGGGGAAACTACAGACAATGTAGTTTGTAGATCAAACTGTCATGCCATACAGAGTCGAAAGCTTTTTCTATATCACAAATTAAAATACCCACAGACTTCTTTTCTTAAAATTTTTCTCTGATATATTTCGTTATACGCACTAGTTGGTGATCAGCAGAGTGTTCAGGTCGAAAACCGAATTGTTCATTGGGTAAAATTTGATGGTTTTCGACAAAGTTTTGCACCCTAATTTGGAGTCCCTTTTCAAAGACTTTTCCAATCGAACTTAGTAGGCTAATTGAACGATAGCTACTAATCTCATTTATAGGTTTGTTGGTTTTTGGAATGCATATAACTGTAGCATCTTTCCAGCTTTTTGGAAAATAACACAATTTAAGACATAGGTTGAAAATAGTTAGAAGCAGTTTTAGAGCCTTTTTTGGGAGTATTTTTAGGTCGGTGTTACTGATACCGTCAGCACCAGGGGCTTTTCTGGATTTCAATTTACTGCAATTATTTTATATTTCTTTCAATGTAAATTCGCCTTTTGCAAATTCGTCAATATTATCTACTTCGGTGATACAATTATTTACTGCGGTTTCCGTTGCATTGTCCCTAAAATGTTGGGTAATCTTGTGTTGTTTTAGAAAATGTTCAGCTAAAGCCTCACTTTTTTCTGAGTTAGTTATTAATACATCGTCGCCAATTTTTAGAGTGGGAATCGACTTGTTTTTTTTCCTGAGAATCTTAGAAACTTCCCAGAATGGACTACCACCGTTCTTTAGGCCTTCCAATCTAGTTGACCAAGCCGTGTTTTTTAGTTTATTTATTTCGATTTTTATACGTTTTTGTGTTCTATTTATTTGATTTTTTATACTGGGATCTCTAGAGCGTTGCCATCGTCTGCGGAGAGTATTTCTTAGTGAGATCAGTTGTAGTATAAAAGCAAATACTTTTACAATAGGGAAGGCATTTCTTTTGGAAACTTTGGGAATTGCATGAGCTTTAGCTTTGTTTATTAGGATAATAAAATTGTTGATTAAGTTATCAATTTCAAAGCTATTTGAAATGGGCTATGTTTGAACGGTGGTGCTTGTGTGGTCGTTCAAATATTTTTGGTAAGATTTCCAATTAGCTCTTTTGTAGTTAAATACAAGTGGTGGGTTATTTGTGATTGGCGTATCAAGAAGTTTAAATAGAACTGGGAGATTGTCAGAATCTAGTTCATTCAATGTAACCGGCTGGGAGACAAAGTTAGTACTGTTGGTTAAAATCAGGTCAAGTATTGATGGTAACCCTCTATTTTTAGGAAAATATGATGTTGTAGATGGAAAGAGTATGTCAAATTGGTTGATGGAAATATTATTTTCGTTGCTTAGTATTTTTCCCCAATTGTTGTTTCTTGTACAGTTTTAGTTGGTATGCCTACAATTTATGTCACCAGAAATAATGAAATTACCTGGAAGACTTACTAAGCGACTCAGGTCATTCTTAAATTCAGTATTTTTACTAGCATTACTGTTGCCGCCTTTGAAATAGACAGAGACAATTATAAATTCTTCGGCTGTAGTTTCAATTTTAACGGCAATATATTCCATTGATTTTATGTTAGTGTCTTTTAAATTATTACTATTACTAAAGTTAATATTATTGTTATTACTAATACTACAAGTATTACCATAGGGTTGTTGTTTGAGTACCTGTGCGTAATTTACAGCTGGAACTCCTGACTGTGTGTTGTTGTCCTTGTAGAAGCTATTCAATTTCTGGAAATTTGCTGAATTAGTTACAAAGTTTGTTGAAGGTGCCACTAAACGAGAAGTTGGCTTATTGATCTTGACACTTCGATTTCTAGACTGTTTTATCGACAAATACTGGGCTCTGGCAGGACAAAGTTTAGAGCTTGATTTGTGCTCAGCTTTACAGTTACAGCATTTTATTGTTTTCCCTGCTTCAATTTGGTTGTTAGAGCAGGATAGGGAACTGTGGTTTTGGGTGGCCCTAATATGTCAGAGCCGGCATGTAGGCTTTTTAGCCCTTTATGCCGTCCTCCACCCCTCAAATTAGTCGACCCTTTTGATAAAGGCCAATAGGTTGGGGGATTTATCCTACAGAAGTTTTCTGAAGTTATGTAGTGCGTTTCCAGCAGCCTGAGTCTCAGCCTTGAAAGAGCTAAGCACTCTCCTACAACGGGTGTGGAAGTTTCTTCCTCTTCCAGACAGTATCTACAGGTTGGGTCGTCACTTAGTGCTAGTCTACACATGTGTTTATTCATGTGGTTATGACCAGTAAGTATGCCCACCATATTCCTACAGTCTGCTCTATTGAGAGTTAGCAGGAAGTTGGTTATTTTGGTGTTTATTCTTGGTGCATATATTTTGGAGACCCTGTGGCCTTCCATACGCTCCCAAAGAATATTTGCTTCCCTTTTCAGGGTGTTTTCTATTGATAGTTTAATATTACCAATAGATATACCAACTGCTGGTTCCGGGCCATAAATGTTTCCCGCCGATGATCTCGTCAGCCTTCTCATTTCCAGACAAGCCTATGAGGTTTAGGGCTTCTGAACATTCTCTCACCAATCTAGATTTGATGAGGTTACTTTCAAGAGCTTTTAAGGCAGCCTGACTGTCACTAAAGATTCTAATGACTTTGTTAGACCATCTTTGCTCTTTTATTATATTCACTGCTGCGTTTATGGCAAAGACTTCAGCCTGGAAGACTGTGCAGTGTTTGCCAAGAGGAAACTGGAGTTCAAGTTGCTCTTTTTCAAAGAACAAAGCCTAGAGCCGTAAGGGATCCGTCGGTGAAAATGTCCAAGGTATTTGAGGACCTAGCCTGCTCTTCTGAACCACGCCAGGTCTCTCTTGTCGGGATTTCTACTTCATATCTCTTCTTCAAAGATACGTATGTAGTGATATCATCTGTCGGCATGAAGAACTCTTTTTGCTCGTCTTCTAAGTCCTTCCATAGCCTCTGATGTTTGTGCCTACATCATCTAGTATTCACTAGAGTTTGCAACATTCTTGCAACTTTGAGGGCCTCCATTCTTACATAAAGATGTAAGGGTGGAAGCCCAAGAAGTATTTGCATAGTCGCTGTAGGTGTGGTTCTAAAAGCACTTGTTGCACAGAGATACGTAAGTCTTTGTACTGCTTCTAGTTTTTTTACGGCATTTGCTGTAAATGTTGTCGGAACCCATGCAATGGACCCATAGCTAACAATGGGCCTGATACACACTTTGTATAGTCTTAAGGCTATTTTCGGTGTTAGGCCCCAATTGTTGCCAAAGGCCCTTCTGCACTGCCATATGACTTTCACGCCATTAGCACATTTCATCTCGATATGTTTTGCCCAATTGAGCTTCTTATCAAGTATGATCCCTAGATATTTGACTTCATCTCGAAGTTCTAGGTTATTTCCTCCAATGGAGGGAAGAACATAGTTGTTCAGTCGCCTTCTATTGGTAAAGGCCACTAAATGTGTCTTGCTAGGATTTATGGTTAACCCATTCGAGTGACACCATTCGGTGGTTAAGTCAATGGCATTTTGCATTTGTGTGCATAGACGCCTCATATAACCTCCTCTTAGAAGAATACTAACATCATCGGCAAAGCCGTGTGTGTTGAATCCTTCCTCGTTCAGTATACTTAGGAGTTCGTCTACCAACATGTTCCATAGTAAATTCGATAGAACACCTCATTGTGGGCATCCTCTAACCACCTTCACCTGAACTTTAGTAGTTTCATCTACCTGAATCAACAGATGACGTTGTTCCAACATCCTTTCTATCCATCTCAGTATTGTGTTGTTTACTCCGTGCTTTCTTGCTCCATCTAGAAGTGACTTAAAAGTTGCCTTGTCAAAGGCCTCTTCAATGTCCAAGAATGCACCGAGTGTTATCTCTTTCTTCACGATAGCCTCATCTATATGGGAGACCACTTCTTGAAGAACTTACTGCCTGATAGGCATGTTGTTTACGGTTCAGGGGTACCCTGATCAAACATACATCCCTAATATACCTCCTCCACCAGTTTCTCTAGGCATTTTAACAAACACGAAGAGATACTGATAGGTCTGAAGGGAGTGCATAGTTTGTTTTCCCTGGTTTAGAGATGAAAGCGACCCTCACTGATCTCCATACTTTTGGAATATATCCAAAGGCTATGCAGGCTGTGAAGATTCTTGAGAGCCATTTGCTTATGCTGTTCCTGCATTTTTGAAGCATAATAGGCCAAATTACATCCGGTCCAGGAGCTTTGTATAGTTCGAAAGAGTTGATTGCCCAGTCTAAGACCTCAGGCCATACTATCTTTCTTGCCATAGACCAATTCGAACGGTTTGGTATGGTAACTTCCTGGATAGTATCTTCTAGAGGCGAATCTTCGAGTCTACTCCCCGGAAAGTGTGTTCGAAAGAGGACTCTATATGTTTTTTCTTTCGATGCTGTGTAGGATCCTTCTGATGTTTGCAGATTGTGTAACTTTGCTACTGGATCCCTTTTCAGGGCCTTAAGCAAAGCCGCTCCTGCAATATCTTCGATTCCTTCACAGAACTTTTGAAAGGACTGTTTCTTTGATTTCCGAATCAGTCCTTTGTATTCTCTTCTAGATTCACTATAGGATTTCCAATCAACTTCTTCATGAGTTTTTAAGGCTCTATTCAGAAGTTTTTTGGCCTTCCTTGTTAGATGCTCCAGATCTTTGTTCCACCAAGCAAAGATCTGGAGGAGCTAAAAAGATTTGTGTCTTTCGGTTTTCTGGTGACCGGACAAGATGCTTCGAAAGCCTCCGTTAACAGATTTGTCAGTTTTTCTATCATTTGTCAACAGATTTCTGTCAGTTTTTCTGATTTGTCTATTGCAGAGACCTTCGGAATCCTGATCGAATCCGCATCCGTAGCCACCAGATCTTGAAATTCTTGCCAGTTGGTTGTTATACTATATCTAGAGACCAAGATCTTATCAGGATCAGCCTTTAAGGAGAAATTAATGTATCTATGATCGCTCATAGAGGGTTCCATAGACTCTTTCCATAGACTCTTTACTCTAGGAGCGCCTCGCCTCTAGTATTTGAATTGGTACTTCCCCAGTTTTCATGATGAGCATTTGCATCGCAGCCAATTACTATGTCAAAATTGTTGTTTTTGGCATAGTGGACCACTTGCGTGAGCTCATTTGTTGGAGGGGGTTCTGTAGAGTTGTAAGGGAGGTAGCAAGAAACTATAATAAATTTTCGCATTTCTCCCTGACTCTTGTGTTTTATAGCAATCGTCGTCAGATCTTCTGATGACAGTTGTATTAGGAGCTGCGCGTCTATGCGCGACTATGCATGCTCGAACTTTTCCAAGACCCGCATTGTACAGAGTGTTCCAGCCTTCCAGTGAAAGACCGCCCACTCTGTTCTCGATAATGTACGGTTCTTGAATAAGTACTACTTTTGTTTGCAACTTTTTAGTTAGTGAGGCCATAAAAGTGTATGACCCGCTTATACTATGTTGCAAATTAATTTGCTTAACTACTAGACTGGCTATAGTTCGGGATATGAATCTATTGGCCAGTTTAGTTTTCTCCTTTAGCCTTGATAAACTTTACGTTTATCTGACCAAATTTGAAACTTAGTTTCGTGTTTCGATCTTTTATAGCTTTAGCGCTATCGAGATCGATATACACGTATAAAAGAGAACCTGAGCCACTAATATTAGTAGCCTTAGTTGCTCTTCTATACGACTGGATTTTCCACTTCGTATTATCCATACCATTTTGAATACTGAACGCCTTCATGACGTCCTTCTCAGATTCGGTACGGCCTGGGATCCAGATTTTAACTAACTTCGTCGTTGGAAGTTCGCTGACCCTCATTGCTGAGAGCCTTGCTCCCTCCCATTGGACTGCAGTTAGACGCCGCAGATTTCAACCAGTTTGACGAAGCCTCATCCTGACAGGAAAAATATAATTTTCCCGCCTTCAACGAGACCTCTGCAAAGCTGGGAGATATCTCATTACAAGTGAGCATGAGTTGGAACAACTTTTGCTGAATCAATTCACCTTGCTCGTTAGTAATGCAACTTTAGTTACAAAAACTAGTACTGTACACAACAAAAGAGAAGAAGAGTGCAAAGCAATAATAAATTCGAAATTTATTAATACAGAAAGTATTTAAAAAAAACAGTCTACATACATTTTTAGGCTATATCCGTATAGGCTATAATAATTAAGCAGTAAAAGTTTGTTTATGTTGTTTGGGCCATATCCATAAGTAGATACCACAACATGACTAAATGTCATGCTATATGAACTATTTAAAAATTAAATATTTTATTTTCTGTTCAGACCATATCCATAGGTAGATTCAACAGGGTGGCTAAAATTTACGTATATGGACTAATTAAGCGCTAATTGTTTTTTAACGTTGTTTAGGCCATTTATAAACAGTTTCGCGGTGGCACTAAAACATATGCATATGAACGAGTTAAGTATTACTATTGTAGAACAGTGATTTAGTCTATTGTTATAAACAATTACTACGCATAAAATAAAATTTATGGAAGAAGAAATTAATAAATAATTACTTTTCATATTATTCGGACTTAGTTATTAATTTTTTAATGGAGTAGGCAATTTCATAGTGCAGTAGCCGAATTAAAAAGTTACATGATAAGTCAAAACTACTAGGCTAAACCCATCATCGCCGACTTAAATAAAACAAATATTCTCTGAAATTTCATACTAATTCTCGGCTAAATGCTAAGATTTTGTATATGGGCGAATTTGATTTCAAAAAAGTGTCAAAATGTGGATATGGACGAAACTCACCTCTCTGTAACTATGAGACTAGGCTAGATATTTAAAAGCTGATAAGATACAATGATAGATCTTGATTTCAAGTCTCAAAATCTGGTCCTAACGCTAAAATTACAAAAGTGGCCTATGTCCAAAAATAGACTCAACTGACGATATATATTTTATTAATTTTAATCTATCAGAATTGATATAGAATAAAGTTTATGTAAACCATTGCACAATTGTCATTGTCTTAAGTTGAAGTATAACATTGGTAATTAATAACTAATAATTAATCGCTAAAATTAAAATTTGAAAGCATTCCAAATTTCAATCAACAAAAATTCAACGATTGTAAATTAGAGGCTGTATTGAAAACAAATTCTGGTTTATGCAAGTTATCACAATGGCGCAGAGGCGAGGTCTTGGCAAATATTGCAAAGGAAATTATTAGATCTGGTTTCTAAAATAACAAATTAATAATGATTATTTTTAATACTAATTTAATGAGGATTGAGGATTCAAAAAGACCTGGAAATCATCGACTCCAAGTACAAGGTGTAAGTAAGTATAAATAAAACCATAATCAAGATACCTTCATTAAATTAATTTTTATCATTTTCATAGAAAAGTGTTTCAAAAAGTTCACCAACATCTAACGAAAAATAATTGGAAACAGCGTCATTTGCTGTATAGTGTACTGGCACTGATTTCCAGACGAACACCTACACCTTGAGACCTTGAAGCCGCCACTACGAAGTGCGGAGTGTGGAGCGGACTGCCAACTTCTATTCTTTTCTAATGATTAAATTAATGAAGAAATTTGTTACGGTTGTCGTTGAGACGATATTATCGAATTGAATTGAATAAAATTTATTTCGGCCCGCTGAACCTTATTAGAATTTTCACGCCATATACTTTTTTTTCGAATATCGATTAAAAAATAATTAAATTATCAATATTTTCTTGATATTCAAAATCCCGATATCGCTTTTTCTATCCCGATATTGCGTGTCCGGATTTTTTCCAAATTTCACGAAATTTCTATCAAAGATTTTTAATAGTTCTGATTCTGATTCAAAACTCAATTGTCAATAGAATCTTCAGTTATTAAAGATTTTAACTTTATAAATTTAAAATGTTTCAGAAATTTTACAAAATGCATTTTATATTATGCATGTGCTTATGCATAGGTACCTATGTATTAAAATTAATGTCAGAACTTAGATGAGTAAAACATTGATTTAAGAAAAGTAAATTTTTGTTTTATATAATTTATAATTAAAGTTTCTTTCTCCTTCATCACACCATCTAAAATTTCAATTTCATTTCAGCTCCGCAAACTTTATATATTTTATTATATTAGCCCTACACCTTTAGAAAAATTAAATTGGTGAGTTGTGAGATTACTCCAGGTTTCTCAATTTCTCTAGAAAAAATATCGGAAATATCGATAAAACGAATTTTTTTGCGATATGTGCAACAGATATTTTCGAAAAAGTACTAATTCGATATATCGTATCGATATTGGTTTGCTTTCCGTTCCAATCCTAAATTGCTGCATCACGTAATTTAAGGCGGTTTTCGTTTATTCATTCTAAAGAAGGAATGGAAAGAATATAATACTTGATGACGTCTCGATAGAATATTCCGAACAAATAGAATAAACGAACAGAATAGAATAAAAAGAATAAACATCAGAAATTGTCATTGTTTATTTTTTTATTTATTTATTAATTTTTGTGAGCAAAAGCTTTTACTATTTTTGAATTTGTGTAAATTAGTTAATATATATATACGTTATAATAGTATAGACTCATTCCTTGAAAAAAAGAACAATAAAAACTTTTAAAAAATTTTATTTTCTGAATAATATTCTATTTATTTTCAAAAACATTTTTTTAATTAACCAATATTTTCCATTTTTTAAATTGAAATAAAATATAGGTAATCAAATTGTTATTACTGTATAGAATGATAGAGTGAACTGTCATTCCGTAATTTTATTCTGTTTATTCCAACTTTGATGGAACAAAAAGAATACGTTCGAATATACGGAATAAATAAAAAAAAACTACAGAACAGAATATTTGGAATATTCCGAATGAATAAAAAAAAACGCTTTTTGACATATTCTGAATATTCCGAACTAGTTGGTGAAGTTGAACTTGAACCTGTAAATATGCAGTTTGCTAATCTAATATTTTTGGAAATACAAAAACCAAACTACAACAACTAATATACACAGTTAAAACTACAAATTAATCAACTTTTTTAAAACAGTTTTTTATATAAATGTTTTTGTTTTAATTGGTTTTATTAATTTTTCCAATCGATCTAAATATGTACGTTTCTTTGATTTTTATTTAAATTAAATTATACTGCAAATTATAAGACAATAAATATTTAAAATAATTTGTTTACTGTTACTTTTTCTTCGTTTTAACAATTTAAAATTTTTGGTTTCAGTTTTTGAAAGTGTTGGAGTTACGTCATAATTTAACAATTTATTTTATATGCTTCCTAATATCTCCAATAGGTGGAAAACATAATTTGTTGTTATATCTGTTATGTCTTTAGTTGTTTTGATTTTAATAACAATTTGACACTTGTTAGATTTTTGTTTATTGTTGTTTAGCAATCATTTTTTTTTGTATTTTATAATTTATTTATATTTATAAATAAAATAATTCATTTTGATAAACAAACGGCAATATTTTATGTCAACATAATTACATTATGATAATAATTTTGATAATTTTAAATTAATGGACAAATTTTAAAATGATTAAAGCAGTTGATAATAATAATATTAGAGGTGAATGGTCTCGTGAATTAAATGTTGAATTCATAGCTGATTACAAAAATTTAAAAGTTATTTGGGATCCATCAATGAGACACTTAAAATCTGATAGAGTACAAGCAGTTAGAAAGTAATTTAAAAAGTTTTAATTTGAGTGCTAGAGTTGATTAATCGAATGAAACATATTAATGATTTTTCATTTTAATTTTAGTTTATGTGAAAAATATAAGCTGAGTCCAGAGGAAGTTCGTGGCAGAATAAAAGTTTTAAGAACTAGTTTTCATAGAGAGCATATGAAAGTTCTCAAAAGTGCTAATTCTGATGAGATATATGTACCTAAATGGTATGGATATGAATTAATGAGATTTGTTGTTGATGATATTGTAAAAGATCATCATAGAAAAATTAAAAACGAAATTGAAGATTCATTTCATATAAGCGATTCAACAATTTTTGATATTAATTTTCTTAATTATGAACAGGTATTTAAATATATCAATTATATGTTTTTAAAAGAATAATATATATTAATGTATAAAATTATTTTTTCCCTTGATTTATAGTTGAAGAAAGAAGGTGATGAACAAAACAATGTTCAAAATGAAAGCTTAGAAAATGAAATACCAAAAATGTGTGAATCAAATATGAATAATAGAATTGAGAAAAATATATTTAAGTCACCAGAACAAACTAATAATAGAGAAGATATAATGAAACGTCTTGAAGATAAACCTGAAGAGATTACAATTAGATGTGACAATATACAATTTAAAACTAAAGATTCAATAGAAGCAATTAATGAAAATTTAGATACGTTAATTAATCATAATTCAGATACAGATTCAAATTTAGAAACACAACCTCCTCTTAAACGTACCAAAATATGTAAACCAAATGATATTTGGGAAAAAGATTTTTCCAGCAGATTAACATCATCCTATCATTGTCATTGTAGTTGCAGCAATAAAGAAAAAGATGAATTATCTGTTTTTGGAGAAAGTGTTGGGTTAACTTTAAAGAATTTAAAAAATGATAAAAGCAAAATAATAGCAAAACATATGATAAATAATATTTTATTTGAAGCCCAAATGGGAAAATATGATCAATAACAAAGAGACTAGCTCACTTCACTAATATAAGTAAATTTAAAACAAAAATACATGTATTGACATCTTTTTTTTTATAATTTAAAATGTAAAATTTTGGGAAAAATATTTTTTAATAACATAATTTTATTAGGATATCCAAAAATCATTATTTAAATAAATAACACATGCACTGGAAGAATTTTGATTAATCTGTGGTTAAAATTAAAAAAATTATAAAAAAGCCAAAAGGTTTCATTTTTATAAAACAATTTATATTTTATTTAAATTAAAAAGTTAAATATTAGCTATATAACTTACAATAGGATTAAAAAGCTACCCAAAGAAAACCACTTTATATTTTTCTTGCATAATTGCACATTTAACTATATTTTAATACATTGCCATAATTTGTTTTAAATCTTTATTTAAATGTTCATTATCCCATGTAACTTCTGGATTATCTAAGTGGTTATCAAAGTCAATAATATCTTTCATTGCGCCACGTTTTAATAAAGCCGATACTGCATCTAAAGTATCTTCAGACTGATCTAATACAAATGCTGTTTTAATCCATTTATTATCAACATTTTGAAATACTTTAATAGCTACTTTTTCACATTCTAATGTTATCAGTTTATTATCAAGCATAATTAAACAAGCATTAGAAAAGTTTTCATTAATTTTATCAGCTATTTTAATTCCTGGACATTTTTCAATTGCTGATTCATAGTAATTTTCAGGAGCAGAATAATATCCAGCTATTTGCAAATTTTGTTCATTTGCAAAAGCTTCAATCTACAAAACGTATAATTACTTAGGTATTAACGAAATAAATAAATATTCGGATTACCTGTATTAATGCAATTTCAATCATTGGTGTAACATATAAGCATTGATGGAATAAGGGTATAACATCAAGAATTTTAATTTTTTTACTACCTGATGTGTCTTTTTCAGCTAATAAAATTCCATTTACAGCACAATGCGGATATTTAGCGGCATGAAACATCATTTTCGTGTATGCACGAGATGAAATTTGATATTCACTCATAGTTTTATTTTTTTTTATATATATTTTTAATCTATAGAGACTTTTATTAAATTTATTATTTTGTTGAAATTAAGAAGATTTTATTTTATTAATAAATTATTCAATTAACTTGACAATCTATCAATTATAACAAGTCATATGTAAACATTAGGGTGCGTTCCGTATTTCAACTTATTTCAACAACGTCGTGAGACATCGCTGCTTGCTTCATTAAATTCACCACTTTCATAACTAGTGTTATCTTTTTGATTTTTTCTTCATCGCATGTACTATAACTTAATTTTTGAATTTTTAGAAAAGTATAACAAATTGTGGCAATGTTATAAAACCAAAATTGTTTTAATTTACTAAACATGGATTCTACTTCTTAATAGAATACTACTTTCTTAATTGATTTATATGTTGTATTTATTCGTCATTCGATAATGATTCGTTTTGATTCAATTTTGATTCGATTTTATTCAATTCAATTCAATTCGTTTTGAGTTTTACAGTCGTTTTCGTGAACGTATAACGTGGAATAAGTGATTATAAGATATATTAAATAGGGGTTCGACTGTTTTTATTTTAATCAAACTTAAAAATTCGCAATTGAATAGAATGGTAAATGGTTCATTTTTTATGTTATCTTATGTTATGTTGCGTTGTAACTGAAATAAATTAAAATTACACAAACATATGTTTTTATTGATTGAAATCAAAATTAATTATGATTATAATAATTTAAAAAGTTTCACTTAAGTTTCCTGAAAAAAATTTCACTTATGATATTAGGAAAAATAGTTTTTCGCTTAACCTTTCTCGACTGTACAACTGACAAAAATTTCAAAATTTACACACAATATTTAAAATTGAAAATGAGCGCCCCTAGTATCAAATGTAATAACTACGAGCTAAATCAAAATCCAAGAAAAAGAGGATTTAGGTTGTTGTTGTATCTACATTACATACAACATGTCAGTGACGCTAACCAGATCCATGTATCTGTGGAATTCAGTTCAGATACACCGGTTAATTTTACTGAACTGAACGCTACCATTGTGATCTAAAAACTAATCTAAAAATACTGCTAATATATTTTTAACCTTACGTTTATTTATTTATTTAAACGTTTTGCCAGTAGAGAATTATTTCATAGAGTAATCATATAAGTAGAGTAATCATATAAGTAGAGTATTCACGTAGAACAATATTTGTTAATCATTTCCTTCTAAAAATCCCGTCCCATTTTTACCCAAAAACACTCAAATATAATTTTTGAAACTCAATTATTTTTACTCAACATTTTTTATTTATTGAGGAGAATATTTCACACAATGCCTCTATACTTCTAGCCTATTCACAGAATGATTTCTCGGAGTTTTATCGAATTACGATTTCGTTTTAAGTTTTGTTTAAGTTTTGTGTATAAAGTTTTGCTCTCCCAGTGACTAGGCTAGTAGGAGTATAGAGGCATTGTTTGATAATTTGAAGAGTATACACACACGTATGTACTTTTGATTTATATGAAGAGTGTATATCGTATATGTGTTCACCATATATTAACATATCTAATTCAATATAAAAATTATATATAGAAAAATGTAAACAAAAAAACACAATTAAATCGCAAAGATAATGGTAGCGTTCAGTGAAATTAACCATTGGATCTGAAATCCACAGATCCATCGATCTGTTTACTGAACGGTGTGGTAAATGTACCGGTATGTATCGCGGTTAACAAAAATGGATCTGAAAAAACTCTAGATACATTTCATGGATCTGACTTTTTATATGTAAAAACAACAATAACAATTTTTATGTTGAGTGGTGTGACATTTACCGTAAGAAAAATTAAATGTTTATATTTTTTATGAAAGTTTTTGAATTTAAATCGCCATTATTTTTTGAATTAGTGTGAAAATTTAAATTCTTAAAGAATATATATCTACATAAAACTTAAATTAAATTAAGAGTTATAAAAAATAAATTATATGGAAGGATACCAGGATAAAATTGAACATAGTATATGACGAATATGGCAAAACGTATAATAATAAACGTAGAACTAACATTAAGTATAATAATAATTGGAATAATAATAGTAATAATGTAGACATTAAGTATAATAACAAAAGTAAAACTAACATAAATTATAATAATAATTGGAATGATAATCATAATAGTAATAATAACAATAATAATAATAATATTATAAATAATAATAATAGTAATAATAATAATAGTAATAACAACAATAATACTAATAATAACAATAGGAATAGAAATAGTAATAATAATAATATTAATAATAATTATAATAATATTTACCATAATAATAGGCTTAGGAATAATAATAATAATAATAATAATAGTAATAATAATAATAATAATAATATAAATAATAATAATAATAGTAATAACAACAATAAAACTAATAATAAAAATAGGAATAGAAATAGTAATAATATTAATAATAATTATAATAATAATAATAGGCTTAGGAATAATAATAATAATAATAATTATAATAATAATAATAATAATGATAATAATAATAATACTAATAATAATCCTTTATCTTTAAATCCGCTTATACCTCCATTAAAAAGAACGATGCGTAAAAAGAACGATAGACTTTATCGTCCCTAACGAAATTAATTTAAAACACTTGGCAAACTTTCCACAAAAAAGGACTTTACAAAAAAATCTAATTAACATAGGTCTTACGCAATCTATTTCTTCTAAAACTGATCCTTTTAAACTATCTGTTTATTATCAAAATGTAAGAGGTCTACGTACAAAAACTAAAAAAGTTTTCCGAAATTCTGCTTTATTAGATTCTGATATATTTGTTTTAACTGAAACTTGGCTTACTTCCTCAATAAATAGCCTTGAAATTTTTCCTTCTTCTTACACAGTTTATAGAAAAGATAGATATGATTGTTCTCTATCTTATAATGTTCCAAAAGGTGGAGGTGTATTGATAGCTGTTAAAAATACTCTTTGTTCTTCACAGTTGTTGTTTTCTCAGCACCACTCTACCGATATTTTTGAAATAATTGCTGTTAAAATTGAATTACAATTAAAAAATTTAGTTATTATTAATCTTTATATTCCTCCGGCGTCCAGTATTGATGTGTATACCAAATATATATCAGAAATTGATTTATTAGTTAGTAAACTTAATACAAATGATGACATAATTCTTTGCGGAGATTTTAATCTACCTAATATTAAATGGGTTCCGCATGACGAGGAAGCCTACTTCATTCCACTTGATTTAGTTAGTAATACAGAGTACTTTGTAATCGACTTCTTTAATTCCTTTAATTTTCAACAGATATCTTCAATTTGTAATAATCGCGGTAGGCAATTAGATCTGCTATTTACGACAAATTGGGATAATCTTAACATCATTAATTTTCCATTTGAACTGGTTGAAATTGATGATTATCATCCTCCTATTTGTTTTTCTTTTTGCATTCTTATCTCATCTCCCAAAGTTGATTCAGCACTTTCTTATCGTTTTAATTTTCTTAAAGCTAATTTCGACGCTATTAATAATTACCTAAGTTCTTATGATTTTTCATTTATGACCTCTTCTAATTTAAATGTCGCAGTTAATCATTTCTATAAAACTATTCAATTTGCTATTTCACAATATGTTCCATTAGTTATTGACAATAGTGACAAATCTAGTCCACCTTGGTTTACCAAAAACCTTAAAAAGTTAAAAAATAAGAAAAATAAAGCTTGGCGTAAATTTATTAAAAGCAATAATAACATTGATTATAATGCTTTCTTGAATCTATTTAATGAATTCAAAATGATGTCGGATAACTTATATACCAATTATGTAAAAGATATGTCTGATAATATTAAAACTAATCCGAAACTTTTTTGGAAATTCGTTAACTCGAAAAGAAAAAGTGATCAGTATCCTTTGTGTATGAATTATAAAAACTCTAGTAGTAGTGATCCTAATGTCATTTCTGAATTTTTCCGTGATTTCTTCTCTATTAGTTATTCTACGGCTGCTTTCTCATTAAACGAAAGTAATTTTGGCCATTTATCGAATTTTTCTAAAACTACATTGAGTAATATTCATATCGATTCTAATGTGGTACTCAATTATTTATTAAAGCTTGATAATAATCCTAGTCCTGGTACTGACGGCATCCCTAACCTATTCTTAAATAAATGTTCTTCTTCACTATGTGGTCCTCTCTCTGTATTATTCAATTCTTCTTTAACTTCTGGTATCTTTCCTTCAATCTGGAAAACTGCCTAATTAGACCAGTTCACAAAAAAAATCTAAAAAATAATTTAAGTAATTATCGTCCAATTGCTAAACTTTCTTCTATACCTAAACTATTTGAACTTATTGTATTTGATTCTATTTATGATCATTGTACTTGTTTCTTATCATCTTTTCAACATGGCTTTGTAAAGCTTAAGTCTACTGTTACTAATCTTGTTGAGTCAACATCTACCTTTATTAATAACATGGAAGATGGGTTTCAAACGGATGTAATATATACAGATTTCAGCAAAGCTTTTGATTTGCTTCCACATAACATTATCATCTTTAAGTTAAATAAATTAGGATTTCCTAGTTATTTTATTAATTGGGTTCATTCTTACCTTTCTGGTCGTAGTTATAGTGTTTCGTTTAGATCGTCAATTTCCACTGAGTTCGAAGCTCCCACAGGTGTGCCTCAAGGTAGTCATCTCGGTCCTTTACTCTTCATTATTTCTATTAATGATGTTTCATCTTTATTAATTAATAGTCATATTAAAATTTACGCCGATGACATGAAAATTTATAAAAAAGTTGTTAATTTAGAGGATGCATTAGCGTTACAAGCTGATCTGAATCGCTTCTATAGTTGGTGTTCGTATAATAATCTGCAGCTTAATGTCAATAAATGTGCTTATATTACTTTTACACGACGATTATGCCCAATTTCTTATGTATATTCTTTTAATAGCCAAAGTATTCCAAAAGTTACATCAATTAAAGACCTAGGAATACTCTTCGATACTAAACTTTCATTCCATCTTCATTATTCAGATATTTTAAACAAAGCTAATTCTATGCTTGGTTTTATTAAACGTTGGGCTAGAGAATTTGAAGATCCGTATGTATTCAAATCCCTCTATACCTGCTTGGTTAGACCTAATTTAGAATAGTCAGGTTTGGTGTCCATTTTATGGTGTTCACATAGACAGAATTGAATCGGTTCAAAGAAAATTCCTTAGATATGCTTTACGTCTTCTTCCTTGGGAAGATCCTTTAAGATTACCTCCTTATGAACATCGACTAAATTTAATTCATCTTAATACCCTTGAAAAACGGCGTAAAGTTGCTGACATTGTATTTCTAATTGAGTTAAGTAAAGACAACATTTCGTCTCCGCAATTGTTTGCTAAACTTAATTATTGTTCTCATTCTAGACTAAGAACTGCTAATATGTTTAATTTGCAGTACCATCGGACTAATTATGGTAAATATGAACCAATTAATAGGATGATGTCTCTCTGTAATGCATACAAACCCTATATTAACTTTTCCCTAACTAAACAATCATTAAAAAATAATCTGTATTTGTGTAACTAATTTTTATCTTTGACCTGTCTTCTTAATTGAAGTTTTTTTATTTTTATTTTTTAATTATTGTTAAATATAAGATTATGTTTTCTTTTTTAATTTTGTTATAATATTAAAATTTTGTTATTTTTTTTTTTTTTTTTTGTTAATTCTTTTTTGAATGTTTAATTTTTAGTTTATAAATTTAATTTAAGTATGATTTATTGTAACTTGCTTGAATTAAGCTCGAAATAAATAAATAAATAAAAAAAATAAATATTATTCCATTCAAATTTAATTTATTTTTAAAAGTACTCATTATATTTTCCGGTGATGGCGCTAGTATTGCTGTAAATTTTTGTGGTGAATTGCGTTCAGTGGCCAGATATAAGGTACATGGATCCAAAATGGATTCCAGATCTACCGGTTAATGGTACTGAACGAACCCAATGAATGAAATAGTATAATATGTAGTACAGTAGTATAATGTGTAGTAAGGTCTTTGGTCGTGACTTCTGGACCGTCGGACCTATCAAAAAAAATTTTAAAAATTATTTATAATAATTATTAATAACATTTTGTCACAAAAGTACATTTCACAATTCCTGGGACCTCGAACCTATTGTCTTCATCACATTTAAGGACCATTGTACTGATGCCAAAAAAATAAAACAAAATTCCAAGATCTTCGGTCCCGACACTTGGGATGCCCAACCGCTTGCTTGCATCGTGCTTAAGAGCCATTGAACTAAAGACAAGTTAAAAAATAAAACAAAAATAATATTTTTTTCGAGGGTTTTGTGAAACAGGTTCCTGACCTATTTTTGCTGAAGGCTGTTCAATTTCTGGAATTTGGAACTTTCCACCAGTCACCACCTAGAAGATATAGATAATGTGTGGAACCGGAAACAAATATAAATTATTAGTTCAAAAACACAATAAATAATAATAAATATTTAATACATTCAATACACTCAATATACTCAATACATTTTCCCTATTCACTATACTTGAAAATATTATTATTCATTTTAGCAAAGAATACAATACAATATATAAACATATATAGATACAGAATGAGTATAATTGATATTCTCACATCTTTTTTATTTGTATTGTATTGTTTGTATATTGTCAAATGTAAGTATATTCATAAGTATTCACAATATGAATGGATTCATGCAGTACACTGATTTGTACATACAATAATAGGTCAATGATAGAATCACATAATCTAGAAAAAAATTTTAAAAATAATAGTAATAAAAGAATAAAATTTATTTGTTATGCATTACAAATCGTGAATTTTGTACGGAATACCGTTTTGTTTTCTTTTCTCAGAACTTGGTTAAAAATCGTATTTTTATTTCAGATGAAATAATTTTTGAAGAAATAAAAACAGCCAACAATCCATATAAAGAATAAAATGTCCAGTTTTACTTTTTTTACT
Source organism: Argyra leucocephala (assembly GCA_963942445.1). NCBI lineage: Eukaryota > Metazoa > Arthropoda > Insecta > Diptera > Dolichopodidae > Argyra > Argyra leucocephala. Next base: position 99,837,323 of record OZ012679.1, on the reverse strand, counting down.
TACTTTTTTAAATTTTGATAGCTTGTTTGTTTGTTTGTATTCATAATAATATTATATATTCATATAGGTATTAGGTATATACTATTCATATTATTATCTACGGTAAGAAACAGACAAAATTAAAAAAATCAAAATTGCTGAAAATTTAAAAATACATGTAGGTACCTACTTTTCAGTATACTTTTCAGTAGAAATCAATTTGAATTATTTTTAGTTTTACAAAACCAACATTAATTTTTTTGTCCCTTTCCTCTATAAAGTTTGAAATCACAAATTTCATAAATCACATTGACCAAGTCCAAATAAAAATATTAATTCAAATTTTAAAAATTAAAGCAAAATAACAACAAATACAGCAATAATCTTCTTCTTTCAATTTCTAAAAAAAAATTGAATATGTACTTTGATTTGTAATATTATTTGTGGTGAATACTTTATCTATTGAAAGGACTTTAAATGCATGCATAGTTTTTATACACACATTGGGTAGTTTTTAATTTTTATCACATAAGTAAAGTAGAAATGCGAACAGCGAAATAAAGAAGTATGTATATACTGTAGCATGCACATTAGCTTAAATATACATTTTTGAGTACCTATACATACAACCTTTATATCGTTGACACTGTTGGCAGCATTATTCCAAATAAATATTTTCATAGTACATTGCCGCATTACAATTACATTACAAAATACATTGCGCTCAACTTATAAGCAGTTAAAAATTGAGTAATATTATTTTGAGTGAACACAGAACTTTGATATTTGAAAAAGTGACTAGCAAATTTTGTTCTACGTGAATACTCTACTTATATGATTATTCTATGATTATATCTCGTTTTGTGGCTATATAATGTTATACAATAAAATAATATGTATAATAATTTTACAATGTTGTTTATTAAACTTCTTCAAACTTCTTCTTCTGTTGAATCAAGGCAAATAAAGAATCACAACCTCAGTTCGAATGAAAATTAAAGTTAGTCCATGCATACATTACAATTCATTTAAACTACAGGTACGATTTAAGAAGTTGTATGCATTTCATTGAATGGGAAGTTTATCATTGTGGTCAAATATTATGATAGAAATATTGGTATGTCATCTGCCTACTAATCAGGATGTCCTGGGTTAGAATCCCACTCAGGACATAGATGTTGTAAAAAGTTGATTCAATTATTCTTTGGAATTGATTTGAAATATAATTTGGTTATCACTAAAACAATATGGAACTATGCTTTTATAAAGGCGATATTACTAGTATAACCATAGAAAGAGTAGTATACTACTAGGTATACTACTTTTTGTATGGTATATAACTTATACAATATAAACATATAAGTATAAGTTTTCTGCATTTAAATTAGTAAAATAATAATATATCACATATTCCAAAAAAAAAACTATTGTATGTAATTATGTATGCCAAATCTCTATGTGTACTAAGGTGTTCTTCCCAACTCATAGACTTTTTATTATATAAAAAAAACAAATAACAAAAATGTAATAACTTTTTTTTTTTTAAATGTAATTAGTTCTTTTTTCGTATATATGTACATATATTTATTTTGTTATACCCTTTTGTTCATTTTTTAATTAGTAAATACATAATAGCAAGAGATTTGTGTTCTTTTCAAAGCAGAAAATTTTTAAAATACATAATTGATCTGTATGTTAATTCGCAAATTTATATAAATTTATATAAATTTATACAAATTCCTGTATGTTGACTGTTTTATTTGCATGCTCTTTAAAAATTTTTGAGAAATTTAATAGAATTTAGTGTTTAAAACGTGAAGTCAGGGGTGGCAGCATGTAACTTGTTACAAACATGTTGTCACGCTATTTTTGAAAAACGGTAGCACGTAAAATTGTTTCGCCAATCTTAATTTTTTTTCGCCACATTTAGGTGCCTATTATGTATTTCGATAACGATTACGATTTGATCGAACGAAATGTCAAAATGCAAAATTGCCATTATGTATTACGATATCGTTCAGAAATTGTCGACGAAATCGATAAAGTTTATCGATGTAAAATTTTACCACGAAAGAGCCATCGAAAGAGAGATTTTGTACAAATTATTTCAATTTTGAATTGAAAGGATAAAATAAAAGAGATACAAATATATTTTATTTATATTGGACACTTGGTGTTTTGTTTTATATTTATGATATTTTTTGAAATAAAAATAAATTTAAAAGTTGAAATGAAAGTAGGTATTTTACTTTATTCTACATAATAATTTTTTATTGAAATAAATTTTAATAGGAATGAAAGGCCTGTTACAAATAGACTGCAATATGAAAAGTTATAGTATAAATAATGTGACACCATTATAAATTTTCCAAAGAGGTACCAGGATATCTTGCACTCACAAAACCAATTACCTGATTATGATCACATATCTAAAAACAAAAACTGTTATAATAATGTAAACTAATTACAATAAAGTATAAACTTATCAGAATTGCATTAATGCTAAAAAATCCCTTTCTACTATAACATAAATGTTGTACGTTTTGCTTCGGTGATTTAATTTGAATAAGCTTTCCATCTACTGCTCCAATTATTTCAGTAATTCTGCTTTAATCATAAAAATAATGTTTGCCTGGCTTTTTTCTTCTAGTGCGTAATGGAATTTGATCCATTTTGCACATAATTATAAACTGCAAATACATATAAAATTTCTGTAAGAACAAAAAAAAATTAGGTGTGCTAGTCCGACATGGAAATCATTTCCTACGTTCAAAATCATTTGCTTGGAACAAACCGCACAGAATCTTAATACACTAACCAATTTGATTATATTTGGAATCGACGTATTACTTATTGGCTATTTCAATTTTTGTCCTAATTTAATAATTTTAATAATGTAGATAATAACTCATCAAATTTATGTTTAAATAACATACGTATAATCTTCCAAATCTAGTGGATTAGAATAATCCCGAATATATGTTCGCTTGTTCTTTAATTCTGAAATTTGATAGCGTTTTTCAGCACTATCAGAAATTGAAAAATTTAACTCTGCTCAAATCATTTTATTTGTAAAATCTTATAATTTTATAATTATATTTTATTTAAACACTTCAACTTATTTTCAACTTAAAAATTTTAAATATAACATTATTGTTTTGTTTCTTTTTCGTATAATAATTTGAATTTGACAGTTAAAGAATGAAACATATGTCATTTTCATCGTAGATTTGAATCTTACAATGGCAGCATTTTTAAACACTTTCGATCAAATTTTCATCGAAATACATAATGACACTAACGATCACAATCGAATAACTTTAACGATAACGATGAACGATTCGATTAATTTCGATCGAAATACATAATAGGCACCTTAATTTTTTTTTTGTTACTTTTGGCAGCACGTAACATTTGAAACACCCATTTTTACAACATTTTTACCAACATTTTTACTGATCGTCAGAAATTAAAATTTCCGGTATAAATAGTTGATGTGTGTTAAAAAAAATATTTGCAAAAGGTTTGGTAAATTTTTTTTTGTTTCAATCCCAAAGTAGCGTTTCAAAGTACATGCTGCCAACAAAATTTTGTGACGCTGATGTTTTGTTACAAAAATAAGCGTTTGTAACAAGTTACGTGCTTCCACCCCAGAGCTTTCTCTTAAATAAATTTTTGCAAATGAAATTTCCTATTTGCAAAAATTTGTAAAAATTTACTGTCAATTTTTTGTTGTTGTTATAAATGTCAATAAAATATTTTTCATATAAAAAGTGGTATACCTAAAATAAAGGAAAAGTTTAAACGATTCTTTTATTTCAACACAACTTTATTATGTTTCTTCATAGAGATTCAAACTTATATATATAAAGTTACATATATAATATACAAGAAGTAATTAAAATTTAGAATGGGAAAATACCCATAATGAAAATTAAATATGTTGAATTTACAACGTTGACAGAAGGTAATTCAGTGTTGCCAACCTTGTTTTCTTTAATTAATAAACTGTCAATGTTGACTTTGCTACATTTTTAACATGCCCTCTCAAAGTTGACTATGTTGTTTAGATAAGTTACTGCCATTTGTTTTCGTAACTGTACAAACTGATCTTTTGGTAAAGCTTTCGTCATAATATCTGCCATTTGTTCTTTACTGGATACATGTTCTAAATTGATTAATCCTTTTTCGTATTTCTCACGGATAAAATGGTATCGAATTTCTATATGCTTAGTTCTTTTGTGAAATTCTTGGTTTTAACCAATTTTATTGCACTTGCATTATCAATAAATACGGTACGAACATGAACTTCCGATACTTCCTTAAGTAAACTTGAAACCCAATTTGCCTCTTTTACATCTTCACTAGCAGCCACAAATTCCGTTTCAGTAGTTGTTAATGAAGTCATAAGTTGTTTGTTGAAGAATTTTGTTCTTCATACAAAAGACCATAATCAAGTGTACCTTTCAAATATCGCATTATTCTTTTTACTGATATCCAGTCAGCTTTTGTTGGATGTTCTAATTTTTGCGATGCTTTTGATATCGCATAGGCAATGTCTGGTCTAGTAGATGTGGCAAGATACATCAGAAATCCCACAGTTTCTCTATACGGTGTATTTTCTGGTATTTCTGCTGAATCAAAATATTCTTGTTTATTCTTGGAACTGTTAATGTGTTAGCTTCATTCATATTAAATTTATTCAATATTTTTTTTGCATAATTGTTTTGATTGAGAAAAATTGAACCATCTAAACAACGTTCTATTTGCATTCCTAGATAATATTCTAATAGTCCAATTTTCGCTTCGTATTTCTAAGGTAGATCAAGTTAGAAGTTGTCTAATAAATTCGTATCATTAGTAGCCAAAAGTCCGTCATCTACATATATGTTAAACAATAATTTTCCTTTTCCTTCTTTTTTAATAAATAAATATGGATCTGCTTTTGATTGAAACAATTTACATTTGTTGAGAAATTCTTTAAATGCTTCATTCCAGCATCTAGACGATTGTTTCAAACCATATGAACCTTTTTTAAGTTTACACACCCTTCCAGATTTATCATCATATTCTTCAGGTTGCTTTATATAAACATTTTTTTGTAATATTCCATACAAAAATGCAGTTTTGATATCGAATTGCCTTAAAATAAGATTTTCTTGAACAGCCACACTTAATATAGTTCTGACAGTGTCGAAGCGATCATCCGACGAAAATGTTTCTTTATAGTCAATTCCTTCCATTTGAGCAAAACCTTTTTAGCCACTAACCGTGCTTTAAACTTATCGATTGAACGATCTGCTTTTCTTTTAATCTTCAAAACCCATCGACTGTCAATAACTTTTACATTTGCAGGCACTTCAGTTAATTCCCAAACGTCATTTTTCAATAAAGAGTTAATTTCCTCGTTCATAGCAGCTTTCCATTCTTTGCTATCAATTGAATTCAAAGTTTCGTTGACCGATTCTGGTTCATTATTTTCTATCTACTTCAGCAAACGTGATATAATCTGACAAATGTGAAGGTTTCTTAATAGTAGTTCTATTACGCAAAGGTCTTTCAATTTCTTCTTGAGTTTCGTCATTGTTCAAAACATTCTCGTCTTCATCAGAGTACAAAACATCATTTGCCGTTTCTGTAGAAAGATTTGGAACTATTGTAATTTGGCATTTATTCAAATCATTGGTAGCTTCATTTAATGGTAAATCAATCTCAACTATTTCATCTGATCCAATGTCATTAATTTTACTATTCAAATTTTTGTATTCTTCTTGTGAAAAAATAACATCCCTGCTCAATAATATGCTCTCAGTCTTTGGATCGTAAATTCGAAAACCATCTTTATCACTACAATAACCAACAAATAATCCTTTTGTACTTTTTGGTTGCCGCTTCGTTCGTTTTTGTTTTGGAATATGTATAAAACAAGTTGCTCCAAAAATTTGTAGATGTTTATAATCATCGAATTTTCTTCCATACCATAACTGAAATGGTGTTTTGTTTTCAGTGCTAGTAGATCCTGTACGATTGATAACATGAGTTGCAGTATTAACTGCTTCTGCCCATAATTTAACTGGTAATTCTTTACTATACAACATGGATCGCGCACTTTCAACAAAAGTAAGGTTTTCTCTTTCTACTCCTCCATTCTGTTAAAGTGTATACGGAATAGTAATTCGAATTTCAAATCCTTCTTCATGTAATATTTTTCTCACTTCTTTGTTGTCAAATTCTTTTCCTCCATCTGACAGAAATTATTTAATGGTATGACCCAATAGTTTAACTTCAGTTACAAAATATTTTAACTTTTCAACGACTTCGGATTTATGCTTCAAAACATAGACCTTTCGAAACTTTGAAAAATTATCTTTAAAACATAGAAAATATAATGATCCACCACGCGACATTTCGGACATAGGACCATTTAGATTCTCCGCGGTTTTAAGAAATCTTCTCAAATAAGGTTTGTTTTGATGTCATGTGTTTGTTTGGTGTCATGTGTTTTGTGGCCCCACTGTCTAAAATCCAAATGTCGTAGGCTGTTTTCTTCAAACTACATATAAGTGCGGAACAAATAAATGCATTACCTTTAGTTTCATCACAAGCCATGTGAACTTTACTTTCACCAGTTTTATTTTCCTTCACAAAGCAGTCTTTTTGATACTGCCCAAGTTTACCACACTTAAAACACCAGTTTTACTAAAGTTCTTCTTAAATTTTTTGTTAAATTTGTTGTATGTTTTGACTGTTAAAGCTGTTGTAGTTTTATCCTTACTTTCCTGTAGTTCAACCATTCTGAGTCTTTCAATAAGTTGCTCCATGGTTTTGTTGTCAACTTCTGTTGTCTCTCAAATTTGTCTAAAACTATTATATTCTGCAGGCAAGGTTGATGTTATTCTTAGTATTAATAATTGTTCAGGTAATTGTACATTATACTGTTTGTTAAGTTCATTATTCAAATCATAAAATATTCTTTGAAGATTGGCGATGTACTCCAACATATTAGATTCAGGTTCCTTTTTTGATGTGAAAAAACTTTCAGCTAGACGATCAAGGCGATGACCAGAACTTTGCTCATATATATCTTTTAATCGTTCCCACGTTTCTTGTGCTGATGAAACAATTCCAAGTGGATTATATACCTCTTCAGACAAAGCATTCATTATTATTAACTGCGCATGTGCATTTAATTCTCAAAATCACTTTCAGCATCATTTTCTTCTTCATCTTTTCCTTGAATAAGAAAATCCAAAATATTATGGAACTTCAACAGCAAAGTCATTTGATGCTTCCATTTAGTCCAATTTTGTGCACCCACTAATTTATTTATCTACAGTTTAAAATCCATTTTCAAATATTATAATCTCTATTCAACGTATCCTGAGCCCATAACCTGTTAAGATTTATGGTTGGAAACAACAAAAACGATTCTTTTATTTAAACAAAACTTTATTATGTTTCTTCATAGAGATTCAAACTTAGATATATAAAGTTACATATATAATATACAAGAAGTAATTAAAATTTAGAATGGGAAAATACCCATAATGAAAATTAAATATGTTGAATTTACAAGCGTTGACAGAAGGTAATTCAATGCTGCCAATCTTGTTTTCTTTAATTAGTAAGCTGTCAATGTTGACTTTGCTACATTTTTAACATAATTTAATTTTTTTCAACAAAAACATTCAATAATTTTACAGAAAATTTCAGAAAATTACTAAATTAATTTTAATTTAAAAAAATCTCATAATCTAAAAATCAATTATTTTTGACATGAAAAAATTTGGAAAAATTTATGCAAATTTTGCGTATGTCTACTTTTGTTTGCAAAAGAGAACATTTTAACTATTCTCGGAGAATTTTATGATTACATGATTTTTCCTCTCATTTGCAAATTTTTGCAAATAAAAGTTAACATACAGACCTATTATGAGTTATACCATTATGTTATACCTATTGCTGCCTCTATATTCCTACCTTACATAATAATATAATATTCACCAATAGAACATTGATATTTCAATTCAACATTAATATTAATAATTAATTAATAATTAATAAAAAAAGAGTAATTGTATGTAATACCGCTATTATTATTCTCAATTGACCAGAATTTAAATTATAACCAATTATAAGCTCTAGCACTAGCATCAAAAGTTTTCGACTTGTAATTGTAAATACTTTGATAAGATTTGTTGAAATAATAAAAAAAAATGTAAAAAAAAATTATATTAATAATCTTCTCATCTATAACCAGCTCTATAACTCAATCAATCATCTCATCAATTTATCAACTCATATATATTTTTGACGAATCTCTTTCTGACTATAAAATATTGTGATTGTTTTTTTTAATTTTTCAGAGTTTTATTGGTTTTATGCTGTATTATAGACTCTGAGTATAGACTTAAGTAAAGCAATAATATCAAACCAAAGTATAAAATAATTCGAATTTGTTTTTGTTAGTTTAATCTGTTCTTTCAAAACGTAAACCAGGGACTGCGTAAACAATTAAAAATTTGAACTGTATTATCAGAATGTTTTTATTAAAAATTTTTTTTAATATAACAATTTTGATAGCATTTTTAATTAATTATAGTGAACAATTTTTAAAAGATTATAATGTAATTCATTATCTGGATGATCATGTAGATTTTACACTTGATCCATGTGATGATTTTGAAAAATATTCTTGTAGAAATATGAAAAAAGAAAATTATTTACCATTAATTCCAAATTCATATGATAAATTAAGTTTTAATAAAGTTATTGAAAAATATTTAATTAATATGAATAATAATAATAGTGAAAAGTATGATATTATCAATAAAAAATTACACAACTTATATACGATATGTGAAAAAAATTATACAAATAATGATATTATTAATGCAATATTTGCAGATAGTACATTTCTATTAAATAATGGAGAAAACATTAAAATGAATCAAATTGCATATTTATTGGGAACATTAAATCAAATTTCAAAACTGATGACCCTTGATATAACTACTGGTCATGATCAATTAATATTTAATGTATTTTCTAATAATTTTATTTATTTTACTGATTATACTGAACGCATTCATCATTATCAATTATATTCATCAGAACAACATAATAATATAAATAAAACTGAATTTAATGAATTTATTAAACTTTATAATAAAATTAAAATATTATATAATAGTCGTTATGATAATTATATGGAATATGATCGAAATACTATTCATACTGGTGGTATAAATGGTTTAAATTTATTAATACCAGAATTTCCATGGATCTCATATTTTTATGGAATTGAATTAATTTCTAATCTTAGTTTAAATGAATTTATGGAAATTGATATTTTAATTGAAAATTTTTCTTTAACAAAAAATATCATAAAACTATTTGAAGAAACTGATAAAAGAACTTTATTTAATTATATTATATTTGATTTTAAAATATTATTAAATAATTTTAAATGTAATGAATTAAATTATATTTTTATGCCTGTAATATTACGTAATTCATGGAGAAATATTAATATAAATATATTACAAAAATATTTTGATCATTTTCAATTATTTTTATTAAAAATGGAAAAATTACTTAAATTTAATTTTAATTATAAATATATAAAAGAAAAAATTAATAAATTAAATAAATTTTCTAAAAACTATAATAAATTATTTAATATATTTAATATTAGTAATGATGATAATGTTAATTTAAATTTAATTGAATTTAATTCATTTGAATATTTTTATGAATTATATAATATTAAATTAAATGATACATTTGAGTTTAATTTAATAAATATATTAAAAGCAGGTTCATTAAAATTAAAATATTATTTACAATTAATTAAAAATCCATTCTTATCAGATATTATTGATAATAAAATGTTTAATGAAATTCTTGATAATAATGAAATATATTATGAATATATTATTGATAATGATATTGATGAATTATTATTAAATTATTTAACATATGATATTATAAAATATTTTAATAATTTATTTGAGTGGAATACAAATTATTTAAATCATTGGAGTAATTATACGGACATAATTGGTAAATGTATTTTAAATAACCAAATATACCCAAGTAGTAGCAATAATGAAAAAAATAATAATAAAAATAATGTTAATATTACTACTTTAAATGACGATAATGATGATGATAATGATGATAAATTTAATGAAATAAATATATTAAATAAATATTTAAATGAATTTGCTGCATTCAAATTATCATATTTAAATTATCAAAATTGGATATTATTTGATTTAGAAAATAAATATAGAATGTTATATAATGATAAACCGAATATGGAAAATTATTTAAAAAAATTTTCAAAATTATATTTTATATTAGCAATGTATCAACAATGTAAACATTTTGATAATAAATCAATAAAAAATTTTGTAAATATATTAAAACATACTGATGAATTCTCAACAGTATTTAATTGTCCAAATAATAAAAATATGAATAAATTAAATTCAAAAATATGTAATGATTGTACAGAAAATAATAAAAATATAATAAATTTATTACCGTATAATATAGTTTGTATACAATCTATTAGAAATAAAAATGATAATTTTATGAAATCAATAGAAAATTTTGATGATAATAATGTTGATATGTCAAATGAATATTTGGAATAGTCTTTTTCTTCATTTGAATTTGTAATAAATTAAATAAAAAATTTAAAATAAAATATTATTTTTTTTTTTTATTTCTATCAGAAAGTTCTGTGTTTTCATCAGTTTCAGTATCTACATTTTAATATACAGTAAAGACAACAACAAATTAAAACAACATAGTTAATTTTACGGGTTTATTCTAATAAAATTTTATTGTACAACTACATTTATGTACATAAATTTTTTTGAAAAAAAAAAAATGATAAAAAATAGATGAAAAATCTAAAAAACCAGCAACATTTACTTACATTTTGGAAATTCAAATAATGTTTGACATAAAACATATGACCCATGTAAGATCCCGATAAAACCTCGCTCATTTTTTCAAATCTTGACTCTTGAGCCGGGACCAGTGAAAAAACACCAACTAATTTGAATTTTCCGTCATTCCAGTATAATTTACTTCACAAATTAAAATGTAAAAACAATAAAGATAAAACGGCAATTTATTTATTATGGGTTCATTAAATTGTACTAAATATAACTTTCAAAGATTACGAAGTTTTAAAAAAACATTTGAAGAAATTTGATTAAAATTATAATTTCAAGTTTTATTAAAAATAATAACAAAAATTTTTTGGCATCAAAATGATTTAATTTAATATATGGAAGATTCATTTTTATAAATTTTATCCGGTATCTAATAATAATCATAAACCTTGTTTAAACTTAGAAAATACTCCATTCAAGAATCTAACGATAGACATTATAAAAATTCCAAATTTGTCTGAAATTGGAAATAATGAAATGTATACTTAAATGCATATATCAAACACTGAGATATGTATATCAACACCTGCATCATATGTGGAATTGTAATACATAAATATATAATGTAAATAACTATGTATTTAAGCATATAAACATAGTGTTCAAATATATAATACAAATATATGTATATGTAGTATGTACTTATTTCTACAATATTTAATTTACAATACTATTGCTTATTGCTTTTTATGAATAAAAAGGAAAGGACATCAGTTAAATAAAATAAAAAACTGTATAAAAATTACTGGAATCATTTTAAATTATAATCTTACTAGGGGCCCCTGTTGAGTAATTATATTTCAAGTTGAAGTCAAATTTAAAGTTTTTAAAAAAACAGCAATTTACGTACTGACATAGACTTCACACGATATAGCAGAAACCACTCGTGTTTAATCAAAAGTTTTGTGGTTAGTAAGTTTTATTTAGGACACATAAATACACGTCCCTCATATACTGCTTCGTTTCCGATATATTCCCTATAGTAAGTGGCATTTAGTGGATAAAATTACTAAAAATAAAAAATTTTGTCATTAAAGAGGTATGTATATATATGCCTACATAATACATAATTTTAATAAAAACTATATTATTACTACAAATAACCAAAATTTAGAAACAGTTACTTAAAAAGATAATAATGAAGAATTCAAGTGATCTGTTTTTTTGTTGTTTTTATATTTTTTATTTTAGAGGAATTTGTTTTTTTGTTATTTTTTTGGCATATGTACATAGATTCATTTGCAAATACATAATGTAAATTATAATAACTGATTCGTTTGCTTTTGTTTATTATTTTAATAAGATCTCCCATATGCATAATGTATTTTCAGAATAATAAAATCATATGAGTAAAAAATTTTCAACTGTGTGCGCATTATTGTTTTATATACAACTTATATATTATATTAGAAGTTCATTAAGGAATAGGAGAATCGAAATAAAATGAAAAGGTGTCTACTGCGCAGGTCTCTAAATGCTTGTCAATTATAATTATAGATTATATAATTAAAAATTTTAGAGGCTGTATAAACATTGGAATATAATTTGTAGAAACTATATTGGTTACCATTAATATAGTATTTTAAGGAAGATAAAATAATATTACTTAACTGTGATAGGTATCTTAGGAACTGTACTAAATTTGTTATAGAATATGGTAAATGAAATTATAAAATATAAAAGTATTAGCAAACAAACATAAATAGAAAAAATTCAATCTGTTGTACAAATTTAACTATCTAACAATTTATTGCTTATTAAACTAACTTAATTTCCTCCATGTTGATGTATCGTCTGAAAATAACCAGTATGATGCACTTAATTACATCAATAAAAAAAGATATACTATATTCAATCTTATTTATACCCTTTTCTACAAAACCGAGTATTTAACTCACAATATTTTGTTTTAAAATATTTTTATATTTTCTAGCTATTTTTTTTATTTTGTATTTACCATCCCATGTCTAATTTAGTTTAAATTGTGTAATGCTTACGTCTTAGAATAAGGCGACAACAAAAAGAAGAAGAATCAAATAAAGTCATAATATTTGAAAATTTTTTGTAAAGACATAATATTTTATTTTTTACGCAATTTTTTTGAAATCTCATGTTCTAGTCATTCTTACAAACAGTTAATATAGATTTTGAATCAGTATTCAATGATTCAATCACTTTTACATTGTTTTGATATGGTATATACGGATTTAATTATATTTTCACTTAATTAACAAGTTAATCTCACTAATATCTATAGTGAAAAAGTTCTTCATACCAGTAACAGTTCAATTTAAAGTATTCAATGCGTTTATATAAATTTTAAAAATTTTGTAGACAATAAAAATAAATCAATAAATACATTTCGAACACCATTGAAAATGTTTTTGAAGATTTATCACTCTCAAAGAACCCAAAATAGATCCTCTTAGATTACAATTTTCAGTTCATTTCAATTCTCGCAAGCATTAACTGCAAATAGTACTATTGAATCGGGAACACTCTAAAATAAATATAAAATAGGATCTATTCTTACCTTTTTAAACATCTCTACTTTCACTTATCATCTTCTTAGTCCGTCTAAGTCCATCTGATATATTATAATAGTTTCACAAAAGTGACCGTTAATTTCTTATTTCTAATTTTATCGAAAGCTTGATTTATGTCTAAAAAGACGGTTAAACAATATTAGCTTTTCAAATTATTCTTTTGCAAAGCTTTTGCAATAACATTGATATAAAAATATTGAGAACAAAATTTTCTATGTAAAAATTATTGTATTTCCATTTCTAATAAAATATAAATATAAATTATTTAAACTAATTAAAGTACAATTTAAAAGAAAAAAATTCAATTCTTTACCTTTCAGAATGATATTCAGATAAAAAAAGAAAAAAAAAATATTGTAACTTGTAACATGATAATATTGATAATATAATATGAGTGTATTTTCTCATTGAATAGTTTTAATAATAATTTTCACTCAAAGCTAATAATTCAATTTTTAACTCAAAAAATAAACTGATTCTTCTTGTGTTTTTGTTTTATTATTTTACTTATGCTTTTATCAGCTCTCTAGTATTATAAAAAAAAATATAATAATATAATTTTAATTTTAATATTTATATATATATATATATATACATTTTAGTTTTTTATTTTTATATTTTAATATAAAAAGCATATGAACGCACAAACATATACATACTGAAAATTTTCAAATATAATTTAATTTTGATTTATTTTTCTTTTTGTGTTTTTTTTCGTTTTTTTTTTTGTTTTGAAGTGAGTAAAAAGTAGCTGAAGCAAATACTTTCGCTACAGTTGTCTAAAATTCGTCTTCGCGGTTATATCACGTTAAGAAACGGTAAATTATTTGAAAAAAATATATATATATTTAATTAAATTAAATAAAATTATAAAAAAATTAAATAATATTAAAAGACAGATTGTGTTTAAATTGTTATTTAAATGAAATAACTGTAAACTAATATAATTATCGGTATTTACTTTAAATAATAAAATTATATATCTCAGTATAATTGAAAATATTGCATTCGAAGATCATAAAAAAGTAAAAGAAAAGTTGGTGTCAAGAAAATTGAAAGAAAAACAAACAAATAACTTGAAACGGGAATTTTTATTTATAAACAGATGTAAGTTAAAAACAACAAAACAAAAAAAATATATATAGGTATAAATAAAATTTATAAAAATTATAAGAATCTAAAAATATAAATACTTATTTATAAACAATAAAAAATGTGAAATACAATATAAATTTGTGTGTCTACCCAATTTCGATGTTTTTTTTTTTATTATTCATAAATTGGAAATTTGATTTTTTTCTACTTTTGAATTGTTAAAAGTTTTTTTTCTATGGTCAGTATTTTTTGTGACTACTCATGGTTGTAGGGAAGTCGATTTTAAAAATTAATAAATTCAGATGGCATAAAAATTCGCTTATGAAAAACTAAAAAACATATTATATTCAATAAGAAATGTTCTATATGGTTAAAACGATCGGAATGGGTTCAAGGAAAAATAAAAAGTAAATTAAATAATGATAATGTTTAAGAAAAAATTGTATTCACATTTCAATTATTAGAAAATTTAGGTGTTGTGATGGACTTAGCAAAAAAAAAAACAAATCATTATTTCAATTATCAATGTAATAGATTGCAATATTGTATATACTTGATTTTCGGAAAGATATTTCTAGCTAAGGTATATAAAAAAATGCAACAAAAATTATAGTTTAACTAAAACTAATTCAAAAATATTAAAATTTCGTAAAAAAAAATATAATAAGTCTTAGCAAAAAAAAAAACACTAATTCTCATTGGTTCAATCAAATTCAGATAATATTCAACTAATGTATTCAATACATTATCAACCGACACAAATTCAATCATATATATCTGATGCTGCTAATATTATCTTTGATTGTTTATTTAAAAGTTATTTATATTACTCGTATGTCAGGTATTTAAAAAAATATTATGTATACAAAAATCTCCTCAATGCTTATGATATAAACTTAACTTTGGCAGATCACTCAGATCTAAGCTTAACTATGCTAAAACATAATAGCAGATTCAGAC
Organism: Argyra leucocephala; assembly: GCA_963942445.1. Taxonomy (NCBI): domain Eukaryota; kingdom Metazoa; phylum Arthropoda; class Insecta; order Diptera; family Dolichopodidae; genus Argyra; species Argyra leucocephala. The sequence goes on along the minus strand of OZ012679.1, from coordinate 99,821,770 downwards.
ATCTCTCCTTTTCTGTTAAATCAATTTACATTTGGAATTATTTATCGGCCTCCAAGTATAGATTTAATAATTAAATTTTGTAAAGATTTTTTTGAAACATAAATTTTTACAATTTAATTGTGTTTCTTTACACTTAAGAATTTCCTTTTTATATTTTTCTTTTTCTTTTTCTTCAAGCAAAATAGATTAAAATTAAATTAAAGTTAAATTTTTAATTTATACCAGTTTACCTAAATATTAATTAACAATTAGTCAAATTTTCAGGGCTTTTTCTCTTTAGAAATGTAGTGGGTCTATAATATTTTTATTGTCATTTATTTTATTCCAATGCCACAGGGTACTAGACGAAATTTTGCTTTCATAGGAAAACAACCCTGGAATCTTTTGGTTAACAAGCAGGCGCTCTATCAACTGCAGCTTTTAAGTTTTAATGTTTTAAAATTCGTTTTAAGGTATTTTAGGCTATATTCAGTTTAATTAAAAGACCCAGCCGTCTTATGTTCATAAATAAATTTACACATCGACATTACCAAAAAAAAAGAAATAATAACAAACTAACCTTCATCCTCTTTGTAAGATCAGCAGACTCATATATATTTAGAGAAGATCATAAATTTTACTTAAAATCAATTTTAGTTCTTTGTAGATAAGTAAAGTTATTCTTTGATGTCTTGTTGACTCGATGATGATTCAGTCAGTTAACACTACTATTTTCATACACTAGTGGTAAGTATGTGGTATCAAATTAAGTAGTATTCAATTAAAGTATCATACATAGTTTTTTTTGTTACACAATACTCAAACACTAGGCAGGGAAACTGTTATTTTAAAAAAACAACATTATTTTAAATTCGGGTACGGATTATGATGGAAATAGGATGCTAATTAGGAAATTTAAAAGGAAAGTAGGATAAAATTGGTACGGAAGTTGCAGACGAGTTTGAATAAAGGTTCTTTTTGAAAAATTGCAAATTGTAAAATCGAACATTACTATCGGAAGGGAACACATTAGATAGAAACATGTTCCAAAGTTTTCGAAACAAAGTTTTGGATTATCTGGAGATTTCTACATTGTAGAAATGAACATACATTCAAAGTCTATCTAATGATGTGCTATTGATTTTACTTCAATAGATCAAGTCTCATTTTCAACAAGATATCAATAATAGATAAAGCTCCAATGTTTTGAACTATGTTAAGACAAGTTAAGATTACCTGGACGGTGGGGTCACATCATAGGCATAATGTTCGATTTTTAAATTTATTTAGGTAACTTTTAATGAAGTTTGGGATGCGCCAACCCATATATAAGAATTAGTGGTTATTTTTTGGCAATACTTACATATTTTGCTTTACAAATTTTAATATTATTTAATTATTTTTACTTAAACTATAATCTTTTTTACATTTTTTATCATATTGTCAGTACCTTAGCTAGAAATATCTTTCCGAAAAAAAAGTACAATATTGCAATACATATTTAAATTTTATAGTTATAATCGTTGTTTTTTTGTTTAATTTACTTATAAAACAATATTGTCTCTAATGGAGACATGCGGTTTGTTTTTATATAAAATTAACATGTAAAATGGCTTGCGGATTAAAAAAAACTCATTGATAGGATTTGGATGTCTTATCATAACGATGATGATTTAGTTATATTCCATTGTATTCGTGAACCTTTGTTGATTTGATTTGAAAGTAACAAGAAGTTACTTGTTAAACTATATTTGGGCGAGAAGTTAATTGTTGCATGGTATTTATAGTTAAGATTGTCTTAGAATATTATCTAAATAAATCAGTTAAATTTAAATTTTTACCTTATTTAAGGTAATTTAGGTTAAATTCAATTTTTAGAATAAAATATTTATGACAAATCTGTCCTCATTCAAATTCTACATATGTACATATGAGTAGTTCTATTTTAGTTTTCAATTTTGGAAATTTATTTTGAAATCAAAAATTTTTCAAATTTAAATAGCTTGTTGAGGTAACTTTAAAAATTTATTTAATTTACGAATGAATTTCTATGCATGCGTGAATATGTATTCTCATTGAAGAAATTAAAAGTTTCATTTTATATATTTATATTTATTTATTTATTTATTTAATTTATATAAGTCTTTTTACTATACAATTACAATATTCAATTCAGTTTGATTTGGTTTAATTTAGCTTATATGATTAATTTTATGAAATGTATAACTCCTTACTCGAATGCATACACTCGCACTTATACTTAATAAAATATATTTTTGTATAATAATTATAAGATTTTAATTTTAATCTGATTTAATTTATACACGCTTATTAAAGAGACAATAATATGCAATATTAACAAAAAATAAATAAATAATTTTTTTTTTTTTTTGTATATGGTAATATGTATTACCATATATTACATTAAATTACCACTTATAGAAAAGTGCAGATTTGTACAAACCATTGAATATTTTGGCTATTGTTATATTTTTATTGCTTTTATTAAATTTATTATTTTGGTGTGATTTTATAATATTAAAAATTTAAATTTGATAATAAAATTGAACAACGTGTAATAACAAAATAGTAAAAAATAATAAATTTTATACGATCATAAAAAAAATTATATAAAAGAAACGATCAATTGATATTGAAATGAAATGTTGAATTATTTAGTAGAATGTTATAATATACAACTTCAACTAATATTAATTAATTGGTTATATTGTTGAAATGTTGTTTTATTTAAAAGTATTAGTATAACTGTTCTGTACGTAGCTATAGCTTATATTTTCTGAAATTTATAAAGTTCTTGAAAAGAGTAAATTGCTTTTTTCACCAACAAAAAAATAACTATTGGGAATTATTTTTAAGTACTATTTTTATGTAAAGGAATGAAAACTGTAGGATCAGTAGTATGGTATACTGACAGTTCCAAGGAAATAAATGGAGTAGGAATGGGAGTATATGAAAAAACCTCAAATGACCATATTCATTCAATCCTAGACTCTACAAACACAGTTTTCCAAACCGACATACATGCTATAGAACTCTGTGGGCGAGAGAATATAAGAAGACATTACAAAAAACGTAAAATCTACATTTTTTCGGATAGTAAAGCAGCCATACTAGCTATTAATTCATATACCATTACGTCAAAGCTAGTATGGGGCTGCTTAGAAATACTCAAAACCCTGGTAAAAACAAATAAAGTCACAATAATGTGGGTACCAGGGCATTCCAGCATTGCAGGAAATAAAGCTGCAGATTATCTAGTTATAAAAGCATCGGACACGCCTTTCATAGGACCACAAGACTGTGGGATTCCTCTGAGCACAGCTACGATGCAATTAAAAGTTTGGGTAGAGCAAAAAACTCTGGATTTTTGGGCCAACGTTACTGGTAATCCTCAAGCAAAAATGCTCATGTCTGAGCGCTCCCTCAAGAAAACCAATAACAACAGGCCCCTGCCTAATAAAGAAATGCCTTTATAAAATGGGTCTAACCGAAAACAACTTATGCAGAATATGTGAATTAGAGGAAGAATCTATTGAACATATACTATGTGAATGCGAAGGGCTAATCCGTAGCAGACTTTGCCACTTGGGAACAACGTTCCCCGAACAATGGCAGCTATCCAGCATACCATTAAAGAATATCCTGAGTGTAATCTCAAATTAAGTGTCCTTAAGAACTCCAGAGACTTAATAATAAAACCAGATTATCACAATAAGCCCATTTGCGGCTGCGATGATATATGGACTGCATCCCTTCAGATATTCGAAATCAAAAGCAAATCAAATGAAAACATTGAAAAACGTACATAAATGTATCAGATATATCGATTATGCAAACTTCGTAGCTGCATTTGATCTATAATAATAAAACTAGTGGCTCCCCTGTATAATTACACAGAAGTGGATTTTCAGAATCGATTTTATATGAAATAAATATGGTTGCTTTCTGTACAATATGATCATTGATTCAAAAACTTTCTATATACATTATAACGAAATCAGTTATAATATTTTTTATAATATCTTATATTGAGTAAGGTACCACAAAAACAGTAAGGTACCACAAAAACAGTAAGGTATCACCTACTTACTAAATTTCCAAATAAAATTTAACGTACAACAAAAAAATAATATGTGCTAAAACGAAGGAACAGCATTGTTAACGTCTCTTGTCCCTTGTGGGAAAAGTCTTAAGATCGTGCAAATTGTTGATTTTTATTGGTTTTTTGTTTTTTTTTCACTATGAATTTACGTTTTTATATGGAAAAAAATAGTAAAATAAATATTGAAAATTAAATTTTCTTTAATTTAAAACTAAAAGTGTAGTGAATGCAATTCGAGAAAATTTTGTTTATTTTATCAAATTTGAATTTCAAAACAACAACAACGAAAACTTTTGTATATATTTTTGTTATATTTTTCATTAAAATTTATAGAAATAAGGAAAATTTAGCACAAAAATCAATAAAATATTAAATTTGAAGGTTTTGTGGTACGGTGTCGTTAATATTTCTTTGGACTTGTATAATATAAGATATTCAGGGTATATATGACAGATAACTATTAGTGGATTGACGCCGAAGGAAGAAAAAATGAGAATGAATTTGGTGACTTTAGCTTAAATTTTGGTTATTGTTAGATATATATATGTAGTATTAGTAAATTTGTTTGTATATTATGTGTTTCTCTTTATAATTCTTAAATTTAGTTTATAAATTTTATATTATAACAAACAATATAACACAAAATTTTTCTTTTATATTTTCATCCTATCCATTATAAAAATTTTAAAAAGTTCCCTACTCTAAGTTTATTATATTGAAAGCTTACATATACTAGTGTCCATCTCCTTTATTCATATTTTTAAATTGTAGTAATGTAAATAATGTTTTCAAATAAAATAAATACAAAATAAACAAAAATATAAATGAATTAGTTTGACCACAAAAATTATTGAAAATCTAAAACTATACAATATGCATCAGAAGTCTAAATCTATAGAAAGTTTAGTACAAACATTAGAATCTTAGAATAATTATAATATTATTAGAAGTCTAGATCTATACAAATTTAGAATTGAATAAAAATTTAATAGTTACAGAAGCTTAGAACTACATAACTAGTTTAGAAACTTACAACTACACATACCAAAAATCTAAATCTATATAAAAAAAATTAGAATTAATTAAAATTAAAGTTGAAGCAAAGATACTATAGTATTATATTATAATCCTTGGTTATGGAAATTGCTAAGAACTATTATATGTATATAGTAAAATAAGTTTAAAATTTTAGAATAACAAACCAAAATATTTCTATGGAGGGCAAAGGAGTACAAATGAAAAAAAAATTAAGTTTTTAGAACGAAGAATTCAATTTTATATACATATATTATTATGTAATAAAATAACTGAATTACATTTTTTTTAATTTAAATTAATTTCTATTGTTATCAATACAGTGTAAATTGACTTATAAATTTTTGGTCGTTCAACTTTATAAAATATTTAGTAATATTGTTATTACCAATGTTTTTTTTAAATAAAATTGAGTTATAATATTATGTATTTACAGAAAAGGGAGTCTGAGCCTTGCATTACATTTTTGAGCTTATATTGCTTTCCCACCATAGAATTTACATATAGTTTAGCTTACCTGAGCAGAGTACAATATAAAATAATTTATAATTTTTCAATATATTAATAATTTTATTAATATATAAATAATAATATAAATTTCCAATCTAATTCGAATATCTTCATTTTATGTTATATAGTCTGCTATTGAAATCACAACATTTAATAAACAATTCTATACTTTTATTTATTTATTTTTTGGTTTGCTTATATTTTTTTAAAGTTTATTTGCAGAGGCTTGTTTTAAGATTTTAGACACAAATAATTTTAAAAAATTAACATAAATATGAACTTTATTCAGTAAATTGGAAAATAATTTTTTTTATTCATAATAATGTATATATATAATATTATAAAATATGTATACAGAGTATGATTATGAGAATTTAATTTTAAATTAAAATTTATAATTTATTTTACTATTATTGAAAATACGATATACAATTTCGTACGATTAATAAAAAGCTTTTTGTTTATTTTAAAATTCAAATTAAAAAATATCATATGCTACTCACATATATGTATATCGGTACGGTAGGTACTAATACTCTATATTGAATTAATTTTCAAAGAAATTTCCTGAATTTGAGAACGTGTTTTGAATATTATTGAAATTCTTAGTTAATTTTTTTTATATGTATACGTAATTAAATTACAAATTAAATTCGGTATAAACAAACAAATTTTATATTATGATGTGTACACAATTAAATTTATATATTTCAATTTTAAAATTAAAAAAATACAACAGTATTTTTAATAAAACTATTGTGAATTCAGTTTTTATAACAGGGACATATATATATATATATATATATAAATATATATAATATATTATGTGAAATGTATACATATATGACAAAGAAAATAATTTTGTTTTGATTTTTAAAGGTTATTCAGGTTATTCTCTCGAATATTTTTTTATTTAATCATTTTCGCTTTTAAAATTTTAATACCTTTTTGTATATGGTATATATATAAATAAATAAAAAGTATAAGTTTGCAAATAAATATTGGAAGTTATAAAAAAAAATTTCAACAGGATGCTCATATTTTTCTAAAACTGAGATAAATACACATACATACATAAATGGATCCATGACACTTAGTCTAACCCATTTTTCAAAAAGACACATGGGCCTAATATGAGTTAATAAATAAGAAATTATAGCACAATTTTATTTTATAATAATAATTAAAATAATTTGTTAATAGTTTTTTTGCAAAAAGGATATTTTTAACAAAAGACTTCAACTTCGCTTGTTTTAATTAAATTTGAATTTAATTTTTATTGAATACGCGCACTCTTATTTCAGGTCTTAATTGCTTTAAGCTCAATGTACAAAGTACAATGATTTATAAGAAACATAGGAGACTTACGCAGGGCCGTCTTTACAAATTTGGGCGCCCTGGGCTTTGGTTTAATATAACGTAAAAATGCTAAAAGAATGAAATAGTTTTAAAATAAGTTTTATTTTAAAAAGGCAAATTTTTATTCTGTAATATATATGCATGCTTAAATATAATAATTATTTATTACTTTAAAAACTAAAAGATACAATTTAATATTAAATATTTCTTTTCCGACATTTATTATTGGCAAAGTTATTTATTATTTCATTAAAGTCTGTAGTTTCTAATATATCTGCTTCAATTGATAATACACTTAAATTTTTTAGTTTAGATTGTCCTAAAGACGAACGTAAATAATTTTTTATCCTTCTAAGGGTCGAAAATGACCTTTCCCCACTGCCATTTGTACATGCAATACTGAAAAATATCCGTAGAGCTGTTGTTATATTTGGAAAAGTGCATTAAATTTGCAACTCAATTATTGTTTTCAAAATCAATTGATATTTCGAAAAAGCCTTTAAGTTATCAGATAATAAGTTGATATGCTTGAAATGCATGCATTCCTCAGCTAACCCTTCTTCTAGATCTTCATGGTATTCTTTATATAAAATATTCGCCTTTTCTTAGTTAGTTAGGTAAAAACAATTTATGTGTGATGAAAAAAAAAAATTATGTTTTTTAGGTAATTTAAAATTTATATTTTAATATATGATCTGAGGGCGCAATATATTAGAATAATATTATTATACTTCAATAGATTTCGCCCTCAGATCACCTCAGATCAATTGCGCCCCTGGGCTACAGTCCAATTAGTCCTATGGATAAGTAGGGCCTGGACTTACGTAAACTGATCAGTGTCATCATATGTATTTTTTTAGATATTCAGAATATATGAGGGTTTTAAAAATTTTTAAACTTTATAAAGTTTTGTTAATCAGCCTTTATTTGAGTGATAATTTTAATTATAGATTTAATTAGATATTTCAAAAGTAATAGTGCATATTATGTAACTCCTTTACCAAGGCTTTCATAATGGGTTAATTTTTGGGTCGATTTCATTTAATATAATGTTAGGAAGCGTTCAGACCTTGTTTGTGGATTTTGTTTGATGGTTTACACATCAAACATTATCATTAAATTTTAAGTTTGTTTAATAAACTATTCTAGAACTTTTTTGTGTTCAGTAGTTTCCGTTAATTAAACTTTTTTGTCCGATGATCATTAGATTGTGCAAATCAGGTCTAAATTGATTTTTTTTGTTCTGAATTTTTTTGATAACAGTTTTGGACAACTTATTTTGTTGTTGTTTTTTCTTCAAATTTTGACAGTTAAACAAGGAATTTTTAGTATAATGAGAGTAAAGAAAAATTAGAACAAAAAAGTTAAAAAAGTATCAAAAAAAGTGTTCAGTAGGTTTGTTTGTTCTATCTGGTTCTAAAGTGTTTGACAGTTAATTGTCATTATTCAAAACTTTTCTGTACAACTCTGCCCTAGATCTACTGAACAAACTTTTTATTTCAAAAATTTTAATTACATATTATGTCAAAAGCGTATTTAAATAATATTGCAAAGAAATTTAGTAGTTGAAACAGAAAACAGAAACAAAAAAGTGTAATCAAGAAACTAGTAACGGTCGGTTTCGATTTAATAAAACATTTTTAATACTCACAACTTTTAATATCAAAAATGTTTGATGAGAACAGGATAATATTGTTTTATTTTTATTTTTCAAAGTTTGTTATCTTTTTTTTTTACTTAGACCAGCCAGTGAGGACCATTGTGATACCACCCACACTTACATTGCATAAAAACCTACTGGTTAAATCCATTTTGAGCTTTTTACAAAGTGGTGGAGGTCTTGGATTAAATGTTACATAATTTTATTAAAAATTTTTTTTTATGTAACTCTTAAGGAAAATCAATGTGAATACCCTAAAGGAGTTGTTGGTTTTTAAGTCATTTTTTTTTAACTTTATTTAATAGGTTTGATTTCAGAACTTTTGATGGTTCACTATGTAAATTAATTTTAATATTATCAATGGTTAACATGATCTTAGTACTATATTTAAATATTTACATTTTCTCTTTTACACGAAATTGTTATAAGTATAGTATAGAATAATTTTTAAATGGAACGTTATTTTTGTTGTATAGACATATTTACTTCTGTTATCTACTATTTACAAAAAACTGAAGTAATTGAAAGTATGGTTCGATTCATTGAAATATCAGGGATAAGATAGATTAAATCCGAAAAGAGGGATGTTACAGTATAAGAATAAAGGACCAAACCTCATTTAAATATTTAATGTGATATAGCTATGATGTGGTACAGAAATCAGTATACGTAGTTCTGATTAATTGTGTTAGTGTTCTATAAATAGTAAGACAATACCAAATAAGCTATAATATTTTATTATAGGTTTTATGAATCAAATATTTTGTTAAAAACATTAATAAAAATTGTTTAAACATTAAAGACCAACATTGAAAGTAAATTGTTTTGCATCAAAATATATTTGGTGTGATTAATGAGTTCAAATATGTTTTTCTTTCGCTTGCTAATCCACAATCACTCATACTTATATCAAAATTTTCTTATTATTCATGTTCCTGAAAAAATAAATATAAGTAATTTAACGAATTTTTCCATATAACCATCATCAGATTTTATAAAATAATAAAAAAGTTTTTATATATTATAATATATATTTATAATGATTATATAGGTATAAGTATATTTAGATAAGGATGTGCAATATTTTCTCTTCTTGAACCGAAAGTTTTTAGAAGATGCCAATTTAAATTTGATTTTGTTCTCTTTTTATTCTTGCTTTCTTTTATAATCATTTCTTTGTAGTATTAGTGAAATTTTATAGTATTGATTGAAGAATATAGAAATCGAATATAAAACCTTGCGTAGTAGCTGAAAGGTGACTGAATACTTTTAAAACTTTAATGTGATTTTGTTTTTACCAACTTTTATTTTGAGAAACAACAGTGTTTTTGCCAATATTTAGTATATTGTAAACAATACGCTGATAAATACATCTTTGTAAGATTTTTTTTTAATTTATTATATCACGTTTTATTAAATATTTTTTTTGTTGTTGTTAATATAGAATGAGTGAATGTCCTTCAAAAGGATTTTTTTTTAAATTTTTTAATACAATTAAAGAAATAAAATTTCGTCATTATATTGATATAATTTTGATTATTTATTTTTTGTTTTCATTATATAAGATAAATTTTAATTTGATTTAAAAGGATATTAGAATATCAGGCAACATATTATTATCATTTACATATAATATAATATAATAGATAGAAGGGTATACATATGACAAATAATAAGAAAGTGTGTAATTTAGTGTTCCATAAACTGATTAAGAAAAGCTGAAATAATCAGCGTCATTTAATAAGTAGTTGGTGAAATAATGAGATCACAAACCTTAACGTTTTTAGTCAACGGAAAACATTTTGAAAATGCGAAATAAACTATATTTTTTAAAATATTTTTTTTTATGTGGTTGAAAACGAACGGGAAGATGAAGTTGTGGAACGTGAAGTTGTGTTACACGATTTAAGAAAGAAAAATGTTTAAAAAAAACTTTAGAATCTGACATACATATCTAGTACATGTATTGTAAATTGTCAATTTTTATTTTTAATAATTAAATTATTATAAATATTAGAAAAAAGATAAAACGATTATTTTTTATTTATTTATGTGACTTTTAGTTTTAATTGTTTTATGGTACTTGAGGATTGTAGTATTTGTATTATATTGTAGATATATTGTAGAATGTAAGTATTCATTTGTTTCATAGAAAATTATTCTTATTAAGCTCATATTTTTACAGCATAATTTTACATATTTCGCCTGTTACAGAATATTTTAAAATTAAGAACATATATTTCGGTATTTTGGCGTTTTTAAGCATTTTAATTGGCATATTTCTTCCAAGCTATTATTATATTCGTTCCAAACAATTTTTACTTTTCACAATTCAACAAAATCACTAAAATTTCTTAACACCAATGTTATTTAGTTAGTTTCATTTTAAAAGCGCGAAATTTTTTTTTTTTTTTTTTAATAAAACTTGTAAAACAATATTTTTATTTTATAAACATTGCTAAATGTAAACATTTTTAGTTTTGGTTGCATATGTATGTGTTTTAAACTTAAGAAAGTGTTATGAACAATATTTGGTCTGCATGGTAACTCGCAAATTTACATAAATTTATATAAATTTATCCAAATTCCTGTATGTTTACTTTTTTATTTGCACGCTCTTTACAAATTTTTGAGAAATTTAAGAGAATTTTATGTTCCAAACGTGACGTCAGAGCTCTCTCTTAAATAAATTTTTGCAAAATGAAATTTCTATTTGCAAAAATTTATAAAAATTTATTGTTAATTTTTTGTTGTTGTTTTAAATGTCAATAAAATATTTTTCATATAAAACGTAGTATACCTAAAATAAATAAAAAGTTGTATACCTAACCTGAAAACTTATTTATATAACTTTTTACCGACAAAATGACCAAAGCCACGAAAAATTATTTAATTTAATTTTTTTCAACAAAAACATTCAATAATTTTACAAAAAAATTCAGAAAATTACTAAATTAATTCAAATTTAAAAAAAATTTTATAACCTAAAAATCAATTATTTTTGACATGAAAAAATTTGGATAAATTTATGTAAATTTTGCGTATCTACTCTTATTTGCAAAAGAGAACATTTAAACTATTCTCGCAGAATTTTATGATCACGTGATTTTTCCTCTCATTTGCAAATTTTTGCAAATAAAAGTAAACATACAGACCTAGGTATTGCACCTATAAAATGTGTTTATGATGAAAAAATGTTTTGCTGTGTACAAAAAAAATCGACGTACAATATTTTTAGAGTATATTTTTGATTACCTTATGATGACAAATATATTTATACATTATACTTAATCATCATATTATATAATTATTTGATATAGTTAAGTATTATAACATAGATTTTACAAGAAATTTAAGATGAATGAGCTTGAAAATGCTATAATGATATTTTGAAAAAAACGAATACATATATCTATTTTTTTCAACAATTCTAATTTTCACTTTTCTTTACACAAATTAAAATAATTATTTATTCTTTTTGAAATTTTTTAAAAAATAATTCGATATTTCTATTAATCACCGTTATTTTGTTAATTTTTAATTTCTCTAAAGAAAATTGTTCATTTTTTTTTATTTTCGATTTGCCTTGAACTTTCCAATTACCTACCCTATTTTATTTATTTTCAACCACCTTCATTAAAATGACATATTATGTAATGCCTATCTTTAGATTAGAATATAGAATAACAGTTTTAATGCCAAGTAATCCATCACTCAATTTTAAAAAACAAATAAAATACTTTTTTTTCGAATATAATAATTAAAGTGAAAGAAAATATGAAAATCCATATTTTTTAAATCTTTCAATGAAGTTGATTTATTCTTGAGTGTCATTAATGTGATTGGAAATGATTCACGAGTAGATATATGCATATTTTCGATTTCATATAGTATTTAAAAGAAAAAACATTCTCTTACTAAAAATATAATAATAAAATAATTTTCCACTTATTCTAGATGTTACATGGTGACACTTGACAGAAATTTTGAGTTTAACTTTAGGTTTTATATTTATGTAATATATTTTTTTATTTATTACTTACTGACTTACAATTGTTTAAGACGAATATTAACAACGTTGTTCGCTATTTCCCACATAACTTTTCTTCTTTTTTTTTTACTTTTCTTTAACTATCCTTTCCTTTTTCAAATATTCAACGTCGCAAGTACTTAAAGGTTCATAACCTAAGTTTTAGCTATAATATAAAACAAAATATAGGTAGGTTAATAAATAATATGATATAGGACACTTATCGTTTTCTAAATAAAATAGATTCAAACCTTTAAAAATAGAAATTATCTTTCATTTTGTGTTTTTATTTTTACCTCAGAGTGTAGTTCACTCAGAACTGCTCAGGGTGCAGATCTGTTTATTTCCAAAAATTTTCAGATTTCGCAGAGTTAAAAGATAAAACTTAATAAAAATTAAATTATATAATATAAATTGTTTAATATAATAAATATAAATTAATAAAAATTAAACATTAATTAAATTAAGTTTTGTTAATATTTTTTTAATTTAAATCGTATTTGTATACCTACAACAATAAAAAGTAGAAGCTTTACTCGGAACATTTTTGTATTTACTCAAAGTTTCAGAGTTTGTATGAAATTTAGCTCTGCTTAAATTGAATTTAATTACTCAATAACATATGCTCAGAGCATTATTGTTTTGATTAGAAAAAGAAAAACGATTATAGTTTCGAATAATACAGCGATAACAAACATCAACGTAAAGTAAGATTTCATAAAGTGTAATGACAACAAACAATGAATAAAGAATATCTGTGACAAATATAAGTGATAATAACAAATAATATATCAATATACAATGAACAGAAGTTTCATAGATTAGTTTCCATTTGAACTCAATTTCTTGCCATTTCAACTCAATTTCAAACATCCTGTCCATGTAAAAAGTAATGTTTTTAATAACAATAAATTCGATTTTGTAGATTTATTCACTTAAACCAAAAAAAAAAAATAAAAATAATAATAAACATAATCATGATCTCTGTCTCTGCCATAGCCTTGAAAGTATATTTTCTTCCTCTCTGTTATATTTATTTTCTCTCCTCCAAAAAAATTTTAAATAAAAATAAATTTCAAAAATGAAATAAAAAAAGATATTTTCACTTTTTATGATCATTTTTTTTTTTCTTAAGAAATTTATGGTAGGCATACGTTCTCAGATCTTTCTTATTGTTTATATTATTATTATTATTATTGGCTAATTTTCAAAAAATTTGTTTTAGCTTAGTAACATACCTAATCGGTGTAAAAAAAAAACGTCACTTTCAATTAGATTTTTTTGTTTAGTTTTCCTTTTTTTTTGTACTACAGTTCTTATTAAAAACAACCTAGGAGAATTTACATTAAAACTTGGTAAATATTTATAAAAACAAAATAATATTTGTTAAATTTTAAGATCTATCAAGTAATTTGGATGATAATTTTGAAATATGTACATATATGTATACTATTTTCAAATAAAATAGAATATAATAAGTACATATATTTCTTAACATTTCTGAATAGTGGACGGTATATTAAAATAAGTTAATATTAATATTAGTAAATTTATTCAAAATATAACTGATCAAAGGGACATTCTTATTCCTCTAATCCTCAACCAGTTCAAGCTGAGCATTTTCGTGTATTGTTTAAAATCTATGGTTTGAAATGTAATGTTTACTTAAAAAGTTAACGTTTATGCTCTCGCTTTCTCGCTTTTCAAATAGAAATTTATTTAATTTAACTTATCTAACACGTGCGCTTATAAATATTTGTCGTCAACGGTATGCGTGTTACATAATTATTCAATACGCTCAAGTACAGGGTATAAAATATTAAATAATTCAGCAAATTATAAATGCGTTGTTGCATATTCTTTGAAATAATAAAAAAAATTCTATGGTAATTACTTAGTTGATGTTCTTGAGACCTGACCTTACATAATGTTAATCACATTTTTTTTTTATTTGTTTATAACTCTAAAAGTTTAAAAAAAATTAAATTATGATGACGATTGAATAATAATACATAAATAAAGAAATTCTCATGATCGCTTTTTTTTCTAATTAAAAAGAATTTATACGAAAAATAAAATCAAAGGAGAATGTTTGGTTTTCATTTTTCTCAGGTTTTTGACTGAGGCGATCCCCTTTTTTCGATTGAAAAAAAAATTATATTAAGATTGCAATATTGTACTACGAGTAAAAGAATAATGCATAATGAATTTCTGATTAAATTGATTGATGCTTAAGCTTTTGCAAAATCTTATTGATAGACTCTATAATCACTATATTTTTTTTATTATTTTCTGCTGATTTTGTTTTTTTTTTTATTTGTTTATTTAATTAACTTTTATAGCATAAAATTCGTTACAATCTGATACACATATTATTTTCTTAAATATTATTTATACACGTTTCTATATCATATATGTATAACAATACTTTTCCAATATTTCCACCTTCGGAAAATACCTGAGTTGGATCTAATTGTTAGAAATAAGTTATCTATTGTTAAGCGGCCTTTATTTCTTGTTATACTTCTAATTAGATTTTCAGTATGCATTTGAAGTTTATTTTCGAGAACCTAGATTATTTTAGTTCAGCTTCGACAAAAAAAACCATAATATGTGTAGGAAATTTTGAAAATACAAGTTGACGCTTTGAAATATCATGCGCATAACCAAACAACCTATACTATAGCTATAAGACCTTACATCAATCACAAGGTTTTTCCTGAAACGCAAATTTTCAAGTCGGTAAGAAAAACCGATTACCTCGTGCAAATAAGAAGTAAAACCCAAATAAAATTATTTATAGTTTACTTAAAAATTATTCAGTAAACTGTAGATTTTCCAATTGACGATGGAAAAAAATAACAAGTGTTAATTAAAATCAATAATTTTAGAATGTCAATTGATATTAGGTAAAAATAATAATGAATCATGAAAATCCCATTGATAATCAAATATGCTTGCAATTAGTCGTCAATTATATTTAATGAATTCATTGTCAATGCAATAAATTTTCACCGTTAGTTTACTATGTTAATTAAGTATTCATTAATTTTTATTGAAAGCTTCACTTATTATGATTTAATTTAAATTTGTGTATTTGTATTAGAAAATAATCTTGATTGTAACTTTATTCTAATTATGTATTATCTTAATAAATAAAACTAATTTACGGAAAATATAGAGTAAACAAAAAAAATTAAAATTAGAATAAAACTTTTTTTATTTTTATAGTTTTTTATTAGCTATATTGTACTTTCAAAGTCTCTTTCATAAAAGCTTCCTATATTATAACTAACATTTACTATGTTTTTTTTTTGTTTTATCGAATTATGTTAGTTTTAGTCATGGTTTTGTCAATGTTTACTCTCCTACCGAAAATCATTAGCAAAATACCAAGAAATACCTAGTTTTCGATCCGGTCAACAACAGATCAGTTATGTGAAAAGTATTGAGAATACAACATTGATGCCTTCCAACTTTTTATAGGCTTAAAACAGGCAGTATATACAGGAACAAACTTTCAAAAACCATTTCAAAAATAATTTTGGAAAATACAACAAATCAAATAAATATTCAAAATGAAACCACATAGAGCTGTGATTTCAACAACTGTTCAGTCTGGCTCTGAAAAAAGAAAAATATTTTATGGTAAATTTATAAATAGATCAACTTAAACTATTGGCTATGCTAATTATATTGAGATTCTTGGACCTTTGATTGGTAGGAAGTTATTTTTCTGGCGGTGGAAATAGTAACAAAAGGTGTAGACCTAAAAATTAATGATTAAAAAAACAAAATGTTGATTCAGTCTAATAAAGGCAAACATTACCATTGATCAATTTAATTTTGAGGCATTCCTTGTTTTCATAAATACAAACCTGCAGTCAATCTGCATATTCTGAATTTATGAACACACTTGTCAGATTTTACTGAATGCTGTTCATAAATGCAGACTCAAAGTCTACTGGGCGTCAACTTGGCAGAATAAATTTTTAGTATGCATAAAATTTTTTGAAGTAGTTTTCTTTGTTGTTTTGAGTATTTTAGTTTTTGTTTTGTTATTTAAAAAAAAATGTTATTTTCAAAATGTCAGTATTAATGAACAGAAACTTTGAAGAATTGTCAAGTAAAGGTAAAATATAGGTAGTCAGTTTGCAGCATATATGAATACACCCATTACTTACCAAAAACTTAAAATATTTGATCACCGTCATTACTTCAAATAATAACGAACAAGTTGAAATCCTATCTCGAATAAATGCTACCAACAAAATATACTTTTCAATTGTTCCTATCCTAAAGTCATAAAACATAGTATATCGTCAGATTAAAATAAGATCATATAAAACCATCAACAGAACTATAGTGACATATAAAAAACGAGAGGGAATACACTGGATTTGTTTGAAAGAAAAATATTCAAGCCAAATATTGTAAGATCCAATCAATCGATGAAAATTTATTTTAAAGCATTCGATGCAATCACGAACATTCACGAAGTTAAAACGTCTCTAATATGCTGAACATATGCAATGAATGTTAAGAATGTTAAGAATGATAAGAGAGCCCTTACTAAAATATTATACGCGAATTCTGAGGGGAGAAAATGTTCAATCTGCCAACCAGGGTGAGATGTGTAGATCTCCCCTTTGCATAATTTTATGAGAATCTGAAATAAATAAAAAAAATATGGTTTGTCGACTATTTATTAACGCTAAAATCAAGTTTTTATAAGAACTAATGGTTCGTTGTATTTCAAATTTCACAGAGGCAACTGGAATAGTGGAATGGTCACTTTTGTCTGTATGTCAATTATCTCTTTTGGATCTAATATTCATATTAATTTCGAATTAGGCAAATGGAATTGATTAAAATGTACATGTGATTAAATGGAAAATTATTTATAGGTTACTTACTATTAAATTACTTGCATGAGTGCTTTAGATATCTTAAGATCTCCCAAAATACAATTAAAAACATCTTTTGTTGTTTATCAAATTAAAAAAAAAAAAATTATTTTTCTAAATAATATATTATATAAATAAGCCGTCATTATATATATATGTTTAGAATACATTTAAGGAAGTACATAATACATATACATATTAATAAATAATAAAACATTTTTTTTGAATTCTCAAAATATCATCAATTTTTTTTATATTGACCCCTAAGAGGGCATCTTTATAATTTAATCAATGAAACATACGAATTTTTTTTATAAGCATTTGCGCTGCTTTTTAAAGAAGTAAAAAAATTAAAAGGGGTTTTTCATTCTAATAAACTGCTTCCGTGATATACATATAAATAAAATAACTGTAAATTTCTATTAAATAAGAACTACATTGTTTTTTTATTATTTTAATATTATTATTAAATTAACTTTAATAAATGTATTAAAAATGTAATAAAATTGGTGTGTGTTCTTAATATCTGACAAAATATCATACAAAATGTCAAAAGTTTATGACCATAAATTGTTATTTTCTGATTTCTAATACTCAATCAACTACACTGGTATAAAATTAAAAACTTAATAAAAAAATATTTGACAATTTTCTCTGTACAATTTCGTATGTGTTTGTATATAAACAAAAATCTTAACAAAAACTACGTAGGTCGGTCAAAAGTTTTTTTTTTCCTTTTTCTATTAAATTCAATTTTCATTCATAAAATTGTACCTAGTGGTAATTTAATTTAATTGAAAAATTTTTATTGAACTAAATTAAAAAAAAATACTATATTAATTTAAATGCAAAATTGAATAATAAAAAGCAAAAATTGTCTTACCAATTTTGAATAAAACAGTAACAAAAAAAAAGTGGGTGTGGTAAATAAAGTTTTTTAAGTGAAAATACGTTACAAATATTATGATGACAAAATAATATTTCATTAAAACATTTTTTGACATACGTCATCTGATGATGAATAAATTTGCAATTTTTGAGGTTTGTTTTTTGTTTTTTTTGTAATTATTTATTTGTTTTTCTGTCCACAATTCAAGAAATAAATTTTTATGACATTGTAAAAGGCTTTTTTTGTTTTTGTTAATTTCGTTTTTTTTTTTTGGGAAATTATTAATTTTCATTTATTTTTAAAATTATTTGTGTAAGCAAATTTTTATATTTTTGTTATATTTAATTTAATATTTTAATGTCATGTTTGTTTTTATGAATACTAGCTATATACAATTAAAAAACGTGTTTATTTTAAATTAGTTAAAAATATTTTTAGCACAATTTACAAATAATCATTAGTAATTTAGAATTTCATGACTTTGGTTTTAGGTATAACGTAAATGAGTTGGTGCACGTTTTAAATTTTTAAGACACGTGTAACTGATAGTTAAGTATTATAAATCTTATATAAATTTATGATTATAAATAACAATTATATTGATTTATAATTAATAATAACTTTTATTTTAAAATAAAATATTATATATACATTTTTTTTCTTTATTAATTCAAAAGTAAAAGTAATTGAGATTATAAATAAAAATTTTAATTTCTATCTTAGCCATATACTGTATGATATTCAAAATATTTTTTGAATAATAAATAATTTAAAAATAAAATATATACATAAATAAAAAGAAATGAGTTTCTATTTTTAACATTAAATATCTGATTATTATTGTTAAATATACTTTGTACAAGTAAACTTACCAATGATTATCACTGGTTACATATTCTAATTTTTAAATAAAATAGACGTCCAAATATATGGAAATGAAAACGGAGTTATATAAAACTAAATTTAAAAAAATTTAAATTGCAACATGCCAAAAAAATGAACTAAATTATTAAATAAATTAAATATCCCCGACTTTATTTCTAAAACTAAAATTTTTTTGTCATATAATATATTCAATATTGCGGTACAATAGCCCAAACCGAGCCTTGGCATTCTCATATCAATCCAATTTTAGGATTATTCTAAGCTTTCCTAACTTTGAATTCTTATTAGTTTTTACAATTTTTATCAAATGTACGATATTAAATTGGAGCCATCATAGAATGAAATTTGTATGAAATCTCTGGAAAACTGAAGATTCAGTCATCTGTATAGATAATGCATTAATACCAAGACTAAATATAGATATGGAATGTTTTTTACGTTACAAAGTCAAATACAAATCAATATAATCAATAAAAATAAAATTATATACTCATATATGATATACGTTGAAAATAGTAAGCCACAAACCAAGTCCCTCAATTAATTCCAAATTAATATAACTTTATAAATTTTCATCAAAATTTCCCAATTTATTTTTTTTTTATTTTTTCTAATCTTCAAATTTGACATTATATTTACAGAAATTTCACAGTCAAAACAATCTTAAATACCGTATTTCTAAATAGAAAATTTTAGTATCCCTCCTGCTTACTATGAAAATAAACGAAAGTAAAAGTGAAAAAACAAACAAAAAAATACATTTTGTAAACTAATTGACCAGACTATGTTTTTTTAAATTTTTTGATATATAATTTAGAATGTTTGGGATTGTCTCTTACTTTCTGTTCAATGTCAAATTAATAAAAAGAAAATATAAAACGTTAGCAAAAAAAATTATTTTTTATTTTTAAATTTAGAAAATTTTGTGTGCGAGTGTTAAATTTTGCCTTTATTGAGAAATGGACAATTTAAAAGACAATTTTCATAATTCCAGTAGGAATAGTAGTTTTGCAATTTTATTATATTATGTCTATATATTTTCTGTTTATTATAATATCATAATCGATTAGAGCTAATAAAAACATTATGGATATAGAAGATACAAGAAGAAACTGATTTGATGTTGTACTGTAAAAAATTTTATTTTTAAATTTTTAAAAAATAACTGGTTTTTTACCGATTTTTTTCTTTTTATTAATAGTTTTTACCAAATTAGTTCTTATTACTAATATTTATATGTATCAGGGTTTTTATTAATGCGATATAAAATTTGATAAATATGCTCTTAAAAAATTTTATCCTTTCCAAAATTCTTTAAGTTTTCCCTTTGAAAACTCTTTTAGTTATTGATATGAAACATTTTTTTTTTTTGAATTCTTGATTAACTTTTAAAAAGTCATTTCCATCAATGTCAACATTATCTTAACTATCTGTTGTTCTAATGAAATTGAAAATAATAAATCAAGTCTACCAGGTATTTTCATCTTAACATTTTACATATATCTTGAGTAAAATTCTTAATTAATTTAAGTTTCAAATTTGTAAAGCTGGATTTGGTATAAGAAAGATTAAAATATCTGTTTTTTATCTTGTCTTTTCGCTTTAAACTGCACATTAATTTGTATTTTTTCTTCGAGCTCTTTTGTAAAGGTATTTTAACACTTGTTTAAATACCTTTCACTCAATATATTCTATTTTACTAACTCAAATAATTTTTAGTATTTGCATAGCGTCGGGTTTGATTCTGAGCTATTACTTATTGTATTTATCGTATTATTTTGATTGTTTAAATATTTTTTATTAATCAAAATTAAATAATATTGTTTCATATTCAAATTTTCTTTCGATGAGTTTTGGAATATTATTTGCCAATATTAAAAATTTGAATTCCAATAACTCACATTTTTTCAATGTTCTTTACTAAATAACACAAAAACAGTTTTTTTTTTATTAATATCATCGTATGAAAAAATTCGTAATCAATAGACCTAACTAAGTCTAATTAGCAAATACAAAAAGACTAAAAAAAACTTATTTTAGTTTTTGATAAGAGTTTCTAAATGGTAATAAATTTATTATTATTACTACTGTTATTATTATTATTATTATTCATATTTGATAAATACCGCTGATAAATCAACATAATATTAAACTTAACACAAACATAATATCTATCTATCTTTTGTTTGTCCTGAGTAGATTATTTATTATTTTTTTTTTATAAAAAATTTGCGTACAAAACTACCATTCATTGATTAACTATTAAATTTTCATTATAGTATATACATATTATATAAATTATGATTTATTGTATTTCTAGTTTTATCCTAGTATTTTATTTTTATATCTATGTATACCAAAAATTAATATGTTTTTTGTTTTAGATTTTTTTTGGGAAATTATAATATTTAATTAAAATTGATTTCAATGCCAATTTAATTATTATTGTTATTATTATTTAAGTGTCAAGAAACCTTGAATTATTAAATTAATATGCCACATATCCTTCAATATCTTTTAAATTGCTACAATCGAATTCAAGTGGTCCAAATTTAGAACAAAATAAATTTTTTCTTATTATTTCAATTTGTTTTGTTTATTGGGCTTGGTATTAATAAAGCTAAACATGACTATATGTAATCAGCTCAACATTATAGCATTTAGGAATACAGTTTTATGCTTCTCTTGTTTCTTACGATTATTCTTGAAATTAATATTTTTAGTTAAATTGTTATGGTAGTACAGTGAGCTTGTGTAAAACAAAAAATTAGTTCACAATCAGTGATAGGTATGTAACGTACATACTCATTTAGAGGATTAAAAATGAATTCCGTACAGAAAATGTATTTTTATTTAAAAAAAAGTAACGTTGAAAACAATAATAATTATGTTTAATATGAATCAAATTTATAATTTTTCAGTAAGGTAGAGTCAGAAAAAAAAGTAGAGTTTTCTAGTATAATAAAATAGTAGTACATTTGTTATGTTGGTATTAAGTCATCAAAAACGTTCTATACCATAATCATTTATATAAATATTCGTCACATTTCAATAAATATTCGTTGACTTGAGTACATTATTTTCTTTTTATATTTTAATAGCTAAAATTTATATTAACGAAACTTAAACACTTTCGTATCGTTAGTTAGGAAAGGATAGGTAAAAGAAAGGCTAATTGTTTACATTGAATTTTTGTAAATCAAACATGTAAAAAATTGCCCTTCTAGAGAATACAAAAAATGGAATGGGATTCAAATTTTGTAAACATTTTGAATATGAAAGAATTTCCATAATCACTGTCAACGCATCTTAGCATTTTCACGATGTCACGGTGCAGCCTCTTGCGTTCCTCAACGGGATTGATAAAGAAATTTATGAGATGAATAACGCGTTGTTGTCTTCTGTCGAATAAAATTTGCAAACTCAAAGATTCGAATCACACGCCATCTTAGGTTTTATATAGACTTAAACTTTATTTATAGAATATTTAACAAATCGTTAGAAGAACATATTACCCAACTAAAACATATATAGTAATTCGAAATTATGGGATATGTATATAAAGTAAAGAATATGTTCTTTCTATTTATATTTATTCGCATTTTAAGAATGCTTATGTTTTCAGTCGTTTGCAAGTTTTTATCTTGAAACTTTATGATAAACTGAAATGGCGCAAATTTTTGTCTAATAATAAAAACTCTGAAATTTTAAAGGTGTTGAAGTCGATTCGGTTAGTTTTACTTTATTCAAAGTTTTTGGCTCAGTCATGATTTAACGTGCAGTTTAACATCATTGTTCTCTTGCCATTAACTATCGTAGTTTTAGCATTAGATCTTTTAAAGAAATAATACGATACACCAAAGTATAGTATCATCTGGAAAACAGTGAATTGACTTAAAATATATCTATCTATCTATCTATATCTATTATTCTTTTAAATTGTTTTGGTATATGTAATATGTACATACTTATATTTATTATTTGTTTAAATTAAATTAAGAAATTTAGGTTACATTCAGATATCTTTAAGAAAATAATTACTTAATACACTCCTAATTTTTGGACATTTCTTATTATCACATTCTAAATATTGATACAAAACAAAAAAAAATTAAAAAAAGATATTAAAATAATTTTCAAAATTAAAAGTATTTATTTTACAGCCAAATAAATTATTATTAAAAGATACTCAAAAAAAAAAACACATTTAAGTAATTAAATTAAATATTTATTTTTTAAATCCCAAAAACGTCAATTAAAAATTGAAAATTTGTAAATAAAAAACCACCACTTTTAATATACGTATATATATATATATATATGTATAAAAATTCTTTAAGTAAATATGTTATATAAATTAATTTTTTAATTTAATTTTTAAAATTAAATTAAAAGAATAAGAAAAAAACTTTCCATTGATACAAAATACTCTCTTATCATATTTAAATTCTGTGTTCATATTGACATTTTGTTGAAATATTTTAAGACCAAATTATTTCAAGTGTTGACATTATACCATAAATGTGCTGTTGATACTTTTATTTACTTATTAAAAAAAAAAAAAATATATATATTTATCATTGTGTCAATAAAATATGAGAATTATAAAAAAGATTATCTATATTTAATTAATAATCTTTGGAAATTTTCATATCAATAACTATACTTTTACTATTAAGTGGACACCATAATGTGATGACAACCACTTAGTATAACTTTAAATTTATAAATTTTAATTTTTTTTTTTTAATTTATTTTTAAATTATTTTTTTATTTATTAATCATATTTTTTCTTTTTTTTAAATTGTCTCAGAGTTCACTTTTGATTAAAATATTGGTTTTTCTTTTAAAAGACTATACAGACGTTCTAGTTTTGTTTTGATTTTTTGTTACGTATTTCGTTTCAAACTGCACTGATTGTTTTCTTTGTCCGAATTCAAGGAAAGACAAGAACACCAATAAAGTTTACTGCTTATATGTGTACATAATATGTACTCTATAATTGATTAGAATTTTTATTATATTATTTATTAAAAATAATTTTTATTAAAAACAAGATGCAGCGTTCCACAATTTTTTTAAATTTTGTTAGAGGCATTTTATTATATTAAAATTTGGCACACCATTAAGTATGCATTTTTTTTATTTAATTAAATTATATATTATTAAAAAAAAACAATTAAATTTATTTTATTTATCGCATTTAATTTAAGTATAAAAATTAATTTTAATTTTGTAAGTTTAACATTGTACTTATATTATAATCATAAGTTCTTCTATTGTGAATGGACAAAATAAATAAATAAAAAAAAAATATTGTGCTAAATAGAATATTTTATAAAAGAAGAATACAGAAATTTGATTTTGGAAATTTTCAGAGAAATCTCTAATGTTCAGTCTGAAGTAGATACTAGTTTTAATTTAACATAAAAGTATAGAGCAATAAGAAACAAAACAGCCTTTCATTACATTCTCTTCCAAAAAAATTGAGAGGCCACTGAGGCAATATGAAATAAGATCGAATGAAAAAAGTTCAAAACAATCAAAAATGGAATGTTGTAAATTTTCGTACTTATGTTAAGTTTAATTTTATTTAATAAAAAAAAAACAGAAAGAATAAAAAAAAAATTGATTTAACAATAAAAGAGTAAAATTTTTGTATAATTGTCGACGTCGAGTACAAAACACTGAAGAAGTCTGCAAGTATGTAGACGAAGTATTGGTATGTGTAATAAAATAAAAATAAAAATATTCGACTAGTTTCGACAATTATTAATAGTTTTTTATTTTTTGACTTAGAATCCGAATTTATATAAAAAAAAAGTACTTTATATAAAAAAAAAGTACCTTTTCCCATTTAAGAATCTCGATTCCGGCGAATTTCTGTTTTAAAAACCTTATTTCCTGTCCTTCCCGGAAGTTGAAAATATCACCAATCGATAAAGAACCCTTGAATTAGTTGATACAATTTGTTTGAAATTTTAAAATATCAGTTCCTTCCCTTCTTAAAAACTGATACGCATGCTCTGGAACACCCGGTATATTTAGAGATCAAATGCGTTTAACCAACAATTTATGTCTTGACTTTATGTCTTTTGTGAACCTTGTTGATAATGAGTAATAACTCAAGTAATAAAATATTATACAAAATACAAATATTCAAATATATAATGCGTTGTAGAGTACTGGCGTTAAACATAAATAAAATTTTTCTAATAAACTTATTACTATAAGATCTAGTTCAAGAAAATAAAATTTTAATTTTTTAATTAAAATTATCACTATTTTTGGGGTTGAAGAATAAAGATTTATTAAATTATATTCAAGAAATTGTTCCATTTTCATTAATTGAAAGTTGCCATTTCAATTGTTGCAATTCAATTTAATTTTTTGTTGTTTGTTTTAATAGATTTGCTGTCAACGTTATTATTGTGCACCATCCTATGTAACCTTATAATTTATTTTTATCAAATAAAAACTCATTATTGGGTATATATATTATATATATTAGTATAATAGATTATAGCACATTACTGTTAAAACTATAAAATTAACAAATTTGTATATTGACATAACCGTCATATGGTAAATTTGAATGGATAAATACGATACAATGGTAATTTTTATTTTATTGTGAATAACCATGTAAGAACTTGTATAATATGTATGTGCAATATTTCAAAAGGTGACAATTTTTACTTTCTTTCATTTACAAAATTTATATAGAAGAATCTACACTATCTAAAGCTATAAATTTTATGGCAAACTAAGTTAAAGTAATCCCATTATTTTGGTAATTAAAAACAAAAAATAAACTTGTATGTTTACACAAGTTAAAACTCATTCCATCATTAATTTTTTATTAATAACATTAAATTAACATTCTATACACTAAAAAAAAAAAAATTAATTTAACACTTAAATTTATTTTAAAAAAATGAAATACAGTAGAAAATTGTTTTTCAAAGACCAGACACTTAGTTTTTTTTTTATTTTAATAAAATAATATCCAAAATAATATAAATAAAAATTGAATTAATTTTTAGTAATGTATTATAATAAAATAAATTCTTAAATTAATTAATTCTAATTATGAAGAATACTCGTATAATAATTTTTCACTTTAGGTTTTCCCACAATATGTAAATTTTAAAACTACAAGGATTGGTTCTGATCAACAATAAACTTGATTTTTTTATTTTCAATTAATTCGGATTGGTTTCATGGTCAAACATTCGAAAATTAATAAATTAAAGTGAATGTAAATTTAAAATTACATATTTCAAATTTAAACACTTGTTTTGTAATATTTTTTATTTTGTCGCATTAAAAAATTATATAAAAGTTGTTGTATCTTCATTTCAATAGTTACTTTTCTTAATTTTTTTTTTGGCGGAAAGCTTTAGTGATAAAATCAAAAAATAAACACTGCAACAGTGTTTAACAATTCAGCTTATATTTATCGTATACTGAATTGTTAAATACTGCAGCAGTGTTTATTTTTTGATTTCACCTAAATTCATCGTGAAACAACGAATGTATATAACTAAAACTTTTAACAGTAATGGATCTAAAAAAAAGATAGAACTAAACATATTTGGGTTTTTCTCATTAAAATTTAAAACTAGTCTGTTCTAAAGCTATAATACAGCGTCACCTAAAAATTTATTAAGATTTAATTAGATCAACAAATAATTTGAAGAATTTCCCCCTATATATCTATAGAGAATATAAATAAAATCTTTCTATGCGCTATTTTTACATTATATCTAATTATTCGAAATGGAAATAAAAATACATATCTTTATATTGAAGCCATCGATCATGTAACCACCAATAAAAAATCCCTAGAATATAATAGTTGATAATTCGTTGCAAAAACATGAAATGTATATAACAACTTCTAAAAGTTGTCTTAAATACAACCTTATATACAACTTGATATCAACCATGTACCAAGTTTGATTTGTATCAATCTACTCACTCAGTTCTTGTTCTATGATCCTAACTGAAACTTGGAAAACTGCGTTTTTAACTGATTTAGACGTTAATATAGTTTTAACACAGTAATGACAGTAGTTGTCCAGTCCAGACCAATAAAAATAATTTGCTGAGCTTGAATTTTTTATTAATCTAACAATATTACAAAAAATTTAATAATAAATAATTGCTAAATATAGAATTTAATTACAACATTTTAATATTGAATTTTAATAATTAAATTAATAAAGTAATAAAGACATTTTTATAAAAAAAAAAAAATAAATAAATAAATCTTCATTTTATTGGTAAATTTTCTATTCATTGATTAATGAGTCAATCAATAAATATTTTAATAAATGATTACAATATCTGCTAAATAATATTTCCATATTTCTAATGAAATATCTTCTTAATTAAATCAAAATAACAAAAAATACCGCTCAATTATAATACAATACATTTTAATTTATATTAATTTATATTTTAATTAAAAAGTACATATATATAGCTATATAAATATATTTACATCATTTTCACACTTGCTAAGATTTCTTTCGTACCTATAAAAGTGAAATTTATTCAATAAAAAAAATAAACGTAAAAGATAAATAACATAACAACAACACACCCAATTATTTTATATATACATATAAAATTAAGTAATAAACATCAATATTAAAAACTGTAATAATAACATTGCATTATTCCTCCTTTCAAATTCTAAAAAAATTTCTGAAAAATTAAAAAAAAAAATAAACAAATAAATAAATTAATAAAAATGTCAAATTAAATGGGTAAATTTTTGTACAAAATAATCACAATTTCAAAAAAGTGCATTAACCTCTCAATCTATAAAAATTAAAATGTGCATCAACAAATAAATACATATAGGTATACTTATATGTATATACCTACAGTTATAATTTCTTTTGATGCAAATTTTTTTTTTTTTCAACAAATAAGCAAAAACAATAAGAATAAAATAAAAATTGAAAAATTAAGAGACATTATTTTATTTTATTGTGCTGTTGGTGGGTTTGGGTACTATAGTCATATTCATCTCATGTCCATCATTTACTTTCACAATCATATCATAAAAAGTTTGAAAAAATATGAAAATAATTCGATCAGCTGACAGTTTTCTGTTTATTGTGAGATGCGCAATGTCCAACTACATTCATTTAATTCAATTATTCAATAAATTTAATTTTTAACCCTTTAAACAGAGTTTAATAATAGTATTATGTAGGTAGGCTTAAAGGAAATAAACGCTATATTATTTAGAAATTATAACATGTGTAACTTGTTGTATTGTCTGTATTTTATTATTTATTTTCATTCTTTTTATTTTGTTATATGTATTAGAGAACTAGAATTTGAAAGCTGCATTCATCATTGACTTGGTTCACTTTTTATTGATATTAGATTCTTATAATTTTTTTTGATAAAAATTTTAAGTTTGATTTACTTCCCAAAGTCGGTTATCTATCATGATTTTACCCTATTCAGATAATGTTATAGAATACTCAGATATTTTTTGCAAGAGCAGAAAGAACAGAACGATATGCTTAAATCCATTTTGACAGACCTATAAATGTTATTAATATATTTTTCATCTTGTGAAGACGGTATCGTGTATAGATTTGTAACCTGTAATGAATTATATGCAAATTTTCAAAATCCACAATTGCAAATATTATAAGATAAGTTTATATATGCTGTAATGTGAGCAGTTAGAAGAAAAGTCTACTTCAAATGTTGTACTTTCCCTAGAACAAGTTTGTAATCAAGATTTTTTATTTTTTTTGTTTTCCTTACTCTTCTTCGGAGCATAGGGCTTTCACTTGACATTTCCATCGTACTCGATTTACTATGGTACCATCATTTCTATTTCGGAGGCAATGTCTAATTTCATTTTTAATCTGCTTGTACTGTCCAAGTAGGGGATTGGTCTACTGTAGAAGACCACTTTGATAACTTTATCTGCGCTTACGTGGTAAGACGACGCCCTATTTTTCTGCAAGTTGTTGTTGCGATTTCCATCTTTGACGTTAAGATGCCTGACGCTACTATGTTTACTAGGTACGTCATGTCACATACTTTTGTCAGTTGTTGACAATTGTGTAATTATTATTAGTGTTTGTCCAATATTATTTATTATGTTATTTGGTTATTGTGTTATATGATATATATCAGTATTGATATAGATATTGATATAGGTAATATTTTTTAGTTATATAAAGTATTAATTATATTAATAATTTTTATTGATTATTAATTTTATATATAATATTTTTGCTATTTTTTTTAGTTATATTTTATACCCCCCACGGGAATCGAACCCGTGACTACCACATCGTAATTCAAACACATTTCTGTGCTCTAACCGATTAGATCATGGAAGGGATTTGTAAGCAAGATTTAACATTGTCTAAACAGAACATTCCTAAGCAAAATATTCATTTAAGCTATGTGGCTTAACATAACTATTATCAAAGAAGTTAAGTTCCTTTAACTTATTATATACTATGTTATTTGCTACTATATATACTTAACATTTAATACTTGAATGAAGGAAGAACAACTTGCCAGAATATCGCCAGTATTTACCCTTCACTCAGTTGAAGAATTGAGTTTTTAGCTTGGTTCATAATTATTAGAAAAAATTATTTTACGATTCACGTCATCAAATGTAATTTTTTATTAACGAATTTTTTCCTCACTTATTCGGCAATCACTTATACGAAATACAATTTATATTTTGAATGCATTACACTTTATGGTCATATCATACGAATTACACAATGACAACGTAATTTTTTTTTATTAATTTTATTTAAAAATTCAGTAGGTACTTAAATAGGTTCTGTTAAAGAGGAGTTTTTATTGTGGTGTTATTTTTTTGTTTGGTTTTATTTTTTTGGTATTGTAATTTTTATCTTGTTGATCGTCAATAAAACATGAAATTTTTCTCGCGTTCTTATTTCAACATTTTGTATATATTTTTGTTTTTGCTATTTTTTTTTTATTCGTTCACATGTCTTAATAATCATCACCGGTCTCAAAAAGAGAAGAATTTCGAATTTTATTACGAAATTTTTTTATTTCATTATCATCGTTTTTTAATGTCTTTTATCTGTCGCATTGCAATATTGAATTTGGAAGATCTTCAAGAAGAGTTTTTTTTATTTTAATTTAAGTTTCGAACCATGAGGTGTGCCAGTGCGTTATTTTATTATAATCATGATTGTTATCATTATTATTATTATTATTATTATTGCGTATCAGAATGAAGAATTTTAAAGATTTGTGCACGGGAAAGAGCTATAACCACATAAATATTTCAAATTACTTTGATGTTTTAATTATTGAAGTCCATTTTTTTATATATTAAAGTTGAAGTGAAAAAGCAAAGTGTCCTTATTTACCATTTATATTACTTAAATATATAGAATTTTTAGAATAAAACTACCTGATACTGTAGGACGTGATCTATTGATTTAATTGAGTCTAAATTTGATTACAATTATTATTATTCAATTTTAAATAATCTTGAAAAATAAGCTAACATTTGGTGTTAATTCGTAATTTATTTAATTTGTTTCAATCAATTTATTTGGATAGAAAAAAATCTTCCTTTTGGTAAAAACAAAAAAATTGTCATTATAAACTCCGAGATGCAAAATTTGAATTGCATAGGGGAAATTTAGGTTTAAAAGAAGTCAATTTGGAAAAATTGAAGCTGGACCTCGTTGAGAAGATACTGAATGTTCAATATTTACAAAAAAAAATACTTAGATATTCATAATTTGCTATTTGCTTTTTTTTCATTTTTGAATTGAATTGAATTAAGTTTATTTCGGGCCACTGAACCTTATTAAGTTTTTCAGACCATATACTATTTTATTGTTTTTGTATTTATGGTGAGTATATACAGAGTTGCTTTCATTAATGTAGACTTAGGTAGGGTAGGTTAGTCTACCCAGACTTGAGTGAAGATTTAACATATTAAAAATATTTTGTCTACGCATGTTTTCATATGTTTCTTGGAAATGTACCTTGCGTGTACCTTGGGCTTACACTCTGGGTGGCGCAGTAGGTAGAGCGCCTGCCTTTCAACGACAAGGTCCCAGGTTCGATTCCGATGAAGCAAAAAAAAAATGGTTAATGGGTTTTTAGACCTTGTCCAGTACCCTTTGTTATTGGAATAAAATAAATGATAAAAAGAAAATGAGAGTATAATCTGGTAACAAATTATATAAAATGGGGCTATTCTGTGTAAAATTGCAGTACCGTACTTAATTAAGCACGAAGAGGTTATTCCACCTAAGCTACTGTCAAGAGCATAAAAAAAATATAATAGAATATTTTAGTATTTAGTACTTATTAAACAGATTTAGTAAGTTTTCTAATATTCTGGTTCATTTAACTTTCTCTTGGCTGTTTATATCATCTATTGTTCAAAAATAAAGATGCCTATTTATACATCCATTTGTCATACAATTAAATATTAAAATATAATCTTAAATTGAAGGTTTTACGAATAGACTTCTAAAATTAAACACTAATAAGTGTGCCAAGTATGTTTTATTTTTTTTTATAAATAGCTATAAATTAAGATAGGATTTGTATGCCTTAAGTACTGGTTGGGTGGAATAAATAATATCTATCTAAAAATATTTATCCCTTCTGTTAATTATACTTCTGAATACATTGTTGTATTTTTCTTATTAATATTTTTAAAGTTTTTTTTTTTAATATTGTAGTATTTACAACAAAAACCAATTTCTGAATTGACCAATTATTAAAATATTGAACTGTTTGCTCATGACTTACTTACAGTATATTTAATTTAAGTTCAAAATTTAAAAAAAAAAAAAAATGCACAGGTACTAAGAATCATTTAAAATTCCCTTCAAATGTTAAGTTAAGATTATTCATGAAACGTAGATAACAAAGATTTTTGAATGCAGATCAGGTTCTTCAACAACAGGTTCAATAAATAAAAGAAAAAACATGTTTTTCAAATATTCCTTTTAGTATATTGATTTTCCATTTGATTCTGTTGTTGTTGTTAGTGATGATGATGATGATAATGATAACTTAATTGCTAATTTAATACTAAATTTCCTCCTGAATTTCAAATTTATTCTATTTCTCTTTTTCTGAGACTTTCCAATATCTACCTGATTCTAGTAAATTTCAATTTTTCATAAACATTCTGTCTCCCAATCATCTATCATTAAAAATGTTGGCTTTGTTTCAATTTTTACATTAATTTATATCAGAATACAAAGGAAAAAAAATACAAGTTGAATTAAGTGTGGTTGTCCAGAGTGTACAGAGTGTTTGTCGATCACGTTGTTATTTTTTAAAGTTGGGTAGGTAGGCTCGAAATGAACGTTGTAAAAAATTGTTCAAGTTCTCAGATCTTGGACCAACAGTTTGGGTAATGAGGCAAACCTTATTGCAAATTTTGTCGTCCTTTGCACAAGATTAAATATTTTAACCTCCAGTTTTTGTTAGATTATTTTTGAAAGATAAATTAATTGGAATTCACGAAGAGTTTACAATTTCGTTGCGTGGTACAAGGTATGTGGGGCATGGCGCATATTTCTCTCCACTTATGAAAGATAATAATATCAAAATCACCCTGTATTACAAAACAAACAAAAAAACGTGTAGTCCATTTATATTTATAACATAGTCTCGTGGTATGCTCTTAATTGTATAATAAAATTGTAAACTGGTTTTAGAATTTAAATTTTTTAATACATATTTAGATTTTTTTTCATATTTTAGGTTTCTTAAATTTCTTTTTAAATTATTTCAATCTTAAAAAATTTCAAACTCAATGATTAATTTAAAGCGTATTTACTGTTAGTTGATTTAATGTATACTGAGGCAAGTGTACTTGCAATTTATTATGAAATTTGTTTTTATAAACGTACCTACGGTTTTAAATTTTGTAGATATGGCTATAGGTACAAGTTTTTCAATGAAAGTAAGCGTTATAAGGTAAATCAAATCAAAATATGAAATTGTTAACTTGTTGATATATTCTGGTTACAGTGAGTGTGTATGATTTAAGTTTTTATTAATGGCTATAATAAAATATGGTATATGTAGACCGGTTTTGAATTATCATGAAGAGGAATGTATAAAAGACCGTCAGATGGTATATAGTAGTTATGAAATGAGACTATATACTAATCAGGAAATTACGGACTAAAACTACACTTGGGTATTTAGTTTGTTTTCTTATTTTTATTATTCCTTAGATTTGAAACATTTCTAATATTTTCTATAAAAACTTAAGTGATGTTGTAGGTGGATAGGTATATAGTAACGGCTGTCGGGAATAGACTGACATATTTTGACCTGTGAGGTTCGTTGTGATATCACAGGAACTTTTCTCGAATAAACGTACACGTTAAACCATTTTGAGCTTTAAAGCGGTTGAGGTCTTGGATTTTAGTGCCTTTAAGATCACCAAGTGGTATTATAAGTTTGTATAAATCTTTGTGGGTACAAAATGCTTGATTTTCTTAAATTCTACTCTACACAAATTTAATATTTGCTTTCATTATAGTGGTAGACCAAGGTCGTCTTTCAGACTGTGGAAAGTTTGTCATTGTAGGTACGTTATTGTTGAAAATAAGTAACCAAACGATATGTAGAAAAAATTCCTGGATTTTTGAATTTAATTGTATCAATCAGGTGTAATAAATTTTTGAAATTACATCATAAATGTGATTGAAACTATATAATTGTATAAATTACACAATTGCTTTTCTAAAATAAAATTTCTATATGCTGGGTTTTTCTAATTTGTTACAATTTTTATTAAAATTTCTTAATGGAAACACAAAGCTTTTATAGAAAATTTATTTTACATTCAACATGTGAATTTGTTTTTATTTCTAACTTTAGAAAAAAAAAACAAACAAACAAATATTTCAATTTGGAAAATAATTTAAACAAAATTAAACTTGTAACTATTAATTTTAATATTGTTTCAGTGAGAAGTATTTTGAATTAACAAAAAAATCATTTTAGAGAAGATCACGTCTTTATTATTACAAAAATTCAATTTTCAATAGAAATTGTTATAAAAATTGTTTAAATTCGTTGCATTAAAAACTGGTTAAGTTGCAACTTTTAAAAAATATTGAAAATTTAGAAAAATTATTTATGTAATATGATCGCTTATTTTTTCAATCACATCACGCTATTCAAAATTTAAATTAATATTGTTTCTTGCTATATTTTTAGTATGATTTATTGAATTTTTATTAAGGTATAATTATTATTATAATAAATTTAAAAATAAAAATTGTTGCATAAAATAAAGTATATGTATATTTATTTGCTTTTTATAATAACTTACTTTGTATATAAATAATTTCAAAATTTAATGATATTAACATTATAATCCAGTTTTAATTTTTATTCAAAATTTAATTAACAAAAAATTATAACTGTAACTACAATAATAATAATAACTTTTTTTTATAATTTCAGAACATTATTTACTAGTCAACACATAATAAAACAGTAAGTATATGAAAAACTTGACGAAATTTAATGAAGTCGAAATTATACATGAGACTAAACGTTAGGCGGCATTTACACGTAGGATTTAATTTCATTGATTTGATTTGAATGCCAACAAGTCGTACGTGTAAACGCTCTTTTCTAACCAATCTGATCGTATGAACTCAGTGAATTATATTGGATAGCCATCCAATTTTGATTTATATTTTGTTATTTAGTTTAGTCGATTTATTTCGATTTATTCGATTTAGTTTTTTTTATAAATTTGATTTTTAAATTTGTTTAATTAAAATTAGTAATATTTTTGTTGGAGAGTAGTTGATAGAATTTATCGAAACTTCTACAAAGAAAAATAAGTTTTGTGAAACGTTGTTGAATTTTAGTGGATATACTCTGTCTCATAATATTTTCCTTTGTCTGAACGCTATATTTAATTTAAAAGCAAATAGTTTTTTAGTCAGAATCTTAATGGAGTTTAAACTTTTAAATTACCATACTATGCAGAGTTTCAAAAGTTTCATACTTAATTCTAGTGAAATTTTTGAAAGATTTCCTATTATTATCATCCAGGAGATCTGTTAACAAATTACTCTCCACATCAAAATTCCAATACTCTTCTTTTGAGATTTTTATTCATTTATTTATTTTTTCTTTAATTAAACATGCAATGACCTTGGCTACAGCTGCTATTGCTTTTTTTCGTGTAAATGCCGCCTACTCTCAAAATAAAACTTTTAGATTTTGAGAATAATGATGAAAAAATTAAAATAATTAAATTAATATTTGTCTTGCTTTCAAATGAATATAGTCTCTTCGTAAAACCATCGGTACTATAAACAGTGATATTATTCACGATTCTCAATTACACTTTTATCGTCATTGGATCCTTGAAGCTATTCTTATTTTTTTAAGTGTTGTGCTAATATTTTCATTATATAGTTTGATTCCAAAGAGATAACTACTGCAATACAATTGATATTTCAATTTAAAATCCAAAAACATCGATCCATAGCTTTTGTTTAGTTGTGTAAAACCAATTGAAGTGAAATTTTTGGTACAGAATTTAAATCATTGTATATTAATTAACATTTGTTCAAACCGTATGACCGTACTTAAAGGGGTACAGAAGAATCACTAAAAATTTTTGTTAAAAATGTTCTTTCTTAGAAATCAAAAATATCGCCATCTAAAATTTAGTTATAGTATATATATGCTTAATAATAGATTAATGAAGTTTATAGTGTGCACATACGTATTGTACATATAATCCATAACCCTAACTTATAAATTATTCCAAACACATATAATAAATTACTACGACCCCGTGATGGGTGAAGAAATAATACGCGAAACGCGCGCCAATTACCTTAACCACTATTGTAAAATTTTACGTTATGTATGTATATATGTTATATAAAATGAAAATTCTAAAAGATTTGGAACTGAATACATGAAGCAGATGAAAGTAATAATAATTATTTTATAAAATTCTGGTTTTAGTAACCTTTTATTAAAATTAAATTTAATACAAAAGTTGCTAAAATTTCCTAATTTGAAATTTGCTAAAATACTTCTTTTTTTCAATATTTTTTTTTTATTTATTACGTTTTTGTTCTTATTTCAATTTTTAATAATCAATTTTTTTATCATTATTTTGATAACTGATTTATAAGAAAATAGAATATAATAATATCGATTATATTATATGAGTATATACTTAGTGAAATATTACGTGTATCTATATTCTTCATAAGATAATCTTTATAATTAGTATTAGATTTATAGTTTTATTTAATAAGTTTATGATTATTGATTGCAATAAAAAATAAATAAAAACAAGAAATTATTTGTGTGGAAAATATTGTGTAATAATTAGTTTTTGTTTTTTTTACAAATAAAACGCATACTAACAATGTTACAATTAATAGTTAACTGGATTTAGTTATTCAATAAGAAAAGGTATAAGAAATTAATGTGAAACTGAAAACATCATACGGTGTAATAAAAATCTAGACAATGATATAGACAGAATTCACCCGCGGAACTAGTACTCGCTCGTTCCTCGAGCGAAATTCGAGGAAGTTTAATAAAAAGTCGTATATGTTTAGGAAATTGTTTCGTTCATCATAACACTATTAGAACTCATCAGTAGGTATTTTTAGTGTTAGACTACCTATACAACTCCTATTTTCATTTTGATTGATTTTATAACTTATTAGAAGATGTCAATAGTACATCTGTGAGTTATAAAAATCGACCAAAATTTCATTGTAAAATGTATTTTTTACAAAATAAATTTATATAAATATAAATTTTTTAAAATCTTTACATCATTTTACTTTTAATACTTGTTATTTTTATTAAAAGTAAAATGATGTAAAGGTTTTAAAAAATTTATATTTATATAAATTTATTTTGGAAAAAATCGTACTCAACATTTCACTATGAAATGTTTTCCATCATTTCAATTTATTGTGGACGATTTATCTTAAACAACAACCTCATATGTAATAATTTATTTAAAAAAAAATAAATAAATCGCGGGTGTTTTTTTTATTTATGTTCTTGACTGTAACTTAGGTAGAATCGCCTTTTCGTTCTTAATTAAGTACGGTACTGCAAGTTTATACTACATAATCTACAATATTTCGAGCATTTATTTAACGAATTACTGGCTTATCAACTTATTAAATGTGGAAAACTACTTCTATTCAGGAACTAAGTCTTCTTAAATAGAGCTCCAATTTATTTAAGTTGTTACCAGATTATACTCTCAATTATTTTATTTTATTTCTATATTATATATAAGAATTTTTTTTTCACCTCCTTTTAAGTATATATATGGCTCAGATGGCTTATATATATGGTTCAGATATTTGTACCGTACTTTTTTCAATTTACAGATTAAATATATAATGATTACCGCGTTTAAATTCCGCTAAGAGTGTTAATGTTTTTTTATTATTCTTTGAAATTAGTTGCAAATATAATTTGGTTATATCTAATATAAAATGGAACTACTTATGATTTTATGAAGGTGGAACTACTGTACAATAGATGTTAGTTTTTCATTACATATAACAAAGAAAACGTATTATATGTGAACATGCCTCAACCTGCCATGAAGTAGTTAGGATTCTGATCTGCATATAGTTTTCGCAATTAAACACAAAAAATAAAAAATAAACAGGAAATTCATATGCCTCGATAAATTTAGTTCTGTTTCACCATGATGACGTTTATAAGAATACAAAAAGTAATTGCTCGGTTTGTTTTTTATATGGTACACAGTATGTACATTGATATTTCTGTTTTTCATTCGTAAGGTTATAATTATTGTGTGGTTATAGATTGTCAGTGCAGTGCATCCAACTTTAGTTTAACAAAACAAATGTGAAATCATCATAAAAATTAAATTTTGTAAAAATAGTGATGCATATTGAAATGTTTTAAATATTAGACCATGAACTTTATATCCAAAGATATTCCAGTTTCTATTACTGAATGTGAATTTCCACTTGTTAAAAAAGATTTATTTCATCCAGCATTGTTAATTAATTTTAAATTTGTTGTTGATATTTTGGAAGAAAATAATATTGTCCCACAATTTAATTTCAAAAATGGTGATTTTTCTTTACAAAATAATTATTTATCAAGTACAAATTGGTTTAATATTTTGTCTGAAAGCAAAGATTTTGAACATTGTTATAATGATTTTAAAAATAAATTACTCGATGGCTTTAAAATGTTTATTCCTATGAGAATTTCTAAAATGTCTCACCATCCGCCTTGGTATAGTAGAAGGTTACTTTCATTAAAAAATGCTAAAAATAATGCCCACAAAAAATATAAAAAAAGCAAACTTTTAGCTGACAAAACTGTTTTTCAAAGATTGTGTAAAGAATTTGATTTTCTTAGTAAATTTCTTTATATGAATTTTATTCTTAGTCAAGAATCTAATATTAAATTCAATAGCAAGCATTTTTGGAAATTTGGAAATTTATTAATATTCGTAGGCGTTCTTCTGGATTTCCACAGGGTATTTCTTTCAATGGCAATACAGTTACTGACTTAGACTCTACATGCAATTTATTTGCACAATATTTTGAATCAGTCTTTGAAAACCCCTCAACACCAGTAGTTCCACTATTAAATACACATGGTCCACTACCAGATCTAGATTCTATGTCTCTTTCTTATGATGATATTTACAATAAGATTGAATCTATTGATCTAAATTTAAGCGCTGGTCCAGATGGTATTCCAAATTTAATTTTAAAAAAATGTATTTTAAGCATTACAGAACCGCTTTGTAAAATCTTTAACAGATCGTTAAATGATGGTGCTTTCTTAAATGACTGGAAATACTTTAATATTGTTCACATCTTTAAATCTGGATCAAGAATTCTAGTTGAAAATTATCGTCCTATAGCTAAACTATCTGCAATCCCCAAACTTTTTGAAGCTATTGTCACAGACAAAATTTATTTTCTAATCAAGGAAAACATATCTCCAAATCAACATGGTTTTATTCAAGGTAGATCTACAACTACTAATCTATCTATTTTTCTACATAAAACCATTAATTCAGTTGAAAAGGGTTATCAAGTTGATAGCATTTTCACAGACATATCTAAGGCATTTGACAAAGTAAGCCACCTTAAACTCCTATTTAAAATTGAATTACTAGGAATTCATGGGAAATGCTTACATGGTTACAATCCTACTTAATTGGCCGTAAACTTTCCGTTACGATTTCAAATAAAAAATCTTCCATATTTGAAGCCACCTCTGGTTTTCCTCAAGGTACCCATATGGGTCCACTGTTATTTTTTCTTTACATGAATGATGTTGATTGTAAAATTAAAAATTCAACTCTTTCATATGTTGATGACACCAAATTATTCTCTATCATTAGATCAAATGATGATTGCCTAGCCCTACAAAAAGATTTAGATACATTTCATTCCTGGTGCATTGAAAATGGTTTTGACTTAAACATCAAAAAATGTAAGTGTATGTCCTTTTATAGAAACAGAAATTTCATTCAATATAATTACAAATTTCATGATTCTGTTATAGAACATGTTAGTGAGGTTAAAGATCTCGGAGTAATTCTTGACAGGAAATTAACATTTAATCCTCATATAGATTTCATAACAGCAAAAGCTTTCTCTATGCTAGGTTTTATTAAACGAAATTCCATAAATTTTACAGATCCTTATACGTTTAAATCATTATATACTTCTCTTGTTCGTCCTCACCTTGAATATGCCTCTCCTATTTGGATGCCGGTTTACGCTAGGCATATAAAAAGAATTGAATCGGTTCAAAAGAATATGGTCAAATTCTGTATTCGTAAGTTCAATTGGCAACCCTATACAACGAGCTATCTAGCTAAATGCCAACTCATAGATATTTCAACCCTTGAAGCTAGGCGAAATGTGGCCGCTGTAATGTTCTCGTATGACATTTCGTCAGCTAAAATAAACTGTCCTTTTATTTTAAATTTATATAATATCTATGTACCATTTTATACTTTGCTCCCCTGTTACAGAGGGTGTAAAACATGACTCGCCTAATTTCGAGAATCCCTTGATGCCACCAAAAGTTCGATTCACTCCAAATAAGATTCAAAAGAGTGAGAACAGGTATATTCTTTCTAGATTTAGAGATCATAGAATTTATGACAATGTGAGGCTGTTCCTAGCGTATTTACACGACCATCCAGATACTGCATGCCCAGATGGCAAAACCAAAGTCAACATTCAAATTTTAATTCAGCAAGAAGGATTACCAACTAACTATGAAGCTCTTCGAGAGCTTTTCATTACATATCATGAATCTCTAGGTGTATCTAGCGAAGTTGTTCAGAAGGATCTAGCAACATATCGTAAGCACGTCTCAACAAAAAGGATAAAATATTTTCAAGGCCCTAAAGGCAAACATGAGAAACCTCAACGTCCCTAACCTTTTAAACGTAGCCCTAAATCAACCAACCTCAGTTTCTATTTTCTATCAAAATGTTCGGGGTCTACGTACAAAAATTTCGCATGTGTTTCATAACTCCATTACTCTCAACTTTGACGTTTATTCTTTAACAGAAACCTGGTTGACTAATTCAATTCAGTCCTTAGAACTATTTAACCAATCCTACAATGTTTTTAGAAAGGATAGGTTTCAACAAACTTCTATCATCTTAAATTCAGGATTTGTTGCTAAAGGAGGGGGCGTTCTGGTGGCAATTAAGAATAGCTTTAATGCTATTGAGTTGTTTCTTCCCCATTGTGATTCACTTGAATTAGTTGCTTTAAAATTTGAACTTCTTAATAAATCGCTTTATATTGTTTGTTGTTATATACCTCCAAAATCTGTTGTTGACATATATTCTAACTTTAAGCTTTCTCTTGACCATATCTCAACCTTAATGAATCCCTCTGATGAATTATTAGTTTGCGGTGACTTTAATTTACCGAAAGTATCATGGGTACATCACGAGGATGACACATATCTAATTCCACTTCAGATTAATTCTGACTGTGAATATACTTTACTGGATGGTTGTAATTTAAATGGTCTTCAACAAATTTCTTCAGTGACTAATTGTATGGATAGGCAACTTGATCTTATTTTTGTAACAGATTGGGCTAATTATACTTTTAGTGTTCCTATTATGCCCTTAGTAAATGTTGATAATTTTCATCCTCCTATATTTCTTTCATATTGTTATAATAGCCCAGTATTACCTGCTTATGATCTATCTTATAATTATAATTTTGCCAACGCTAATTTTTCTGCGCTAAATAATTTTCTTTTATCAATTGACTTTGATTTTATAGTTGAAGATGATGACATCAATAAGGCGGTTTCTAAATTCTACGAAATTCTATCTAAAGGTTTGGAATTGTATGTACCCTTTATTTAGATTCTCATAGGACGAACTATGGATTTTCGGAACCCATCGTTGATTCACAAAGATTATATAATAAATGCCATTCTATAATGGATTTTCATTATAGCAGACAAAATTTTAAAAGGAAAATCACCATATTTTTTTCATCATAAAATGTCAAAATTTTAATTGTATTTTACTATATTAATAATAATAAGTATTAGTTTTAAACTGTAGTTTGTAAGCAAAATCTGTAAGGTTATTCCTGTAGATTGAAGTGAAATAAAATAAATAAATAAATAAATGAAGAACTTTGGTAATCACATCACTGACATATCGGTAAAAAATATCTTGATTTAACCTATTCGAATTTCACAATTTCTTATGATTTTTATCATATTTTAATTATTTTATTTATTTACTCTTACAATCTAAGTTTAAAATCAAGTTAATTTTTATTAATAATAATATTTTTTAATTTCCTTGATTTAAATTCAAGTTCATGAGTAAATAATATTATATAAATTTTTATTAAAAATATTATTTATTTAGTGAGAAATGTTTAAGTTAAATATCATTTCGATTGATTTAGATATAGAAATTAATCCATTAATGTTTTTGTAAAATTATTTTATTATATTTATTAAATACTAGAGATTATTATTAATAATAATAATTCAAAAACAATTTCAGTTATTAAATATAGTACACTTATCTATACCAGAAAATCTTATGATTGCAATTTTAAAATTTA
Organism: Argyra leucocephala; assembly: GCA_963942445.1. Taxonomy (NCBI): domain Eukaryota; kingdom Metazoa; phylum Arthropoda; class Insecta; order Diptera; family Dolichopodidae; genus Argyra; species Argyra leucocephala. Next base: position 99,779,207 of record OZ012679.1, on the reverse strand, counting down.
ATTCATTTTCTATGAAACTATTAACTCAAAACTAAAAGAGTATTAAGAGAGAGAATCTTTATCGTGTTCCGTTTCAACTTGTGTCAATTTTGAATTAATGTAGTATTTCTACCGAGATTCTAAGAATGTGCCTCATCTACTAAGCGCAATCAAAATGCAAATCAAAATGTGCCTGAAAAAAAAAGCTAAAAATTATTGACGGCAAGATAACTGGTAAGCGACAAGCAATAATACTCATGCCAAAACGATAGAAAATGAAAATTACATCTATGTTTTCATGAAAACAGGTGCGAGAGTCAAGTAGGATAAACTTTTCGTGCATTAAGTACTGCAGTTTATTACATAAAATGGAACTAGTAATAATTTAAGTTACTATTATTACATCTATTTATTAATTTTCTAGTATATCTACAAATTAAGTAGGAAAATCTATAATTATATTATCAGGAACTAAGTGTACATACGGTTTGAACAAATGTCAATTAATGTTTTATTACCATGATTTTAAATGCTACAGGTAAATACACAGTAAATTTATTTGTGACTGTAGTGGAATTAGGCTAGTACCCAACTAAATCAAATAAATCTAATTTTTTTTTTTAAATAGTATTTATTTTTTATTAAATTTTATTTAAAAATTAATCGAAACACTGCTTGAATAGCAATTGTAATACAAATCTTTGTTTTCAAAATAATTTTTAACATTTAAAATTACACGCTGGGTGGCGCAGTAGTTAGAGTGCCTACTTTTCAACCAAAAGGTTCCAAGTTCGATTCCAGATGAAGCAAATAAAATGCTTTATGGGTTTTTAGACCTGGTCCAGTACCCTTTATCATTGGGATAAATAACAAAAAATAATTGAGAGTATAATCTGGTAACAACTCAAATAAAATAGAGCTATTCTATTTAAGAATCTTAGTTACTGACAATAGCAGTAGTTTTCTATATTTAAGAAGTTAATAGCCGAATAATTTGATACATAAATGCATGAAAAACATTGTAGATATTGAGGTATAAGCTTGCAGTACCGTATTTAATTAATCACGAAAAAGTAATTCTACCTAAATTCTACCTAACATAAAAAAAGTAACAGTTAAAATGAAAATAACAGTTTAGAAAAAATAATAATAAATTAATTTGTAATTGTTATTGACCCGTGATTTACACTTTCGTTTATATAATGAGTTTCAATTTTAATTATAATTTTCCAATTCAATGATTTCTACAATTAATTATTTAGTATTTTTGAATTCATAACATGAATTGAATTCAACAAAAAATAAATAAAAAAATAAAATAACTAGGAAGTTGAAATTCTCAATTGAACATGAATTCTGTTTTTATGCAATTTTCGCAATTTAATTCGTCTTTTTTTTCCTCTATCACCCGCATAAATATAATTTTATTTCGATTTATTTTCAAAAAATATTTAAACAGTTAACGTAACGGTATTTCATTATTTACTATTATTTTACTAATTATAATTTATAACACAATAAATTGAAGGTACCTATTTGTATTGCACTTTCCGATGCAATTTTTACAGCTGATTTTAAACAATATTTTACTAGGAAGTATAGTCATAAAGGTAATTTCAATCTTTAATTATCAACTCGATAAATATAATAAAAATGACAATAGAAATGAATAAAAAAAAAACTATATAAAAAATGTAAAAATAATAAAGATAACAAAAATAAAAAAGTTAAATGTTGTCAACAATTTGACGTGCATTTTTTAAGCAAAAATAAAAAAAAAAAAAAACAAACAAAACAACAACAGAATGCGATTGTGAACTGACAGTGAAAAATATTGAATTTTATGTGAAATTATAGGGAGCAGCCCAGATGGCAAAGTATATTTAATAAACGAATATTTGGCATAAAATTATTTTCTATAACTATCATATTTGACATTTATTTAACAAAAAAAACTTATTAAAGTTCCATTTATGCTAATATGGAACATTTAAAAAAATAACCCAGCAACAAAATATTTGATAAAAATTTTTAATTTAAAATGTATAAACAATTTTTTTATTATTTATAAAAATGATCTTAAGAGTTTTAACATCTTTCCAATAGTCGAAAAAACGAATAGATCTGTTGCTGGACTTGCAGACATCAGTCCTGAAGCAATAATTTATTTGTTTTAAAAGTTTTGTCATTTTACAATTAGTTTATAGTTAATATCCGTTTTGCCAAAAAGCTTTTTTGCAAATTGCGTTTTTTGCAAAATTATATTTTTTTTTTATATAATTATGTAAGTTTTTTTCAACTGTCTATTAGACTACTTTTGCTTTTGTGAAGTAAGATTATGTTAACTGTCATATACCCTAAGATTTGTATTTTCAAATTTGGACTTAAGGTGCAATAAAAATGCTTTCTCGTTTTTTATGTTCTTCTCAGTAAGTTAGGTAGAATTACTTTTGAATATACATTAAGTAAGTTAGTGGAATATCACAGATGATACAAATTTTGTAAAATTACGTTATTTTATGAATAATTCAAGAAAAATTCAATGAAACATATCCAGGCCCTGAGCGGGATTTAAACCTATGATTAGTAGTAAGCTAATATAACCACTAGATCAGGTTCACCAGTTTTATTTTTGTTAGGGTTACTTTTATAATACATTCATGTATTTAATTGTAAGCTGCGAATTCGTTCAATCTAAATTTATATTAATTAGAATAATTCCTTTAATTATAGGAGTATATCGTCTATCCAACACTACTAGAACTCTGGATAATTATTAGAAATTATTTTGAATACAAATAAGTAGAAGAAGGTGAGTGTCATTAGGAAATAAAATTGAGTTTCATGTTAATATTATTCAATGACAACCTTAATAGGTAATTATATACAACAACAATATTAAAAAGATAAGAATCTAAAATATAATAAAACTAACATTTTTAATTTACAGTGAAGATAATTTATTTATTAATGTTATCAATTATCGTCAATCCTTGTATGCAAATTTTATATTTAAATTTAAGTATATGAATGTACTATATAAATCTTTTACAATCAAGGATTATGGAAATTATTTTTATGACATTTATAATATAAATTTATGTGAAAATCAATTAATATGATAGTTTACATTAGTATTTTGTTTTAGCGAAATAAATTAAACCAAATTTAAAAACAAAACGAAAAATTTCATTGTTAAATTTAACCAAATTCCACAGTCTATTTACGATAAGATTTTGGAAATGAATTCATCACTTCAATTCATTAAAAAACAAAAAAAAATGTTTTTTTTTTAAATTCTTAATGACCTCATGAAGGTGAAATTTTTTTTTAATATTTTGTTAACGTTCTTGTGAAATTTTTATTTTTTTGTTTTGTTTATTTAGTAAATCTTTTTGGTATGCTATACGTCATCACTGTTGCTGTTTTTGGTATGCTATACGTGTTATAAACTGTTGCTGAAGTGAAATTTGGAAAAGTACGTCTAATATGTACAATACCCAACACTCAATAACTAAACTTGATATTTATAAAATTTATGTCAAAAGCTTACCGAACTGTAATTCAATTTATTTAAAACTTAAGGTAGAAAGTTAGACTTACATACGAAGCGTAAAGAACTCTGACTTTGTTTATACTGTAATCAATCATACACATAATACTTAAATATAAATCATTAAAATAATACAATGTAAGAACGTCAATTTCATAATTTTTTTTTTCAATTTCATTTTATTTTATTTTTACTAAATATTAAATTATTTTACAATTAACAAACTAACTCCAAATTAAAAAACAAAAAATCAAAATTCAAATATAATTAATACAATTATAATCCAAAATCTAAATATACAAATTCAAATCTAAACAATATATTATATTTATTAAAATGTTAGTCTATATTATATTTTCTTAATTGGAATGGTTCATATACTTCTAAGTTTTAAAAATTTTAACTTTATATATAAATACCTAATTGTATATAAATTGTATATAAATATGTCTCTAATGTGTTATTTATATTGTCGTTTATATTCTAAGAAATAAAATAAAATTTTTTACTAGGGTGCTGAATGATTTTGTTACATCACTTACATTGTTATAATTTTGGTCTTAAATCTTAATACAAGTAATAATAAAAAATATTGTTTTTGATAATCAGATTTTGTTTTTGGTGATTTTGGTGATTTTGGAGATTTATGGAATAAAAGTCGAGTTTCCTTTCACTAATCATTTGTATTTATTTTGCAAATATCGATATTTCGGAAGCAACCTACTTCCTTCATCAGTGCTTTGCGACTAATTGCTCTAAAAATACTCTGTACGTCACACTGATTATTAAAAAAAATAAATAAATAGATCAAATAATAGCATATGCGGATTAAATAGTAATAATGGCAAAAAACTACAGATATTCGGCAGAAGTATTTGTGGAACTAGATATCGAGGCAAAAAAAAGTAGGCTTGAAAATCAACGAAGACAAAACAAAATATTTAAAAATTTCAAGAAAAGAGCAAACAAGAAATAATCATCAGAATATAACAATCCGAGAATATAACTTTGTAGGAGTTATAAGCTTCAAATACCTCGAAACAACAATATGAAGAGTAGTGCAGTATGCAGTGCTGCATTCAATACAGAATTCAGGAAACAGATGTTACTATGCAAGTTGCTGAAAGTTGCTACAATCAAAGTTAATATAAAACAAAACAAAGATCTTTTGGCAGTACTTTTGATTGAAAACGTTCAATTATTTCAATGTTTGAGTTACAATATTGATTTGTATATCATTAATTTGCTATAATTTGATAGCTTGGAATAACGCCTTATAAGCCGTTATACAATAAGTAGTATTGGTTGAACATTATTCTGAGTTGTCTGTTCTTTTGGACAATGTGAGTTCTTCAAGTAAGTTTCGACGTAATCGGCAGCAAGCTAATCGGTCTATATGATTTAACATCTATGGGTTCTTTATCTTGTTTGGCTAGCATTATTATTTGGACTATCCATTTTTCTGGGAAATGACACAGTCTTAATATTGCATTAAATAAGTGCGTGAAATGCTTCATTGTCTTGTTTGACACTTCTTGATCGTCCTTGTTGTTAACTCGTCGTGGCCTGGTGTTTTTTGACTGCCAGCTGTGTTCTAATCGTATTCTGAACTTAACTATAATGTTAAATTTTTTAATAGGTAGACCTAGTTGAGTGTTTTAGACCTCGAAAGGAACCTCGAAGGTAGGCCTTGAAAGTATTTTAAAGGGGTGTGGTCTGTCTGAGGAAAGAAAGCTTGATTTTGCATGTAAGTGACTTGATGTAATACCCCTTGTTACAAAACAGGGCTAGTAGATACCAAATCCAAAATTAACTCAAAAAATTTAAAAAATAAATAAATAAATCAATAAATTTAATTTATTTTAAGAAGTTGTAAACAATTTGAAATGTAATATTATAATTGAAATTAATAAAGAAAAAAAAAGCTCTTGAAAGGCTTGAGCGATTGTCTGCCTTTTTGTGTAGTTACTCTTGATCCCCTGTGAGTATGTTTTGATTTGTAGTCACCAGTCGCCATAAATCTATTACCTAGAGTTTTAAAGTAATCGCAGAAGTTTGATTTGATGATGTTGTGTTTTGGTGGGCAACATAGGGCAGATATTGTTAGGAGTTCATTCCAATCATCTACCACTATACTTGTAGCTTGTAAATTTTCGGTTTGAGTTTTGTCAGTTTATAAGTGGGCCTATTTGACCTGCGAGGTCTTTGACGATATTTTTAAGTTTTGATACTTCGTTAATATTGTTGACCATTGAATTCATTAATTTGTTGGGTTGATGTTTAACTATTTGACTGTTGTGTTGTAGTCTGTTGTTGTTCTTTATAACTTGCGCAAAAGATATGTTTTCATCGAAAATTATTTTCTTGCTTTTGTGTGTTTCATTTTCCTTCATTAAATTTGGCATATTTCTAGGAGTTGGAAATTTTTCAAGTACAACTTTCTTTCAAGTTTTGATAATGCTGGCAGCCCTTATAGTTTTCTGGGTGGCTTCCATCGCACAGGGTACATCTAACATTATTACCGAGATGTTTGTTGGGACAGCTTTTAGTAAGATGCTCTCCAGCGCATTTGACGCATTTAGGCAATCTTCTACCTCTGACAGTTGGTAAATTGCGGAATCTCTTTGTTGTTGTTTGGAGCTTTGACTTTTATTTTTGTGGGTAAGAGATAGTTTAGTTTATATATATCTTGTTGTTATCACTTTGTTTCAAATCTACAAAGAATAGTGGTAGTGGTGCCAGTTGACCATTTCTGCGTTGCTTTATATTATAAATGCGCTGACTTCATGATTATGTTCTTGCAATTCGTTTTTTATTTCAGTTACCTCCGTTGAATGGGTAAGTAGTCCTCTTTATGACTACTTTAAATTTCTTATCTTGTTTTAATTGATATGAATGAAATTGGGTATTTTTTCTGCTAAATTTTTTACCAATTCTCTGTAATCATCTTCTGCGACTTGAACTTTAAGTTCTTTGTCGTTTAGTACTTTACTGTAGTAATCTCCTTTCCATGTTTCCTTCAAGAGATTGTAAAGTGGAACCATGTTTTCAACATCTGAGATAAATATTGGCGGAGGCTTTGGCGTTTTTGATTTATTAATTTTTCTTCAGGATTTTCCGCGGTTTCATTATTCGATTCGTTCAGTCTATTAGTATTATGTAACCAATAATAATTGATTTTGGTTTGTTTGGGACTCGGTGCCTTAAGTGGGCTTATTATTATTTTCTTCTTGCTTGTTTTTTCGTTTTCGGGCGTATTTGTTTGAATATTAGAGTTTTCATTTTCCACAAATTCTTTCATGTTGTTTGACTTTGCATGATTTTGTACAAAAATATCCTTTTTTAATTTTTCTTTTCGGCTTTCAGCTTTATGATTTAATTTTTTAAGTCCAGGAAAAGAAGCTGCAAATATTTTATTTCAAAACAACGATGACAATACATAAAACTCTAATACGACCCATAGTAACGTATGAATTCAAGGTATGGACTATGAATGTAGTCAAGCAGAGCAGTCTAGTTAAATTAGTAATAGTAATAGTAGCAGTACTAGTACGAGTAAACTAACCTTGAATTCAATCGCAATTGTTTAGGTAATATTATTGGGTTTAAAAATTAGAAAATGTTATCAAATTTTATTTTAAAAAAAAATTATACGTTATGAGTAGATATTTTACTAATACATATTGTTATAGTTGTTTTGCAAAATGTTTTTCATTTTTTGTTAGTATTTTTTAATATAGTATGAGGGTATAACATAAAATTTAATTGAATTAAGTAGCACGCAAAAACATACTTATGTTATTAGTATTGTATTTTAACCCATCTGTAGTTTTAGTAGTACTGATAGCTAGATACTTATATACATTTGCATTTCTAATTGGATTTTAAATTTTTGAAGTAGCATTATGAATTTCGGTTTCTTTTCAATTCTTTAGATATAAAAAAAAAAAATTTTTATTTGATCAAAGCACCGATTAAAAATTGTAAGAAAATAATTTTTAAAAAATACAAAATTTCTAATAGAAAATTTTTGACTTTTTCGTAGTTCCACTCAATTATTTCTTTTAATGGACAATGATAAGTACACATACTTGAAATTAAGCAAAAGAAAAAATGATTTTTAATATAAATTGAAATACCTACCCCTACTAAAATCATCATTAATTTAAAATTAATCAATTTTAAATAAAATGATAAAATGAAATGTTAAAGTTTAATTTTATAAAAAAACAGAATGAAAAACAAAACAATTGATAAATTTTTTTGTTATCAATTTCGAATAAAGAATTAAGTGTTTTTCTTTTATATTAACTACTCTTAGATTATTAGGGAAGGAAAATTTCAATACAATACTAAATAAATAATTTATTTTAATCTTTTTTATGTTACAAAATTATAGTGACAATTAATTACATATTAAAAAAAAAAAAAACAAAAAACATTTCAAAAATAAAATTAAAAATTGAAGAAATCAACACTGTTAATAGTTTTATAAGTTTACTGACCTCCCCAGAAAATACACTTAAACTTTTCAAATTAAAGTATTTTAATATTTATTATTATCGCTTAAGACAATAAAAGTTTTCAGTAAATAGTATGTTATAAGATTATATTGCTGCAAGACTAATTTTAAAAACAGGATTGTTATTTATAAAATTAGTATAGCTTTGTACGAAAGGACCTTATAAGCTGCAAGATAGAATCGACTTAATTAAACAAATAATAAATACATAGTCGTGATCATATAATATGTTAATAGAAAATATAAACATGTTTCGCTTGGCTCACAGTCAAGTCAAGTAACTTCACTACGAAAGTCTTAATCTAGTCTAGTCAGTGCAGTGTGAGGAAAGCAAGAAATTTGAAAATTGAAGACGTATATTTGTGTTATAATTGCATCTAATAATCATAATTATTCATTCTTATATGTAATTAATTACATATTTTATATTTCTTCGTATGTGAAATATAACAAATTCATTCATCTCATTTTTCTAATACACCCAATACGTTAATATTTAACCTTTGCAAATTTTGGTATGTATTTTTCAAGGTTTATCCATGCTTTTTACATTTTATCTGCCAGTTCTTGGAATTTTTTTTTTTCAAAATTGTACAATTACTGACATGTTGTATCTTAAGTCTTAACATCTTTGCTTAATTCAAAAAACATACGTACTCGGATCAGAACAGTTGTATTTATAAACAATTTTTTTTTTAATATTATAAATTGATTAAATCAATTCGTTTACTAAAAAAAATTACTCGTGTTGTTAGGTAAGTAAGTATCTAGAATATAGAAGTTGTTAAAATTTAAAAAATTTCAAATAGAAATATTTATAAAAGAAAATTATTTTGTTTATATAATTTACATTGCCTAATTTACATATTTTATTGTCTATTATTGACATTTCATTTTATGACATCAGCTGTCATTATAATTTATCAGTTTTATGAACGCTCTTATCTACACAAAAAATACATCAATCTTAGTATTATAAAATTTTTATTATTTAATATGAATAAAAAAAAAACTTTAATTTAATTTTAGTTGAAATCATAAAAGTTGCAATCATTTAAACAGTTTTTCTTTTTATAAATATTAATTTATTTGAATTTTTTAATTTATTTATTTTAACCTAATTTATAATAGGTATGTTATACTGTACTAGTAATACAAAGTACTCGTAAATACATAGGATTAAATGTATAATTTATTTTTATTTTTATTAATTTCTTAATTAGAGGCGGGAAAATCTTATCAGCGTAAATAATGTCAATGAAAATTTGCAAGCTGCAAAAGAAGTAAAATCTGAAGTATAGAAAAAATATACGTATATATGATATGTAGTAGATTTGATGCTGAGTTTTGAGTACAAAATTAGTGATGCTAATTTGTAAGAAATTTGAAAATTGAAAAATATAAATGCAAAAAAATAGAATAAACGAAATTATAAGTAAAAATTTATAGAAAATTTACTTACCCTCTTGCAATGTCATTTGATTGTCAATTGAATTTTTTTATTCAAATTTGATATTTCTTTGAAATTCTAGAACTTTTAAAAACTAACTTATTATCATTGGATTCTGTTGTGGCTCTAAGTTGCACTGATCATAAAAAAGTAGATTTCACTTAAATGGATTTCCTACAATCGTCTTTTTAATTTATAAAGCGAATTTCTTTTTCATTTCTGGCATCCTCTGTTCACACTATGTAATGTTGTATGTAAATTAAACCATCAAGTATAACATGTTTTCATGGGAAAACATGAAAACTTAAAGGGTTGCTTTTAAAAATTAGTTCGATTTTGTCGATTATAGTGTTATTTTTTAACAACTCTAACCGAAAAAATATTATCAATGCCATATTGATGTGAAATAATTTATTTATTTATCTTTTATAAACAAAATAGGATAAAAATTGAGTTTTCGATTTTTATTTTTCTATTATAAAGCAAAAAAAAATTTTTTTTTAAATAATACATATTTTCATTGATTTGAACGTCGAATGAAAACTAGAAACTATAACGAGTAATCCAAGCTCGATAACATGTTATACAGTAACACTCGTCGTGTGAATAGGATATTATTACTGTTTCCTTTCGGTTCTATTTTTTAGATTTTATATAAATACACATAGGTAGGTAGGTAGTAGTGGCTCCCGATAGTACACCGACACACTTAGACCGGTGAGGTCCACGTTGTGATACTACGGGAATTTTTCTGGCGTAGGACTCTACTCGTTGAACCAATTTGAGCTTTTAACGAAACGGTAGGGATTTTTGATACTAGTGTTTTTAAGGTCACGCAGTGAGTCCAGAAAAAAGGCTCCTAAATAGGTTTTCCTTTTATGGTAGAGACCAGGGCAGGAAGAGAGTAGGTGTTGGACAGTTTCATCCTTCTCCTGCTCTCTAAACGTTCCGCAGAAGTCGTTCGAGGGGAGTCCCAGTCTTCTGGCACGTTTACCAGTCAGACAATGACCCGTAATGACCCCTACCATAGTGCTAATGAAACACCTTTTCATAGTTAGTAGGTTAAGGGAACACTTCAGGTTCAACATAGGCCAGATTTGCTTGGTGATGTTGGAGTTTGGTCTAACTTATCATCTGAGGTCATAAGTCACATAAGTCACAGAAGATGTCCGTTTTCATAAATGCTGGCAATAAGTTTTCCGACAATTGGCGTTCTTTTCAATAATGAAAAAAAACTCTACATACGAGTTTATTCTAACATTTAATTGACAATTCTGTAAAATTTTAGGTTCATTTAATATAAATATTTCTGTTATTTAAAACTAAATGATCGAATAAGAAACACAAAAAAATTCCAAAATTTCTTTAGATTCATTTTTTGTTTTCTTTAGACCATGGTTCACTGATTTCATCTTTACGAGCATCATTATCTAATGTTACTCATAGTGTTGATGCAAATAATTCCTTAGGTGGATCAATCCTAAGGCGCGTGTCAGCTCAAACCACTTCCAAGCGATTACACTCATACTACTAATTTCTTTAACCGACTATAAGTGGTCCAAGATAGTAGAGGCTGCCAGTAATACACCGACATACTTAAACCTGTGAGATCCATTGGGATACCACGGGATAACTGTGACCCAAAGATTGAAATATTTTTTTTCATTATTTTCTCTCTGTTATTGAAGAATTTATGTTTTCTTTAATTTTGTGTAAAACGTTTACCCATCATAAAACATTTTTGTTTTTTTATATTTTTAAAATCGTTTTCCATCAAAAATCTAGTATAGATATTAATAATTTTGAAAGTGCTCTTGACCATTTGTTTGTCGTCAGATTTATTTCAGAATAAATACTCCTATAAACAATAAAGTTTTTTTTTGAAGTATTCAAAAATATGGAATTTCTAAAAAAAACAAAATATTTTGAATAAAACAAATTTTTTAAAACCAAACCACTCAAAAGAACAAAAAAAACTACTTCAAAAAAGTATATGCATAGCTACTATAAATTTATTCTGTTAATTTGACGACCAGTACAATTTTTATTTGAATACCATTAAGAAAATTTTGACAACTGTTTTCATATATTCAGAACTTTTAGAATGGCTATATACAGCTACATTAAACTACTACATAAAAACAGTTGATCTCTAGTAGGCTTAAAGCTTCTCTTTAAATGCACTAACTCAGTATCACGACTATCAGTATCAAACTAAATTCTGGATTTTCTTTCTGTATATTTTTCTAATTTAAATTTCTTCTTACTAATTTCCCAAATGAATCTTTCAATATATTATATTCATTCAAATCGGTAACACTATGTTGAAATTTTATATATAAAATTTCAAAATTCTAATTCAATTTATTTAATTTTTATTTACAGATTTTTTGATAATTGTTTTTTCTAAACTAATTTTGCTAAACTAAGGTAAGTTAAACTTAATTTTTTTTTTTGTATTTAAAAGTTTTCAAATTGCATACATCATTTTCAAAATAATGTTATGTATACATTTTTTTAATTACCTTGTATAATATATTAAATTACTTAATAAATTTAATCACGTTTTTAAATGAATTTGATATTGATTCAATATTATTCGATATTACAACAACGAATTACCTTCCATAATATCGATTTATTTTTATATGTTTTTGTTAGTTATTATAAAGAAATTTCACTTTCAATAGAAATGCAATAGAAAAGAAAGTTTTCTAAATTAACATAGGTCACGTTCTTTATTGAAACACGTTTTATTTTCAGGACAACATTTATATACTCGTGTGCATGTAAGACGATACATAAAGATTAATGTTACTATAGGGTAATGTATTAAATGAAAATAATAAACGTGGAATGTCAATCAAATAAAAAAAGACTTACAGATCGATATAAAGACATAGTATAATGATATATGGTCTCATTAACTAATCGTATTTCGGATAAGAATAAAAACTGATTAAATAAACTTAAATTTATATTAAAAAATTATGTTTCAAAAATTGATTTGGTAAAATTGTAATTAAAATTTCATCACATAATGAAAATTGGATAAAAAAAATATGTCATACCTATTACAAAGTTTCTTTATTTTAATCCGAGCAATTTTGCTAAAAGATTAAAGATCAATTTGGAAAACTTTCACGTTTTATAGATTTAGCGTGAACGCCTTTTCAAATAATAGCAATTTTAAAAAAAGTTTCAATATTCAATCATAAGTAAGCTTGTTGGAAAATTTACATCTTAAAGTAATGCAAGCCTCATACATGAGAAATAAATAAACTTTAAAAAAATATATATATAAATATGTTTTAATTTATCTTAATTAAATTACACCAAAAATTAATATTTTACTAGCATTCGCCCGCTGCTCAAAATTCGACGAAGTTTGATAAAAAGATTGTACTCAATTTTATTATAAATTGTTTTACATAATTTCAATTTATTCTTGACATATAAAATAATTGATTTTCTTATTGATTTAGCTTAGACTCCAACCGCATACGTACTAATTTATTTAAAAAGAAATAATTAAATTTAGTTGGAATTCATACGAGGAAAAAAAAGAAAGTACTTTGATAAGTTGCGGCAATTTGATAAATTAAAACTTGTCTATAGATGGGGTGAAATTTTAAATTAATAAATTTAAAAAACATATAACTTGCGATTTCATTGTTTTCCTTCTTAATAGTGTATATTTTGATTTGATTCTTGCGACAAAAACCAATTGAAGATCATACGTACCCAACAAATTTAATACCACGGTCTAAAAATTTTAATTTCTCAAATAATCAAATAAACTTTTTGTTAAGTATGATACTGGAAAATAAACCGGTAAATAAAATAGAACGAGTAATGTTTTACAACTATACTTATTATAAATTTTCTGTTTCTGTATGAACTGATTAAATGTTCAAAGAACTATCACTATTATGAGATGACTTCTGGACAATTACTTAGAATAGCTCAATATTATTTAAATAATCATCAAACTATAATTTCAGTTTAACATAATCTTTAGTTTATGAATAATGAAAGAAAATGTTTACTTTTACTTAACCTTTTGATTACTAAGTAAAAACTTAAATAAATAAAAAATTAAACCGATAGAAAACGAAAAATTTGTTTATCCAAATTAAACATACGGTAGGAGTATAGGTAAAGCGCCTCCCTTTTAACCGAAATGTTCCAGGTTCGGTTCTCGACGAAGTAAAAAAAAAATGTTTTATGGGTTTTTCGGCCTGGCTTAGTAATCATTGAGGAAAAATAGTTGATAGTTTTGTTGATCACTAAAAATAAAATGGAACTATTATGAAGGCGAAGTTACTCTACAATAGTAACAGTTTCATTTTAAAATTAGTAGATATATTCATAAAAATTTTAAAGAAAAAACTATTGTATGTAATTATGTATTTTAAATCTCTTTATAAAAGCAGTTACAAAATTATAGACACTTAGTAGAATTATATAAAAAAAAATCTTCGGTGAAACTTTGCTAAACATTACGTCTTTCACAGCTATATGTTTATAAACCTTCGATATGTTTTTTTTGCCTAGGTGAACATTTTAATGCTTAGTTTTTAAGTTTGTTTTTTTGTTCTTGATTAGGATGTTTCATTTTTTATCTTTTACGATAACAAAAAAATTCTAATTAATAACATTAGGTTACGAAGCAATTCCAAAGTCTTATTTATATGGTTTCTTATTTAATTTTTTGTATAATATTAATCGTTGCAACATATAAGTTGTCCAGTGTTATATGAAAAATATTAAATTTATGTATTTGCACTTTACACGAGTAATAAAAATTCTATATTAAAAAAATAATAAATTAAATCAATTGATTTGATTTTTTTTTCTTACATTGATTTCGAGGAATACAAAAAAATCTGTGGCTTCAAACCATAATCGCTTATGTCTTAAATGGCAGTTTCGAGTAAAAACAATTTAAAGGTTTAAATTAAATTTTGGAAAAAGTTTTTGAAGTAAATGAACCAATATTTGTAGATTTTCAATAAATGTTGACAGATAATTTATTTTTAATTCTCAAAAGAGTAAATTAGTTATAATTTGAATAAAAAAAAGTTAAAAAAAAAAAATTAAGCGATTATTGCAAATTTAATAACGTAACATTTTTGATATTATAATGACCGAAGTTTTTATTATAAAACACATTTCAGTAATCTTGGGAACTTTCCTTGATTTAGTTTATTATTGTAAAATTAAGACGGGAGCATATAGTTTATTAAGGCCAAAATGTAAACATTTTTTTTATATTTTTCATATTTTATTTTGATTTGAAATTCATTTATATAAAACTAAAAATATTCCATGTGTTTAGAAAATGAAAATGAAAACTTTTTAAATAAATAAAAAAATAATTTTAAATATTTCATGTTAATTTTAAAGTTAATCTTTTTAAGCAGTGGCTTAAATTTTGTCAAAGTTGCTTAAAGTATCAACAATTGTTTTTATTATTTTAATAAAATTAATAACTTCATTCTACAACAGAATCCTTTTCAACTAAATCTGGGGTGGCAGCACGTAACTTGTTACAAACATGTTGTCACGCTATTTTTGAAAAACGGTAATACGCAAAATTGTTTCGCCAATTTTAATTTTGTTTCGCTACTTTTGGCAGCACGCAACATTTGAAACACCCATTTTGACTGAGCGTCAAAAAGAAAATTTCCGGTATAAATAGTTGACGTGTGTTAAAAAAAATTTTTTTTTTGTTTCAATCCCAAAGTAGCGTTTCAAAGTACATGCTGCCAAAAAAAATTTGTGACGCTGGTGTTTTGTTACAAAAAAAATCGTTTGTAACAAGTTACGTGCTGCCACCCCTGGATGAATATCATAAGTATTGGTCGGCTTTCGTAGAATTGGTGAAAATAGGGATCAATAAAACTTAAAAAATCGTGAAGATCGGCTTTTATATTTAAGGATATTTTTACAGTTCCTTCGATTATGGACCTCAAATTTACTGAGCTAAACCACGTTTTAAGATTTTTAATATTTTGAATGGTTGTTGGTCATGTAGAGAGTTTTTATAAAATATTTTTCCAAACTCATCTTTGCAATATCGTCACCACTTTACGTTTTTCTCCAAACAAATTGTTGATTGTCATTATTGCGATCTCTCCAAACGAATTTATTTTTTGGAAAAAGTGAAAAATTTAAAAAAAAAATCTTTTTTCATTTCAGTTACAATACATTTTTTTTTTTGAGCCTACAGAGCGAACTAAATTATACCAGTCTGAATGAAATATTTTTGAATCAGTTTATTTCTTTTTTTTCTATGGCAGCGTTATCTGAATCACACTCCATGTGAGTGTGCCCAACTTCTAAAAATTTATGGTCGATTATTTCAAGATTTGGTAATTGTTCAAAAGCCAAACATAGTGGAAACAAATAAATTTTTGTTTTGGCCAACGCATGAATCATTATAAAATATCAATTGCCTTAGTTGGCTATCAATTTTAAGACTATTAACATGTTTAAAAAGACATGATAAAATTTCATTCCCACCACGACCAGCTACAGCCTCGTGCCAAATGTAACAGATAAGCGTTCCTTTTACCCACTCGTGCACAGTCAAATTGCAAGTTTTCTTTTGTAGAAATATAATGAATTTTGCAAATAAGGGGTTGGTAAACATTAATGCAAGTCGAATGTGTATACCTTAACAATTGAATTTTCGGAGGCCAATAATAATTATTTTCAATTAGTGTCACCTAATTACAGTCAAGAAGGCCTTTTCGAGAAAAAGTATTTAACTTTACTCAGATTCCTCTATCTATCATTATTCATGTATGTATACTTTTATATTTCTTTTTGTTATTTTTTTCTTTTTAAATACAATACGGCTTTGATTTACTTTAATCAGTAAATTTCATAGAGAAAGAAGTTTGAAATGAATATATAATATACATCTTGTTCCCCTTCTTATTACAATCTAATATATTACAGGCAGTAAAAAGAAGAGCAAACATTATACAAATAAACAAACCATAGAACCAGAAGTGCGACAAGTTAATAAAGCCAAATAATGTAATAAAATTAATAGTATTAGTAAACTCAAATGTGGTATGTAAATATGTATTTTAATAAAAATATTTACCTTCATCTTCAATCAGTACTGTTATTACTTGGTTTTTCCTATTATAATTTTTAGCAAATTCTAAAATTTTTAAAGTGCATTTTGATATTCTAATAATGTTTTCCACAAAAATATCAACAATGTTTGCTTTCTCCAATTATTATTATTTTAATAATTTATAACATTGCTAGTACTTCACTTAATCAGCAACATAATAGACCTAATCACATTACAATAAAAGCTTAACTGAGATTTCGCTCTGACAAAACATGCGTTATAACAACTTAGTATCAGTTAAGAAACCGTTAGATAAAATCACAATGTATACAATAATCTCTTAAGTTGAAATAATGATTTCATTAGTACAATATCAACGTACAATAAGAACTTATTTCAAATTAAGAATTTATTTATTGCAATTTTAATTATGCAATAATCGCCTACTTGAGATAAGCGGTTATAATTTTCTATATAGTTATAATATAATATGCCATATATCTCGTAAACAATAATAGCCTAAAACAAAACAAGCTAGTATTGCAATAAAATAAATACTTTAATTATAATCTTAAATTTAATTAAGTTATTATTGCAAGTTTTCTTCGATGCAATATTGAGATAAGCCATTATGCTATTGACGATAAATTTTGCTACAAGTATCGTACGAGAACCACACCAAGACACAAATGTGTAAAACAACATGACGAATCTCATAGTGGTCTTAACTCGATTCTTTCTTATGTCGACTTAAGCGATTATTGTTTAAAGCTACAGAAATATTTGTAAGAATTTTTTTTATAGCTGTATAATAAGTTCCGCGCTTAACATCTAATTTTTGTTTTAATTTTTGACTCAAGTTTTATCATAAGGTGTTTTAAACTAGATTTTAATGAATTCATTAAAAATCATATATATATTTTTTTTTGTTATGGAAAATCAAATTTGACCTTTGATATTTGGAATACGAATGTATTTATGTTTGTTTTTTTAATTAATTTTGAAATTAGATTAAAGAGACAAAACGGAAATTGAACAAGTAGACGGAACGGAGGACAATGATTTTAATAGACTTTTTAAATTTCTGTAAAATTTAAATAATTTGTTTTCTTTTACGAGTTTGTCAAAGATTTTTTTTCTAAACACATAAATTTTATGGAGGATATTTATTTTTATTAATATATAGTAAACGACAGGCTACATATGGCATACCGCGACCCATTGAGATCTATTGTGAATCTTGTATTAACAATTTTGTCATTTTATTGTTTCAGTTTTAAGTGTTTGACAAAATATATCTTAGGATTTATAAACTATTTAAGGTTGTTCATAATATTGGCAAGAGAAACTGCCGTAATTTCGTATTTTCACAGTTGAAATATTTTTCAATATATATAATAATTTTGGTTTACAGTAGGACAACTACTACCAAAGTGTACAAGTGTGAATTAAATGTACTGTAATTACTAATTTTATATGTTCTACAATTATTTGAAAGTATACATTAGTTATTTATTTTTTTATTTTAAAGTTAACAAAAGCTGTAACAATTGAAAATCGATTGATAAAAATTATAAATTAATTGCCTCGATGAGAAATGATTTTATATAACGCACTGTAAAAACATGAGGTCACATTTATTTAGTAAATATAAGGACAGATAAATATTAATAATATGATGGCAATTGTCAGAAAAAAAATCGTTTACATACATTTTCTCGAAACAAAATTACGATTCAATTTATAAAAACTTAAAAAAAAAGAAAAAAACTGCTTTGAAGCTCTCTTATCTTACAAACCGTTAAAGCATAAATCCAACTTCTATAAATTTTGTTTACAAATGGATGTCTAAACAATATTGCCATATAATATAGTAAACAATATACCTCAATATGGCTATAATTATTTTTACACTTTATGCAGTTCATGATTGTACCTTATTTTTCAACTTGTATTTTCACGAATTTCCATGATAAGCTATAATTAAAGATAACTATAATTATAGAAACATTTTATCTCCAGTAATTGGAAAATTTATAAAAAAAATATCTGTAAAAATAAATTTTAATTTCATAATCTACTCAACTAGAAGTAACAATCATTTTAGTTAATGTATACTATCCAGTACATTTAAAAATATTTATTTTTTTTTAAATACAATAATTGAATAATTTCACTTAAATAATAATTCTATTCTATTCTCACAATATTATTTCCTCCTAATTAAATACCTAGATACAAAAACTGTAGATAATAAACAATATCAATATACATTTTGATCTATATTAGAAAATTGCATGAACCGGTAATATGATTACCTAAAGATTTTATTGTTTAAATATTGCGCATTTTTTTTTCAAATATTTAAAACACATAATAATAATCACAACAAATAATACAAAAAAAAAAAAGATACTGGATTTGAGAAATTTTAACCTTAACTATTATTGTTATTTGTTACTTTTAAATGTCATATGAGATGAGCTATAAAAGCTTCAAAATTTTTTATTACCTTGTTATATACGAATTTTTAATTAAGTTAAAAAAACTTGATTCTGGAAAACCTTATATAATATTTGTTGTAATTATACTTTTGTATATAAATATTATCTTTAGTAAAGCAAAGGTGTGTGCGCTTATGGTTTTCCCCAATTTAATGTTAAAAACCGTTTAAATAAATTTAAGAATTTTATTTATAACAATGGAAAATAAGTTTAATTTATTTTACTATTTAAATTGGACTTTTTCGAAATTTTTAATTACTAAATTTATTAATAATAAATAATAAGTTTATTAAATTCTTTTTTATTATTTTTTGTTTTTATTCTAATACCAAGCTAAATACCTATTTATGCTTTTCTCATGAAGATATGCCTTCCGCTTGACATCTTGCTTGTATGTGATTTGCAGCTTTTTCCTTCGGTTATATTAAATTGGGTTAAAGCCGGAGGTATCACCAAGTATTGTTTGATCGGCAAGGTCCTCTTATTTGTGGAGAATTATATTCTATTTGTATGCGCTACACTGTTTACTGATTTTCTGAATACATAATATGTATGTATACATATGTTTTATTCATCTACCCTTTCTTCTTTCGATTTGCTTCGTTATAAATTTTAATATTTAATTTTTAATATCCACTATAGGTAACAATATTGTTGTTGGTAAGAACATTCAAAATTTGGCAACTTTTGGTTGAGACTGTATAGGATGTTAGCCAAGTTTTATTGGTTCTGTATACATATATATAATACATTTCAATTTCCTGCATAAATGCTTAAATTGAATCGAGTTTTATTTTCCTAAATGAATTATTTTTAATTGTTTTAACTTAAAACAAATAATTAATAATAAGAAAGAATAGTAAGCAATTGAATGGTTTTTATATGAAGTGCTTGCAGGACCCTATGCAAATCCTATGTTTGCTGACGTAATATTGTAATTTTTATCGGTGGTTACTAAAAACTATATGTCAACTACATATATATAATATATATACGCATAAGTATTTCGACCGAATCAATCAAATCTTAAAATCAATAAACTAATTCAAAATTGATTGCAATTGATTTTCGTCATAATTTACATAAGTATGTGTTGAGAATAAAAGTGTGACATTTTCGATATTCAAACAACGCCATAATAAACAAAATTTATAAAATAATGTTGATAATAGTAATAATAATAACAATAATAATAATAATTTTTTTTTTTTTTTGCTTTTTTACGGTTAGGATGGTGTCGCGGGGAAAATCTGCTTAACAAACTACCGAGTTCCCGGTTAGTCGGTTTCTTTTTGCATTACACTAAGACGCAATGCAAAAAAGGAACCAACCGACCGGCTAAAAACCCCCACCATCTGTTCCCTTGACTCACGACATTTATCCCAGTTTGGAACCGCTTTAGCATTTCTTCAAACTGGCGAAAAAGTGCTGGCTTCGGTGTTTCCGTGTGAATTATCCCGTTCGCTCTTCTCTGCACATGTCTATCGACATCGGTGCGTCTACCCTATCCTGAAAAATAAATTCTACTGTCCATGTTCTAATATTATTTCTTAGATCAATATTAATCTTCTAATCCTTTGCTATTATAGCTAGGTTATTTCCCATTTACAAACAAAAACTGTTCTATACAGAGCTAATACGTATATCAGACTAGTATTTATGTAGTAAATTATTTTATTTTTGTTTTGAATAACCTGAATGTCTTCGGTAGAAATCATTACTGATTGATTGTTTTTTGGTCTTTTTTATTGATCAATTCAAAGAAATAATTTTACAACCTTTATTTAAAATGCAAACAAAAATTGCGTTTCTTATTTTGCAGTTTTTATTTTTTAATTAAAATAACAAAATAACAATGACGCATGTATAATATTATATTATATACTAATTAATATTCTATATAAAAATAAAAACAGAAAATTTATTATGTTATGATTGAATTTACTTTGCAAATAGTTTTTCCTTGAAATAAAAACTAAAAGAAAACAACAACAATAAAATAATTAAACAAAAATTTTTTTTTTAATTTTTATTTCAAATTTTGTTTCTTAAAAGTCATCTTAAGTTATAATTTATACCGTTATTGATTTTCCTATTGAACGAAATGTATAAAAACAAAGAATTACAGTCTTTGTCCATTTGATTCTGCAGAAAATTGTTCTAGGCGGTTTGGTTGTTTTCTTAATCATATACAATTAGTGTTAGTTTTTTCAACATAATTTATTAAACAATTTAGCGTATTGGTTATAAATAAATAGATTTTTTTATGTTTAGTTAGAGCAAGATAAATACAGATACCTGTCGCCGCTAAGACTACACTAGGGCACACTGAGGTTCATATCGTATTTTTAATCAAGAGCTGCAAACATTATGAAATCTGGATGTGATTTTCCAGTCATCTTTCAATTTTGTCTCTCACGAAAAACTAGAAATTAGATTTGAGAAAGTAAATAAACAGAGTTTAAAAATAAATACATAAATAGCAATTCAAAGTCAAATATTTAAAATGAGAATAAAAATACTTTTTTAAATAAAATATTGTAGAGCTGTTCAACATTTAAAACAGACTCTTTGAAGGACATAAAATCAGTTTTAATTCTAAAAAGCAATTGTTAATTCAATCTGAACAGAAATTAGTCGAAATTTCTTTTATTTATACAATTTCTAAATTTTTTTGTATTTTTATTTAATTCATAACTCGATTTGGAGTTCTGGTTTGTGTTTATTCATTTTATTCTACTAGTCTCGATACGATAATTTAATATAATTGAATAAATTGTTTTAGATTCGAGTTAAAATTCGCTTCAGATTCAATTTTGGTTTCATGGAATTTTCGAGTATCGTTTTCAATTAAATTAAAGCAATTAAAATCTCATGCAACTTTTAGCAGTATAAAGTTAATTATATCCCTTTTGTATTTGATTAAATAGATAACTTTCAATTGCTCCAATTCAATTTTAGAATACTAACAATTATATAAGAAATTTGTTTTTTAATTTTATGTGTATAAAATAAACTAATTTAAAAAGAAAATTATATTTATTTTAAAGTACGTTCTCCCTTAAAAAATAGCAGGTTAATTTTATTAAGTGATTACCAAATTATATTTTCGCAAATTTTAAGGGATAAATTTAAAACATTCATGGTACAAGCGGGATTTGAATTCATAACCTTCCATCTTATAGTGACACTTAAATTATATATGTAGTCACTATAACACGATTGTCATGCTTAGTATTGAATATAAAAGAACTTCAAATAACCTTCAAACAATATTAATAACATTAAACATTTTTTTTTGCTCAACATTTTTATATACACTAAGTAATGAAATTTTATTGAAATAAATTCTTAACAAAAAAAAACAAAAATTGAATCTAAGTAAATCTAATACCCTATATGTTGTACAAGTACCTAATATTATACCTTATCTAAGATAATACTATAAATATCTGTATAGATTATTGGTCTTTGGGGTTTTTAAAGATTAGATAATTGTTCAAAATTAATTCCAATTTTCAAATATTATGTATAACATTTTCAAACATTTGACAACTAATTATTTCAATTAACATTTCAATTTAATCCCATAGCAAACAAAAACCAATAAAAATATAAAAATGTTTACAGTTCTTACCTATTAACTTAGTTCTAATCTAACATCTTTAATAAAATGACAAAGAATTGTAAATATTAATATGTATGTATATACGTACCTAGTTTAATTATAAAAATAATTTATCGGGATTTAAATTTATGCAATTTTCATTCCACTTACATATCCATATATTATATCCATATAAAACATATGCACATAATATATTGCGATGGTGTGTGAGAATCGAGCCTCTAATTTCAACCAATAAAAATCGACTGTGAATAAAATCATATTCGTTATACATATATGTACATATACTTATTTATTTTTATTATCTATAATTATTATGATCTCTGCATATTGAATTAAAATCGATTTTTAAGAAAATTTTCAACAATATTACATACATATGTACAATGTACCTTTGAACTTATATTAAGCATTTAATAATATGTTCATTTAAAACTGTGAATGAAAATAAATAGCTTGACAGTAAAATACAAACATTTTACTGTCAAACTATTTATTTTCATGCAAAATAATTATTTAATAAGTATACATATACTCGTATATGTATTAAGTATTACTACGAATTACGATATAGTGTTGCAACTTGGAACTTGCAACTTGCAAGCAAATAGTCAGCTGAGCGCAATTATACACAATACAAAACAGAATTTGACGCCGATATTTACAAAAAAAATCGCAATCAATTTTATTTTTGTTCTTTTTTTATCAATGTAAATTGAATAATGTAGTGTGGTAAAGGAGAGTTTTTGAATACCTAAAATAATTTGTAAAATATTTATTTCAGGTGGATTCTATTAGATGTTTGTAGTCCTAAATAATATTATTAAATCCCACTTTATTCTGTTAATTTCATTTTTAGCTTCTAGAATGAATAAAGATTTTGCTGTTTTTAGATTAGTATATAAAATCTAATTTCATATCAATTTTTAAATAAAAAGATATATCTTCAGAAATTTTTAATACTATTATTGGTACTTTACAATGCTGAGACTCATTAATTATAATCTCATTTTATTTACTTAGCATTTATACTTAAATTTTATAACTTTATTATAACTTCAATTGTAATAATAAAATTATTTATTTATTAACAAAAAAAGTTCTATTATATTTTGTGGGAATTTATATTAAAAAAAAAAACCAAAAAAACAAAAACAATTTTTTATTTTATTATTTTTAAAAAGTTTTTATGATTATTTAAATTAAGATAGTATAATAGTGATTTTATTGTTCACTTTTTCAAATAATTTCAAAATAAAACATAACAGCGAGTTTGTAAGTAAATACTTTTATTATTGGACAAAACAATCCGTGACATTCTAATTGCAACAAAAACAGTTTAACTGCTGTTTCAATACTATGCATACCTAAATGCAATGAAAAGTCTAACGCTTTGAATTCTAAAATTTTACTCAAATTTTAGAAGAATTTTTAAAAAAATTTTGGATTATAAATCTTACAAAAAAATGTATTTACTCTGCCCGAATACACAAATTATGCGGTAGTCAAACTGTAAAACTACATTTAGTATCAATACTTTGTATACAATTTTTGATCTACTTTGATGATCATGATACGCTGTATTTCCAGTGCAATAATACACCAATTCCGAATTTTGGATCTCACGAAATAAATATAGTTTATTTGAGCTAATACTGATTTGTCCAAGACTTAACTTTGATTTTTGTTTGTTATATTCAATGATATTCCTAACTATTTTGCATAATAACGTTTTTTATAACAAACTAAATCTTTTTTTTAATATCCATATTTAAATAAAAATTTTCTAAATAAACTGTGAGAACGTTATTGAGTTATTTTTTCCTTCGCTAACGACTGTAACAAATTTTACTTCATACGATTCTCTTTGAACGCAGTTGAACAGGCTTAACTCATATTATTTTTTATTCTGTCTATTTTTTTTTTGTTAAAATTTAGAAAAAAATATTAATTAACTTATCGCAAAATTATTGAGAAAATTTAGAATTTAATTAAAGATTTTTGAAATCAATGAAATACAGAAATTCAGTGTACACTAAATTTATTATACTGAAATGTGGACTGTTATACTGAAATGTGGACTGATATTACTCATTGAGTAAAAGTATTTGATTTCAAGTATTTGAGTAAAATTATTTAAGTAAAAAAATTGTAAATACTATTTAAATAAAAGTATTTTACATGATTTCTTCAAATACAAGTAAGGTATTTGAAAATTATCTTAATTCCTATATTAAACTACTCAAATACTTAAAGTATATATTACTCAGTTACTCAAATACTAAAATATTTGAGTAGTTTAATATAGAAAGTAAGATAATTTTCAAATACTTTACTTGTATTTGAAAAAATAAAGTCAAATACTTTTACTCAAAAATAGTATTTGACATACTTTTTTCAAATACTCTATTTGTGCTTGAGAGCGCAAAGTACATACTTTACTCTAAACTAAATATTTTTTATAGTATTTTAAATACTTGTACTCGAATACTACCCAGCTCTGAATGTGGTAATAGTCGGTAAAAACAAAAACAAAAATTTAACTTCAAATACGATCAAAACTATCGCATCTTACGAATTCACATAAAATGTTTTTGTATAAAATTAAACGTACTCTTATGAGAATCAAAAGAAGACACATGTCATGAAGAAGACACATGTTGGATTGATTGGAATTTGATATTTCATTTTTTTTTTAACTTTTTCTTTTAATTAAAACTTTCCTACATACAACGGTTTTATGAAATTTGATTGAAATTTAATTTTATTCCAAAATTTATACCTTGTAAAAATACCACATTAAAATTGTTACATTTCTAAGGAAACACTGGACATGGACATATTTTTTATTCGATGTAAATTTAAAATAAAAAATAATATTGTCGTACATTATTGACTCAATGCCTACCACCTACATCATTGTATTTGTACCAGAATGTATGACATGGACAATTGACAACACTTTTATCCTTCTCCAAACAAGTATGCTCTATACATCTGGATGTGTATCTATTGCATAAAATAAATATTTCACTCAATAATAATTGCCTCGCTTAAAATTTTAAACAAAAAAATTACTCAATAATTTGAGCATATATATATATACATATATATTTTAATTTCATAGCTATCAACATATAAAATTTAAAATTTTAAAAGCTTGCAATAAAATCTTTATATCATGAAATAAATTTAACCATATATAATAATTATTGTATTTAATAAACGAAAGAAAAGCTTTTGAAATAAAATTATACCT
Source organism: Argyra leucocephala (assembly GCA_963942445.1). Taxonomy (NCBI): domain Eukaryota; kingdom Metazoa; phylum Arthropoda; class Insecta; order Diptera; family Dolichopodidae; genus Argyra; species Argyra leucocephala. The sequence continues at coordinate 99,753,216 of OZ012679.1, read as the reverse complement.
GATTATACGAAATATTTATTTTAAACCAGAAAATTGGTTTGGGTCTTAGATATGTTTATATACATAATAAATAGCTTTTTATATAAAATCTTTATCAAAAAGCTTTTAAAATTTAATACTTTGTTTATTCGTAAGATAAATATAATGTAGAGAAGCATGCACTGCACGATAAGTTCAAAGCTTTGTTCTGGAGGTGTGTAAATGCATATTATATACAGTAACAAAAAATATCAAGCATAGGTATATTTCAGTATGATGTACATATGGATGTTTGGATCGATACAAAGCATTCACATGTTCTTATTTATCATGATTCTGATTACAAATGTGTGTGCGTATAAAATTTATATGGTACATTCTATACATGAATGTATTTCACAAGGGGGCTCGTTCTCTTTCGTCATCATCACACACACATTGATGTAATTTTAACCAAATTTAAAAATTGACAAATTCATATTCAAGAAAACGTAAATAAGAATTTAAAATTATTTGTTTGTTTTTTTTTTAAAATAAAATATATATATATATGTATATTGCATATAATAATAATGTATGAATGTATTAATTACGATTTTGTTTTTAAGATATAGATATGTGTGTAGCTAAGTAATTATTTTATGAGAAATAAATATTTAAAGTAGTGCAGCTGGCTTGCTAACTGTGTAAATGGTGTTTGCATGTCGATAAATAATATGTGGACGGTTATGCGGATGTAGTTGATTTATATATAAATATAGTATAAATATAGTTAAGATTGTTAAGAATGAATTAATCACACTATCGAGTTTATTTTAATACAATAACATAATGTCTATTTATTATAAATGATATGATGTTAAATTTGCAATATCTAAGCACAGATAATTAACTTGGTATGTACATTATATTAGATATTGTAATTAGAGTATTTACCATCCATACCATAATTCTATTCAAAGGTATATATATATACATAGATACCTACCTAATATTTAGATGATATTAGGTTAAGTTGTTCTACTAGGCAAGTAGGTTTATGAAATTATTAATTTATTGAATAATGATTTATTTTTTTATAGGTACCTAGGTATATAGGTACTTATGTATATTTTTTTTTAATTGAAAATTTTCGTTAAAAAGGCGCTCTGGTGCTCAATAGATTGTACTATTTTTTTATGTTCTTATACACACATTACAGCACTATTTCGCAATAGTAGAACAAAACGACACAATTTTGTAAAAACAATTGGTAAAAAAAGTCAAAAAATTAAAATAATTTTGGTTTTTTTTTTGCCATACAGAATAGTTAATTAATAAATAGTTTTATAACAATCTTAGTAGTTAAAATTAAATTTACATATTTTTTTTTTATATACATATATTAATTTTATTATTTGGAAGATATTGTTATTTATTATATTGTTTTATTTTATTTTTATAATGACCATTGTCAAGCTACTCTTTGTCAACATTTTTTTTTGTAATTGACAATTCAAAAAATTATAGCCATCACCTCAAGTAAAATTATTAAAATTAAATTTAACTGATAATAATTTAATTATTAATTTCTTTAATAATAAGCGTAATTAGATCTAAGGGTCACAGATACGTGAATAATAATCTACATTCCAATATCATACACGCTTAATAAAGGTACTGCAAGTTGAACAAAAAACATATAATCCAGCATAAAAATTATATTCCAATAATGGCAACCCCGAAATTGACAATACAACGTACCTATCAAAAAAAAGACAAAATTCTAAAATAAGAAACTAAAACAAAAAAAAAACATAAAAAACTGGAAAAAATCAGATAACTAATATGAAATATAAGAACAAAAAGAAACTAACTCTTAGAAGTTAAAAAGATATCGAGGCGGCGGCGATATTAAATATTTACAAACAAAAGTTTATCATTATACAAATGCATCGATATAAAAACAATTTATAATATATCTTCTCACACTCCCGTTTGGTTTCACTATATACATGCGGGTTTAGCTTTAGATGTATTAAGGTGGTGTATCTGTAGTTACTTTAGAAACATTTTTGTTTACATTTTCGTAGGTATTTAAATCAATTTAAATGGTATACACATAAGTATGTATATATTATATATAGGTAACCCTAATAGTTATATTCATATAGCCTTACATGTTTCCATGTGTGTATCTACTTTTTTTTCAAATATACAAATTAATTCGGTACCATTGAAATTGTATTTTTGTTTTTGTTGTGTTGTTTTTTTTTTCGAATTATATCCAAAGTTTCATTTAACATTTTCAACATTATACAAGAAACTATCGTGCACTAAACAACAATATTGAATTTTTTTTTTAAGTTTTCATGTTGAACAGTGTAAGAAAAACGCGGTATTTTTTAATCAAATTCGATTAGGAGAAAATAAATAATACAAAACAAGGACTAAATAATAATATAACATATCCTTAATAATATAAATATAAAAATACATATAATAAATTTGTATATGCAAAATTTTGTGAATCTCAAGAAAAAGTGTAGAAGTTATCTGTTGTGAATTTAACAACAATTTTGTGTTTTCTATACACATACATACATATACTTATAACTAATTGTATCTTCTTAATTTATTTAATTTATTTTATTTTTAATAATAAAAAATAAAAATCCATTAAATGCCAACTTATTTGAATAAGACAGTGTTGTGAAGGAAAAATATTTCAAGCTAAATATATATGTTTTTATTAATACAACTACTGTAATTTATAGGTACCGTAGTTAAATAGTAAAGTAACCGTTACATAAAATAAATAAATACATTTTTCGCAATTTGACATTTGTGTCTTTGACTTCAAAGTCATAATAAATACAAAAAATAAAAGAAAATAAAAAAAATAATATAAAACAACAACAAAATTTTCTAGAGCAATATTGAGCATGTCCGTTTCAGAAGGACAATAATTTTTTTTTTTTGGTTATATAGAAGAAAAAAATTTCTATATAATAAAAAAAAAAATATTTTATTTCATTATTTGATTGTAGGTGGATGTGCATACATATAGAAATACATATACATTACACCTCACATGTAATATCATCATCATCTTCTTGTTTTTTGAAGGAAAAAAAAAAATTAGAAAATTGAGTCCTGTTTTCTGCGATGTATTATTTATAAAATATACGTCGTCGTGTCCTTTACCAAGAACGAATATTATTGTATTTTAGAAATTTATTTATTTATTTAAAAACAACTAAAGCAATTTTATAAATAATTAAAAAGAGCAAAATTTTAATTATAAAATTAAGAAAAAATAAAAAAAAAATTATATATACATATGTAATTAAAACACAAAAATATTTTATATCCTTATACACATATCTCAAAACATTTTAATACCATATAGTATTTATTACGAAACAATAAAAAATATTTAAATTTAAAAAAAAAAACATTGTTACCGTTACTAATATTTAAAATAAGTCAAAACTATTTAAATAAAGAAAATTAAAAATTGTTAACATAATTATATATGTATTATGGTGACAAGGTCTATTTCGAAAATTTGACATTCCAAATAATTTCAAGTTCTTTGTACAATATTATAATAAAAGAAAAAAATTGTGCTGAATTAAGAAAAAATTAACTAAAAAAACCTCCAAGAACGAACTTGAGAGTCATCAGAAAAAAAAACACACTAACTATATACACATTTGATAATAATTAATAATAATAATAAAAAAAAAACATATAAATAAATACATATATTTATCAAAAAAAAATTTCATAATGAAAGCGGAAGATACAACACAAACAACACAAGCATCAACAATAGAAAATGTTGAAGAAAATTCAAGGTTATTGGCCGTACCACCTGGTTCTGCAGAGTATGGATGCAAAACAGCGGTAAATTATTTTTCAATTTTTCCCTTTTTTTGTTGTTCTAAAATAATTAAGGTTTAACAAATTTTTCCTCCTATATTATTTTGTAATAAATAATTATATTGCTTTGGAATAAATAATTGGAAATTTTGTTTTATAAAAAGCGAGTTCCATAAAATTTTCCAGAAGGTTAATAAAGGGTATTCCATTCAAAATATGAATTTCTGAATAAGAGTTATTTCATTATAAAATGCTCGTACATTATAATACATATAATACATACATACAATCATATTTTGCGTTTATATAGGCAAACCAATTTAATTTTTTAATGTATTGAATACTTTTATTGGTTTGATATTTGATCATTAGCGCGTAATTTGATCGTGACAAACTTCAATTATTATAATGAATTGTGTCGTTTTGATGAATTCTGTATTTTAAACTTTTTTTTTTTATTTTGTTTTGTTTTTTGTGGTCAGAAGAGTATCTCCCTGCATTATAATACAAACAGTACAGCCTGCAAACAGTATAGCACATTTTAGATGTTTAATTGATAAAAGCGCAGAAAAGAACCTGGTGCAATGATTTCACAAGCTCGAATTTAAGTCCCATGCTAAATAAAAATCATTAATACTACAAGACGTTAAGTATCGCGAAAATGGCACCAACTTGATGATTAAAAAAAAAATTATTTATTCATTAGATATTTGTGTTAGACGTTGTTATTTAAAAATTTTTGAACTATTTTATACGGCAGTATTCAGGAGTTCGATTTTTCTCATTTATCTTTTGTGCTAAGTACATACTTTTGATATAACAATGATATCACATTTACGAAAAAATCGAACAGTTTTCTTTTGGGCACCTTTTATGATGTTCATATTAATAGAATTAAAGCAGTGCAGAAAAATTTATTAAGATTGGCTTTGCTTTCAATAGTCAAATATATTGACTTACGTATATATATGAATATGAATTTAATTTAATTAAAAACTTTGAAATTAAGGCGAGAAGTGACTGATATTATTTTTCTTATTGAACATTACCTCTTCGCAGATTAAGTATATAATATTAACATTAATTTAAATAATCGCCCACACGCATTTATTTACAATAAGTTTCCATGGTATTTATTATGGTAGTTAATATGAATAAATTTATAGAATTTCGTATCAAGCGAAAGCATACATTAGAAACCCAACGAAAATAACAACTCTTGTCATTTGAATTGTTGTAATATCTACTAAAACAAAAAAAAATTAAGTTGAAAAAATTTAAATTAAGAAGAGAATACACGTACAACAATTTATTATAAATATAGGAGAAATATATATTTATTTGACAGTTTGAAAGTGACTTAAACACAACATTTATTTACAATTAACAGTATTGAGACCAAATAATTTTATTTAACTATTTTATAACTTAATTCAAATTATTTTGTATTTATCAATTTTTATTTCAAGTTTTGTATGGATAAACTATTTATTTTCTTTTTCATATGAATGTGTGTGGATGTGTTAAGATAGTATCTGGTTATTATTTTATTAGTAAATAAAATCCTTGTATTTTTGCATGCAAATTAGTTTTTTTCTGTTAACTATTATCTAAACATTTTTTGTTAGTTCTCATGTGTTGGATTGTCTAAATTTTTATATACCTACATATATTATAAATATATATTTATATAAAAATTAATACAAGTACAATTCAGAGAGAGTGTCACAAAACTAATATTTAAATTAAACAAATTGAGAAAATATGTTTGTTTAAATTTTTTAGATTTATGTTAGGTTAATTTAACATGTTTTCCTCATTTATTTATTATATAAATTTAATACGAGTAACTTTTTACTAAATTTGTAAATAAATTAAAATTATAATATGTAATTTCATTTACATGTGTAAAAAGTTGAATTTATACGTATATATTGTGCATATAATTTTTGTAATATGTTACTTACTTACATAGCTATTTGGCCATGAAATATTATTCGATGTCATTTTCATTTAGAAACTCTTTTGTGTCACATTTTAATTGTGAAGATTAGATTAGATATTATTTAATCCTCATTCAAAAGACAAATCCAATTTTTATTAATTAAATAAACTGATATTGAACTTATGATGATTAATTGTATTAATAACTTAAGTATAGTTATAATCCGAATAATGCAATAGAATGGATAAATTCAAAGCTATGATATGTACATACATTTTATCTATTAGTTGAATTGCAGTTCCCAAAAGATTCAACTGAATTAAATATCATAAGATTGATAAGTAATGCTATCATTGAGTTTATAAACTTAAAATTGGCACATCAAACATGCATACAACATCTACATCACATATAAATTGATGAATCTAAAAGATTACAACACATATGTTGTATTTTATACCCAAATAATGAAAATCATGAAATCAACTTACATGGAAATAATTTAACAAAATAGAAATTTATTTCAATTCATATTTTAGTAATTGTAAAAATTATAATATTGAATTAAAATTAATATTAATTGATATTAAAATACTGCAATTTTTAACGAATTAAAATTTATTACAAATTTTCGATACACCTTCTAAAATTTAAACTACATATTTTTTTTAATACATAACTAGGTACTTATTTGGATTTGTTTTTTGTTTTTTTTTTTTGTTCTTATTTTTAAGTAAATTTCTGACCATATACAACACGGTCTATAGAAATTTATTCTAAGACTAAAATTAAAATTTAAATGTGTCAGAATTTATTCAATCGGAATTTTTTCTTACCTTTTTAACGAATTTATTTAATTTGTAATCCATAGAAACATTTTGTAGTTTTAAACACAGGGTCGTATTTTAGAAACTAGAAAATTTTGTGATCGGGTTTACAGTAACGAAGTATGTCTTTTTAATCTTAACCACTTATTTTACTAACATCGACATATCAGTAATGGATAGTTAATTGTATTAATGACTTCTGTAGTGTTTTTTATGACGGTTCAACGAACAACTATTTCGTTTATAATACAAAAAGAGAAAATAAAAAATAAAAATAATTAAACGATATTTAAATATCAATAAGCAGTAGCACTAATGAAGGCAATTCTTTCGAAATATCGAAATATTTGCAAATATGTTAACAAAAAATTTTAGTGAATGGAAATTCTATTTTAATTGAATACAACATTAAAATACAAAAAGCAAACCCGATTTCAACAATTTTTGTAAACTCAATAAAACTACCTATTACTATCTATCCACATTTTAATAATGGGAATATAATCAATTACGGTCATGTTTGTCGACGATTAAATTTAAATAAAATTTTTAACATTTTTTAAATTAAAAAGATTTGCATTTGAAAGACATTTTTTTCGTAGACACGTTATATTGCTAACACCAGACTTTTTAGACTACATTATAGTGTCATCAGGGATATATGTTATTGTTTTCTTAATTCTTTATTTACCATAATTAAAACTATAATAATTGTAAAACAGCAGGGTTGCGCTGTCTTTTAAACCGAAAGATCCAAGGTTTAATTGCCAACAAAGCAAAAATAATATTGGGTTTTTCGACATCTTTCAGTACCCTTTGTGATTGAAATAAAATAAATGGCAAAAAATAATTAAGAATGATAAAAACTTAAATAAAATGGAACTACACTATTTAAGAAGGCTTAGTTGCTGTTATTAGTTTTTCATATTTTATAAGCCAGCAATTTGATAAATAAATACTCGAAAAACATTGTAATAAAAATGTATAGTACCGCAGTCGTACAAAAGGTAAATTTATCTAAGTTACAACCAAAAACATAAAACAAAAATACTATAACTGTCATCAGAATTATATCGTATTATAGATTTTTGTTAGTTTATGCTAAGAACGTTTAAAAAATCGATTTTATGAAATTAGAAGATCAATTTCAAAATTAAATATTTTTTTAAAAATCTATAAGCAAAAGATAAAAAGTTCAAGTGGAACAGCGTTGTAAAATTATAATATGCAAACTATGAGATAAAGTACATTTTTAATTAATTTCAAATTTTCAAAATTAAATTCTTAACCTTATTTGTTAATTAGTATACTTTTATTTATACCTACTTTCAACTGTCATTTATATATCATTTATAATTTATTTTACTTTTTTTTTGTTTTAATACCATAATATTATTTAGCCTCATTATAGTCTGAATACAATTTTAATTTCGTTTTGTTTTAGATTTAGTTTTTTATATTGAAACAACACGTCAATGCATCTATGTATAAAACGAATTAAATAAATTGTTGTCTTTGCAAATCTCATTTGACTAGGGTTTTTAATATGCATGAAATGAAGAAAAAAAGTGAATAAAACACGGTAGAGAGTTTATAATGAAATTGATTCGACAAGCGGATAAGTTTGAATATCTAACATATTTATACCTTTTTTGTTAGATACTACTAATTAAATTCATTAAACAAAAAAAAATTCATATTTTAATTTAATAGGAGTTCGGTCGTCTTCTTAATTTATGCAAATTAATTGTTTTTAAAGTATTTAATTACAAAATTGTCGTTAAATATGAATTAATTTAATTTGACTTAGATTTACTTAAGGTGTAATGAAATGCATTTTATTATACAAATTTACAATTTCATTCTGTAAAATGTTATCAATTGCATATTGCAGTAATGGCTTCTTCATTACTTCAAAAATGTAAATAACACAGGAAATAAAAGTTGCTTAACATAAAAAAACAAAAAAAAAAAACAAAAATTACAGCAAGTAAATGAATTAAAATATTGTTTTTTTTTGTGACAAGTTCAAGTCTTTATTTGGATAATAGTTGAATTGAATATGAATATTGAGTGATTAGAATTTCCTGTGCAAGACATGAATTTACTCTGACTATTTAAAGAAATCTAGTAAAGCAACAAAAAAAAATAAATAATGAAAACCAATCTTGAATATGTTTTTTATTATGTCTACAATTCTAAAATTGAACAATGCTTACCCCGAAACTTAAATTATTTGTTTTTTTATCTATTCAGTAATAGTTTTTATATTTTTGTGTTTCCGGTCCTTCAAATATTTATAATAAATCATAATTTGAAATTTGAAAACTAGGAGTTTAACTATTCTTTAATATATAAAAAAAAATAATAATTTTTAATTTTTTTATAAGGGTTAATAAAAATTAACTTTTTTATAAAAGGAAATCCTTTATTGTATCAGAAATGATTTAAAATATTATGTACTTCGGAATAAGATATTAGCATTGATGAATCATTATAATTATACGTAATAAGCGAGTAGGCATACATTCATAATTTGATAAATAGATATTATAAAGACTAATTGTAAGTTATAACAATTTTTGAAGAAATAATTTTCATAGTAAATTTCTAATAAAACACAAAAATCTGATTTACATCTAAATTATACCGGCTTAAAAATTTGATTTCTTGCATTGCTTTCTTCCATTGCAAAATAATGTATTGTTTAATGATAAATAAAGTAGTTAAATAGCGAAGTTAATTTTTTTGGGCTCTTACTCCCTATTTTGTAACTGTGACTTCCACAGAAACTTGAGTGTGGAAGCTGTTTGCTGAAGAAATTGTAAAACAAAAACCATGTCAACAGAATCGAAACTTACTATACAGGGTGGTCCGGTTTAGAGCAAAAAGTTTTCAAGGGGTGATTCCTTGGAGTATTTTAGGAAAAAAATTGTTCTAGAAGAGGGGTCTATCTTTAAATTTACCTGGACTACAGAGGGTTAAAGAAAATCGGATTAGAAAAATTATGTCTAAAGAATATCAACTAGAGCTCAGAAGAAATTGAAACTAGAGCAACATCTTCTTCATAGCTTTTTTTAGAATTAATACACCTAATTAACGGTATATGTTGAATGAGTATCAGACTTACCGTTTTTGAATAATAACTGCATAAACTTAAAATTTTGCTTTTAAAAACTGAAAATTTTGTAAAAAATGTTGATTATCTCGAAAAAATTCGAGATAATTCGCATTTTTTTTGTGTTGATGCGCTACATCATTCATTCCCTAAAACTTTTTCATACACAACTTTCATATCAGACTTGATCAGGTTTTTCATGTAAAGTCATATAAAAGTTCATTAACCCTAATTAATTTCAGTAATTTTAACTAATTTTGACTAAAAAATAAAATTGTTACAATATTCAACTCTCAGTTATTATTTTTCTTACTGAAACATGGGTTACCCAAATATTAAATATGACTTTACCTGTATTAATTCTAAAAAAAGCTATGAAGAAGATGTTGCTCTAGTTTCAATTTCTTCTGAGCTCTAGTTGATATTCTTTAGACATAATTTTTCTAATCCGATTTTCTTTAACCCTCTGTAGTCCAGGTAAATTTAAAGATAGACCCCTCTTCTAGAACAATTTTTTCCTAAAATACTCCAAGGAATCACCCCTTAAAAACTTTTTGCTCTAAACCGGACCACCCTGTATAGTTAACGAACAATTTCAAACTATATAAATATAATAACACAATATTTGGTAAACACCTAAAAACTAATTAATAAATACCAGTATTGTTTTTTAGTAATATTTAGTAATAGTAGTTTTATTAATTTTTCCAAGAATACAGAAATGTTTTTAAATTTCAACTATATTTGAAATTTTGTAAGTTGAATAAATTTGTGAAGAAATTCAAAGAAATTGAATTATATATTAGGCTTATTTCAGTGCAGTGACACAAGCATACACAACTATCTATTAAATAGGTTTATAGTAATATCGATAGGTTTATCAGAATACTGGTATAAGCAACAACTTTCATTAGGTAAGATCGAACAGAGAGTTATTCGATATGGTTTATGTCAACTCAACTGACTACTAATCAGAAGGTTTTATATTTGAATATATCTGAGCATGAATATTATGAAACATTGTTCGAAACTAATATAATTAAAAAGAAATATTAACACTACTTTGGCTGAATAAGAAAAATCGAAAAACCAAGCCCGGCGAAAACTAAGTCCAAGTAATTACGATATATTTTAAAGGTCTATATAGATTTGTGAAATATATTTTAAGAATATCTATTTTAAATGTGTATATATTTTTTACGGGCTTAATCATAAAATAGGTAACAATTCATTATATATCGAGGGACCATTATGAACCAACATATGACTTAGTGTTGTGACAGCAACGTGACATATACAGTTTATAATGATGATACAATATATGGTAAATAATTCACTATAACATTCAATAACATTAAACCGTTTGACAAATATAATTAAGTTTTATGTCAATGAACAAACACTTTAGAAATATTTTAAAAAGTAAGTTTACCCCAAGACCCAATTTATAATTTTGGATATTATACTTATATAATTTAAAATAGTTCAAACCAGTGGATTCAAAAATTTTGTTATAGCAAAACTATATAATTTAGCTATACCACTCGTAATATAAGGAAGATTTTAATTTCTAAATAAAAATTGTATGTAGGTAAGTACACAACACATATGAATCTCTGTACGAAATTACGAAATTTAATAAGAATTTGATTAAATATTGCTGAATCGGATTATTGTATATGTACCATATTTAAAAAAAAAATTAAATCAGCATTTAATTGTTAATTGAATCATATTGAATTAAATTAAATTTAAGTCATTGTGCTTCAGTATATACTTTTCCCAATGATATTCATGAACTTTTGTGAAAGTTGGCTTTTTTTCGTCTTTATTTCTTTTTTTTTTCTTTTTTTGTGAGTCCCGACCAGACAAGACACCTGTTACAATATTATACTTGATATAATATTTAAAATAATATTTGTTAGTGTAAAACAATAATAAAAAAACATTTTATTTAACGTTTCGAATTTCGAATTAAAGCATTATTGAATTGATAATTTTTTATTTGTTTTAGAATTTAATTGTTGTGTAATAAAATTAAGAAAACTTTCCGAAAAAGTTTCGAAGTCGTAAAACAAAATTATTTCTACTACATAGTTACTTAATTTGTCCTCCCACTCTAGAAATTCAATAAAAATAACATTATGAGATAAGACATACTATAGGTATATACGTATAAAAAATAAAAATATATTTTTGTAATTAAGATAAAATATTTTATCAAATAATTCCGAAAAAAAAAAATTTATTAGATGATATGAGAAATTTGGTAAAATTGATTTTTTTTAAAAATAATTTTCAATTTTTTTTATTAAAATTTCATACTCATACTTTTTATAATAGTCACTTATATTGAATCCAATTAAATTGAAAATAGTATAGTGGTTAAACTATCTGAATCATTTCATTAATCGATTTTGATTAAACGATATTTTTTCAAACTGTTTTAATTTTAAATTTGATATAATTTCAATATTTAAAATAGTTTTAAAATTTTTATTTTTTCTAAGTAAATTATTACGCGGCTGTTGTAAGATAAATCAATGAAAAAAATATATAGTACCAAGAATATATTGATTTTTTATTTTTTTTTATTTATTTCCATTCTTACTTATATCTTAACTTACTTATTTATTTTTAAGCAGGAGGAGGATTAAGAAGCAAGCGAATACTAGTTAAATCTAATATAGCTTTGTACTTAAGTCTTTTAAACACAACAAATTATTATTATAAATTTCAAAATATATATATAATATATATATATACATATATATAGTTTATGAATATTTGACGACCGTGATGGTATTGCTAGTTGTTAAATTAGTTGACTTTTTTATGTTAATTAGTTACTTGACTAACTCAAAGGCTACCACTAAATTCGAATCCCTCTTGTTTAATGAAGGTTGTAAGAAGTTTATGTTTTCATTATTCTTCTTAGTTTTACCAATAACTATACATACATATTGTGTATACAGTCATTGATTGGTTTTACTACTAATAGATTTATTTTTAGTGAATATTTTTTTTTTATTTATTTATTATATTTAAAGAGAAATTATTAATTCTCATGTTAAGACATATATAAATACATTTACAAAATCATTTAAAATTCAAAATTTAGTATCTGTTAATACAGAACCTCAAAAGCTTAGCATGGGTTCTTTAAGCGTCCATGATTTTTTAAGCTTCAAATATTCCAAATTTCTACAAGCAATACGTGTTTATGCAAGCCAGTTCAATTAGCAAGTTTAGTTTATCTTATAATTTCTAGAATCTTAAGATTAACCACCATCCATTTTATTTTTTGCTTTTCAGGGGACTAGTTTTGTGTTGACAAAAGTATATATACAAACTTTATTTTTACGTATTATTTTCTATTAGTAAGAAGTACAATTGTTGTGTGTACGGTACAATTACAGGCAGCATTTGGAATACAATTTGATTATCATTATAACTAAATTAAAATGTAAACTATGATATTATGAAGGTAGATGTGTTAGTTTTCCATATATTTAATTTAGTTTAAATAATTATCGTAATGTTGTTTTACAATTATAATAAGAATAATTAATTTTAAAATAATCTTCAAAAACATAACAATAAAAGGTTTTTAAAGACATATAAATTACGTGTATTTGGTTAAAAAGTTAAATTAGAAACTTTTTTACTTACTTGCTGGGCGCTACACACCTTGAAGGTCCTGGGCCTGACGCAAAATTGTCCTCCTTTGACTTCGGTCACGAGCGGAATCTCTTCAATTAGTGATTTGAAGTTTTTTCATAAATTCGAAACTAGGTAAGGTTTTAAGATGCCATTCTGTAAGGGTTTGAGCGCAGAGGATTTTGATAAATCTGTTGAAACTTTTTGAATGAATTAGGGATTTTGTTTGATGTCATCCCAAAAGTTTGTGTTCCCATTAATTTAGATTTAAAATATGCCTTTAGAGAAAAAAGGAAATATTTTTTAATTTATTTTTTATTTTGATATAATCCAAGTAAATACGTATAGTCTTTTGTTTGGCAGCGCTGTTTCGAAATACATACCGAGGTATTTTACATTCATAATATTAATGTACGTAGGTATATGTGATTCTTTTTGGGAATATAATATCTGTAAAAGTGACAAAAATGTTGTATGTTATATTATTGTAAAGGTGACAAATGAATAATAAAAAATTAATTCGAAATTTTATTACAAATTTTTTCGTTTTTCAATTTAGTTTATCTTCTTTAAATATTTATTTCGAGAAAAATAAATTTTTTTTTATTACTTTGTTTTATCGTTTTATTAAGGAATTTAAAAATATTTCAATTTAGGCTTGTTTTCGGTACCAAAAAAAAGATTCTCCTACACAAAATAAAAAATTTTTTATTATTCAATATTATTATTATTTAAATTTTGCAAATAGCGCCAATGAATCCATACAAAAAGAAATTATCATTACTACCTCTCTCTTAATTCTTTCATTTTCCATTCTACATATTATATTAATTTATATATATACATATCCAAGTACCTATCTACTAAATATGTAAATTTTACTTAATTTCATCGGATACCAATAAAAACAAAATTGCAAACTGCTCAATATAAGAACTAAGTATGCAAATGTATACATATACATATATTATAACATAAGTTTAAAATCAGAGTATATAATATGACCTCTAATTTCACCTCTTAATATCATTATTTACCATATACATTATTATTATGAATCATTTTTATTTTGTCAATTTAACCTACCTACCTACCAACAAACAGCAAAATACCAAATTTCATCCCAATCTACAAATAATATGTGTAATTGCATAGATATACAATTTATAGATATGAAAAAGCTTTTTCCTTTAAATTTTTCAAGTTCGTTTATTCATAAATCAATTTTATTTAGAAAAATTTCATAAAAATAATATGTACATACATAATGGATAGAATATGTATATTAGATTTATTTATGATAAATAATTTATAATAATTCGCTATGATAATTCATTGAATCATATACTTTTGATTCACCACCACACTAATCAATATAATGCTCAAATTTCTCATCCTTTTAGACCATAAGTCAATTGTGTCAATGTTATCTATCTGGAAAGGGTGAGAATTTCTATTTCAATAGAAGAAAAAGTGAACATGTAAAAATGCACGATTCAAATAATGAAGAAATGTTGTACGTAATCGAACACACCTTCTTTTTTATTTTTTCCTTAGAACAAACTACTAACAAACATGTATACTGTATATAGGTAGTATCAAAATAATATAAATTATACAGTTTATATTATTTTTGGTAGAGTATAGGTACAATTATTGTAATATTCTATCAAAATATGGCTTATTGTTTTTGTTGAATAAATTGCTGAACTAGTGAATTGGTTTTTTATTAGGTTAAATTCGTGATCATTTAAAAAGGCCTATTATGTATTCTACATTTTAAAAGAAGAACAAGGTTAAAAACTTCCTCCCCTTTTTCAAATACAACTAATATTTTTTTTAAACTATGTTCTCTAGTTAGTGATGTTCTTTTTATATTATAATAAAAAAAATATTCACTTATGGATGTGTTGCTGTATGCGTGTATATATCAAATAAAAACCAAACAAGTTTAGATATTTATGTATATAAAAACTGCTTTCAAAAATTTTTTTTTAATAAATTAAATTTTTATGGATATTTCAAATTTACAGTATGTATTAAAAATAAAATAAAGTTGTCTCAAAAATACTTGGTCCATAGCACAATTTCGTATAAATTATTAACATTTGCATATGTATACTGCTGTAATTCATTAACTACATAGTATAAAAAAATTGAAATGTAGTTGAACCTTTAGTTCTTTTATAATACATTATTATGTATTCAAGTAGCTCAGTTTATAAGCATGTTGCAGTCTTTTCACAACAGGTACCCCACAATTGAAGTCAATGTATTTTTTTATTTTTTTAAAAGTTTGTGGTGCAACTCTAAAGCAGGCTTTACACGCTACAATATTGTATCAATATTGAATCAATATTGAATGGCAATTGTTGTGTAATACAATAAATTGTATTGTGTATATGCTTTCACAACAATGTTGAATCAATATTGTATGAAAATTATTTCATGTAAGTACTGTCATGCAATATTGCAACAATATTGACTCAATTGATACAATATTGTTCCGTGTAAAGCCTGTTTAACAGAAATAATGATGACGATTAATTACAATTAATATATTTCAAAGGTCAATGAGTAAGTAATCTGCTAATTTTTCGAAATATTAGAACTAAATCTAAATAGGTAAATTTAAATAGGGTCTTAAAAACGTAACTTAAGCATCGTTTCTTTAAATTAGATAAAACTTGGAAACTTCTATGAGAAAACATCTTATTACTAATCTATTAGAAAATATTTTTGATGACTCAAGAATTATTTTCGTTCTTGAAACCTTTTCAGAACTAATGTTTCACTTTTACCACTGACTGTAATTATTTAAAATAAAAAAAAATCGAAAATCTATAAAAAAATAACAGATTTGACCGGATTTTTCTGTTTTTTTTTTGTTTTGTTATTTCAATTATTTTGTCCATTTTTGAATAATTGTATAAAATGTTAATGGAAACTTTTATTTTCGTTAAAGTTTTTTGGAATCTAAATATAGAAAAAAAATACAAAAAAGAAAAGTCAGTTTTGGGTGGAATGTGGTCTTATAAAGAATCTCATACATAGTTTTATTACTTTTCTTTTTTACTTTGATGCCATAGGCAGAGAATAGAATCTTGTATTTTTGATACACTTTTAGCTTATTATAGTTTATTTGGTATTCTGTGAGTATAGCGGGTTTTATTTACTTAACTTATGTCTAGGAAATTACTCAGATCAATTATTTAAATGTTGTGTAACTGGATTTGTATTTGAGTAATTCTTAAAAGAGGCTCAGCTGGTTTAGCAATGAAAGATGAATGCAAGTTCAAGGTATTAAACTGATATATAGTTAATCGTAATATGAGTAAATTTGAAAATGTGTGTAGTTATATATATTTAGTTAATTGTAATCAGAATACATTAAATACAATTTAATATACGATCGTAATTTTGATTCGTAACTTTTATCTGGAGGTTAAAAAATGGAATTTTTACATTGAAGAACAGTTTAAAAAATTTTTCATTATTGATATAATGTATAATTACACAATTCAGGGGTGGCAGCACCTAACTTGTTACAAACATGTTGTCACGCTATTACTGAAAAACGGTAGCACGTAAAGTTTCGCCAAGTTTAATTTTGTTTCGCTACTTTCGACAGCACGTAACATTTGAATGTTTATGTAACATTTGAAATGTTTCGTAAATTTTTTTATTTTTTCAATCCCAAAGTAGCGTTTCAAAGTACATTCTGCCAAAAAATTTTTGTGACGCTGGTGTTTTGTTACAAAAAAAAGCGTTTGTAACAAGTTACGTGCTGCTACCCCAAGTTTAAAGTGTGTAAAAAATAAAAAAAGGAAAAACAATTGAAATTTTATTTTTGGTAGTTCGAAACCTAATCATATAATTCTTCTTCAATGGCGTTGGAGCCCAAATCGAGCCTTAAACTAATATTATTTTATCATTTAGTTCCTGTTCATCTATAATAGTTTAATATTTTTAAATTTAGTAAAAGTCTAGAATAGAAATAATTACTGCGGAGGTTATAATAATGATTGATAGTATTCGCGTAAAAATCCATTGATTCATGTTTTTTCTTTTGTTTTACTCAGGTCAGAAGCTTACTTCGCTTTTTAATTTACTGTATATTATTTACTGTGCAACCTAGAATACTGTTAATTTTTATTTTTGAACAAATTAAATCAATTTTTATTTAGATTTTGTCCAGCCGCCCAAGTATTTTTACCCTCATTTATAAGATTTGTTCTAATTTTTGAATAAGTATTTTTCATCTTCATATTATTATCTGACTTCTGAGATTATACCGTTTTGTTTGCCCTTTCTTATTTCATAATCTATAATGACCACGTTTTTAGAATTTTTTCAATCCTTAATATGAATTATATAATAATATAGTATAATATTATGTCCTTATATAGTTAATTGTAATAAATTGGAGAAATTGAGAAAATTCAATGGATTTAATTCAATGACCTTCATAATAATCAAATTAATATGTATGAATCAGGGTAGTTAGTGTTAATTTAGAAAGCACAATTTCTTGTATAGATTTAAAAATATGAATAGCAACATTTTTGTTAAAGGGTCACCTCAACAAAAAGAATAATACAACTACATAACAGATTATTTATAAAGAAATTATTTTACAACTATTATACTACTAATATACTACTATCAAGAGATTATGATTCATCATATGGTCATTCAAGTAAAGGGTTATGAAATATTTCAATGACTTCATTGAGTATTTTTATTGAAAGTATAAAAATAATTGAGTGTAATTAAAAATAGAATATGTACATATTACAGAATTGTAATTGTATTGTAATTGTATATTTCAGTTGTTGTAATTGCGTTAATATTTTGGAATTTTTTATTAATATAAATATCAACTACAATATTATAACTATAAAATTAATTTAATATGCTATTTTATCAATAATATTTACTACATACTTATACTTATCTATTTATATATCTTAAATTATTTTCGATATTTTAATTTGAAATATTGTTGTTTTAAATTTAAATAGACAATCATATTAAATTAATATTTAATTTATTTAGATATTCATAAATTTAAATTAAATTAAATTCATTAAAGAAATGGATTTGGGAATTTTTAATTTAAATTTAAATTCAACTGAAATCAAAGAAATAATTACTTTAAATTTAAACTTATACAATTTGCATGGTTTGACTGCTTAAATCAAATCTCCAGTAAATTGAAGAAATAAAAATTTCTGTGACTGATAACTGCGGTAACTCAAGGAATCGAAAAATATCATCTTTTATAATTTCTAACATACAATTTCGTACACTTCTCTAGCTCTTTTGGCATATCAGTAAAGTTTATACTTATTGTAATATGTATATGTATATTGTAATATATATAATTTTTTATTTTACTAAACTATAATTTTTGTTTTTTATTTTTAATTTAACATTGTTTAAATCTATCTCTGAATCTCTATTTGAAAAATGTCTCAAGTTCAATATTTGCAAGTATTTAATTAGAAGTTCATTATTGTTATTAATTCTGAAATTAAATATTTTTTAAAAATGTGTTACTAATTCATAAACCAACTCTTTGGATAAACTGTTCAAATTGGTTTACTTTTAAACTTTTGTGGAACTATTTCAATTAGGGCACATGTTTAACACTAGAAATTAGTTCTTTGTTTCGTACACCAAAAACTTAATGTTTCATAATTGTATTTTTTGCAACCTACAATTTTGTTCTGGTATTGAATCAACAAAGTCTTAAGTTTTATATATTGTCTCGTCAATTCTAATTTCATTAATATTTTCGGATTTAAAATTAGAGTTTCCTAAAATTATATGTTCCATTAAAGAACATAATTACGCAAAAAACTTAAGTTTTTGGAAATCTGTATACCTGCTACCAGGTGAAGTAGCAGTATAAAACCTTTTTTCTGTTTCGATCTATCTTTATCAGCTTAATAAGCTTCTTCAGGTTTTTCACCAGAATGCTTAATAACCCAAACTCAATGAATATTTTTTTCCATTCTGCAAATTAACCCATTAAAGTTTAATACAAAAAAAAATATTTTACATTCACAATTACATGAAATGAAGGTCAATTCAAGTTCATTGTACATGTATTCATATTGTGAACATCATAACACTTTGATTTATAAAATCATCTATAGGTATTTTTAATATAAAATTAATTACTAGGGATTTAAATTTAAAAAAAATATGGCTCCAATCAACTCAAATCCTTGAATGTAAAATGGTTTTAATTAAAATTTTAAAATCTGGGTTAATCTATTTTGTTGTGTTTTTTTTTAGAATATTCTTAAATCGGTTAATTTGTTGTTGTTTATTTTTTTGTCTTTAATATCGTTCATAGGTATTTAATATTTACCGAATTTTGCATCAGCATAATTGTGAAAGCTGAAAGCGTATTTTAGTTTTGTTTTCTTTTTATTCATAATATGTATTTAATTATAAATTTGTTATCTTAAATTAAACACAAAAAAAATAAATAAAATTTGAATTATTTTTAATATGATTTCTTAAATGAATCAATACTTATGTGGAAAAGACTCTTTTGTGGAAGCTAAAATTTATTTTTAATAATTGTCACTGCCCATATAACCGTAATCCTTCCTTTTTCTATAATTATCACTTTTCTTTAGTCAAACTATAAAAAATCCATTAATTTTTGTACCATCAAATGTACAAAATAAATTTTTAAATTAAATTTGTTTAATTATAAATATTATATCTTATTTTCATTTTATTAAATTAGGTATAAAAAATGTCTATCTACAGAAAATTCTAACAATTTTTTAAATTGTTTTATTTTATTAAATTTTTAAATAGCATCAATTTAGCTGCTGATAAAGCAATAAAACTTTTATTATTTTTTTGCTTGTTAGTTTTTATTTCAAAGTCATTGCCTTGCATACTGTTACTACACATACATACTACAGAGATACTCAATATAAATTGTGGTCTAAAAAATAAATTTTTTAAATTATTATTTATTTATTTTTAAATAATTTATTTGACACGTCATATACGAATGCGTATACATGTGGTGTATAATTTAATTGAAATAATTTCTAATATAAGTATGGAGAAAAGACTATATTATTAAAAAAAAAAAATAAAAATCGGGCTTTACACTTACAATGATTTAGTTTTATACATGCGTTTTAAAAGGAGGGCATGTTTTAAATGTCAATCTTTATAGTATATAAATTAACGCAGAATATCAAGAGGTGGATGACCCATGGAAAAAATTTTGAAGACACGATTTAGGAACTAGGAAGATTAGATTCGTGATATACAGTTGACCTAGATTAAATTTGAAATGATGCAAAGGTTCATTTCCGGCTCAGCAGATTTTGCATTCTTTTTTTTATTTGAATTTTTTTTTTTACAAGCTTATCATCATATTAAATCATATTAAATTTTCGTGATTCTTTTAATTTCATAATTATGTTTTAATGTAATTAATTACGTGACATTAAAAGTATTTAAAAAAAATCATTAAGTCTTGACATTTTGAATATTGACATTTATAATATTTTTATCCCAAAATACTGATGATAATAATAAAATTCTAATACTCCTTTGAAATTAGAAAAGTGAATGGATATGTGTATGTACATTACGTGTGGAAATATCAATAAGTTTATAGTTTATACACATAATTTATGTATGTATATTGTATGAAAAGTGCTTGATTGAAAAATGAGTATAGGAGTAAAGTTCAATTACAATTAGAATGGGTATAGGGAAACTTTTAATTGAAAAAATAAAATAAAAATTTTATACGTAATAAATGAAATCTCATCTGATCAAATAATTTTTAAATTTATAAAATTATTTTTCATGTAAATAAAGTGTAATGTATATAATATGGTGTTACATTATTTTATGAAAAATGTAATTTTAACTTTGTAAAATTTTCAATGTCAAATGAATGTTAAAATAAATGTTAAATAAAATGTTTGAATAAATATTTATTCTAATTATTAACATCTATGATAGGTCATGATTTTGTTTTTAAATTACAAATAATTTTTTTTTTAAATTGATGCGCACTTCCTTTTTTTCTCTTCTTTAAAATTCGATAATAATTATTATAAAATGTTGACATTATTTTTTTCGACATAAGGAATATATGTAAGTGTAAGTTTAAATTGAGCTTAGTTTAATTAAAATTAAATTATTTACACTTCATTTCTTTAACCTCATTACAAATTCATTGTAAATTTAATAATAAAAAATAAAAACGAACAAAAAAAAAAATAGAATTATCATTCGATTTACATAGTGAATATTAGAA
The DNA here is from genome assembly GCA_963942445.1 of Argyra leucocephala. Lineage (NCBI taxonomy): Eukaryota > Metazoa > Arthropoda > Insecta > Diptera > Dolichopodidae > Argyra > Argyra leucocephala. The sequence goes on along the minus strand of OZ012679.1, from coordinate 99,731,503 downwards.
AATTCTATAAATAGTTAGTTGTTTATAAATATAAAATTATTTAAATACATAATTTGGTACACGTCTGTATAATCACATAATTTGTTTAGTTTGGAAAGAAATATTATATATATTTTATAGCTTATAGCATAATTAAAACTTTGATAGATTTGAAATTTTCTTAATTCGAAAACGTCAAAATATTCGATAAACATTCAAAAATAATGCAATTGTATTTAAATGACTTTTTATAAAAATTTGTTTTCTACCGTTGCACATATTTTTGACAATTACACATATTGACGTTAATTTGAGATTAACAGGAATAACTGTTAAAAACTGTTTTATTTTTTTTGCTGACCATGGGAAGATTAATTTTTCTTAATCTTCTGTTCAACACGTGTGTGTGTGTGATCAATCGTTGATTGAAAGAATACTTAATTATATTTTAACTGTTGATTATTTGGTTCCCCCAATTGGAACAAAGAGAAGCAAATTAATTCGAAATCCGCTTTTTTAAAACCATATGTTTTACCATGTCAGAACCATTTCAGCTAAACGTTTCGGACTTTCTGCAAGATAAATTTTATCTTTGCAGTTTCTTTACTCAGTGTATGTTTATCCACTCCATTGACATTTTCATTCGAAAATTTTGTTTTGTATTACATTTTGAATTAGTCCATGTTATAAAAAGTGATTGAACATTATGCAAGAAAAATTACTAGTAGTTTTGTGATGACACCTAAGCTACATGTCAGAAATTGAACCTCTATTTGGTCTAGATTTTAATACACATCAAATAATAAAAATAATGTAATTTAACGTTTTAAAATGTTTAAAGTCGAACTACTATTTTAGAGGTATCTGTATAATAACACAGAGTGCTTAGCGAACTTGTTGTTATACATATTGAGCTTCAAAGCGAAATTCGGAATAGAAATATTTAATATAATTTTTAAACAACGAGTATACTAACTTGTATCACAACTGTTATTGTATCGAAACTTTTAAATGTGTCAGAATATATCACCAATTTTAATTTATCAGAACTCTACAAACCTATATTAACAACAAATCAGAGACCGTTTTTACAAGTCTATAGCCAAATTATTTAACCAAAATGTGATTTGTTTCTCTCAGAATTCGATAAAAAATATGCATAGCCGATTATAAGATACTAGTGTATAACATATCTATATATTATTAAGAAATAGAGTAGATACTTATTTAGTTAATAGATTGTAAAAATAAAATTTTAACTATAATTTGTATCTGTACTCATTTTTAATAAGAAAAAAAATAATTAAAAAAATTTGTATTAACTTTAAAAGTTAAAGAAATGTGATAGAATATGTTACAAAAAAAATACCACAATAAAATAATAATTGCACAATATATAATGTTAGTATATATATGAACATTGTAGATATAAATTTTATATGAATACATAAGTATGCATTTAAAAGTTTTATGACGGATATACAGTGACTGGTAGTGGTAATAGTAAACGGTATAATTTTTAACTATAAAGAATTCCACTTTAATAATTTTTATTGTTTTTCTTTTTTTGTTACGGAATGTGACGAGCCCTCACCAAGTAAAAAAAGTAGAAAAATATTATTATAGTAAAGCAAAAAAAAAACGAAAAAGAGAAATAAACATAAACAAAAGAAAAAATCTTTTATAAAATCAATGAAAAAATAAATAATGTAAAATTATATGAGAATGTATGCATGTTATGATTTGTTTGAGTTGGATTATTTACCTACTATTATTTATATTATATATATGCGAATTGAAAATAGAGAGAGAATTCATATAGGTAGAGTACCTACATTAAATAATATAATAAAAATTATGTTTTATTTTCTACTATTTATATATAGGTATAAGAAAATAAAAAAAAGTCAATCAAAAAAAAATTTAGAGTAAATATGTATTTGGAAATCAATATTTGGAAATTTTGTATTTAACAGTATAACGTGGGTAGCTTTTGTAGGTTTTCTATTTTTGGTAATTTATTAGAATTTTTTGTTTATTTTTTGGTTTTGTGAGGCGTCCTTCAGATTATCAATTACAGTTTACCGATTTCATTTTACATTTAAACATTTTTTTCTTAAAATAATAAAAACACTTGAAATAATTTACAAAATACAGATTACTAAATCAAAAAAAAAAATATTTAACCAGAATTAATTAATTTGCATTTTAATTATTTTAATATTTTTTTAAATTTTTATCGTTTTCAATAATAAAATTAATCCATTATTGACGATGTGCAAATCTATTTTTCTACACTTAATTAAAAACTGGATTTGCACTATTCAAAGATTATGTCCCTGCGCGATATCGAATTCTTGTTGGGAAAATTACTATTGTCGCGAAGAAATCGCAATCGATAAGGGCGAATATAGGGGGGTTAATTAAAAGAAAAATTTCACACGTAGGTATATGAAACCAGACGGAATAGTGAATGGACGTGGAATAGTGAATCCACGATAAACTCAATAAAATGTTCAACTGATTGTTGGAAAAATATTAACTCTGTAAACTCTGGAAAAATAGATATATGATCACAAGGGTGATGATAGGACATTCGTGACTGACACATATGTACATATTTGACGAACAGATCAGAAGTGTACTTACATTTTGCTGTAATGATCAGACGTCAGTCAGCGTTCAAAAAATTTGTTAGGCCTGTCCATAGGCCTGTCCGCTATAGAAATGCAGGGAGTGTACATGGTATTGATGTAGTAATTACTCAGTTCGCCAAAATCATCAACAAACTTCGGTGAAATTTATATTTTTCAGTTTTTTTTTTGTAACTTAAATTTATATAATTAATATATTTATTGGTTATTGGTGTGGTATTTTCATTGTTATTGTTTTTTTCATAATTCTAATTTGTTCATACTTCTTCCATATGTACTCTAATTTCTGTTTTTTATTTTAATTTTTTTTTTAAAAGTAATTTTTGGTAATATTTAATTTTTGAATCGTGTTTATTAAATGACCAAGTACATTTACTAATGAAACCTAATAGAATCGAATAATACTAATCTACTGACACCAAACGGAACAATTCTCTTTTCTTCGTAGAAACTCCTTTTTTTCAAATTCAATTATGGATGAATGAAAATAATTTTTGTTTTTTTTTTTTTTTAAATATGTAATTAAATTTCACTTGATACTACCATTGAGTAAATATAATTTATATTTGCTTAATGATACTACTAAATCCAGCTGCAAATTTTGAGTGTTGAAAGTTTTTGGAATTAAGTAATTTATGAAGAAGGGTAATTAAAATAGCTAAGGAAAATAATAATTAATCGATTATTTGTAATTAAAGATTTATTTGAAAATAGGATTAGGCATATGGATCAAGTGATTTTAATGAGGTGAATAATTGACCGGAAGAATAGTTGAATGAATACTGAACAGTATTTGTGTTCTATTTGAAATCTTAAACGTTGAATTCATATTTTTGCAAAAATGGTTGTTGTTTATTATTTTTTTCTATTTTGTTAAATAAAAAAAGATTATATTGTGAGTTTTGAAAGATTTTTTAGTTTTATACAAGGATGAGAGAAGGAATAAAAACAAAATAAAAAAGTGAAAGTGGTACTTTATCTTGGTTTTTTTTTAATCTTGTTTTTCAAAATCTCAACAAACACATTTTATGATTGAAATCAAGATTAAAAAAAACAAGATCCAAAGGTGAAAAATGACAAAAAAATATTGTTGGTATATTAAAACAACAAGAATATTAAATAAAATTAAATTGAATATGAATTTATAATTTTTCATTATTTCTAAAATTATTCGGAGCTATAAGAACTTTAGAAACTAGCTTCTTAGAATTATTAGACATTATCTCAAATAACAAATATTTTTTTCAAAAATATAGCCATTAACAATTTTGAAAAATTACGAAATTTGATTTTAAATTTTGAAAAAATATTTTAATTGATTTCCTGTTGAATCACTGCAAATTTATAATTAATGGATTGTGTAGGTGTTCGCATTAAATTAGCAACTCAGATTACTGAAGCATTTGAATTTGTATTTTTTTATTTGCACACTATTTAGAATGTAATTATTTAGTCCCTTGACATTGTTCTAAAGCTATTTTAGTTTTTTTTTTATTAATATGAATCATGGTACAGTAAATAACAGAAGAACAAAAGAAAACTGCAATTTAACAAATTTAGAATAATTCCTTTGTAGTTATTATTGTAGTTATTATTTAATTATTGGTCAAATATCATGGGAATTTACGCCTTAATTTTTTTTCTAATTTTTTTTTTTTAATTTTATATATTAATTTTTAATGTTTTGAAATGAAATTCAACACTAATAAAATATATGTATATTTTCTTGTTAAAATTGTTGTAAAACATATTATTAACTCAATTGTAATGCGATCCTTATAAAATATATGGATTAGGTCATTGAACAGGCTGAAAAATTAATGTGAATTTTATGTGAAATTGTTGATTACAGGTGGTAAAATTACCTTTATTATAATAATTTGATGAACAAAAAACGAAAAACAAAAAAAATATTAATTTCATGATAATGGAAATAGCGCGATTTTATAATATTTTAAACTGTTCTTTTTTTTAATAACAATTTATAAATAATAAAGTTCATTGAACTATCTGTTAATTTTGTTGTGTCAATTAAAGTAATTAAGTTGAATAGTGTGTAAAGTGTACAATTAGGAACCGATTATATCTTAAATATATAAATAAATAAAATCACAAATTTGTAGGTAATGTAATGTAAAATGAATTTGAAAAATCATATTCAGGTATAGATATCCATATTATGTATATATTTATATAATATTTAGATATTTAAATACATAGGTACACATTTTAAAATTAAAAATAGCAACTTAATGAATATTTTTATTTTTAATCCAAAGATTCGTAGACTATAATCAGCCGTGAATTTGATAACTTAAATGGCCTATAAGTTTACACTTATTTTTCACCTAAATTTCATCATAATCGTGACTTCACACTCACCTTCACTATTTAGACAATATTTGGATATTAACTTATATGACTATACCATATTTCATATACATTTTATTTAAAAATAACTGGAAGACAATCAAACAAATAATTTTAAGTAATTCTAATAAGATTGCCCGCAGAATTGTATTGCTATCAGAACAAAAAGATAGCAGTTAAATTATAAAAAAAAACTACAAAATTTGACTCAAAATCATAGGTTTTAAGAATAATTTTTTCCTGATTTTACTGAATATCTTAGATGAGTTCTCATTTAACCCGAAACCACTATTTCGTATTAATTGATTTTTTAGTTAAAGTAAAATGCGTTTAATAATGTTTTATAAATATTTTCTTTTTCATTAATTTGGCTACCATAATTAAATATGAAGCATTACAATTGTCATCAGGGAGTAAAGCTCGTGATAGATAAATATAAATTTATTACTTTAATCCAAAGTATAGGTGATATATTCAAAATGATAAAAACAAATGCATATTATATTACTTAACAGCCTAATTATAACTTTTTCTTTACTACTTATAAAAAATTGTCCCTATGAATGTAGACAAATACCAAAATTGGTATTGATGATTCGATGATTCCTAGTTACATTTGAAACAAAAAAAAAAAATTGCAAATTTTTTAAATTAAAAAGAAAGTGCATATTATAAGTATTTACTACTTAGGAAGTGGAGATTCGAGAGTACGGTATGTGCTGAAAAATAACAACGATGGTAACTCTTAATAATTTATTTTTTTTATAATCCACCTAATTAAATATTTGGGACAGGTTGACATTCAGACATTTTATTTTTAGAGTTGTAAGTTTCTAGTTGATATACATAATTTTATTTCAATTTTTTGTTTTTTACTTCATAATATACTTACATATGTATTTTTTTTTTTTTTAAACAATAAGACATAATTAAATTTAGCTAATTATAATTTATGTATATTGAGTGTTTTTAAAGTGTTTTTGTTTTTTCAATTTGTATTTTTAAATTAAATTTAAACTATATTTATAAAAGTAACTTAATATTTATCTTAAAATAATATTTATTAAATAAATCAAAAAAGTAAGTAATTATATAATTTATAAGTTAATAAAAAAAATATTTAATAATTTTTAGGAGGAAAATAACTACTAATATACATATATGTAAAAAAATTATTATTAAATCTGAAATATATTATGAAATTAAAAATGTATTAAAATAGAATTTAACTTTAAGAAAGAAAAAACAGCAAGTCATCATATACAAAAAAGTGAAAATTAATTTTTGATATAATTGACCTTGATATTGACCTTAACATTAAAGCAACTTAATAAAAAAACAATTAAAACATCACAATTTAAGTACATAATAATATAAACGAGAGGGAGAATGCACATAGTTAAGAGATATAAGCTATTGTTGTCACTTTCAAACTTATTTTTCTCAGTACTAACTATTAATTGGTTAAAGCTTGTTTTGTTCTTGTTCTTGCTTTTTTTCATTCTTAATTATTTTGCTTTAATAAATTGCCGTTTGTTGTGTTTGAATCTTTGATTTTCGTTTCTGCAATATTTATTTAAAATGATAATTTAGTGAAGAAATATAAAAGCAATAAGAAATTTGCCATTGTTTATTAATTTTTTTATATAGAATTGGACATTATTAAGACAATAAAACAAAATAAAATTAAAATTAAACATTTTAGACTTAATTAAGAATTGAACAGTTACATTAAAATTGTTAAATAATTAAATTAAAAAAGTGAAGTTTAAAATTCTACATAATATACAGTGTAGTTGATTTTTACTTTATGTCACACTCCTATTAATGGTTCTTCTTTAGCTCATTACAATAATGATTACTTAAATTTTCTAAAATATTATTATTAAAATATTCACAACAGATCTATTTAAATATACTCGATATAATTGCCAGAAATTATAATATATAATTTCTGATATTGTAGAAAATTTATATTTTCAGAACACATTGTACCTAAGTATATCTAACCAGGGATATACTTATGAAAAATTGTGTTGAGAGAACTAATCAACTTTTTAAAATAAAAAAATAAATAAATAAAATTCTTTTAAATTTCTTGCTTTTACTTTGTATGTATTTAATATTATTTGAATTTTACATTGTAAAAGATTTGAAATTAAATTCCAATTAGAAAATATTTACTCTTTAAAAAAACTTAATTTTACTTTTATTTAATTATATTATGTAATCAGTTTTTGTTCAATATAATGTGATTATTCTAATGAAAAACTTTATTCTGTGATAAATTTCTAATCATAATAATTAGGATTAGGAATTTTATTATTTTCTTTCAAGATTTATTTTTTCTGAAAATTATTTCCATATCAAATATATGTATATCTATCACATTGAATTTCTGCAAGACAGCTCTTTGGTTAAATTTCGGTTAAAGTGAAATGCTTGCTTTTTTCCAATTTTCTTTTTGTACATATATCAAGATATTTCAATACAGATTTGAGCTTGGCGACCTTCTGATTAGATGGCATAACCCTTTTACCATATACGACATAACATGACAACTAAACTATGTAATACAACAGATTTTGAGGAAGTGAATGTTACATTGAAGATATGACTAATGCCTGTTAAATTTTTGTTAAAAATTTAGGTTTTTTTAAACTGAAATTACTAATAATAATCACTATATACGATACAATGTCCCACGGATGGAATTGAAGGATAACAGTGATAAGATAACTCAACGTCGGTCACTACACCTTTTTAACATTAAATAATTCATCGTTTTTAAATTAATTTCCTTCTAATTGCTTTTCATTCAAATATGGTTACCTTATCGAAATTATCTAATTTAAAACAAATGATTGTAATTTTTATATATATATATATATATTCATTAATAATTATTTCATAGTACGAAATTTTAAATGTAATCACTTAAATCATTTCTTACTTAATTAAAAATTTCAATTGAAGTTAAATACTTAATATTATTTATCTTGTGATTATCCGTTTTATATTTGTAGGCAAGTACTTGTAGAATATCATAGTTCAAATTGAAAATATAAAATTTATTATCTATTTTAAAACAAAATGTAAATATTTTGTATTGATTTAGACCGGAACTGATTAAATTTTGCAAATTAATATCGCTTATCTAAAGTTTAGATTAAATTAAGTATAACGGTAAATTTTTTTATGGAGGGACTTGTATTGAATGTTTTTCTAATGTTTGAAAAAAATTTAATTAACACTTAAAACGTGACTGTAATAAGTATTATTATCTAATATGTGTATATAAATATTGTTATATACTTAACTTACATATTAAATTACATTGTAATGTATATATAAGTATTGTTATATACTTACATATTAAATTACATTGTAATAAGTCACCTTAAATGTCCTTAGAGCTGATTATACTTTTATATGCCATGCTTTCTTGATAAATTTGTGATATCAAGTATGAACTGTAATCTCAGATTCGTAAAATACATTTGATATAACTGGTTTATAACTATAGATAATCACTAATACCATTTTCAAAATACAAAAGTGGTTTAAAGTTCGATAAAATCTGGAAAAATCTATTCACGTGGTATAGTGCCGTGAAATACCTTTAGAAAATTAAAACATCTCAATACACACATAATAGAATCACCACTTTCGGAACTAAACCTATTATCTATTTCCTTGGCAGTCACAAAAGGGACTGAGATTTATATAAGTATATGTAATTCTAATATAATATATACGACAGGAAAATATATTTAAGATCAAAATATCAAAAAAAGTTTGAGATTACAAGATTAAAAAAACTAAGAATTAGAGATAGACAAGGAGGTAAGGTAGGTAAATGAGAACTATATACATATAGGTAATTTTTTAACGGGATACTTCATACTATTTATACATTTTTAAACTATTTTTAATTTTCTTGCATAATTGATAATACATAGTATGTACTTATGTATGTACATATATTATTTCATGAGCTTTTTCACCATACCTTTGAAATGAAGAAATATTATAAAAAAATTAAATTAATGGAAACGTTTATAATATTTTCTGAAATATATTATTCAATCTTAAAGGGGTCTAATTAATCATTACAAAACTAATTTTGCACGGTTCTAATAAAAATTAAAAAAATCTGTTGAATTTTGAGTTTGCTTGTCTAAATATAATAAGAAAATTAAATTTTGCAATCTAATCAGTTATTTTTATTAGATTGCAATAATAATTTACTTTCTAAAGTTTACTTTGTACATAATATGTCAAAAAAGTTAGTTGAAATACTTACATAAGTTTTTTAAAAAATATGTAATTAAATTATTTCCTTTTAAAAATGAGTTACGTACATACATATATAGACTCGCTTTAGAATTATGAATTAAAGGTTATCAATTTATACATTTATTTTTTCATCCAAGACTGATTTCTTTAGTTAGAATCAGGGATGCTTTCCTACCGGTTCGCAATTTTTCCCAGAGATTCCCTTATTGACAGCATCATAAAAAATATGAAATTAAGATTGATGGATTGCTGTCATCTCGGATCAAATAGTAACCAAAAAAATATTGATAATAGCATTATTTATAAGCTAGCCAATTTGCTAGAGCCGAGCACATGGAAAGTTGAAGATATTGTAGTTCCGTGGATAGTGGCCGAAGAGAATTTTGATAAATTTCGAAAAGTTTTTAATTTTGATATCGATAAGAATGATTTCCGTGGTTATGTAGAAAATATAATAAACAATGGCCATCAGCAAATTATTAAAATTGCAGAAAACATTCAAAAAGCAAAAAATATGGTTAATATGGTTGCCGTTAGCAGTGCTGAAGCAGAACGAGGATTTTCATTGATGAACATCATAATTACTGATATGAGCCAGATTAACAGTGCAGACAGTATCAAATTTGATGATATTAAACTTAGTTGGTTGTCCATTGGAAACTTGGAACGCAGTTCCCTATATAAAAACTTGGTTGAGGAACCATAACACAATTTTTTGTTATGTTCAGTTTTTTTTTATGTAAATTTTGTATGTCTTGAAATGAATAAATAAAATAAAAGTGATTTTCACCTCGTTGAATTATTTTTTTATTCTCTTTTATCCTATTACATTATTGTTGCAAAGAATATGAACGATAGTTAAATATTCTTGACTTAGTCTGCTACTCTCACAAACCATAATATTTTGATGGAAATATTAATATTAAAAAAATAAAAAAATTTGTAAGAAAATATCACTGCGAACCGGTTGATAAATTTTGGGAAAGCATCCCTGGTTAGAATGTATAGCGAATTAAATTCAATTTATAATAACACTATTAGAGCGATTGTAAATACACTATATATACACAATCACTCTAATTTAATATACCAATGAGTTCTTATCTTTATTTTAAATATGAAAATAATTAGGATTTATTAATATACATATGCTATAATCTATCGCCTTTTAATTTTTCTAATTAGTACTTAGAATGCTAATTTAATTTGATTGTATATATAAACAGGGTGTTTGATAAATAAAATATGATTTTGTTTTATAAATTCAGTTATAGTTGAAAAAAAAAATAAATGCTACACTAGTGTCTATCTTATCCTATCCTATCCCAACCGAATGATACCGTAAGAAGGTAATGTTTTATCCCCGTTTTCTTTTTTTAATATAAAGCAGATAAAGAAATATTAAAAGTGACTGGTTCCGATTTTACAGACATTAACATTCAGATAACATATTTTAAATGCTCAGAACTCAAAGAAAATTTGATAAGTGAAAAGACTCACCAAAACATCCGGTATTACAGAAATAGTTTAAATCAGATAATTTTAAATGCATATTTTATAATTAAAATTTCCTTTAAAATTTTTCCATTTTCTTAAAATCAGAAAAAAGCTTGACAATTTGGCACCATACAAAAAGTGCGACTGAATTAAAGTATCAGCTGATTCAAAGGGTCGCAGATCAAATATGATAATATAAAAATAATACTTAATTATACAGTTTTAAGTGGAAATTTTTCTATTTATTTGAGAATAATAAAAAAAATAATAAAAATAACAAATTGGAAGCTTTATCTATCAGTCTATGCTACCGTCAAGATACGAAAATCGTTTAAATTTTCTTTTTTAAATAACGACTTATCTTTTATGTGAACGCTTTAATTATTTGAATTGTCCGATCTAGCTTGAAAAGAATGTTTTTTTAATTGAATTTGATCGATTTTTTTATAAACCAAATCTATCCCCACCCAAGAGTGATAATATGCTAAGCGATCAAATAAGAATTTAAAAGATTTAGTTTAAGTTAAAGTTGTTGTTTTTATTTTTGGATTGTATAAATTGCAAACCTTTGTTGGTAACATGACAAAATTAAATAATAAAATTATGCATGAGTTAAAAAAAAGTTAACGAATATTAAGTAAATTATTCATGTTTATTGAATTAGAATTATTTTTTTAATTTATTTATTTATTTTAACCAATTTTAAACGAACTGATCAAGGACTTCAGACTGGTGTTGATAAAAATCATAAGCATAATTTAAATACGATAATTGATAAAAAGAAAAATGTCATGAAATTATTTATTTATTTATTTATTGTTATTAATAGCTGTAATTGACAAGAACTTAAATTATAGCAAAGTCTAAGGACTAGTAACAGATGCTTTCCACTTGAGATGAAATTAATATATTTTAATATTAATCAAGTACAAGTTTGAAATAAATTGATGATGTTCAAAGAATATTTAACTTAAAAAATTGTATTGAAATGTGCCTATTTGTGTTTTAACTTTTTGATTTACTAACTTTTTTCCCAAAAGTTTTTTCCATATCTATATAAGCAAAACAAAAAACCTGACTTAAAGGGGATTGCTACGATAGATACTAACAGATAATCTGCTCATAAGATGTTACGTAAATAAAAGAGATCTAAACTGAAAGTATATTGAAAGCTCGTTTTTTGTAAAACTTGTTGTTATAGCATTAATTACATTAAAATATAGAAATAAGAGTACGACAGAAGAATATGTTTGAATAACATACTTTAAAAAATTAGCTTTAGATGATGTCGCACATGTAAATCAAAAGGATCTGAAATGGATAAACTAATAGCCGTAGTATTCGTAATAATTCCAGTACAGTGTAGAATTTAGCTTTTAGCCTGGTCCCATATTGATACTACATATCAAGAATGGTAGCGACCGGTATACGGATCAGTGGCCGATAGGAAGCCACCTGTCCATCTGGGGTATTTTGTTCAACCCCATTATTGCAGTTGCAAAAAAACGAGGTAAAAACTCTTCAACACTTCTTCTTTTACAGCTGCTCAGCGTTTTAGAGCCAGCGTCTTAGAGCCAGATCAGGATTTTAGGTGAGGCTTTCCCTAACAATATAGGAATTATTGCGGGAATCAAAATTGGTGATCCGATCGACCTTCTCAATCGCACAAGTGGATCTAGTAATGAGTTTCTTGGAAGAGTGATAATACTAAAGTTATCCCCTAAAACAATAACAAATAGGTCTTTACGAGTTGTTAACAAATATGTATTTCGAGTCGTATCAAAAAGGTACAATTAAGTGCTAATTGGTTTTCCAGAAACAACTGGAATGGTCACTACCTATATACAGTATAGCATTCTGAAAGTTCATAATTTCCAAAATTATTACATTTAAGATGAAACTTGTTTTATTTATTGTGATGAAATTTTGTGATGTGGCAATAAGATGTCTATAACTTTCAATTTCTTATCCCCCTTAACTTGTTCTTATATTCTACTTTCTAATCACAAAAAACCTTGATTCTTTTGTCCTTTTGATTTAATATTGTCTCGCAATAATATAATAAATAATATTTCCTATTAATAACGATTACTGTAACACGCTGGGTGGCGCAACAGGTAGAGCGAAAAGTTCCAGGTTCGATTCCCGATGAAGCAAAAAAAAATGTTTGATGTTTTTCGACCTGGGCCAGTACCCATTGTGATAAAATAAATGACAAAAAATAGTTGAGAGTATAATGAAACAATAGCAGTAGTTTTCCACATTGAATGAATTAATATACCAGAAATTTGATAAATAAATACTCGAAAAACATTGTAGTAAAATTTTGTAGTATATAAACTAGCAGTACTATATTTAATTCAGCACGAAAAAGTGGTTTTATCTAAGTTACTGTCAAGAACATAAAAAAAAAAGCAATGGAAATATCAAATTACCATAGAATATATAATAGCAATTGGTTAGTAATGCCTGATTCACTGATTCAGAACGTATGTTCCAAACCCATGCGCGCGCATATTTTTTGTATGAAAATTTGAATTCTCTCAATTTTCAAAAATGTTCGGAACATTTTTTTTTCTCCGGAACAAAAGTTGATTTAACTTTAACTTTGTGTTCGGAACAATTTATTTTTGCTGTCATTTTTATTTTTTCTGACATTTCTCACATTACAATTTACAAGGCCTAAACAAAAAACAAACAAACAATTCATAAAAAATATTGAAAAACCAATATTTATAACACTTCTACACAATTTTGTATTTATTTTATATATTAACAATTATTTTATATTAAAAATTATTGTATATTAACAATATTATTTTATTTATTATTTAATAATTTTATTGAATTGAATAACAATGATTTGATATATTGAGATTGAAATAAACAAAAAACCAAATTCAAATGTTAATGTCTGCTGTTTAAATTTTTTTGTTCGGAACACAATGTTCTGAAGCAATGAATCGCAATCATAAAAATTCTCTTTTAAAAAAATTGTTCGGAACAAAATGTTCTGAATCAGTGAACTAAGCATAAGAGTAAAAACATTAAGAACTTACGTGATGTACATGAGTGTTAAAATTATTAATATATACCCGATATTTGGTTATACTTCATATTCATATTTACACTTCAGCTTTTTTATTTCTATATGAATCCAAAAAATTTACATACTAAAATCAAAAACGTTTTTTTTTTCGTTTTTTTGTTGATATAGTTATTAATCGGATATGATGTTTGTTATCTTAAAATTTAATCAAATTAAGAAATTTCCAAAATAAAAAAAAAAAAATTATTTTTATAATTGAGTAATTCTGGCTATAATTAAAAACAAAAAATTTATGACTATTTTTCCTTACTCTCTTTTATATGTATATAATATTATACAAATATAATATTTTAAATAATTTATATGCACATATAAAATACTGTTGTCATTATTATTATAAATTTATGTTTTTAACTTTTTATGAGTAATAAAAATTTCTAGACCAATCAATTTCTTTTAAAAAAAAGTTTTTTTTTATAATTTTTATCCCAAAATTTTTGTTTTTTTTTTTGTTTATTTACCTTTTTCTGACCAAAGTTTATTTGAATGTATATATGTTAGAATAAAGGTTAAAAATAATTATATGAAAAATTGTTTTTTTTAAATAACGCATAAGGTTGGAATATCAGAAAACAAAACAAAAAAATCGATCAATTCGAGAGGCATTGGTGTTCAGATTCCTCGTGAGTTTATCGAAAACTTTGTATTTTTCCTATTCCTCCTTTCACCAACATTTCGTTCATTGCAACCAGTAAAACTTAATTCATTTAAATTAAAAAACATATTCCTATATTGTAATTTTATTTTGCTTACGTATTACCACATTTGATCTGGGATTACGAAACAATATTTTTTAGGGGCATAAAACCACAAAAAAAAAAATAGAAAAAACACAAATGTTATGTGTTATGAATTCCAAAATTAACGATTAGTAGTAAAATTATATTAGTTTTACCTACACACTAGACACAAAATAATCTTTTAGAAAACAAACATTTCAGAAATTCGGTTATTAAATTCAATAAAACCGTTTCTTTATCACGACGTGACGAGACGAGTGTATAGTACACATACATTAAATTCTATTTCATGCTTTTTTTTAAGTTGCTGAGAGTACAAAATAATGTTTCGTATTCTTCTTGCTGCACCAGGGTTGCAGCCCGATCGTACGTAAGTCTTAGAGATTGCTATATATTTATATATAATTATCATCCATCACTTGAAGATTGGAGTATAGGAAAATAAACATATATTATAATAAATAAGAAATATACTCATATTGAAGTGACATCAATTGCAGATATGACGACCATAACATTCATGATGACGATGAGGAAAAATTATTATTTTTATTATTATTATTATTTGTATAAGTACGTATTTAAATTGTAATTGAAAAATTTTTGTCTTGAGCATAATTTTGAATTTTTCTAATCTTGCAAATTATGACAATAATGCTGAAAGTTTCAGAATTGTTATGTAGGTGTATTTTTCGTTTTGTTATAGCATTTAAAAAAACAAAGTTTTAATAAAAAAATATATATTTTTTTTTTCTTTATTATTTCAAACGAGTTAAATACAAATTTTGTTATAGTTACAACCTTATTCAATTATTTATAAGATAAAGTTCAATTTTATTATTAAATATATTATTAAATGTAAAAATATATGTTTAAGACCAAGACTAAGCCGTCTTTTATTTAGAAACAATGATAATTTGTACTTAAAAGCTTACTCACAATACCGTTGTAATATAATATTTTTACAAAAGCATCCATTTAATCTTGATTTCAGCATCCATCTAATAACTTAATTTGTTTTACATCAAAGAGTACAAGATTATCTATTGACGTATACCGTTACTGTATTCTTACAATAGAATAATAAATTGATCAAACGTTTTTTTGTTGTTTACTAATTACCTATAATGTTTTTTTTTTTATAATATTTTTATTATTAGAAAATGAAAATAAAAACAAGCATCTGTGATGCAAATAACAATTTTTTATTTATTATTATATTCATTTTCTTAATTATTATATAAAAATTTACGTCATTTCATAAGCAACAATCCTCTAGAAGTAGAACAAATTAAAAAAAAAAAAACAACAAATAAAAATGGTTTGAACTTTAGAACCAAATTTTAGTATCATAGAATTTTAAAAAAATTAAACCTTTGCACAATCAATAAAAAATTTTTTTTTAATTAGATCCAAAAAGCGCCTATGACTAATATTAACCTTAACAAAAATTATCAAAAAGACCAAAAATTATGCAGTCTTTGGAATCTTGATTAGTCAGATTTCTAAGTAACACCGTTAAAATATGTACAATAAAAGCTTCTTATCTTATATTAAGAATTATATATAATATAAGATAAAAAAAGGGGCCTGAATTTAACTGATAAGATTTAATTTTTTCCTCTAGTCGGAAATGTTAAATTTGGCATTATATTGTATCGAATGTGAATCTCTACTCTTATAATGTATACACACCCCTTTTTTATTTTTTTGATTTACAGTTTGAACTATGTTCAAAGTTAACGAATTTTGATTTTTTTTTAAATTTTGTTCCTTTTATTTCTTTTTTGTTAATTCTAGGGAAAAGCTCTGTTTTTATTTCTGTGTTTTGCTCATTGCAAAACATTGTTTTTGTTTTTTTTCTTATCAAGAGTCGGCGGAAATGTATTTAAAACAAGTGTTTCATTGAAATTCTAATTCAGTTGATTTTAATAATTTGAAGAGTGCAAATGTTATTAGTTATAAATTATTATATAATACGTTATTATAGAAAGTGCAAAAAGAAAAAACGAACAAAAATAAAAAAAAAAACTTAAAAGTTTAAAAAGACAAGATTAATAAAATATTAAAAAGGAGGCTCGTCTCAGAATTTAAATAATTTCAAATAATTTTTCGAATAAAGTGTGATTAATTTAAACAAAAAAAATTAAAAAATATATTACATACTATTTATTATTATTATTATTAACTTTTATTTATAATATTTAAAACTACACTTATACAACGCTAAATATAAAACTTTGTAACTTTATTTAAAAATAATATTTTTATTATAATAAAAAAAGTTTATTCGCATCGAATAAATAAAACTAGTGATTTTCGAAAAAAAAAACTAATATTATATTTCGAACATTGCCACGTTTATACTACAAATATACAAAAAAAAAAATAATAGTAGATAACTACTCACGTTTATACTATAAATAGGAAAGACTGCAACTAGTAATAGAAATTAAATTTCAATTAAGTTTAATTTGAAAATTTCAAACAAAAGGAAGACAAAAAAAAATATTTTTAAAATGATTTGCTGTGAAACAACTGTTTCCCTTGAGGTAATAATTGCGAAATTTATTTTCTTAAACTAATAATTTAAAGTCACCTGTATTATTTTTAATAATATTGATCAAGAAGTTTCAATGGATTACATGAAAAAACAAACTGTTTGATTTTCGATAATTAGTAATAATGATAATGACAAAAATTCTAGGATGTTAAAAAAGGCAACAAAACAAAATGGATAGAATTTTTAATTAAATTTTTCTATTCATTTCTTTATTTATTACGAACTTTGGACAAAACAAAAGAAAACACAATATTATCAAACGTACCTACTACACTTAGAAATAATTGAATACGTTACGATATATTAAGACTTGACGATCCAATTATTGTTTTCAAGTTATATTATTTACAATTTGATTTACAAAATAAAATATAACTTATATGATATGTATATCGCTGAAATTCTAAAAGGAACATTTCTAAATTATTTATAAAATGTTTATTCCATGGAAGAAGTAACTAAATTATTTAATTAACGTCGCAAATGTTTTTTTAATCATTTTAAAGTTTAAATAAATTATATTAAAAATTGATTAAAGAAAAAAATAAATATTAAATTTTCTTAATTAATTTTATTTTTTTCAGTAATTTTAATTTTCAAAAACTAAAAATTCACTAATTTACGTTTTTATTCTATTCAACTAATGTTGACTCAATTTTAAATTTTTTAAAATGCACTTCAAACTGTATAATTAAATGTTTAAATATTTCATTAACGTTTGGATTAAAGTTGTAAATTTGAAAAGCTTTTAAACTCATGCAGTTTGAATTTTGATTCACTAATCATTTATTTACACTTGGCAACATATCTTTTTGTTTATTTTTAATTTTATTATTTTATTAAATGCAGTCGTGCAACTTAAATTGAAATAAAATAATTTAAAACAAACTCTAATGTTCAAATTAGATTAAAATTAATAATTTTGTTTTAAATTATAACTGATAAGACGGTTTCTTTTTTAGTTTTATTATTTTCTTAAGATTAAAGAATATTAATTATTTATATAATATATTTTCTTTTGTTATTAAACTACAATATTAATTTCGAAAAAGTTTACTTAGAGAATATAAATGTATTTGAATATCTACGTAATCATAACAACTGTTCAAATTATATTTTTTTATTCGAATACAAATACAACTGATATTTATATTAATCATATTTATAAATGAATGGGTGTGTCTTTCGAATATTATGAATAATGATATGTAAATAATAAAATTGAAAAACGTGAATTGAAAAAAAAACGTGTTCCAAATATTTTTTTTAATTGATTTGTATTTTGTAAATTTAAAAATGAGGGTGCATTAATATAATAAATTTAAAAAAAAAAAATATTTAAAAGAGAAAATTACTTTTATTCTAATACACTAATATAGATCAAAAAATAAAAAAAATGTATACAAATACATTTAAAATACTAGTTTTCGAATGGAATTAGTTTTAAAAAAAATTTCTAAAATGTATGCAAATTGAATTACATCAAAAATTATAATTGTTTTTTTTTTTTTTAATTTATACATACATACATATGTACATACAAAATTATTAATTATTATTTTTTTTTTTTGCTTTTATAGGAACAAGCAACCCTCATCCCAGACATGGGTCATACATCAGGTGCTAAAACTTTACCACAATATATTGCAGCTGCAGCAGCAGCTGGTGGTGCATTAGCTGCTGGTGTTTGTTTAGGATGGACATCATTAACAGAAACATCAATTAAAGGTGGTGATGTATATGATTTTAAATTAACTGAAGAAGAATTCTCATGGGTTGGTTCATCATTTAATTTGGGTGCAGCACTTGTTTGTATACCAATTGGGTTTTTAATTAGTGCTATCGGACGTAAATTGTCAATGTTATTATTGGTATTACCATTTACACTAGGTTGGGCATTATTAATATGGGCACAAAATGTTGAAATGATGTGGGCAGCACGTTTTATATTAGGTATATCTGGTGGTGCATTCTGTGTTACAGCACCAATGTATACAGGTGAAATAGCATCAAAAGAAATACGTGGTACACTTGGCAGTTTCTTTCAATTGATGATAACAATTGGTATTCTATTAGCATATATATTGGGTTGGTTATTAGAAGTATTTCCAATGTCATTGATTTGTGGTGCCATACCATTATTATTTGGTATCATATTTGTATTTATGCCAGAAACACCAACTTATTTGGTTAGTAAAGATAAATCAGACAGTGCTATTAAATCAATTAATTGGTTACGTGGCAAAGAATATGATCATACACAAGAATTAAGAGATTTAGAAGTTGAAAGAGAACAAATTCGTAACAATCCAGTAAAATTCACTGCTGCTATGTCAAGACCAATTACTATTAAAGCATTATTTATCAGTTTGGGTTTAATGACATTCCAGCAATTGAGTGGTATTAATGCTGTAATTTTTTATACCGGTGCAATTTTTGATGTAAGTTTAAAATGATTTTTTTTTTTTAAATTAAATTTAAATATAATTAATTTAAAATAACCTTGTTTTTTTTTATATTTTCAGGATGCTGAAACTGGTCTTAGTTCAAAATGGGCAACAATTTTAGTTGGTATTATGCAAGTAATTGCAACAACTGTTTCTGTTATAGTTGTTGATCGTCTTGGACGTCGTATTTTACTTTTGATATCTGGTGTTATAATGTCAATTTGTACAATTTTATTGGGTGTATACTTCTATATGAAATCAAGTGATGTTAACTCAGTACAAGGTTTAGGATGGTTACCAGTTTTAAGTTTATGTCTATTTATTATTGTATTTTCATTGGGTTTTGGTCCAGTACCATGGTTAATGATGGGTGAATTATTCCCAACAGATATTAAAGGTGTTGCTGGTTCAATTGCTGGTACATTCAATTGGGTGTTAGCATTCATTATTACAAAAACATTTGTTAATTTAAAAGATGCATTGGGACAAGGTGAAACGTTTTGGTTATTTGCTGGTCTAACCATTGTTGGTTGTGTATTTGTTGCATTCTGTGTACCAGAAACAAAAGGCAAATCATTAGCTGAAATTCAACAAATGTTAGGTGATGATACAGCTGGAATGAATTCATCAAATAATAAGCAGTAAGAACAATTTTATAATTGAAATCAATGAAAAAACCAAGAAAGAAAATTAATTTTTATACGATAGATAATATATATATATATTTATGTATTTTATAACAATATGCATATATATACCTAAAAAAAATATTTATAAGAATGATCAAAGAAAAAAAAAAGTAGGAAAGCATTTTATTAACTGAAAAAAGGAAAAAAAAATTAAAATTAAAAATGAACGAAAAACATACACAAATCAAAATTAATTTTAAAATTGCTCACTTTTGAGTATTTTTGTTTTTTTTTTCTCTTTTTGGTTCTTAATAGTAAAATGTACAGATATTAAATACAAACAAATAGTTTGAATTGGTTTCCTATAGTATATATATACCTATGTAATTATCAAGTAATATTAATTCAACTGCAAAAACTAATGTTATCTTAAATATGAAATGTTAATTTTAATAATACATTTAAAAAAAAAACAAGTCAAAGGATTTTAATATTTTAAATTAAAATAAGATTTCCTCATTAATTGAAAATTCAGCTTAACTATCACATTATTTTTGTACAAATTGTTACTTTTCGATGATGCAATTCAGCTAAATGAGAAATTAATTTTTTTACAATTAGTTCTAAATTAAAAAAAACTTATTATTATTGATAATAATAAAAAAAACTAACCTTATTAATGTCAATAAGAATAAAAAGCTCGTAAAAAACCTATAACTATTCAAGATCATAATATTGATAAAAATTAGATTTATAATCTACACGTATTGAATTTTATGCAGCGAACAGATTTCCAGAAAATTTTATTTTATTTAAATATTTAATTCAGTCTGATAATGAGTCTAACTCCAGCAGTAACTTTTCAGAAAACGTACATTTTTGTATTTAATCAAAGAAAATGTTTTGTTTTGAAATGTGAATTGAATTTACAAAAGATATTGTTTTAAATATTAAAATTGTAAAGTTAAGTCATATTATTAAAATGTTCCAAATTCACTATAAAATGTATGTGCTGATTTAAGTTGAATTCTAACTGAATTAAATTACTCCTAGTAAATTTTCAAAAACTTTTACTAAGTTTTGAACTTTGGAATTTGGAATGCAAATGAATTATTAGTATTCATTAGTTGCAATAGAATTATTATAATTAAGTAAAGCTGTCTTAAAAATTATCGTAGTTATTAAATTATTAAACAAAAATCTTTAAATATTCAATTCCACCACCAATTTTTTTTTAATTTATCAAAAAATATCCATGGTCAAAGAATATACAATAATAATTATATGTATTTAATTATCATAATGTTATTTGTTATGATGCTTCATTCAATTTTCTGGAGATATAATTCGCCTAATTACAAATTCAACAACAAACTATTTTCATTCAAAAAAATTTTATTTGAATGAGGAAATCAATTGAAACAATCCTTCAAATAAATTATAACGAATAAAAATATTGTCCGTTATATATATTACTGATAATAAAGAAAACAAAAAAGCTTTCTATCAAATTTTCGCAGCACAAAAGACTGAAAAAAAATTAATTAATTAATAATTCCTTCAACATTTTGCTTTTTATTTTGAATAAAAACGAAAACAATATATTAAAACGATAAATTTAAATATTTCATAATTATAACAATTTTATTATATCTCTCCAAAAAATATTCTAAATTCTCAAATTTGGAACATAGTGTAATTTTTTTTTAAAATTCATGACATTTATTAAAAAAAAAAATAAAAAATATATTTAACTATGTATTACTTTTAGGTTGTCAAAAAATTAAAAATAATTTTGAAAAAAAATACGAAATTGATTAGAATAAGAAATGAACATAAAGCTTAACAAAGTTGATTGGCAAAGTGAAAAAGCCCATACAGAAAATAAATTGACATGTCACAAAAACTAGTAGATGAAAATTGTTTTCTTCTTTATCTTCTATCTTACTGTCCTCTTTAACTGTTTTATTGAGGCATATAAAAATTATGCACAAGCTACAATTCTTAAACACAAAAAGAATAATTTTCTAAATAAAAGTTGTATACATTGTTATAAATTTTCAATTTTTCGTATACGTTTTTTACAGGACAAAAAAAAATATGAAAATATATACATATGTTATTATTATTATAATGTATTGTTGTTCATATATTTCTTTTCCATGTGAGAATTTTTCCTTTTTCATAGATTCTTAATTCTAATGAGCGCAATTCTAATATGCTCTAAACAAAACTGTACTATATTTTTTAATTGCAATTTTCCTCTGTATATTTTTAAACAAAAATTACGTGTATATATTGCCAATAAAAAAAAGTAAAATGCATTAAAAAGAGCAATTTAAAAAAATTAAATAAATGAAAATAATTGAAAATAAACTTTGTAGTATTGTTATTGTCACTTATATGATTATTAATAAAATTAATGAATGTATTAATTTCATCTAAATGTATATCGAAAACAAAAAAAAACAAAAAATAAATAAATTAATATTAAAAGATTTTATTAAAATTGTTTATATGTATGCCTATACAACTTTATATTGCCTTGATGGTACTTAATTTTAATTTAAATTTTAAATAGTTCTATGTAGGGGTTCAAATCCTATCAAGGAAATGGTGATAAGAAAAAGTTGTGATTTCTGTAATTAACTATATAAACAATATGTCGTGAAATTTGAAATAACTGATTTGAACCCATTTTTGTTACAAAATTAGGAACACAAAATCTCAAACTATAGTTATTTCTGTTTTAATTGCAATCATAGAGAGGTATACAATAAACATTTTGTTTAATAATACAACATATATAAACAAAAATATAAAAATTAAATTTTTTTCAAAAAATAAATTTTGTTTTTGTTATTTTTAATTTAGTGAATTCAAGTTAATATTTATGAAATAATAAAAAATCTAAAATTAAAGTCTAATATAAATATTATTAGGTATATATAAAATAAATTTAACTAAAAAGAACAAATAATTTAATACATCATTTAAATCAAATATTTATGAAAAGAAAATTTAATAATTAATTTAGACAAAATTTAGTTTAAGAATTACATATTTTGATTTTTTTCTTTGTTTTGATCATTTTAATTCAATTAAAAAAATTCTACAATTTCTTTTTTTTATAATAATTTTGTTGTAAATTAATTAATTTAATTGCTTATAAATAAAAAAAACTTTATTCTAATATACATACATACATACATACAATATAATAATAATAACAAAACAATATTAATGAAATGTATTAAATAAATAACAATTGGAATTGTAAATAAAACTCTGATAATTCATCAGGATGTTTCCGAAATTTACACAAAAGGTTACCAGATATTTTCATGTTATATTTTGTAGCTGTTCTTTAAAATATAAATCTATTGTTTAATTTTTATGTATATAACTTTGAATTTTATCAGGGTATGACCAAATACATCTCACACAAATAAAATAATATCAATATAAATAAAAATTTTAAAGAAAAAATTAAATTTAATTATGTGCAAGATTTTAAAAATGTCAAAAAAAAATGCTTTTAAAAATGCATTTAAATTAGTAAAAATAAAACTATATTTATATTAATATATTATATAACCAAAATATATTTAAAAATTTAAAAGGAAAAAAACGATACATTAATATTAAAATTTACTCAAATTTATTTAGTAAACAAAAACATGTTTTTATTTACTATTAAATTTTTTTCTATATTTTATTTTTTTTTTTTTTTTGAATTTAGTACTTTAGTACAAGATCAAATATATAGAAAATTATTATTACATATTTTGAATTTTTTCAATTTAAAACACATATTTGATAGTTAAAAAAATTTATTATATATAGATCTAATACAAAAATTATGTATTTTATTTTTTATATTTAATTTTCTTAAAAAAAAAGTAAAATAAAAAGAAAAGCAAAATGTATATATATGTATATATTTTAAGAATAATTTGTGCTTATTTATTTTTAAGAGCTTTCAAATAAAACAAAAATTTCTTCTTAATAAATAATTCAATAATTTTTTTTATTTGTTATTCACAATTTGCTGTAATTCCATTATAATTTTATTAATTTAAATCAAAATAAATTTACAAGTACGTCTATTCAGCTTAGCTGAATTGGATACAATTCGAAAATATTTTAATTAATTCTTACATTAATATGAATTTAATATTGGAAAAAATTTTATATTGATTTTATTTAAACTTTTCTAATTAATTAAACTTTCAAATTTCTAATTTTTTTGTTTTTAATTTTGTTAATTAATTAAAATTAATTTTTTTAAGTTGGTTGAAAATTTCCAATATTAATAAAACAACTTTTAAATATTTTGCTTTTCGTACTGGAATTATTTGTGGGTGTGTAAATCACTTTTCAACACCCAGTTATTTCAATATAATTTCTTTGAATTCAAAATTAACTGAATATTAAATTAGTATTTTTATTTATTAAATTATAAAATTTTATTTAATACAATTTGAAAATATTCTGTAAATAAACACAAATTATACAATATATTTGTTATGATATATAAAAAAAAATCAAATAATTTTTAAGTACAAATATTATTGTATGTATTAAAAATCAAAAATAAAAAAAAAAATAAATAATGGCTCAGTAAGATGTTGATGGCAGTATTATATGCCTAAAATATTAATGTTGTCTGTATAAATGAATATTAAATAATGATAATAATAAAATAATTGTTAATACATTAAAAAGAATTATAAAAATGGAAGCAAATAATTATCTTGATATACCTATATACATAGAATTACAATATTAGATTATACAAGGAAATTATTAATTGCATTTTTAATTAAAATATCGTTTAAAGCTAACTTATTATAACATTATATAATATTATCTAAAGCCATTTATTTTTAATTATTATATTATATAAGTTTTTGTTTTTTAATATTGATTTTTATTTTATTTAAATTGCTCTTTTTTAGATTCAAACGAATTTTGTTAACAATAATTATAATTTAATTTAATATTTTATGTTTATTTCTATTTAAACGGTCAAATTTTTCATTTTATTTGTATTTTTTAATAAATCAATTGTTAAGCTATATAATATTTTTTTTTTTAATTTAAATAATTTATATATTATACATATTTTTTTAAGTTTTAATTTTTAAAAAATGTATTATTCTTAAAATTCATTTTATACAGTTATTAAAAAAAACCAAAACAAAAAAATAAATGCATTTTTAATTTTTTTCTAATTTTTTACAATCTCGTCCTAATGATATTATTTTTAAGTATTAGAGTTCAGAATTGTTGAAGTACAATATTCGTAAAGTACAATATTGATGATAATTTTTTTTTTTTTTTTTATTTAATGGGGCTTATGCCTAGTAGTACGAAACAGAACTTTTATCTCTTTTTTTATTCATTTTTATTTAATTTATTAATATTTTTGTATAAAATAAAATAAAAATAAAAGAAAAAAAAATATTAATAAAATATTTTTTATAGTGGTCTCGGTAGCCGAGTGTAGTAATGTAACGACCGAAGGAGCACGGGCTTAAGCCCCGTGAGAATCGAAAAAACTTTCAAATGGTGAAAATTACTGAAAAAATGTAATTTTCTATACAACCACATCGGTTCAAATATAATTTAATAATTAATAAAGATATAATATAACTAATAAAAAAAAATATAAATATATTGAAGTATACCTATAAAAAATTAATTTTTCACGCTTTCGCCCTTGCAAAGTCCCATTATATTGAAGATATGTAGATAATCTCGATAATCTCTGCTGACTTATTGACGTGGTTCTTAAATAATTTTTTATTATTTATAATTTAAAGAAGCTACATTCTTCGAAAGTTACAGTAATAGTGTGGCAATAGTTAGAGTTAACAATATTTTTAATACCATAATTAAATTTGGAAATAATAATCCCAGTTTTCTTTCAAAAATAAAATCCAACGCTTCAATGGAATACTTAGGTGGGGTTTCTCAAGCTAAATTAACAAATATTTTTATTTCTTCGAATAATTGCAATCTACTTACGTCAGAATTACATACTTAGTTTTACAATTTTCAAAAAGACCACCAGAAATTACAGGAGTTTCATATAAAACTTTGAACATATTATTTATGTTCAGAAATTTGTTCAAACATTTCTGTTCCAGATTGCAGAAATTAGTCAATAATTTTAAAATAAAACTCTACTCTAAATGTATCTTTTCGATCACTTCATCTATATACCCTCGTCCGAAAATAGTCTAGATTTTCGACAATTTTTATGGTTGATTCGGGCGAAAATGATGATGGAACATCAAATTTCACAACGTTTTTAGCTTCGGAAGAAAACCTTAAAACTTTTCAATAATTGTTTCGTTGTTTGTAAAATATTTACTGCTGTCGTTAATTCGTTTTGTTAACTTTTTAATACTTTTTAATAACACTGTACTTTATACTTGACTTTTAAGGAGTATTATAATAAGACATATACTTGACTTTTAAAGAGAATTGTTTTAATATCGTTGTGTAATTGTGTGAAAAAAAATTTTACACGTAGAAAGATTGAAAAATGAATGCGTTTAAATTTACAATTGAAAAAAGTAAAGTACATAAAAAGCACGTCTCCATCAGGAAAAATTCACTTAAAAATTTCACAAAAAGTTTTGTTGAAAACTTGTTTTATTCGTTCATTAAGTTGGTCACTTGAATATTATCATTAATTAAATTTTATATTAATTATATATAAATATATTATAATATATACCCTATCTCACTTACCTAACAATATTCGCGTATTTCTGAAATTCATTTTTGTAAAGTCACAAATGATCATTACAAAATTATGGTACTAATTCTAGATAATGAATTTAATATTTAAATCTAACGTCTTTATGATCGAGTTGCTGTCAACATAAAGATATATATGTATTTATAATTATCTAAAATAAACGAAAAGATTCACATTAGTTGTATTTTCACTGCCTGAATTGCTTCACTGCCGTTCGAGTGCATGGTACAAAAGTTCGAGTGTACATTAGTATTTTTAATAGTCAACATAGTTAAAGGGTTAAAGCAAGCTTGAGATGTTCGAATGTATGCGTAAGAATTTAATTATATACTTTTATATTATTTTAAATTTATTTTCAAGAGATAAAGATCAAGAGAAGCCATATGCATGATGTACAACCAAAGTGGGTTTTCACATAAGTATTCCAGTCGTTTCTACCTAACGAAATCCTCGCTTTCACACTATATTTTGTATCAAGGATTCCTTTTGTGTAAACGATTAAGGGATTTGTTTGTGTTAGTAGATATTTTTCTCATTTGAAATTATTTTCAAAGTGGATAGGTACATAAAAATTGATGCGCAAAAGATTTTGAATTCAATATTTTTTTTTGCATTTAATACACAGTTTCATTATTTTATATATTGTTTAGAAATATTCACGATTAAATTTAAGTAAGTTAATATTTTATTCTTATTTTATTTTTTCTTTTATTGATTGTTATTTTGAAAAAAAAAATTATAAATGATTTTTCTATTTTTTCTTTATTTTTTTTTTATTATTTATTGTTCAGCAGAAATGTTAGTGGAAATGTTGGAAGTTAATTTAAAATTTATAAATGTTATTTATCTATCGAATTTTTTTTATTTTTTTTTTTTTTTTTATTCAGCAAAAATGTTAGACCAAATGCAAAATTTGTAATTTATTACAGAAGAAAAACAATAAAAATAAAGTTTAATGTAAATGTAACGTTGAAATGCAAATGTTCAATGTAAATGCTAATGTTAAATGTTACTTTAAAATTTATTTTAAACAGATTCGTAAATTTCAATTAAACGTTCAATGGTGTATACCCTTATCATGATTCTCGAATCGAACGTATAAGTAGACGAATTCCCTGTCATGCGATCATGATTAGCGAAGCGAACTTAATACGTTCGACAATTTGTCGAATAAAAAATTTAAGTGACAACCATAAAACAAAAATAAAAAAAAATATTTTGTTGTTTTTCGAGTAAAAATGGAGGGGAAGGTAAATTTAAAAAAAATGTGAGAATATTATTTACAAAATTTATGAATAATATAATAATATGATATTATTTGCAGCTATAAAAAAAAATTTTATAAGCTGGTGCAATTGAGAGAATAATGATTAGGCTTGTGGGAACAGCAAATTGGAATAAAAGTGCATTAAAAGAGTTGTGGAATCGATTTGCAACCGAATTAAATGTATTAGGATCTTCAAAACGTGAATTCAAAGAGTGGAATAAATCATTGCTCATTTGTTTATTCACCTATGTACTGCGTGTTGATAATAATATGATTACAGGTATTGCAAAAAAATATATATATAAAAACAACAGGCGTAGGAACAAGCTGTCGATGCTCTGTTGAGCAAAGAACAAAATCCAGAGAATCCAAATTAATATAGAGATGTTAATCTAAGTGTTGTTACAAATTCAAATACACTTGAAGAAACCTAAAATGAAAAATAGCAGTAAATATATCCGAAACAATCGAAACTCTGAATTATTGCCAGTGATAATTTCCTTCATCGTATTGCACAGACTAATGTTACTATTGGTTATATATTCCATTTGTTCTAATTTAAGGCTTCGATTTATGTTTCGCTGAATTTAAAATATAAAATAATACATCTTTATTCAACTGAAAGTTTTTTATTAATCTTAAATATACTTGTCGAAATATTTAATTTTCAAGTGTTAGGATAGCAACGACTTTTATTCGCGAATCGTGATAATATTTACGCGAACGTTCGACTAGCATATTCGCTTCGACTCATATTCGATTCGAGAATCATGATAAGGGTAGTAATGTAAAGTGTTAGTTATATAACATATAGTTAGATATAACATTACATAATATGTAATAACTCCAACACTAATAAAATTGAACAGTTCAGTGAACTTAATTTAATGTAGGTTTATTTTTTTTATTTTTTTTTTATTTCACAGAAACAATTTTAGTTTTGTTATTTTCTATATATTATCAAATACAATTTTAAATTAATTTTATTTAAATTCAAGTTTACTTATAATTTATTTTATTTAATGAAAAAGTTTTTTCATACAATTTAAGTTTCTATATTTTTTATTTTAAAAAAAAAATTCAAATTGGTTTTAATTTTGAGCGGAGTAAAAGAAAACACGTCTGTAAGAAAATCTCAAGAAAAACTTTAAATCTTCATTTAATCAAATATTTAAAAATGAATTGTTAACGGTCTGTAGTACATAAAGATAATAGAAAAGTACAAATAAATTTGCTCACAAAGAAGTAAAAAAATATGGGATAAATATAATACTATAGTAGCTTACAACGACATTAAAATTATATTGTTTATTTTTATAATTTCGAGACTAAACGATTAACTGCTTCAACCGCTTGGTATTTACAATGATATCTACAAGACATGACATAGACATGTCTACTTATCATTTTTTTTTTTTAATGTTTGGTATAGCAGCCAATTCAAATGTGGAAAACTACATCTAATGTAAAGTAAAACTTTGTCTTCATAATAGCAAAGCTCCATCTTATTTTAAATGACAACGAACATGTATTCCAAATTAATTTCAAAGAAAATTGAAAAACTTTGTGTATATGTACACACATTCTTGACATAAGCGGGATTTGAACTCGATATTATCCTTTCTATTACATAACATAGTGGATAACATAACTACACTTTGTTAGTCCGTGTAAATTAATGCCTGTCTTTAATCCTGACGAATATTTTTTGATTATATAAAGAACCAAATCTGATGAATTAATTGTTTAAATATATTCTAAAATAAAATTCTAAAACCCACTTTAATATCTTATGCGAAAACACTAATTTATCGATCTACTACGTTGAGAGTAATAGAATTTTATTGTGTTAAGTTATAATAAAATTAGTATTCATTTTGTTATAAGGTACATATAGATATTAAACTTTGATTTGATTATAAAGTATCAAGCGATTCAGAAAACAACAACAATTATACCAAAACAAATATTTCTTTTATATAAAATCATGTTTAAAAGAACTACTTCTGTTGTTGCACAGGATGTTCACTAGTTTATATATGTTTGATAAATAAAAACAAACAAAATTAACAAAATCAATGAATATCAGTATACTTTTTATTTAATATAAATAAAAATTCATATAAAAAAATAATGAACGTGCATAAGTTTGAACGTGTTCATTGGTGTGTTTTAATTTTATTATTTTTCTTATTTTGAACCTTTCATTTGAAAAAATATTGAAATATATGTTTGAATACAGTGCATGGATGAACAACTGAATACTGTTGTATTTATGTTTTTTTTTTGTTTTCAACAAAACTATAATTACTCTTCTTTGGTCTCTTCAATTTTTATTTTCATTTCATTTTCTTACCAGTCGCCAGACGACCGTAAGCATCCAACCAAGTTAAAAAAATATAAAAATATCCAGATAAAACTACTTGTTAGTACATGTTCTTTGGTACTACCGTTTGGTGACTTATTTTGGTTTTATTTTCATATGGTTTAAGCAAAGACCGTTAATATATAAAGATACCCAAAAGTAGTTTGATCGTATGTATCGTAGGTATAGGTACATATAAAATAAATGTGCTAATTTCACAAAATATACTGTCTTGATGTCGCCAACATTTTCAATAGAATATAAATTTTTTATAATAGTTATTATCTTATTGATTTTGATAAATCTCACGTTTTGACATAGTACCTCGATTCTTGGGTATATAATTTTGTAATTTGTATTACATATTTATATTATTAATTATTATAAACTACTATTTATTTCATAAAAGCAGATAGAAACTAATAAAATAATATTAATAAATAGTACACTACAATTTAAAACATTACTATTATTAAAATCATTCAGTCAAAATAACCTTAAATTTACTTATTCATTTATTCAATTTATGCAACTCTGATTAACGTCAACACAATTCTTTTGCATTATATGATTACTTTTTCATGATTTGGAGCTATTCTGAGGATATGCACATTTTTGTTTTTTATTTTGTTTTTACATTGTTGCATAATTTAATTATTTGTTGATTGTTGGTAAATCCTCTTCATATGTAACATTTAGAAAGATGTTTTGTTGTTGTTATCTTTACTAATTGTTATTAATTTATCACAAAGAGTTCAAAATTAATAAGGTGGTTATTGGAGAAGTTTCATTTCAGTTAATGCAAGTGATTATTCAGTTCAGTTATTGTGAATTTATTTATCTATTGTACTTGAAAAACTTTTATAATATATTATTTTATAATTATTATTATTATTATTATTATTATTATTATTATTTTTTATTATTATTATTATTATTGATATTATTATTATTATTATATTTATTATTAACATATATTATTAATATTAATATATATTATTATTAATAATATATTATTATTATTATTATTATTATGATTATTAATTTTATTAAAACTGAAATTGCTCATTATTTAAGTTTTTCAAGTACTTACAATGGATAAATTCATAATTTTTCAAATGTGCACATCAAAATATGCACATTTTTGTTTTTTATTTTCTTTTTACATAACTTCATAGTTTCATAATTTGTTTTTTTTTTTTTTTACAACAACTGAACTGAATAATCACTTGCAATAATTGCTAAATAGTACACTATATTTTGGTAATAGCATTGGTTTCGCATTATATATTATGATATGTGTTTTTTTTTTTTAATTCTTGTTTCTTTAATGGTGTGTGCTTGTTTATGTTTTAATATGAAATAGTAAGATCGTACAAATGTCCCATCTCAACTCTAATCTTTATACGATCAAACTACTTTTGTGTATCTTTATATATTAACGGTCTTTGGTTTAAGTTTGAAAGTATGTAGTATTTTGTTGTCTGATTTGATTTTGTTTGAGGCTTACAGTTTACAGAACGCTATTGCGATTTATTTTTGTTCTGCTAAATTCCTGCCTTACGTTTACAAAAAATTTTTCTCGCATTAGTTCAAGGCCTCCTAAATAGAAAGACCGCAACATTCAATTCAAAATGGTGGTGAAGAGGCCACAGAAAAATGTAAACAAAGAAATTTCTTATATGAGATTTTTCAGTGCATATAAGAATTTTGGAGTGATTCGAAGTTTAATTTTAAACTTTTAATTCAAAATTCTAATTGCAATTTTATCAATCTAATTGAAATTGAATTACTTTACAAACTAAATTGAAAATAAAGTGTTTAATTCAAAAATATAATTGGATTTTTAAAAAGCTAATTAATTGACTTTAAAAAACTAACTATTGGAAAATAGTATTTTGTGTTTCAAAAGTAAAATAAATTTGAACAAATTGTTTCATGTACCTAATCTTTTTTTTTTTTTAATGTTTAATTTATTGCCAATTACCATTTTACATAATTCTTAAATAAAACTAAATAGAATATTATATTTTTGTCTTATCATTATATATGAATATGTCTGAAGTTTCAGTTCTCGTATTAATTTTTTTGTTTGAATTGTATTTGCTATTTCTAAACAATTTATTTATTCAACTATCAAATGCTTACTCTAAAATGTGAATAATAATTATTGTTAAATTATTGTTACTTATATTATATGTTATGAAAAAAAAACCCATTATATATTGTTTGTTTTAAATATAACTAGGTTTCATGAAATCTTCATGTAATTAAAATGTTGTATATGAAGTTATAGCAATTTGGAAAATGGAGAGCAAAATTTTTTAATGTTATTACAAAGTAAAAACCAAATTTACATGCTTAAAATGTAAATTATAATTTTAAGTGAATTAAAAAATTAATAATTAAGCATACTTACCTATTTTATATTTTCATTCACAAAAAATTTTATCATAATAGAAATTAATAGAAAATAAATAATATTTGAAGTTAAAAAAGAATGTTTTATTCCTTACTAGATTTAAATTGATTTGTTGAGGATTAGAGCACAATGTTGGTATTTTTACTATTCCATCAAGACATCCTAAATTCTTCTAAAATACATCCTATTTAGGATGCTTTGATTACATACCTATAACTTACTTCTTAGAAATAAAAAAACACAAAACAAAATGTAGATGAAGAATAGAAAACAGCAATTAAAAAATATTTATAATTTAAATATATATTTAAAAAGAATATATTATCCAGGAACACAACGTAATGTTGACATTATTTCCTATTATTTATTTACTTTTTAAACACAAAATACTATTTCCAATTAATATTTTCTTTGAACACTTTTTTGCAAGTTAATTTTTTCAAATAAATCAATTAGATTTTTGTATTAAACACTTTTTTTCAATTTAGTTTTTTAAAGTAAATTAATCAGATTATTAAACATCTAATTAGAATTTTTTAATATTTACTAATCAATTTAGATTTTAAATTTGCAATTAGATTTTGAATTAAAAGTTTTAAAAAAACTTCGAATCCCTCCAAAACTCTTATATGAACTGAAAAATCTCATAAGAAATTTCTTTGTTTACATTTTTCTGTGGCCTCTTCACCGCCATTAGAAAAAAAAGTGCGAAGTGTCATTCCCGTATAATTAGGTTAGGATGCCTATTGATTTCGTAGAAAACTTAGGTGGTTATGATGAAGTTCGTCGGAATGTGAAATTCCAATTACATTCCGAATTTGGTATGCTGAAGTCCGAAAGTATTCCGCAGTCTGCAAATGTCATTATTTATCCGAAATTTTAAAATTTATGTATGATGAAGTTCGTCGGAACGGAAAATAATTTGAAAATTGTACGCCGGAATTTCTCATTCGGAAGTATTAGAATGGTTCGGAAATGAATTATAAAGCATACAATTTTTGTATTTAGAATATTAGGAGAAGTAGAAAATGTAATAATAGTTTTTATTTTCAATTTTTTTTTCATTTATGAAAAATATTTTTTTTATTTAGGAATAAAAAAGCGCTTCAAAAGAATAATATATTTTATTGTTTTTAATATTATAACATAATATGTATATATATTAAAAACGATACATATATATTTTACATTCTTTAGAGAATTTTAAATTTTCTCTGATGTAACAAAAAATTACTATTATTTTAATTTGTATATATATACATACTACAAATATAATTAAGAAAGTTGTATCTTTTACTTTTAATTTATGTATGCATATTGTATATATACATTATGTCATATACATTTCTATTAAAAAATTTTTACAAAATAAATAAAAAAAAATTGAAAATAAAAATGTTTGAAATGAATATGAAAACAAAACAAAAAATCTTCCGAAATATATGATTTTGATTTCTGCACAGACTTTGCAGTCGAAGGGACTTCAGCATACCAATTCTTTCGTATTCGGATCGGAATTTTTTTTCGGAGAAATTCCGCTTCGGACTTCATCATAACCACCTTAAACACTTGCTTTTCTTCGAAATGCATTGCTGTCATGTGTTACTCGAAGTTTGTCATGGAGTTATTCAAAGAACTACTAGAATCCAATGGAAGAACCTATGGAAATCTTTCTCTTAATTATTTGCTTTTATATATCTCAAGCTCAATGAAAATAACGCACACATTCTAGATTTTCGAAATAGAATGCTATAGAATTAAAATCCACATTAGATTAAAATCGATTTTCATAGAACAATTAAAAAAAAATTTTAATTTAATGATTTAGAACTGTCAAAATGAAATATCGCCGATATTGGCATATATTCCACGAACATTCCTAAAGCCAACGGTTAACATACGTTTCATTCAAGATTTATAGAATATATAAATGTATTCTATCATTCTTGCGTTTCATTCATATTCATAGGCGGTGTCTAGACGGTCAGTTATTCAGTCAGTTTTCACTGTCAGTTAAAACTGAGAAGTGTCTAGGTCTACACGTTCAGTTTTAAATGAAAAAATTTACAAATGACGAAAACTGAGAATTACCATTAATGTAACAAGTGGAAGTAAGACAATAATAATAAAAATTAATTTTTAGGGTTTGCAACTTACAAATTATTCAAATATTTCTTCTCTAAAAAGGTTTTTTTCTGTGTTACGGTTAAGATTAGAAAAGTATGAAATTCGAAACGATTGAAATCGAAAAACTGACGACAAGTTAAAAGCATTTCAAATTTTTTTATTTTATTCAAACAACAACAAAATACATGTATTTCAGTGAAAACTGACAGTGGATTTTTTTGTACTCACGAAAATCGGATTATTCAACCAAAATATTAGCGATTGAACCAGCTTCACACTCCAATCCATAGATAATAACAAATAAAAGAAGTGGAATGAAGGATACAAAAAAAAAATGAACTTTTTTGCCGTTTTAACTGTCAGTTTAAGAATACATACATATTTAGGTATTTTTTATTAACTATTTGTGAGTCTTACTGTAAATTATTGTTCTGCGGAGATTAATATTTCGTTGAAATGTAAAATATAAATAAAAAAAAGTGAATAAGTAGCGTTAAAAATTGATTTTTTTATATATTTTTGTTGATTTTTGTTTTGTTAATTTAATAACTTTACACATACATATATACAAAAACGTTTACCTGTCAATTCGAAAAATTTCTAACATTTCAGTATAATCGTTTCAATTAAATATTCTTTTCTACCAATGTTGACTTCTTTTTTCCATCCATATTTTTTTTCATCCATGTTAATTTAATAACTTTGTAATTAAATTAAATTTTTCAATAAACAATATGAGTGATAAATTAAGAAAAGACGATATTATTCAATTAAATTCAGTAATATTATTCCTTTGGAATTAAATTTAATATAAGTTTAATTTATATTATATTATATTAATAGTTTAATTTACCAATGCCAGAATATGTTCAAATTTATCAATCGTTATTTGGCAAATATTTTTAAAGTTTCCTTACCTTTCCCACGATATATCTTTTAAAAGATGAACTTCAATATTATGAAGATCCCTTTTTTCCAAAAATGGATTCACCCAAAATTGCGGTGACATTTTTTTTTGCCCCGAATTTTGTGTAATTCTCTTAATGCATTTAACGCGAGAATTGCGGTTTTTTGTTTTCTATTCATTTTCCGATTATGTATAAAATGTTAACGTCCTTTCTTTTGCACTGTTTTCTTTCCAATGAAGTGTTTTGATATAATTTGCCCAGCAAAAAAATGTCTGACTTTTTTTGACATTTGCAGACATTTTTTGTGTCTGACTTTATGTCTCGTCAAGATGCTACCTAAGATACAAATTCTTAGGTGCCTATACACATCACTTTTTAAACTTCACTTCATTTAATTCTAATTCGTTGCGTAGTAATATACATGACAGCTTGAATACTTGACATGAATTCTTCTTGAAATTTCAAGCTGTGTATTCCACTGACCAGATCAACCAGATTGAATGGCTGGCAGCTTGAAAGTAGACTTGAGCCTGACATATGTATTTTTGGTGACATCAATTTTTCGCATAAAATTTGTAAAATTTTCTATAAATTTAAGGATATAAAAAAATATTAAATTACATTTTTTTTTATTTTATTTACTCTTTTAAATCTTTTATTTTTTAAGCTCACTCTATTAACAAAGGAGCAAAATTAAAAGGTGCAAAAAGAAAAAATTTTTATTGAAAATTTATTTTCTTTTTTCGGATGTAAAAAAAGGTGCGTCTTTTTTTGTGTTTTCCCAATAGGCCTACTCATCACTGTCGCAAGACACCGTTGACAAAGGCAGCATTTTACCATTTTTTCTCTAATGATTAGATGTCAAAACCTCTTTATGTACAACATTTTTTGTATATTGTTTATTGAAATGTCGAATTAATTTGCCTTACTCCCTTCCCTCAGTAAGTTTTATTTGAATATCACCAGACCGCCGTACTCTGGAAATTCAACATACAGCTGCCAGGGTCTAAATATTGTTTCAGGCAAATAAACTCCTTCTTTTTCCAATGTTTGACCTTTGCGACTTATTTATGGTCATAGAAAATGCCAATTTAACAGGGAACTGTCAACGTTTAAGAATAAATGGTAGTTCTGTGGCACTAATCGAGTTCTATTGCAGAGGTAGCGTTTGGTATTTAGGCTTCTTTTTTTTTTTTTTTTTATGCAAAACCAAAACACTAGGTGGGAACCTTTTATACCTATTGGTACGTTTGGCTAGGCTGGGAAAGGAAAATTTGGAAAGGGGGATGGTAAAAGGGAAGGAGGACAATTACGAACGAAGGTGTTAATGTTCGTCTTGAATTTATTTAGGTCATAAATATAAAATTTGTCATGTTTTGGGAACACATAAGATGGAATTTGGTTCCACATTCGGGATGTTGAAGTTATAAACGAATTTCCATAACTTGTCTTTTGCCATCTAGGGATTTCAATGGTGTAGGAATGAGCACATGCTGCCCTTCGTGTTTCGCAGGGGAAAGAAGAAGAAGAAAAGAAGAAGAGAAGAAATCACCGGTGGACCGGTGGGATCTAAATCCATATTGCCTATCGTGGACAATACCTTGGCTGTCAAGATATTTGGTCAGCTTTTTGTTTATTAAGCTGACCAAATATTTGGCAGTATAATAATACTATTTTTCAGTAGTATTATTATACTGCCAACTTTCAAATTAAGTTTATGTGGAGGCATTCCATTTGGACAGCAGCCGTTTAAAAATTCTATTACAGTGGAATTGGTACTAAAATTATCCACATTTAGACTATCTCCAAAAATTTCTTGTACGATACAATTATTGCAAACCATATTCGAAGGAACTTCGATTAAATTTGGCAAACTGTGGTCATTCGTTAGAACATAATTATTTTAATCAAAAACCTTTAAAAAAATAAAATTGAAATCCAAAATTATTATTCATTTACAATAACAACAATTTATTCGTATGAAATAAATAAAATATACTACATATATACATATATATATGTATGTATAATAACAGTAATAAGCTATAAACATGTGCTCATAGTTTACAATTCATATTAAACATCATTTAGCTATTCGAATTTCAAAATCAATTCTAGAATATACATATCTACACACATATTATGTCACAATTAGAAGTCTTTTCATTATACACATACACACTAAGTAAAGTACAGATACGATTTTGAAGAAGCTGAGAAGAAATAATTTTGGTTTACTTTTTTGTTTTTTTAAACGCAGAGAAGAAAAAAATTTTGCTAACAGATTTTTTTTTTTTTTATTTTATCTTATCGTAGCAACCTAGCAACTGTTGCTACGGCACGTTGGCAGCAGGATTGTTACTTTTTATTATATATAAGATTATTCTTTATACCATGAACATATTGATTAAAACGTTGATGTGTAATAGGCACCTTATTTGTTATTTGTTCAAAATATAATTTGACATATTTTTGTGAACATATAAAATCTGTTATACTTTTTATGCCTGATTCAACTGATTCAGAACGTATCTTCCGAACCCATGCGCGCATATTTTTTATATGAAAATTTGAATTCTCTCAATTTTCACAATTTTCAAAAATGTTCGGAACATTTTTTTCTCTCCGGAACAAAAGTTGATTTAACTTTAACTTTATGGACTTGTAATTTTTAAATGAGAAAGTTAGTAAAAGCTTCAAGTTTGAAATTTGAATAAAATAAAATGTATC
Source organism: Argyra leucocephala (assembly GCA_963942445.1). Lineage (NCBI taxonomy): Eukaryota > Metazoa > Arthropoda > Insecta > Diptera > Dolichopodidae > Argyra > Argyra leucocephala. The sequence goes on along the minus strand of OZ012679.1, from coordinate 99,692,622 downwards.
AAAATCTTTTTTCATTAAAAATAACATGTTTTTTCAATTTTTAACTTTATTTTTTCTTCACATTAAATAGTAGATAAAATTAACTTAAGAAAAAAATAGAGTGAGAAAATATAAGGAAAGAATTATTTGCCTATTTTTTTTTTTTAATTAATAAAAGAATAGAAAGAGAAAAATATACACGAAAACAAAAAATTGGTAACTTTTTGTATGAATAATCTTCCACTGTATTCTAGTTTTTCCTTTTTTGGAATTATCATCTAATCAGGTTATTTTGACAGCGGAAAACTACAATACTGTAGGATTACTACGATACGATACGAATAAGATCTATATTTTGAATTTTGATGTATGCATAATGTATATTTATAAATAAGTTGAAAAATTGAAAATCAAAAATACTTTTTTTATGACTACTACATATTATATTGTAAATTGTAATACAAAAACAGTTAATTTAAGAAATAAAAGAATTGTTTGATTGTTATGTGAAAAAAAATAAGATCTTAACAGAAGAACATTTATATATATTCATTAAGGCTACGGAAATATTTTTGCAAAAATATGAGTTCTAAAGATAAAGATAATGCTTTAAATAAGCTTCGTCATTTCTTTAAAGTATCTAAATCTGGAGGTAAGTCCACATGTATTCTGAGCAAAAATTTTGAACAAAATACGACTAAACCTCTTACATTATAATATGTATTGTATTAAATAGTTGGCGTAAAAGAGAGAGAACTTGGACCAGAATTGGAACGTGAATTGAGGCCTGAAAACCCAGTTGCCCAGAGATGTAAAACTTTGAAAGACTTGGGAGAAATGGTGTCAACAACAAAGTTGGAAGATGTGAAATTACTTAATATATGTAATGGTAGAATATTTTAATATTTATTTTCTAGGCAGCTATATGCAAATTATGGGAATTAACAAAAGATCTAATAGTGGATAATAAATCAACAGAACATCGTCAGATAACTTTGACATTTTACAAAAAATTAATACAAGGGCAGTATGCAAATTTATCATTGATGAGAGAACATTTTTTTTTAGTGATACAAGTAAATCAATTAAAACATTTCATAATTTAATATCTAAATAAAATAATTTCAGAAACATGAAGTTATAGAAGATTTACCACATCGTTTAGATTTGTTAGTTTCTCTTACTGAAAATGGTAAGGATATAACTAACTTTGAGGAAAAGGTAATATTAAATTAATAAATTCATATCATATTAATATGTTTTTAAAACAAAATAATTTTGTAGATTGGGAGGTTTATGCTCCAGTGGGCTCCTTTAATGGTGGGTGAGCTAATGGAACCTTATTTGGAAGTTCTTGAAAATATTGTTAAATTTAATGCAGCTCATTTAGATAACGAAATTATCGTTGGCATTGTCAAGTAAATTATTTTCTTTTTAATTTTCAAAACAGAACTAAGTTAAAATTTTTAGTCACGTATGTAATTTGAGTTGCAACACCGAGGTTGATGAAATTGGTTTACAATGTTTGAAAGTTTTGGATGCTGTAATATGTTACACTATCTTTCCTAATGAAACGCTGGCTTTATGTGTTGTTACACTCTGCAGAACCATTAACGTACATAACTACTGTCAGACTTCATGGAAGGTAATTAAAAATTCCAAAAAAATTATTCTAATTAAATGAAAATCATTCTTCAAAATATAGAATATGAAAAAATTGCTTGGGACAAATTTAGGTTATGCTTCTCTGTTAATTATGTGCAGCATTTTAAAAGACAAAAACTTTTATGGGGATGAATTTTTACTTCGTGGTGCAGTTTTTCATATTACAATGGGTGTATTTGTTCATCCAGCGATATCTATGACATCAATGTCTCCAGTTTTAACAAGTTTTTATCACGTAATTTTCTGTCACCATTTCGAAATCATTTTAATTTTTATTTTTACTATATAACGTATTGTAGGCTTTAAAAAGTCAAAAAGTGCATGTCACTTATGAAGTCATTTTAAGTATATCACTTTTTGTTGATAAATTTGGCAAAGATTTATCCGAACATGTTTGGGACGTAGTTTGTGACATTTTATTATCAATAGCTGATAATATATATTTTTATGGTTAGCAATATTTTTTCATTTTCCAATAATTATTTACTTAACGTGTTGTTTTAGAGTATAATGGAATGCCAAAAGAAAATTCGCTAAAAGCAAAATACCATGAAGCTATCGATAAAATTGAAGAAATGTTACATAGTAATGAAATTTGCATAAACACCGAAGTTATATATGATTTAATTGAAAAAATAGCAGAAAGCAGGCCTATTCAGTCAGTTTTAAATTTGATTGAATATCGTTCATTAAAAATATCAGCTACTCGTCCAGAATGGTTACATGTTTTGCATGAATTTATTCAAAGATTTTATCATATACAAAATTCAGAAATTCGAGTAAAAACAATTTATGCATTAATTAAAATTATGGATACAAATCGTGCCGGGTACGAAGAAGAAATTCTTGAAAGAGTTGTGATACCAGAATTCGCTAATATTTCTTCAGAGGAAGATATTCAAGTTCGTACCGCAGTAGCTAAAGCTTTAATTGATTTCTCTTTGCACTGCGACACAAAAAGATGTGGAGAATTACTTGACATTCTTGAAAAAATTTTAAATCGACCTTTTGAACTTTATGGAGAAGATGGTATAGTGTTACAATCTGAGACTGAGCTTGATGTACTCACAGTAATTGAAGGTTTAGTGGAAGTTTTTATGGTTAAGCTGTATAGATTACCATCGGGTCATGCTATTCGTATATTTAACATGCTGGTGGAACATTTAGAGATGCATTATAAAATGCCTAAAGTTTTTGAGCAGTCGAACGCAATAAGGGAAAAGGTAAACAAATATTTTTTTTTCTCGCAGTAAGTATAAATACTTATCAGGGAATATAAGGCTTTATTCGGGTCAGGATATGAGCCTGTAACATAACTAACAAAACAAAGTGATTTATGTGCATTTATTGTATTTAAAGAATTACATTTCAGTAATTTTTTAGCCTTAAAAAACTGAACCGCAATCATGTAAAACTTGAACCTGCACACCCTTTGGTCTTGTTTAGTCGTAATAATGTTGTTATTCTACTACTTTAGATTTTTTCATGGATGTTGAAAGCACGTGCAAGTGATACATATCACATAGGTTTTCCCGATCCATCTAACAGTGGAATTATCCGCTATAGTCATTATTTAGGTATAGATGCTAAGTTACCTTTGCATGATGTCAACTATCAGCATCAAATATCCACACAAAGTAATCCTGATACAATACCCGCCATTAATTTTACTACGATATCTATACGACGAGCTTGTAAATTAATTGTCACTTGTTTAGATAAAGAAAAAGGTAAACATTTTATTTTTATTTTGAATTAAGAAGACAATTATGTATTTTGTTTTAGATTATCAACTTTTCCAAATGGTCCTTAAAGAATTACCCAGTATTTTGCAAAATAAAGCAATTATTCAAGGTAATGACATAGAATCATTAGCGAGTGCTCTTTGGTTACTCTTTTGTTCCAAAAAAGAAAAAAAATTTTTTAAGGCTGTAAAACCATCTTCAGACGATTTAAGTGATTTGATTTTACCGGCTATGGCTTCGTTAGTAATTTACCACCAATTTTTAAGATCCAAATGGCAACTTTATATAATTGAAGCTTTAAAAATTGGAGTTTTCCAAAGAGTTGCAAATATTTGCATTAACACACTAACAATCATGATATTAGAGATGCCTGAAGTTTTAATGCGAAAATTGCCAGATGTGTTATTGGAAATGAGTAAAATGTCGGATAAAGTTCAAGTGGCTATACCAGTACTAGAATTTCTTTCAAGTAAATTTTTAGGAAAATATTTAAGTTAAGAAATTACTTTTTTCCTTTTATAGTTCTGAGCCGTTTGCCGAATAATTTATTTACAAATTTTGTACCTCGCCAATATATGTATGTTTTTGCAATCACCTTACCATATACTAAACCACAAAAGTATGACCATTACGTGGTGTCATTGGCATATCATGTTATTGCTGGATGGTTTTTAAAATGCAAACTCACCTTTAGAAAAAATTTTGTGAATTATATTATATCGGTAGGTGTCTAGAACAATATAAAAAAAAATTATAATTAATAATTTAATTAATTTTTATAGTCTATACAAACAAATTTGCAACTATTTGAAGAAAATAAAGTAATAACTTCACGATCAGATTTTCAAGTTTTAAATGAAGACTCATCAAATCGTAAACGCAGCACAAGTTTAACTGAAAGAAGTAGTCATAGTCGTAACAACATTGCTGGAGATAATTCATCAACAAATTTAAGACCTTTAATGAATGAAAGTCTAAAGCATTTTCATACCGAACTTGCAGAAACATGCATAGATTTTTTAGCAAGGCATACATTTTCACCTTGTTCTGCTTTACCAAAACGACTTCCTGCCGTACAAATGCTTTTAAAAGATGGTATATCACAACATTGGATAATAGGTCAAAATATAGTTACAATTACAACGAGTGGTTGTGGGTCAGCTCCAACACGAAATGGTCTTTGTGAAAGGTGCCAGATAGATAAGAGTGTCTCTGTCCAATCAGTTAGTAAAATAGACTCTATTAGTACTCCAACCTCTTTTGGTGGAGGACCGAATTCTCCGGAAGTTACATTTGGACTAAATAGAGATGGTCTAGAACTTCAAAATAAAAGATATACTAAAGCGAGTTTACAATACAGCAGTGGTACGGACTCAGCTGGTAGTATTGATCTAACTTCCTCTACTTCTTCATCATCACAACATCCAACTTCATTAGATGGTGGAATCAACAAATTACGACAAACTTCCAATAGTTCTTCAGGTTCTTTAGAAATTTTACCAAGACGTGGTAGTAATCCAGATTCGACTGAAAATCGCACAGAAAATCTTTTAGGGAATCAACAAATTGGAAATACAAGTACTGTAGTACAGCAAGCTATTTGTGCGAGAAGTTGTACAGGCTGGGCTGAAATATTAATTAGGCGTCCAACTGGAAATATATCATGGATTATGAGAATACAAAATCCAATTGCAAATGATTGTTTGGGCAATGATATTCCATTCAATGATTTGATAGGACTTTTTATGCCTACCCAATATGGTGGTGTATTTGGTCCGAAAATTTTAAATGAAAATAAATTTTTTTCCACTCTCGTAAGCACGGATAATAATACTGAAAAATGTTCTGGACCTGGTATAAATAAAGAAGTTGAACAAATTAATAATAAGGACAAGAAAATTGTTGAATACGAGCAAGCCGCTATAAAAGCTGCAGCTAAACTGAAATTAAGAAGACAAGAAGAAATAACATCATCTTTAACAGGATCAACCGGTCCAATTGACATACCAAAAAAAACTACATTTAATAAGGAGCAAGCAGGAAGTTTTAGTGACGCTGAACCTGAAGAAGATGAACATGGTGAGGATGACTTACCTTTTGATGATAACGGCCGTAAATATTCGGAGGGATCAAGATCACGAAATCCAGTAAGGAGAGTGAATTCAAGTCCTGAAATGAGTTTAAGCTGGAGAAATCCTTTTATTCAAACAAAGGCAAGTTCCAAATCTGAATCCAGCAAACAGTGGACGGATATTGCAACAGTTGTTACAGTTGCAAATCATCAATCTGAAGTGGAGGAAATAAATAATGAAATTGTTACTGCTGAACAACAGCAAAAGAAAAAAATTAGTAACAGCTCAGGCTTTCCTAAAGATATGAGAGTTAGTTGTGAAGCTATACCTGAAGAAATGCATGGTTCAACACCTCCGAGCCATTCCGAAATATTAAAGGATTCTAAGGTTAGAAGAAATTTTGAGTTAGAAAATAGCAAATCACCATTAACTACACCATCTAATATTGAACAAAATGATAAAAAAAATGATACTTTAGGTATTGAAGAAGTTCCATTACTTCCTCCAAAACAACATTCAGCTGATGATGTGACAAGCCAGCTTGTAAGTTATAATGTAACAAATTCTGCATCTACAACTAGCCTTAAGATACCATTAGACCTCCAAAAACTATCTGCAAAGCCTCCTCAGTCACCAGCTCCACTTTCTCCCCGTCTGTTAGCCAAAAATGCAGCAAATAAAATAGCTTCTTTTGCACCAAATGTTGGAGATAATAATGGTGGAGATAACAATGGTGATATGCCTAGAGTTCGTTCAAAAACGATATCTGTAGTCCGGGAAGTAAATCGTAATTCAGTTATACGATCCACAACTACATTTAGACAAAGAGGTCCAAATACACCACCTTCAAATTTGAGACTTGGTATTGATCCTAGCTTTATATTTTTACAACTATTTCACACGGGGCAGTTACAATGTGTTGAAACACCAATAAAAATAACTCAGGAAAATGCAAATGCTTTACAGCTTTTAGACTTAATACCTCCTTTTGAAACACATAAGATTGGTGTATTATATGTAGGACCAGGACAATGTAATAATGAAACAGAAATTTTAAGGAATCGATATGGAAGCTTAAGATATTTTGAATTTTTAAGGAATATTGGGACTTTAATTAGTTTAAAAGAAGGAAAAGAACATAATCTTTTTGTTGGAATGGAAGAAAATGGAAAGGATGGTCTTTTTACATATGTTTGGAAAGATGATATTGTACATGTTACTTTTCATGTTGCAACTTTAATGCCCAATAAAGATACTGACCCTAATTGCAACGAAAAGAAGCTTCATATTGGAAATGACTATGTCTGTATTGTGTATAATGAAAGCGGAGAAGAATACAATTTACAAACCATTAAGGTAACCTTTGTATTTTGAAAATAATTCTTCTTATACTTACTTATTTAATTGCTCAAGGAAGATTTTTTATAAATGGAAAAATTTTCAGGGCCAATTTAATTATGCTTGTGTTGTTATTCAGCCACTTGAACTAAACACTAATAAAATATTTGTGAAAGCTCGAAAAGAAATTGCTGATTTCGTTTGTCATCCAGATCCTAAAATTGTCTCAGATCGTAGTGCACCATTATTAGCTAGGCAATTGGCTTTGCACGCAAATGTAAGATTTTTAGTTTTAGAATTTTAGAATGATATTTTAAGAATACTTTACAACTTAATATTTTTAGCTTGCCTCTCATGTTTATCAAAGTTTAAAAACAAAAAATCCTTACGCCTCTAACTGGCTAGAAAGACTAAGAAAAATCAAAAATATTCGCTCAAAGGTTTGATATTTATTGGGAACTAATTTGTAAAATTATGCATTATATTTATTTTTAGTTGCTTAAAGAGTCGCAAGCTTCAAATATTGATCAAGAAACTACAAGTGGTAGTAGTGGAGGAATAGGAAGCTCGGGCTCTTCAGGAGATGTATCACGAATTCATAAACCAAATATTCACGACTTTACAAAATATACCTAAACACTGAAAATGATACTGACAATTTCATTTAATAGTAATGAGTAATGTACTTTAAATAGCTTTGCAACATATTCTTATATGCTTACAAATAAAACTAAATTATGTAAATTAATGGAAAACGTTTGTTGTAACTTTATAAAATATATATTAGAATACGTTAATCAAATAAAAATTGTGTTAAAATATTAAGCCGATTTAAATTTTTGCAAAACAAATTTTATAATTCGTATTCATATTTAAAAATCAACCACTTCCAAATCGCTTTGCATTTTATCTCGGATTTTTGGTCGAGGATCTTCTTTTATATCAGTATCAATTGCACCTGTTTGACCCAGCATCCATTCTAGTTCATCTTTCGTTAGCTTATCTCCTCCTAAATCTATAGATCCAATGTATTGTTTTTTAATGTTGCCTTCGAAATAAACAAAAATACTAGGACAATTTTTCTCTGGAAAATCCTGAATACAAGTGGTGGCAACTGATTTCAAAAATTTTGTTTGAGGGTATTTCTGTGCCAAGACTGACATATAATGATTTATGATATTGCATAAGGGAACACCATTAGCATATAAATGAAGTACAACCCAAATCCTTTCACCCGCTTTGTTCACTTCATTCACATAATCTTGTGCACTAATAGCTGAAACACTACCAAACTTAGCTTTTTCAGCAACTGCTTTCATTTCGGCAATCCTCTTACGTCTATATTCCTCAAGAACATATTCATCTTCAGAATCTTCTAATTCATCCAATTCATCCAAATTCATATCTTCTATATTTTTGTTGCCATTATTTTGAGTCTTTTGCTTTATGGCATTTTCTAGCATTGAAACAATTTGATCTTCTGTTACTTCTGCTTCTTTTGGTTTTGCAGGAAGAATTCCCTTAGAACGAAGAATGTCATTCCACTCAGTATCTTCATCAGGATTCTGAAACATGTGTGTATTAAATATGTATTAAGTATAGTATAAACAAATATTTTTCCATATATGGACATAAAGCATTTAAAAATTAATCACATTTTTCTTTATTACTTACTAGCATTATATATTTTAAAAATTCAGAAAACAACAGCGAAATTAAGAAATAACTAAAATGTAACAAAAATAAAAAATGTTAAAATTTGATGAAAAATTTAAATGTTACTAATAACAAACGAAATAATCAAATTCGAACAAAAATATAAATTTATCACTTCGTCAAACTCACACCAATCACAATCACACACAACACAAGTGAAAGAATAGAACTCGCACTGACAGCTGACACATGGGCTGGCACCGGTTGGCACCAAGATTTATAATATTTTATTATTTCTTGGGTTGGCGTTGGCATCGTACTAAGTCAATTTAAGTTTCAGGTTGTTTTCGTTTATTCATTCTAAAGAAGGAATGGAAAGATTAGAATTCTTGATGACGTCTCGATAGAATATTCCGAACAAATAGAATAAACGAACAGAATAGAAGAAAAAGAATAAACAGCAGAAATTGTCATTGTTTATTTTTTTTTATTTATTTATTAATTTTTGTGAACAAAAGTATTTACTATTTTTTAATTTGTGTAAATTAGTTAATATAGTTAATATAAGTTAGTTATTATAACCATTATATAGACTCATTCCTTGAAAACAAAAACAAAAACTTTTAAAAAATTTTGTTTTCTATACAGGAGTGGCATTCTGTATTGTGATAAACGATAGTCACCCTTGTGACAGTCAAAGATGACACTAAAATTTTTTGGTATTCTGTATTGCGATTACTTGAATAATTTAACAAAACGGCAGCATTTTAAAAAATACAATTCGGAAATGGCAGCACAAGTGATTTATTAAATGTCAAAGTGTCAAAACAACAGAAAACAAAACTAAAGCTTTAAATTTTATTAGTGCAACAAGTGTAATCATAAAGTAAAATTATAAAAATAAAAAAATTTATTAAAAATAATAACTTAAAAGTAAGTTTCATAAAATAAATTTTCAAATACTAAAAAAAAACTTAAAGTGAAATTCATTACAACTAATTTAAGAAAATGAAAAAAAAAAAATTGTGTTCAAATTTGATTAAAATTCATTTGCAAACTTATAACTTATTAATATAAATATCTATACATGTAATTAAAAACCAAAATAAAATTCAAACTTATTAAAAAAAAATATTAACACATAATCACAGCATTTTTTATTCAGTTCCATTCTTTTTAAATCATTTGCAATTTTAGCGACTTCTACATTTTGAACTGAAATTCTATCAATAAACTTATTTCTTATTTGTAAACTTGCCAATCTACAGGTGGTAGATAAAGCATCGGTTCCAAGATTAAGGAGAATATCAATATGGTTCTCAAATGAGATCACGCCATCCGATGAGATACTTGAGACCCTGGGCATCATAAATGGTGACCTGGACCTCAAGATCTCTGAATGGAATGTACTCAGGAGAGAAGCACATGATAGAGGTGCCTGGATGTTACTATATGTGCCGGAAAGTGCCCTACAGGTTATTAAGGATGCCTCATGCTCACTTTTTTACCTTGGTAAACGAGTGAAGGTGATACTCCCTAAACCGAGGGTAAATAAGGCAACACTAGTGGTGGAGGAAGTAGTAGCTGAGGAGAAATCGATAGAATCTGACACGGAAACGGGTCTGGAAGAAATCGGCTCCCTCTTCAGTGACAAAACGATCACCAGCTCGCTATTGAAACAAGTAGAGGAGCTGCAAATGAGCAGGGAAGGAGGTTCTGAAGTCGAGAATGAGTCCATAGCTTCCTTCAACTTCGACGAAGAGGCCGTGTCGGACAACGAAGGGTTGTTGGATTATGGACTCATGTACGACTCCACAATTGTGGCGGCCAGTATTCAGCTACGCAGGAGGGAGTTGAGTGAGCCCCCGGAGTAAGAACTATCTTCCTAAGAAAAAAAAAAAAAAGAGAAAGCATGGACACAAAAATTGTTCAAACAAAACTGCCAAAGTGGATGAATCGGGAAATACGAAATCTCAGACAAAAATCAAGGCAACTATATAATCGTGTCTATAAAGAAAATAAGGAATCCCAATGGGAAAGCTACAAAGTAGTTCTAAGATGCTACAAATCTGAATGTAGGAAGGCGAAGAAGAAAGCCAGGAAAGAATATACGGAGCAAATAGAGAACACGAGAGAAGTGTCTAGACTTAAACAAGTCTTATCCAAGACACACTCACAATCAGAACTGATTGAACGAAATGACGGATCAATGACGACAAATATGAAGAATCACTGGAAGTGAGGATAAACAGTAGTTTTCCAGGTAGCGTTTTTGTGGAAAGCTCAAACAACACAAATGCACGAAACTCTGAATCATATATAAATATATCGAGCACCGAAAACGAAAAGGTAAAACGGATGATAACACATGAAAGAATAAAATGGGCAATAAACTTATTCAAGAAGTATAAATCCCCAGGAATTAACCAAATATATCCAATAATGCTCCAAGAAGGGTGTAACCCGTACTGAATAAACTTTCGGAAATCTACAAAGCATGTCTTACGTATTGTTATACACCTAAGGAGTGGAGGAAAGCCAAAGTAGTATTCCTACAAATACCAAATAAGGTTAGTTATAGTAAACTTACGCATACAGACCAATAAGTTTAACATCCTTTCTACTAAAAAGCTTAGAAAGGATCGTTGAACTTGAAATGAGAATCAAGATTGACAAAAACATCAACGTATGTCAACACGCCTATATCAAAGGCAGATCAGTAGACTCTGCACTTCATAGCGTAGTGAGCACAATAGAAAACGCCTTCATGACAAGGCAATACGCACTAGGATGCTTCATCTATATCGAAGGAGCTTTCAATAATATAAAAACGGAGAGCATAATCAATAGCCTAAACAACAAAGGTATTGAACGATACTTCGTAAGATGGACTAACTCTCTACTAAGGGACAGAATTATCCAAGCAAATTTTGGTAGCGAAAAAATGGAAGCAATAGTAGGGAAAGGAACGCCTCAAGGAGGCATTCTGTCACCAATACTATGACTTACAGCAATAGACTCACTTTTAGACTCCCTAACCGAACAAAGACTCCTGTTTTTATTTTAATTTCTATTACTAATAATATAAAAATAAATTTCAATTTAAAAACAAAAAATTTAAATAGAAATAAAACATCAGTACATATTTTTGTAACTTTTAATATCACTAACAAACAATTTTTGCCGTCAATATACACAGAATAATTTATAAAAATAATTTTTTTTTTTTTTTGATATATGTACATCTAAACAGTTTTAGTATTAATGCTTTCCGACATTTTATTGCACTTTTGGTGTGCCTTGTTTAAAATAAAATAAAGAAATTGAAAAGAAAAAGTTTTATTATCATCAAGTTAATATCAATTAAAGTTAAATATTTATAATTAACACTATAATAAATACAGAGCAAGATGATAATTACAAAAATAAAATAACAATATAATAAGTACAATTAATTTTTTAATAGTTTTAAATAAATTGTAAGTAAATAAATAATATTTGTACAAAAAAATAATTTTGACAGTGATTGTTTACACCCGCGCTGAATGTTTTGCAAGCGAAACCGCACAAAAGAACAGCTAAATAGAAACTAAATAAAATTAGAAAGAGAAATTAATAAACTAAAATAAATGTCAACCCAGTACAGTGATGCCAGTAAATTAAATAAACTTCACCAACATCCATCATCATCATCAGTGAGGACCATTCCAAATAGCAGAACCTTTTGGTCCTTTGCTAAAAATGTTATGCACTACTTTCAAGAGTTCCCATTTCCGCCACTTATTGATGATGATGAAATCGTGATGGATCCAAACGGTAAAGCAAACTTGTTTGCAAAATTTTTTCAAATTCCTCACTTCCTCCTACATCTCTTGCACCACCAATAATACCTCAAGTAGATTTCTCAATTAGAAAAATTTACTTTAGAAGAAGAGCTATAGTGAAAATTTTGAGAAACCTAGATGTAAACAAGTCTGCCGGCCCGGATGGAATTCCTGTAATGGTACTTAAAAAAACTGCCTTCGCCATTTCGAAACCTCTACGCAACTTATTCCACCTGTCCTTTTCAACTGGTCAATATCCCAGTCAATGGAAAGTTGCGCACGTTCATCCAATTCCAAAAAAAGGTGACAAAAGTGATCCCACAAACTATAGACCAATAGCTATTACTTCGATTCTTTCCAAAGTAAAGGAAAAAGAAGAATCATTCTTAATCAATGAGAAACTTTCGAAATGTCTTGAGAGCAAAGGCATAATATCTGACAGACAATATGGTTTTAGCTCGCACCGATCTACCGGTGAAATGATGACATGCCTTTGTGAGAAACTCAATATCAGACAAAATTCACATAAATGCCGGTATTCCGCAAGGTTCAGTCCTCTCCCCCACTCTCTTCTTGATTTTCATCAATGATCTACTTCAATCAACTTTCAATCCAATTCATAGCTTTGCAGATGACAGCTTTGCAGATGACTCTGGTGGCTTCAATCAAAATCATGGTGAATATGATTAACCATGACTTGAACAAAATTGCTGACTGGGGCAAAAAAAACAGAGTTGAGTTCAACTCAACAAAAACTCAAAGCTGTCTAATCTCACGCAAACTTCTAAGATTTGAACCCAATCTCTCCTTCCAAGATGTTACTTTGCAAAACTCGAATAGTCTACACATCTTAGGTATGCACGTAAATCAAAAAGTTACTTGGAATGACCATATTTTTGATATTGCGAAAGGAGCTGCCAAATGTTTAGGCTATTTAAGTCGTTGTAAAGCTTTGCTCACCTTTGGAACTCCTTAATATCTATAAAGCATTTATACGACCCACGATGGAATACAATTCTCACATTTGGGCTGGCGCTCCCATTTCAGCCTTAGGCTACCTTGACCGCGTTCAAAATCGCGCCATTCGTCTCATAGGCGACCCAAATGTAACTTCATCCTTAACTTCTCTTGGACATCGTCGTACAGTAGGGGCACTTTCTCTGTTTTATAGATATCTTGTAGGTGTGGACACTTGCTCAGTAGAAATCCAATCACTACTTCCTCCTCTAAATCAGTTCCAACGCGCAACAAGAGGAGCGGCAAATTCTCACTCCTACACAGTGGAAATCCCACGATGGCAAAAAAATGGTTATGGAAATTCATTTATAGTCCGAGCGTCGCGAATGTGGAATCACATCCCTCCCGACGTGTTTCCACAATCAAATAATAACAGAACAACTTGTTATAATCTTCAGAGGTTCAAGTCAAACATTTACCGGTTTTTGCTCACACTACCTGTTAATTTGTACCACACTTTCCTTCTTCCTCTTCCTTCTCTATCCCAGCCAAGCGGTACGTAAGTATCAAAGGTCCTATCCTAGCGCGCAGCTATTTATAAAAAAAAAAAAGGAGCTAAGATTACATGTTACGCTGATGATCTGGTTATAATCATAACCAACAAAAAAGACTCAGTTTTAGGAGATAAGATGCAGGAGGCCATAAATCTCGTATCGGTTTGGACACAAGAAAATGGCCTCAAGCTAAACCCAGAGAAAACAGAACTATGCCTTTTTAACAGAAGAAGGACAGTAAGCAATATGAACACCCCAAGCATAGGGGGAACACGGTTTAACTTATCACAGAAAGTTAAATATTTAGGAATAATTTTAGATGTAAAACTAAAATGGACCGAACATTTAGAGAAAAGAAAAAATAAAGCACTAAGAACTTACTGGTTCTGCAGAAGTGCGATTGGAAATACGTGGAGCTTATCTCCAAAAGTAGTGCTGGATTTACACCTGTATAATAAGACCTATGGTCACTTACGGGTCGATAATCTGGTGAACCGCTGTGGAGAGGAAAAAACACAAAAACACTTACACAGATACAACGCCAATTCTGTTTAGGCACCACTGGCGCAACTAAGACAACAGCAACAAGATCTTTAGAGACTATGCTAAACATAACACCTATTGAAATTCATACAAAACGTATGGCAATGGATATAGTAATACGTTTACGTATAACAGGAGAGTGGAAGGTCATAAGTAGAAAGACACCACATGAGAAAATAACTGACCTCAACGTAAACGAAGAGTTCCGAAAAATCTTCACAGAGAACGGACAATGGGACTACAGTAATGTAGAACATGTCCAGATAGAAGGTTTAAGATAAAAATACCACGAAACGGTGAAAGTAAAAGTACCGACGCAGTATACGAAAACCATATTAACATATATACAGATGGGGCTAAAAAAGGTGAAAATTGTGGAATTGGTATCTACTGTGCAGATCCTTTATTAGAAACAAAAACAAAAATGAATAATAATGCCACGATCATCCAATGTGAAATCATGGCAATTAAAAGAGGAGCAGAAATACTTCTAAACAGAGGTATAAACGCAGAAAACATAATTTTTTGCTGTGATAGCCAAGGAGCCATCAAAGCAATAAATAACGAAAAAACGAAAGCAACAACGACTATTTGCCGCAGAGAAGCACTAAACTCTTTAGGAGTGACGAATGAAGTTTTACTCTACTGGATATCCGGCCACTCCGGTGTACAAGGAAACGAAAAAGCGGACAAACTTGCAAAAGAAGGCGCTAGAAATAATGAGTCTGAGGAGTTAGTGATTGGACTAACAATGCAGGCCATGAAAATAAGCACGATAAAGTGGGAAAAAACCACACAATTGAATACCTGGAGAAGCTCGGAGGGGGCTATTCAGACAAAGAATTTCTGGGGAATACCGGATGCGGAAAAGACAAAAGTCATTCTGGCGCTGAATAGAGCTGACCTAAGGTTATATGTAGACGTAGTTACAGGGCATCTCATTCTCAGAGAACACGCGGCCAGAATGGGCTTTACAGAAAACAACATGTGCCGAGGATGTGGAGAAGAGGAAACGGTGCTACACGTACTTTGCATATGCCCAACGCAGAGAACGAGGAGAGCAAATATCTTAGAAGGTAACTACTGGGAGGACTTCTCGGAAGTGAAAAAGAAAAAACCGGCAGAAATTGTTAGATTTATAAGAGGTATTAATTGGCTTAAGGACGGAGTCTGCTGAGATGCGTAGGTGAAATTGCTGAGAGGGGGTACAACGGGCCGCGAGGCCTAAGTGCGAAGGAAATAAGACAGTCGGTTGACGTATTCTTATATCCACCCTAATAACCAACCAACCAACCAACAAAAACACAAAGAATAACTTTTTTTTTTATATGTATAAGGAGAAAATCTCGAAAGACAATACAAAAGATACGTTTTTAAAAAAATACGTTTTAAGAAAAACCAAAATCGGATTGCAGAAAAACATGTATATATATATATATTTTTAAATATTTTGAAAGAACTATGTAAGTACTTTTTAAAATATCACAATATTTTTTATTGCTTAATCCTTTAATTAAACATTCATTATTCATGTATTTACAAAAAACACAGGAAGCAACAAAATATGTAAGGTGCCTAGAAAAACAAAAAAATCTAAACTATTTTTTTTTGTGTAGTTTCTTATTTACCTGTTTCAAATTTGGTAAATAAATTAGTAAAAACAATAAATTTTGCACTTATTACCTAAAATTAGCGCGAAAATAAAAATTCAAATAAATAAATTAAATAAAAAAGTGCATTGTAGAAAAATTGCACATATTTGAAACCTTTATTAAAAAGACATTTAATTTTCATTCATAATGTAATAAAGTAACTAACATAAATAATTTTATCAACTCTTTTTAATAAAATTAATACCAAGTCTGTTATTAAAAACTTTGATTTAAAATAGTTCTTCCTACCGTTATTAATATTATTTCATTTTCATAAATACATACTATTTTTCATTTTATCAACCTCACAAAAATTCATATTTAGAAATTATTATTGTCCGCTATTACAATTCTCGCATACAAATTCATTAAATTTAATTTGATAAAGAAAACACATACATTTACATACACATACACATACATCTGTAAATTAACAAAGTATAGAATAAACCATACAATGCACTCTACTACAGACATTCTTACTCAGAGAGCAACTTTCAAAATGTATTATATTTGTGTATAAACCTTATGAGAATATTTAAAATCGAAGGATCTTATGTGTTAGTAGAGATATTTTTAAAATGAAATATATTTCAAAAAATATAAATTTTTATCTACTTTTACTGAAAATCCTATTAAAAACTAACCTAATTTCATTCAAAAATTTGATTTAAAAAAAATTCTACTCAACAATCCGACATAGATCTTACCATCACAAGCTAAAGCAGCAAATTGGAGAGGATTCAAAACCATACTAATGAAAAAATTAGAAACTTTTTCTTTCCTTCATCTTTTTTCTCAATTTACTTACTAAAAATGTTTTAACCAACGTTAAGTGTTGTTGTAATTTCATCAACAAAATGGAATTTTTTTTTTTTTTTTGCGTGGGTTGGTGGGAATCTTCATAGACACAATGAGCCCCGTAGCTTCCATTGTGTGCCAGATTTTTACTGACTAAACCACGCCCCTCCCATTAAAACTAGTCCGACGGACTAACCATTAATTTGTTTCTATTTTTATTTTCTTAAAGAAAAAGTTTACGAAATTCTATCGTATTAAATCTAGTGGCTTAGTTCTTTTAAGCCTTCTGATATCATTTTGGTTATCTAGCAGTTGAGTGGCCTCAACGTTAACATGACCCTCCAGACAAGCTATATGCTTTGTTGCATATCTTTTTATTTCTTTTTCTATGCAAGGAATTTTTAAATCTCTGTGCAAGTCACTGTTGCGAAAAAGACACTGTTCTCTATATTTATTTTCAAGCTCAAATTTTTTCTTTTTGACGTGCTCTTTCCATCTAAGTTTGAAATATATTGTCATTCCTTGGTATTTAGCACTGTTTTCTTGGGGTATACTTACCCCAATCAGATTTACCGATGGTTGATTTTCTAATTGTTTATTTGTAAAATTTACATGTACTGATTTTAACTCATTGAGTTTAATTTTCCATTTCTTTGTCCAAAAGTATAGCTTATCGCTTGGTCTTTGCAATTTATTTGTAGCCTCGTCAATATTTGATCTTAGTGCCATCAACGCAGTATCGTCAGCGAATGTAGCTACAGTTATATTTTCCATTGTGGTGTAGAGCAAATATAGTATGGGACCCAGAATACTACCTTGAGGCACACCCGTTTTAATATCTCTAATAGTAGAATACTCTTCGTCTTGTTTTATTCTGAATAGGCTGTTTTCGAGATATGATGAGAGTGTATCTACGTATTGTTTAGGTAACATATTATTTAGTTTATTTATTAAGCCTAGATGCCGTACTTTGTCAAAAGCTTGAGCTACATCTAGAAATATGGTAGAACATACTTGCTTTTCTTCTAAAGCTTTTTCTATTATGTCTGTTATTCTATGTATTTCATCGATTGTCGATTTTCTATGATCGGACTCATTCGTATCAATAGTAGTTTTTCAAATAATTTTTAAATTATTGGTAGTAGTGACATTGGTCTGTAGGAATTGACCTCATTTATGGGCTTACTTAGCTTTGGTATCATAATATATCTGCTATTTTCCACATATTCGGCATATACCTTATTCTTATAGCAGAGTTTATAACACGTGTTAGCATTGTTATCGCTTTTTTCGGAAGCTCTTTCAGTACTTCCGATGTAATTAGATCAAAACCTGGAGCTTTTTTATATCTCAGTTTTTTAATTTGTTCAACTATTTCTCTCTGTGAGAATGGCGATATGACATTTTCTTGCCAATTATTATTTTCTTCAGTGAGATCATCCGAATCTGTCTCGTCTGGACAAAAAATTTCTTCAAGATGATCTGCGAATGTTTCAGCTTTATTTTTATTATCTCTCGCCCATTCACCATTTTTCATTCTGATTGGCGGGATTTGAGAGATCGAGTTTTTTGTATTCTTTGTTGCGTTCCACAACGAGTAGTTATTTTCTCTTTTAGCTGATAAATTTTTTATATATTTTTCAAATTTTTCATTTTTAAGATCTTTAATTTTTCCTTTAAGATTCTGAGTTAACCTATTTAGCAGAGTTTTGTCTGCCGGATCACGCGTTTGTTGCCATCTGCGTCTAGCTCTTCTTTTTATTTTTATCATATTTAATATTTCTCTAGGGTAGTTGAATCCTACAGATTTATATTCACAATTTTTTGTATTATTCCATCCAGCATTTTGAATAATTTTAATAAAATTTCCTACTTCAGAATCTATATCACATTTGGATCTTAATTTTGTTTTTATGTATATTTTGTTTTCTATTTCTTGTTTAAAGCTAGCCCAGTCAGTTGACTTGTTCGTTAGCAGAGGTTTCGACTGTTTCTTAATAACCTTTTCATATAGATTTAGTATGACTGCAGAGTGAATTGAGTTTAAATCATGGTTATCTTCTAGCTTAATATAATTGGGTGAATTTTTTGTTATATAAAAATCAAGCAGATCAGGAGTTTTATTTCTATCAGTTGGCTAATAGGTTGGCTTACCGGTAGATTGTGAAATGCAGCCTTTTTCTTTTATAGCTTTTCTTAGCCCTCTTCTTCTCGTTGAGGTTAATCTAGACCCCCAATCTATGTGCTTGGCGTTGTAGTCACCTCCCAGCATAAATCTTTCGCCAAGTAGTTTAAAAATGTCTTCCAACATGTTATTCTTTATGTTGTATCTGGGTGGACAATATAATGCACCGACACAAGGGCTTTGTTTAACAGACATAATTCGTAGTTGCTTAATATCTTTCTTTATTAAAATTGAGTTACCACCTCTGGGTGTATTACTTGGATGGTTTGCGCTGTAGCATGTATAGTCATTTATTTTAAGCGATGACTTATCTGTCATATGTGTTTCTGTCAAGAGACATGTATCAATATTTTGTGTTCTCAATAGAATTTCCAAATTATTTTTCTTGTTCAGAATGCCATTGGCATTCCACTGGACTATATGACTATATAACAAAATGGAAAGAAAGAAAAAAAAATAAATGAAATTTGAGTGTATTGTGCAAACGAAGGCTAAAAAGAGACAGTTTTTGAGAGTTTTCGCTTGATTTCGTAAAAAATAGTGAGTAATATGCCTGAAATACATGTGCAGAATTATGCATGCATTGCAGAAAAATAAATTAGAATATATGGAACCAATTACATGTAATTCTGCACGCAGTGAATTTTGATGCAAGAAATCTCTCTTTCTAATTTTTGCTACGCAGCGGCAGAGCTACCAACACAAAATATTGTAAAAATTGCTACTCATCCTAATAAAAAAATAATGACAAACGTCATAAAAGTTATTTAATATAACATATATTTATTATTGTTTTTTGTGGTAAATAGGTTATAACCAATTTTAAAAAAATTTATTTTAAATTAGTTAATAGAAGAAAAACTAATTAATTTGAAATGAATGAAAATTTCCCTAGTCCATAGTCTAGATTTTCTTCTTTTATATTCATCATAAATTTTTGAAATATTTAAAAATTTAGACTAACTAGCATTAATTTATTCATATAAATATATTTTTTAAAATCATGATAGTGACAGATAACAAAATATGTGATTAAAAATTTTTCAAAAATTATTAAATTAAAACTTTTATTAAACAGTTTTAATAACTTTTAACTTTAAAATTTTTCAAAAATTATTTTATTTTGTATTTTATTACTATGTATACAAAAAAATTGTATGTGTATCAATGGCGGCAGTTATCTACATTTTTTCAAAACAAAACAATTTTTGACAGATAAAATGTGCACATGGGTCCGGCACACAGATATGCATGCAGCGATGCATGAGAATTCGGAACAAGTATTTCCCACTTAAGAAGAATGCCTGTAGTAGAGTGCATTGAACCAGATAAAAAGAAAAAACCGGTTTATCGCTGCAAAAAAGGCTTTTGTTTTTTATCTTTTGTTTTTATTTTATTCTGTCTGCTAAAATTGTCCGCTATTAAAATTTTTCTTCTCGGATTTTTTGTTAGAACTGCTTCATCTGTATAATTATTTATCTGTAGTATTAGCAAATAGCAATACATGTAGCGAAGCAATACATATTATATTCTTTTATATTAACTTGCCAGTGTTTATATTTTAATTTAAAATTTCAGTGTCATCATGTTTCTTAAATGAAAATGTGCCAAAAAGGAGGATTATGCCGAAACGAAAGCACTGGTTTAACGTAAGCTTAATGAAAATCCCAAGACAGATGTCAAATAAAATTTGTTCGTGCGCCGCGTGGTCGAAAGTCAAAATAAGAAGAAGTTGATTAAGTCGATTAAGTCGTCCGACGTCCATCTAACTAGTCCGGCTAAGGCTAAAGTAGAAACGGGATTTTACGATAATGGCGGAAGTTAAGTTAGAAGTTTGATTATAACAGTATTGGAATTTTTAATATAATATTTATATGTCATAAATTTATAAATACAAAGTTTTTTTGTTATATAAATTAAATATATTTACAATATTTATATGTGGAAAAATGGAACTAGCGACAAGAAAGCGTTTGCGCTCGGATGATAACTATTTTATTACCTTGCAATCAAAAATACATGTTGATCAAAAAACACTAGATTCAAGTGATTCTAATAAGATGAAACAAGTATATAGTAAGTGTTTCCATCAAATTTTATTTAACTGTTTTAAAATTTTTCAAATTTTAGATAAAACTTTTAACCTACTTTTTAACGGCTCTAAGTGCCAGAATAAAAATAAGTTGAAACCTACTAAAGAAGAAATTTTTGCTAATGTTATTTTAAATGGCAGTGGAAATATAAAGTATTTAAATAATAAAATAGGCCAAGTTTTTAAAGATTCTAAGAATTCTGAATGCTGTAAAAAACTTGCACTTATATTATCTGATTGTTCAAATTGTAAGTTAAGTTTATTTAAATATCCAAAATCATATTTCAATTCAGCAAAAATATATTCAAAAATTACTTTTAAGGTAATCTGAAACTTTGCGAATTTTGTGCATTTTCATGTACGACTTGTTGTGGGGCTACACTGTGTAGCATTTGTATTTTATTATTGTGAGTTAAATTAAAACATGTACATGTATTGAATATTAAATATATATTTATTTGATATCATTTCAGTGAATGTGGTACACTTGAAGAACCTATTTGTGGCAGATGTAAATATATGGTTTAGTTTAATAAACATTTAAAATTGTTAAATTAAATGTTTTGTACAAAAATAAAAACAATAATTCTAAAATAGTCGATTAAAATCAAACGATTTTTTTTTTCTAGTATTTTTATTTATACAAATTATGAATAAAATAAATTATTTTGTATTTAGAACATAAATTAAAATCTTGCAGTTTGATTTAAAATTGTTTTTCTAAAATATAAAATTAAATATTTTCTGATATTGAATTTTTTTTAAGCAATTCGAATGTTTGTGTATAAGTTTAAAAAAATAAATGCAACCGAGTGAAAAATTACTGTTATCCGAGTCAAAAAAATTTGTTAAGACGTTATGTGAAAAGTTTAGGCATTCGATATTAATTAATTCATTAAAAAAAAACGTTATTTTATTAATTTGTATTACATACATATATGTATTAATACATGTACATCTACAACTATTTAATTAACAAATTATAATTAGGCATAGTTAAAAAAAAGTAACGAAAAGAAGCATTTGTTATTGTTAGTCTTCAAACAAACGAATGTTTGAACTGCCACTACTATTAATTTGATGGATGAACAATTTTTTGGTTAATTTGGAATTTTGTTTAAAGAATTATATTTCTTGTAATTCATGGTTTCAGCTTTAATTTTACACGTAATATAATCTGACAACCGACTTTGTTATTAAAGTCTCACCATCAAAAAAACTTGTCTCTATTGTAACGTTTCCACTAAAATTGAAACAAGTATATGTTATCAATATTTTCAGTGAAATAAACAAATACTTACTTCAATACTTTTGCTGGCATCATTTGAGATTCTGGAGCTGCCTCAATTGTTGACTGCCATGTATTGGTGGTATTTGGTCCAACAAACCCCATTTCAAAAAACCATTCTTCCATTATACGACCTTTGAAAAGAACTTTTTGGTCTAATCGAAAATTTTCCATTGATTCTACCGTACTAAAATTAATTTCTCTAGATACTGCTCTTAAATCAAGAATTTTTAAGGTAACTCGAGCCTCATGCTCTTCATCTGGAGATGAAAAATCTTTGTTTTCTTGCCATATAATAACACCCGTATCTACATCTCTTAATATCATCCAATTTCTAAATTTAAAAAAAAATATTTTGCTATGACATTTATAAATACGTACATATGTAAGTAGTTATATTTTCTTACATTTGAAAGCCTTTCCGAATTTTCTCTCCTATATTTCCTTCCTCTTTGTCAACCTTTTCCATTTTATATAATTAATAATTGTAAATTCTATTTGTGGAAATGCGTTTATTGAAAAATGACCTCCAGAAATTAATTTATTTGTTTAGAATTTGTTTTGGTCAACTTAGTTACCTTAAGCAACCTTTCTTGGCAGAGGTAGATATAATATGTACATAAAATTTCGATATTGATTGGCTATATTCTTAAACGCCTTAGGTTGGTCATTATAGTGAATAAATTTTAATTTTAAATTTCCCTAAATATACTTTAATTTATTACCAATTACTATTAACACGTATTATTAATGTACTTTTTTTTTATTAAAAGTTATACTTAACTTATAACTAACTTCATCTCCATGTTTATTCACGTAATGTCAATATGACCATTCACGTACGTATTCTTACTTGCATTGCGAGTTGCGACAACGTTGCAAGAAAGAGTGTAGTAGTGTACTGTGCTAGTGTGTTAGTAGTCCTAGAATCCTATTAATTCGCTAACAGCCCAACCTAAATAAGAGCGTACGGCATACGGCGTGGGTCAAAATTAGCTCATGATAATACATTTTATATGAAGGTGACCGAAATACGTAACGCTATCACGCTGGATATTGGAATTTGAAATTTTGACAAGCGTATGTTTTAATTTTTATGATTTATTTATGTTCAAGCCATATCCATATACATGATTGTGATTATGCCATTTTGAAGTGCTTATTTAATTTTTTGTAAGATAGGATATTTTTTTCAGCATTAATATTTTAATTGAATATATTTTTAATATAATTTATTATAATATTCTAATATATTTATTCTAATATAAATAAGATGTTACTAAATGTTAAATTTTTGATGAGATTTATACTCTCAAGGCCATTCTCCAATGCTGGCGTCGACTTGTAACTTTGACTTTCAAAAAGTTTGAACATATGGAAACTAATGTAACCTTCTCCAATGTGAGCGTCGACGGTAAGCGTGAAACTTTTTTAAAGTTAAAGTCGAGCAATGTTCAAAGCTGAAAGCTGAACGCTGAACTATTTGACAGTTGAATTGAATTGACATTTCTTTTTTGGGTTGTTTTTATTATTTTGCTTGTTTTTTGTAAAGACGTAAACAAAAAAAAATAATTTTTTTTTAAGAAAAATGAACGGGATTGCAATAATTTTTAATTTAGTTTTAAATCAAATGAATTTTATACTTTTTTTAAATCAAATGAAATTTATATAGCTATTTTTTTTTAAATCAAAAAATAAATAAATTTTTTATTTTAGTGTTATGGTTTTATTTTAATTTATCATTAAAAGTTATTAGTAGAGTGGTTTTACAGAAATAATATAAATTTTTGATATAATAAAAGTACAAAATATTTCAAATATAAAATTAATTTCTAAAATCAATATAATATAAGTAATTCATCAGAACATTTCGTAAACGGAAAGTATCTGTGTTTTTTTTTCTTTTCAATTCTTGATTATCCATAATCCATATCCATATCCATTATTTTATTTTGTTTATTTTTTTTTTCAAATTGAAAATCAAACAATATATAAATTCTAAAATTCAATTGTCATAAATTCACTGACACCAACAATTGAAGTAATAAGTTAACGCCAGCGTTGGAGATTGAATTAATAAAAACGCTGACGTCAAACTTTTTCAAAGTTAAAGTTACAAGTTAAAGCCAGCATTGGAGAATGTCCTTCATTTGTAAATTTTTGAAAGTTAACATATGCTACACACCTTTTATTTGCAAAAATTTATTTAAGAAGGAGCACTGACGTCTCGTTTTAAACTCTAAATTTTCTGAAATTAGTCAAAAATTTGTAAGGAGAATAAAAAAGTATATATACATGAAATTATTAAAAAAAATTAATTAAAAAATAAACTGCGTAATTTAATTTTGTAAATTCAAATTATTGTTTATCTTTAAGCGGTAAACAAATTGCGAACCACCAACTACCAACGAAATTCGCTTCGCTCAACTATTTTTCGTCAAATGAAACACAGTTGTATCGCAACGAAAAATCAACGAATTAGAATTAAATGGAAGTGACTATCCATACAAAAAAGGGTCCAATGTTTTGGGTACATTCCTCTCTTTCTTTGTTATTTTTATGTCAAAAAACAGAAATAGACGAATATATTCGTTCAATATATTTTCTCTCTTTTTAATGGAAATTATTTTGATAAATAAACAGGATAGTGCTCAGAATTTAATATGCCTCAATTTGTATATATTTTGACTTAAATTTTTTTTTAAATATGATGAGTAAGAATACCTAACAATAATGGATAAATTAATCAAAATTTATTATTAATACATATATGAAAAAAATATGAGAAATACAGCGCTTTCTAGTTTTGTATTTTATAATATTTATTCTTTTTTTTTAGATTTTAAATTCTTTTCTATAAATTTTTTCAATAGATTGATTATAAAAATTTTTACATATTTGATATTTATTATATAAAATTATATAAACTTATTATTGTCTATTGTCTATCCTATATTTATAAATATGTAAATAATATATTATTAATATATTTGTATCAAAACATTTTCTTTTTTCCACACCACTATTGAGGTAAAGAAATAGGAACGTTTTTTTTAAAGTGGTTTCCCCAAGAGGCCTATTCCACTTCATTTTACAATATGGACTATGTGCAATCATTTTTTACACTTTTAAAGTTTCTTTTAGAAAATATAGATTAGTGCCCTTTGAAATGGATTAATTTTGTTAATTTATTTCTTACACTGTTTCTTTCATTGAGTAGTTTTAAGGAATGATGTATTCGTGTATTAAAATAAATTTCTGCAATACTTTTTATTAATAAACAAAAATGATTTTCTAAAGGTGTTTGGTCAAACATATGATTATATAAATTATTGGAACCTATAAAATTTATAAGAACTTTGGAAATTAAATTGTATAACAATTTTGTTTTTTTTTTTTTTAAAATATTCGTTTGTCGAAATATAATTCGCAAAATTTACATATATCAACTACATCTTTAGAAGGGTAAGTTAAGTAACCTTCTGTTTTATATGAAATTAATGAATATTCCATTGTATTCATTTCCACGTCACGTGCTATGATTGCAGAATAACATATTGCACATTTCAATTTTGATTTCAGCTTATATACAACAAAGCCAGCAATATATTCTACAATATGTTCAGCACAAGCAGAAAGTGGTTGAAATTCTTCTACATGTTCTTCAAATTCAGATTCATTAAATCCATCGTTGTTTCAAACCATCGTCTTTTGGGAAACTACAAACATATATATACATTTTTTAAAATTATAAAGTCCAATATATTCAAAATAAATATTTAAAATGGTATTAAAAAAAAAATGTCTTTGTCCGGATATTTAAATTATCCTAATACTACACTGTTGTGTTTAGAAATTTTTAAAAATTCAAAAGATGTGAAATATAATACTTACATATGTAAAGACACGTAATTTTCTTTTTCCAAATGAGACTTACAGCCTGGAATGATACAAGTTTTCCTTTTACGTTCCATTTTTCCTTAAAATTTGTAATTTTTTAAGAATTTATAATAAAAATCAAAAATTTTGTTGACTTTTTTTAATATTTATTTGACAACAAAATTTTTTATTTTTTCCTACTTCATTGCTTTAGTCAACGAATTAGAATTAAATGGAAGTGAGTATTCCATACAAAAATACAAACATTTTGTCCATATTTTTTTAGTACTTCTCTTTCTGTTTGGTTTCTTTGGGTTTCTTTATGTCAAAAAAAAAAAATTTTTAGTATTAGGCCAATATAGTTTTTTTAAATAGAAAATTAGTAAAATCTTTGAGTATGAATAAAATAAAAGGTATCAAAATATAATCTTAATAAAAATAACACTGTTTTTTCAATTTAAACTTTCTTTTACTTTATTACCGTATTCTATTATTACACAGAAAAGTATTGCTGTTAAATTATTTTAAAACAAAAAAATCATTCATGTTTCTGAAATATTGAAAATGTAGCAGTAGTGTGTAATATATGGATATATGAAATTTTCTAAAAGTACGAACACTAGCAATGAAGTAGGAAAAAATTAAATTTTTTATTGTCAAATAAATATTAAAAAAAGTCAATAAAATTTTTGATTTTTATTATAAATTGTTAACAAATTACAAATTTTAAGGAAAAATGGAACGTAAAAAGAAGATTTGTATCATTCCAGGCTGTAAGTCTGATTTGGAAAAAGAAAATTACGTCTCTTTACATATGTGAGTATTATATTTTACATCTTTTGAATTTTTAAAAATTTCTAAACAAAACAGTGTAGTATTAGGATAATTTAAATATCCGGACAAAGAAATTTTTTTTTGAATATTATTTTAAATATTTATTTTGAATATATTGGACTATATATATATTTGAATATACTTTACTTACTTGTTGGGCGCTACAGACCTTGAAGGTCCTGGGCCTGGCGCAAAATTGTCCTCCACTGATTTCGGTCACGAGCGGAATCTCTCCAGTTGGTGATTTGTAGTTTTTTCATATCTGCTGATACTTCATCTCTCCAACGAAGGTGTGGCCTCCCTCGACGACGCGTTCCCTGGGGTTTGGATTCGAAGAGTTTCCTAGCCGGAGCATTTTCATCCATACGCTCTACATGGCCTAGCCAATGAAGCCGTCTTATTCTGACTTTTTTAGCTAGGTCCATGTCGTTGTACAGCTAGTATAGTTCGTCATTGTATCTTCTTCTCCAAACCCCTTCGTCAGACACAGGACCATAAATGCGACGAAGAATTTTTCTCTCAAAGATACCAAGTGCATGCTCGCTTGCTTTTGGTAATGTCCACGATTCAGAACCATATAGCAGCACCGGAAGGATGAGCGTTTTGTATAATTGTGCCTTGGTATTTTGGGATAGGAGCTTTGAACCCAGTTGTTTCGACAAACCGAAGTAGCAACGGTTTGCAAGGGTAATTCTTCGCCTTACTTCAACATCGATGTTATTGATGGAGTTGATGTTGGTTCCAAGGTAGATAAACTCCTGAACTACCTCAAAATTATATGAGCCGACAGTGATGTTGTGTCCTATATGATGTTGTGAGGACATTTTATTTGTCGACAGCATATATTTTGTTTTGTTCTCATTTATGAGAAGACCCGCTTTACCTGCTTCCTCTTCAATCTGTGTAAAGGCTTCGATGACTGCTCGTCGTGATGTTCCGATAATATCGACGTCATCAGCGAAACCCAGGAGCTGCACCGATTTGTAAAATATAGTGCCCTGCGTGTTCACACCGGAACGTCGCACTATATGCTCCAACACCAGATTAAAGAAATTACATGACAGAGCATCGCCTTGTCGAAATCCGGAGCACGTTCGAAATGAATCAGAAATGTGCCTCCCAATCACCACAGCACACCGGGTGTTTTCCAGGGTCATTTTTGACAAACGGATAAGCTTGGCTGGGAAACCAAATTCCGACATTGATTCGTAAAGCACTGATCGATGTATGCTGTCATAGGCAGATTTAAAATCGATAGAAAGATGGTGCGTATCGATTTGAAATTCGAGGGCCTTCTCCAGGATCTGCCTTAATGCGAACACCTGGTCGGTGGTTGATTTACCAGGACGGAAGCCGCACTGATAGTTTCCTATCATAGCGTTACAATGGGGCTTCAATCGTTCGTACAGAATATTGGAAAGGATCTTATACGCAACGTTTAATAGGGATATTCCTCTATAGTTGGCGCAGGACATGGAATCGCCCTTTTTGAATATTGGAGATATTGAACTTAAACTCCAGTCATCAGGCATGCTCTCCTCGATCCAGATTTGTTTGATGATTTGGTGCATGAATTCAATCATCACTTCACCTCCTGCCTTAAAAAGTTCAGCTGGCAGGTTATCTTGTCCAGCAGCTTTGTTGTTCTTTAATTTTCGGATGGCTGCTTCCACTTCTGCAGGACTGGGTGTATCTGTATCTTCGGAGTTGACTGGGTTAGGGCGAGGCGTATCTGTGTTTTCTACGTTTGCGCCATTCAGCAGGTTCTTAAAATGCTGTTTCCATGTCTCTAATATCCCTTGCGTATCGGTTACCAAATTTCCCGAATCATCCCTCAGCGCGTGTGTACGGGGCTTGAAACCAGCTGCAAGCTGCTTGGCTTTTTTATAAAAGCTCCGTACTTCGCCTCTGTCTCGGTTTGATTCTATATCCAAAAGTTGAGACTTTTCGAATAAACGTTTTTTGCGCCTTAAAATTTTCTTCTCGTCTCTTCTTTTCGCTCTATACTCTTCTTGAGCTGCTCTTGTTTTACGTTGCAGCGCTTTCCTGTAGGCCTCATTTTTCTCTACCGTCTTTGCTAAACATTCATCGTCGTACCATGGGTTTCTCACGCGAGGTGTTTCAAAACCCACGGTATGTGTAGCAGCCATCGTGATGATGTTTGCGCATTGTTTCCATTTTCCGTTGACGGAGAGATTATGTTGTAGAGGTGTGGTATTGAGTATATCACTTAATCGCTCCTTATATGCTAAGGCTATCTCAGGTGTTTGGAGTCTTCCAATGTTAAACTTCCTATTTTGGCTGGTGCGTCCTTTTTTAACATTGGAAATTCGTGCTCTGAACTGGGCGACAACTAGGAAGTGGTCAGAGTCGATTTTAGCTCCTCGATAGGTACGTACATCCGACACACTGGTAGCATGTCGGGCATCAATCATAATGTGGTCAATTTGATTCGCTGTACGTCCATCCGCAGATAGCCAGGTAGCTTTGTGGATATTTTTATGGGGGAAATTTGTGCTACTTATAACCATATTACGAGCTGCTGCAAAATCGATTGTTCGGTATCCATTATCTGTGGTGGTGGGGTGAAGACTATGGTTACCAACAGTTTTGCCGAAAATTCCTTCCTTACCGATTTTAGCATTGAAGTCTCCAAGCACGATTTTCGCATCGTACTCAGGACAGGACCCATATGTTTTATCTAAGATGTCGTAGAATTCATCCTTCATTGAGTCCTCCGCTTCGTCGGTTGGTGCGTGGACACATATTAAGCTGATGTTGAAGAATTTGCCTTTGATACGGATGACGGCTAGACGTTCATTAACCGGTGTAAAATCAATGACGTTTCCTCTAAGCCGTTTTCCCACTACGAATCCGCATCCAAATATGTGATGTTTTTCGTGGCAGCTGTAATATATATCGCATGTTCGTATTTTTAACATGCCAGATCCTTTCCATCGGATTTCCTGTATCGCAGTAATGTCTGATTTATACTGCGAGAGAATATTTTCAATTTTGTTAGATGCAGCTGGATGATAGAGTGTTCTTACATTCCAACTGCAAATTCTTAAATCGGAGTCCTTTAAACGTTTGCCGGGTCTGTTTCCAATAATTTCGATCGTATCCGAATTCAATTGCGTCTCTCAAAACTATGTAATTTTTACGGGTAAGGGAGTCAGCCTTACGCCAACCTCAAAATTTGAGGATTTTGGCGCACTTACAATTTTGGCCTGCTTACTAGCGGATGCTATGTAAAACAGTTCCCAGGGGTCACCACGTGGAGGTAGTGTAAGCACTTGAATAGGAACTCGACAGTTGCACATCTGGGTCAGCGACCGATCAAATGTTTCCCTGTCGATCCCAAACCAGACCCCTCATATATTTGAATATATTGGATATAATTTTAAAAAATGTATATATATGTTTGTAGTTTCTCAAAAGACGATGGTTTGAAACAACGATGGATTGAAGGAATTCAAACTGCAAAATGGATACCAAATTTAAAAAGCATAGTAAAATTAAATTAATTTAATTAATTTTGATTAATTTATCCATTATTGTTAGATATTTTTACTCATTATATTTAAAAAAAAAATTTAAGTCAAAATTGAGGCATATTAAATTCTGAGCACTATCTTGTTTATTTATCAAAATAATTTCCATTAAAAAGAGAAAAATATATTGAACGAATATATTCGTCTATTTCTGTTTTTTGACAATAAAAAATACCAAAGAAAGAGAGGAATATACCCAAAACATTGGACACTTTTTTGTATGGATAGCCACTTCCATTTAATTCTAATTCGTTGGTATTAGTACTTTTATTAATTCCATATATCCATATATTACACACTACTGCTACATTTTCAATATTTAAGAAACATGAATGATTATTTTTTTTTTCAAATAATTTAACAACAATACTTTTCTGTATAATAATAGAATACGGTTGTTTTTTCTTTTAACTTTAATCAAGACTCAAAATTTAAAAAAAAAAAGACAGTTAAGAACCTTATTCAAAACTCAAAATAAAAAAAAAACATTTATTTATAGAATTTATATTTTTATCTCACTTCTTTTAACTTTTGGTTTTGACGTTGTGATATGATTAGGTATGACAATTATAGTTAAGATTATGATTGGTTATGATTTTGTTAAATCATATCGAATCATATCGGAATGTCAAATCCAACTATCAGCGAAAAAAATAGAAAACAGCTTATTTCGACCTATCCTATATTATATTCTTATTTTAATGTGAAAGTTGCAGCTTACGACTCAACCTCAGAATTGGAAAATGGGAATAGGCCTTTACTACAATTTTTTTTTTATAAAGCTTAGCGCTGATTTCAGGTTTCAGTTTCAACAGTTTCACAATTGAAAATTGATGAAATGGAAATGGAACTGCTTCAGTATAAGTTTCACAAATCACTTCTCTTCACTTCAGTAATAAAAGAGAAGTTAAACATTAATACATATTAATAAATATTATTGAATATTGTTGAACTGAAATTTATTAATACTAAATTATTAAAACTATTAAAAGTAATTTTATTTCATAATGGGAAAAAAAAGTAAGCAAAAATTAATATTATAATGTTATATTTTATTTATTATTTATTTTATTCTATATCGTGTAGAAGGTAATAAAGATCGAAAACTCGATGATAAAGCTAGCGACGGAGGTGGAGACGAAAAGGTAATTAATTTGGTTTGTTAAATGGCGAAATGTTATGTATGTGTACAATGTATTACTTTTGAACTAAAATAATTATATTTAAAGGATAAAAAAAAGACACAAGAGAAAACATCTGCAGGAAAAAGCACATCCGACCATAAAGGTAAATTTAAATTTTAATTCTGTACATAAAGCAATTCGTATTTTGGTGATTTCCCAATTTATGTGTTACGAAATTGAGTGAGAGTAGAACACGTCATTAATCATTATTGTTATGAAATTGAAATCTATAAATTTCTTGATCTGATTCGTATTTTTAATGGTACGAAAATAAAATATAGCTTTGCAGCATTATCATGTCTAATTTCTAGTATGTATAGTAAACATATAAAAAAATCTTCATAAAAGGGCTCAATTAACTATTATTTTTGATAATCAGCTGATTTCTCATATTTCTCATTAAGCCTAGGTAGCATTCTCGAACAATCTAAGAATAGAAAACAGAGTTCACTATTTAGACTATTATGTACTTTTCCAAGTGATTTGAAAAAACTAATAAAATAATCCAATTGAAAAAAGAGTTAACTTTAGATTTTGTCGTATTTCCTTAAATTTACTAATAAATTTATTAAAAAAGTTATTAAACTGAATTATAAAATGTATTAAATTATTTATTTTCATCCGATGCTATAGGTAAAGAATTCGAACCATTTTTAACATTATTTAACATCTCTATTTCATATTTTTTATGCGATTATTAAAAATAACAAAGAACAAGTTATATTTACTCAAAAAAATTTATTTAGCATTTAAAATTAATAGTTGAAAAACTTTGTAATTTTACATTGAGCTAGATGGCGACCATGGTGCAAATATTCAACAACAACCACATGAACAACAGAGAAAAGAAAATCAATCACAACAACGGAAAGAAAAACCGCAACAACAACAAGAAACACAGGGTCAAAGAGGTAAAAAACAACAGCAGCCAAAGGAACAAGAGGATAAACAACAACAACAGTTAAAAGAACAAGGTGATAAACAACATCAGTTAAAAGAACAAGGGGGACAACAACAACATCCTCAAAGACAAGAAAGGAAACAGCCACAGGAACAGAAACCACAGGGACAAGATAGACAAAGCCAACAATCATGGGGACAACAACAACAACCTCGAGGAAAACAACAACAACCATGGGGACAACAACAACAACAACAACCATGGGGACAACAACAACAACAACCATGGGGACAACAACAACAACAACCATGGGGACAACAACAACAACAACCATGGGGACAACAACAACAACAACCATGGGGACAACAAAAACAACAACCACCACGAGGACAACAACAACAAGCACCACGAGGACAACAACCACCACGAGAACAACAACCACCACGAGAACAACAACAACAAGCACCACGAGGACAACAACCACCCCGAGAACAGCAACAACAATCACGAGGGCAACAACAACAAGCACCACGAGGACAACAACCACCCCGAGAACAGCAACAACAATCACGAGGGCAACAACAACAACCACGAGGACAACCGCTGCAACAACAAGGACAAAACCAACAACCACAGTCGAAGCAAAGAAGTCAGGACGAATGGAAGAAAGAGCAATCACAAGAAAAATCAATTCAAAAAGAAAATATATCTTCTTCCAGATCATCCATTTCATCTTCAGCAAGTATACGTTCTCAAGAACGTAATACACCTGTTAAAATTAGTGAACAGTTCAAGCGAACTGATATTAACTTGGCTAAAGGAACTATGGGTCGTAAAATAAAATTGGAAGTAAATTATTTAAATTTACTCATTAACAAAATGATTGATATTGCTTACCATTACGATATCAAATTTGATCCCGATAAACCGAAACGCTTTCTTCGTCCAGCATTTACAGAATATTGTAAGCAACTTGGTATTCCAGCAAATATTAAATTAGCTTTTGACGGAAAATGCAACGTCTACAGTCCATTAAAATTGGATAATAAATTTCTTACGACACTTACGGTAAGCTTAACAATACTATTAACACAATTGTACATTTTTAGCAAAACAATTTTTAGGTAACAGCAAGCGATCAATTCGGCAACAAAGATTTAAAAGTTACTTTAATTTCAACTGTGAATAGTGCAATCGATATGAAATGTTTGAAAGATGAGTAAGATATTAAAAAAATTTAAAAACATGAAATTTTTAAAAGTTCCATTAAAATTTCAGTTATCGAAATTTACCAATTTATGATAAACCAATGCGTGCTCTACAATGTATGGATGTAGTACTTCGTTCACCATGTTATGATAAAGGGGTTTTGGCTGGACGTGCATTTTACAATCCGCCAAAACATAGAATTGATTTAACTGAAGGATATGAATTGTGGTATGGATTATTTCAGGCTGCTGTTTTAGGTGATAGGCCGTTGCTTAATATTGATATTTGTCATCGATCATTTCCTTCTGGTGTCAATATTATAGAGCTTTTAAAAAATTATGAAAACTCTCGCTGTCGAATTGATTTCAACAGGGAACTTGATCAAAGAATAAGTAGAAAACTCAACGATGTTTTACGTGGTCTTCTTGTTATATACACACCACCACAAAGCTTTAATAGCCATAGAAAACGCTATAGAGTTAATCAAGTTAAAGATTCATCAGAAAAAATATATTTTACGTTAGAAAACGGACGGAAATTAAGCGTTGCTGAATATTATATGTCACGTAACCAAAAGTTAAATTATCCCAAGATGCCATGTCTTTGGGTGGGAAATCGTGAAAAAAATATTTGTTTGCCAATAGAATTTTTAGAACTAGAGGCCGGGCAATATAGTATGAAAAAAGCAGGTGCGCAACAAGTTAGATATATGATAAAAGATGCAGCTACAACAACAACAGTAAGAAAAGAAAAAACTATGAAAGAATTCCATAGATATGATCATAACAATGACCCTACCATCAAAGCATTTCAAATTGAAATAGCAAAGGATTTTATTGAATTAGAGGGACGAGTAATTGATGCACCAACTTTAATTTATACAAATGGGTAATTTTAGTTCCTTATGTTATTAAATAAAATAAATTATGCCAATTAAAATCTATCGGAATGATTACATAATTAATTATTACAATATAAAATAATACCTAATTGTAATACTAGATCGATATAGATTTTGAACAAAAAAATGTTAACAATTGAACGATATTTATGTTTCTTACAGAACTTGTAAACCCCGCGAAGGAAAATGGGATCCATTTCGTGATAGATTGAAATTATTAGAGCAATCAAAAGCTTTGAAGTGCGCAATTATAAGTCTTGATCGTTATGTTAAAGAGGGAGATGCGAAATATTATGCTGAATCCGTTAGTCTTTTTTAAAAATATTTTTTTTATTTTTAATAATATGATATTGTTTTTTTTTGTAAAATTTAGTTAAAAAAAGGAGGAATTATTGGTGTAACACTTGAATTTGTACGATTTCAAACAACTGACTCACGAAATATTGAACAATGTTTTAGAGAATGCAAAAAAGATAATATTGAAATGGTTTTTGTGGTTTTATCAGCATTTGAACAAGATAGCTATTCGCGAGTGAAGCAATTAGCTGAAACAAAATATGGTTTATTGACACAGTGCTTAAAGCCTGACACTGTTACGAGAAAAAATAATACATCAACCATACAGAATATTTTGCTAAAAGTAAATGCAAAATTAAATGGTTCAACACATGTTATTAAAACACAGAATTATACAAATATTATAGATGGCAAAGATGTTATGTTTATTGGTGCTGATGTAACTCATCCGTCGCCAGATCAAAGATCAATACCCAGTGTTGTGGGTGTAGCGGCATCACATGATTTATTTGGTGTAAAATATAACATTCAATGGCGTTTACAAGATCCTAAAAAGGAAATTATTCAAAATATGGATGGCATCTTAGAAGCTCATTTAAAGAAGTATGAAATGACTAATAAAAAGTTGCCGCAAAAGATTATATATTATCGTGATGGTGTTTCAGACGGACAATTTCCACAAATTAAAGACTATGAATTAAAAGCATTTGATCAAGCATGTTCTAAGGTAAATACATTTTTAAATATTTGATCAGAAATTTTAATTAAATATAAATTCAGTTTCGTGTAAATTCTGCATCATATCGCCCAAATATAACATGTGTTATTGTGCAAAAACGGCATCGCACAAGGTTTTTCCCGAAGCAAGGGTGTGAAGTTGGAAAGTTTAAAAATGTTCCCCCAGGAACTATAGTTGACACAGTTATAACACATCCAAATGAATGCCAATTTTTTATGGTATCCCACGAATCTATACAAGGAACAGCAAAACCAACAAAATATGTGGTTATACGTGATGATTCCAAATTTAACATCGATGATTTACAGCATTTGACTAATAACTTATGTCATTTATATACAAGATGCACCCGTGCGGTTTCCTATCCAGCTCCCGCTTACTATGCTCATTTAGTTGCGTATCGTGGTAGGGTATATATTGAAAAGTAAGTTTAGTTTTGCTCGATTTATATTGAATTTAATTTTTATATCTTGCGCTCTATTTATTTATTTTAGTGAAAGAATAAATCTGTCCAGATTAGACAGGGAATATGAGAGTAGAAAAATTATTAATTTGGACCAAAGCAATCCTATGTTTTTTGTCTAAAAGTAAAGAAAAAAAGTTCCAATATCTTTTTCTACTATAATTAATCACATTTATTAAAAAACGAGTTGTAACAAAATAAACATTCATTATTTTGGACATAAAGTTGTTTTATTTATATTTTACATTATACATGCAAATATCTGTATTTCATTTTTGTTATTTTTTTTTTTTTAAAAAATAAAATTTTAAATAACTTTATCAATCCAATCAATTGTTTTTGATTTTTTTTTTTTACAAAGGATTCTTATATTAACCCAGTTTCGCTAAAATTTGTTCATTTTGCTTAAATTACTTTCTACTATTTTCTAATTTATTTCGTCTAGTATTTTAATTCCAATTATATTTCTTATTGATGTTTATTTACTCTTGGACACATATGCTCTTTTTGTAATACGTCCCATAAACATTCCTAATATGAAGATCATTCCAATTAAGGATAATAATATTATTAAAAAGAACTTTTTTGCTGGTGATGAAACAACTTGATTCACCAATTGTTCTACATTTTCTGGAGGCATTTGAAGAGTCTGTAGATAAAGAAAATATAAATTTAGTTTTTTGTTTTAGTTGGTGATTAGAATATGTTTAAATGGATAATATAAAAAATTTTGATTTTAATCAAATGAAACTTGCATTCTGTACTTATCTTTTAGCAGAAAACTTTTTTAATATCGCGATTTTACTTACAATAATTCATATAAATATATAAAGTAACAATCATTTTCAAATTATAAAAATGTTTCTTTTAATTAAATAAAATTTTACATATTTGACACTTACATTTTCTGCATTACGAAACATTTCTATTCTTTTAAGTAATTTATTTCGACAGTCTTCCTCCATTGCCTTTAACTCATCTTGTAAAATTGTTTGTAAACATTTTAATTCTGTAAAGAAAATAAAACTTAAAGAAAACAAAAATAATAAACAGTTAACTTACGTCTACCATCGCCACTTTTAACGTTAGAACAATATTTAAGTAAATCAACTGTACATGCTCTATGTAATAGGGGATCAACATGAATGTCAGCTTTACTCTCAGAAATTAAATTAGCAACTTCAATTCGGCAATCTTGATTAACTATTTTTTGTTGTAGAAAAGCATTTTTTAAACATTCTTCAACTTCACCCTCTTCATCATTTTCATTTGAATTTCTTTTACAAAGTACTTTTATTTCTGATTTGCAGAAATTCTGTAATAATGGATTTAATTTGTAGTTTAGAGCTTGTTCTTGTAAAATTTCAATCATTTTTTGTTGACATTGATTTTCTAATTTAGCTTCACGAAATTTTTGTTTGAGACAATTAATTACTTTTCCATTTAATTCTTCATTTGGCTTTGCTTCACTAACAATATGTGAACAATATTGGTCAATATTTCTTCCACAAGCGTTTTGCAATGCTGGATTAAAACGAAAATCTGTATTTTGCTCAATCATTCGATTCACAACAACGAGGTGACATCTTTGATCAAAATTTGGTTCATCTTTATAGTCTTTCAAACAGTCCAACAATTTTGACAAATCTGAATGTTGACAATACTTGTACATCATTTCTTTACATGTGTTCACTAAAACGTAATCTGTAGAACTATCATCAAGCTCAGATTTCTTGACAGAAAACAAGGCATGACGACAAGATGTACCTAATTGAGACGTATTTATTTGCAGACATTCTAATGCCTAAAATATTAATTTTATATTAATTAAATAAAAGTAGAGAACGCAAATTTATGTATTTGTGTCAACAAATTAAAATAGTTAATTTTGCATTCTTATTTTTATTGTAAACGGTTTCACCTGTCCAGGTCCTTGTGCATCAAGACAAAATTCCATAATTTCTTTTTTACATGCAGTTTTTAATTTGGGATCAAATATTAGATTTTCTCTTTGTTGATAAAGTTGAGCTTTCACTTGTTGTCTGCATTCTTTCGGTATAATATGCCGTTGTCCACGTATTGTATCATTACGCATAACTTCACTTAAACAAGCTACAACTTCGTATTTCGTTGTACTAGAAGAACAAAATCGTATGACATGTGGTTGACATGCTTGTTTAAATTTGTATGTAAAATGATAATTTTTAAGTGAAATAATTTGAAAATGTTCTATAGCAGCTCTACATTTTAAATCCTGTCGTAAATCTGGATCATTTTTATGCGAGATTAAGCAATCCATCATATCACCTTAAGAAAAAATAAAGGAACTGTAATTTTTTTATATTATGTATATAAGTGTTGTAAACAAACCTTGTTCATTACTTTTTTTAAGTATATGATTACAATGATTTTTCATAGCTTCTTGACACACGCTCATTATAATAGGATTAAGTTCAATATGTCCAGCTTCTTCTTCTGTGTATTTTGTCACAGCTTTCTAAAAAAAATCGAAATTAAAATTTTTTTTATCACATTTCAAATCACATGTTGTTTAATTTCAAAAATTAAAATTTCTATAAGTTGAAATTCGAGCCTACCTTACATTCCGCTTGTAATTTTTCTAAATTATCTTGGAGACATTGCATCTCTTCACCTTTTTTTATTTTATCCGAACATATTGCTGCTAAATCATCAAGACACATATCTTCTACTTCCGGAATTAACTCAACAGAAATAGCTCTTTGGCGCATAACTCTTCTTACTTGCTGTAGACAAACCGGTTTAAGCTCTTCACCGTTAATGTCACTATAAGCAATTCTATGTAAACATGGCAACACTAATGGTCCTCGTTCTGGATCCATTTGACCATTTTCTGTTGCACCATCCCAAGTCTTTTTAGCTACAAACGAAATAATAGATGTTAGTTACACATTAAGTTTTTAATAATTTACTTACCATGACAGTATCTAATCGCGTCATCCCTACAGTATTTATAGAGCTGAGGATCTAATTTAAAGTCTCTAGCTACAAAATATTGAATAAGTAATAAAGATTGTTCGCAGTCATTTGTCATCACTTGCAATCCTATGTTATTCATAAGACATGACATAACACGGGCATCGCCACCATCTGTATCATGACATGCCACATCTACTACAGATTTACAATTTCTACGAAGTACTGGATCAATACGCCAATCTTCTCCTATATCAGAAACTTTTATAAGATCTTCAATAGCGCGCATACAAGTAAAAGAAACGTGACGATCTCGTTTCCTTTTCGATCGAGCATGTTCCATTAAACAATGAATAATTTCTCCACCTGCCGTATTTTGGACTTCCACATCACCACAAAATTTTGGTATATCATCGGAACATCCTAAGTAATAAATATATTATTTTTTTTTTCTTTCATAGTAAAAGAATGATTTGATAAATAACCTGAAAGAATCTCTGGCGACAGTTGATAATCCATCATTAACATTCTACGATGATCATCAATTTCAGCTCGACATTCTTCTGCAATTTTCGTACCATTTTTCACCATGGATTCTAAGCATAGAAGTATTTGTGCTAATCTAATGCTCTTATCTTCGGAGACGTTTCGTCGACAGTGATTATTTTTTATATCATCCTTACATTTTTTTGCCAAACCTTTACTTAATCGGTAATCACGGGCGAGTAATTTATCCCTTCTAATTATTTGCTCACGACATTTAATACTTAAATCTGGATTATTTTTTTGTCTAATTAAACATTTTATATCGCTAATACCAGGCCTGTCATTTGGGCAGAATCTTTCATAATCTTTTTCACATAAAATAAAGAACTGATGATCTAATTTAAGATTACCTGCTTGCAGTTCAGATAATTTCATTATACGTTTTTGGCATTCAGTACTTAATTCATTTATTTTTTCTTGCATGCATGCTATAGTTTCGCCTTGGGATACTTTTCCCTCTTCAAGACTTATTCTCCCACATTTTTGATTTGTAATATCTTGACCACAATCTTTTATGAAATTGGTTACTAAACGATAATCGGTAAAAGTAATACTTTCGAGCTAAAAAATACATTATTTTTATATTTAAATACATCCATACATAAAATATATATTTTTTTAAACCTTTTGAATTACATCTCGACAAACTGATATATCATTGAGGTTGTCTAATCTTTCCACTAAACAAGATAAATAATATCCAACTTGATTTCCTTTTGATTGGCAATCATTAAATATTTCTTTGTACCTAGAGCACGATTTATCTGTTATTTTTTTAACTTGACTATCTTTCAAAATGTTTCGTGTAGCTTCAAAAATCGCATGTTGACATTTCTCATCCAAATATTCTACCTTTGATTGTGGCATTGTTTGAACACATTCTACTAAAATTGACAAATCATCTTGAAATTTTAAGTATGAACATACTGATCTTAATTCTTCACAGTTAGGGTTATTTATGAGTAAACTTAATTGTTCCAAAGGTGGAGATCTTTTAATGATAATAGTTTTCCTTGTTACTGGATCACCGGTAGTTTGAAATTTTGTCGACGTCAAATATAAAAGAAATATCATACAAAATATTGAATTCATGATAAAACTTTAATTAAAAAACTACTCATGTAAGCATCGCGACTACAACCTTTTGTGTATCAAAATTTTTATTTACGTAGTTATAAAAAAATAATCAATTCTTGAAATAAAATAAAAAAATAATTTTTATATGACTTATAAGTATGACAACAAATTTCTATTTCCAATAGCTCCAGTCTAATATTCTTCCAATATCCAAAGCATATCTTTCCCAGCAAGCCCTCGCTTCGGAATATTCCAGATAGGTAAATATTCTGTCAGATTTCCTACGGAAATGTTGTACTTGTTTCCGTTTTTGGAATTACTTAATAATTACTGTCACATTTCTGATGGAATTGTCATGTAATTTTAGAAAGAATATTATGAATTAAGAGCTTTTTTGTAAAAGAAAAAAATATGTTGGAATCTTGGCGGAATTTCTGACGGAATTCCTGAACTAAGTTCCGTAATATGTCTCACAAAAACTTCTGACGGAAGGCTGTCAACCTTCCCATATAAAAATCCGCCAAAAATCTAACAGATTTCCTTTGGTTTACTCAGTCAGAAATTTCTGTGAGATATATTACGGAATTTATTTCAGAATTCAGTCAGAAATTACGCCAAGATTTCAACATATTTTTTTTTGTTTATGAGTAAATATATGGAGAAGATTGCGTGTGCGTATTCTGTACTAAAAACTGTACAGTTTTACTACTCCACATGCAAGATTAACCGTCCTCAATCACGTAGGCGTGGAATTTACGTTTTTTGTTTTTACGCTGTAAACATAATCACGAGTCACGATTCGCTCTTAGAGACACAATCACGACGAACTATTCGCGACGAACAGATTTTTGGGTTTTGAAATTTCAAAATTTGTTAAAAAAAAAATAGAGGAAAAATTTTAAAAAAATTAATTTAAAATTTTTTTTATTTGAATTTGAATAAATAAATAAATAAATTTTTGTGTTTTGAAATTTCAAAATTTGTTTATAAAAAAAATGGAGGAAAAATTAAAAAAAAATTAAGAAGGTTTATCAAAATATTTAATGCACCAATTGTTAATGAAGTACTGTTATGTATTATAGTATTGTTATGATTCGTGGTGTATTTGAAAGAAGATTAATTAAAATTCAACGTAGAAATAATGGTTGTGAAATAATTAATGATTTACACCGCTCAAGGGTGAGGATGGATATCAAATAAATACTAAACCAAAACAATCTAACAACAGGCCCTGAAACTACAAACAATGTCAGCGTAATCAATTATTATGCATATTCTCTTATGATGAAAATGAAGAAAACAATATTTTAAAATGCCGTCGTTTATATCATCAGTATGTTGTCGACATGTATGCAAAAATTGAGCGAAAAGTGAACGTCTACGCTACATTCGATTTAATCAATGTAAAGGGATGAAATTAAAAAAATAGTTATTACCAGGTTAAGTAGCAAGTGATCGACATGATAGTACAGCCTGAACAAAAACTAAAATAATTAATAAATATGGTTGCTAAGCATCATATTTCGATTTGGTTAAAAAACATCATTGCATCAGACGAAATTGATCAAGTAATATCAGCAGAAAGTCCAGATCCAAATATAGATTCGGGACGTTTGCTGGGTCCGCTAGAAATTTAAAATATAAATGTTTGAGATTTCGATAACTTATCCATCTAAATTGCAATAATAATAGTTTACAAATTTCCTTTCAGCGGAACAACGCAACGGTTCGCCGGGATCTGCTAGTTTAATATAAAGATAAGCAATAATTTGAATTTACAGAAATAAAATATGGAGTTTTTCAACTTGTATAAGTTTTCACAAGCTTGCACACGCTTTATAAGTTTGTTCAGTAAAGTGTTCCAGACAGTTCAGTAGTTTCCGTTAATTGAACTTTTTTGTCCAAAAGTGTTCTGATTGGTGTCCATTAGATTCTAAATTCATCTTTTAAAAAAAGTTCTAAATTGATC
The DNA here is from genome assembly GCA_963942445.1 of Argyra leucocephala. Lineage (NCBI taxonomy): Eukaryota > Metazoa > Arthropoda > Insecta > Diptera > Dolichopodidae > Argyra > Argyra leucocephala. The sequence continues at coordinate 99,649,763 of OZ012679.1, read as the reverse complement.
TTTTTATTCTGAATTTTTTGACAAAATTTTGGATAACTTATTTGTTGTTGTTTTCAAAGGAATTTGAGAGTAAACAAAAATTAAAACAAAAAAGTTCTAAAGTGTTTGACAGTTAATTGTAATTGTCCAAAACTGTTCTGCCCGATTCTGTTCTTGGTCTACTGAAAAAACTTTATAGCTTCGTCAGAAAATTTGATATTCACATCTATAGTTATAAGTCGTTAGCGGTACGCGTATGTTACCATAACTGCAACACCAATATATTTCTTTTTCAGAAAGACAAAAAGAAAATGTCCAAAAGCCCCAGGCGCAAAGTACAATTTTTTGATGAGAGAGAATATTGAAGATATACTAATCTGTAAACACAGATTGATATCAATATAAATTGAAGAAAAAAATAGAATTTGTCCTATTGTCTTCAATATTTTTTGAGAGAGACAAAATTAAATATGGCGAATAATGAAAAACTTAGCAACATTCATGTTTATTTTTATTTTAATTTTTGATTTGACATTTGCTTTAAGTTCACAGGGTACTTGATTAAAAAAGTTTTTTTGTTTATATTAGTTTTGGTGAATATGTGAAATAAATAAGAAAAAAACTTACAAATATGTAGTTTGATTGTTTAGAAACTGATATGTAAGCCATAACCTACAATTGTAGGCTATGATATGTAAACCATAACCTATTATTGTAGGCTGTGATGTAAACACAAATATCTTTCTCTTCAATCTTATAGGCCCCACACACTATTAAATCAGTTTAGTAATTTGTTTCGAAACTAATTTCTCTTTTCAACACACACTATTAAACTTTTGCTTAAACAAACAGAGAAACTTCGTTATTTTCATAGTTAAGTCAAGACAAGATATATTTAAAAAATGGCGGGTAAAATTATCGCATTAACAATAATTGTAGAAATTTATACAAAAAAAAAAAATAATGATATAAAAGATTGATTACAAATTCATATTATGAAAAATTTAAGCTACTTCTTTTAACAAAAAAACATAAATAACTGTTTTTATTTACATTTTGGTTTCGAAACTACACCATACAAGTTTAAGCAATTTCAGAAACTTATGACTCCGCCCATTAAAAATCAAAAAATTATGATTTTTCAAACTGTTTAAGAAATTTTTTCGAAACACACGATTAAATTTCACAAATTTCGAAGCAAGTGTTTAAACAGATTTAATTTAAACGTTCATTAGTGAAATATATGATACCGTGATAACTTCTCCCCTTTCATAATTATGCGTTTCGTAAATCAATTTGAAGATCAACCGGTTGCATTTAGGCTCATACCACGTTGGGTGGCGCAGTAGGTAGAGCGCCTGTCTTTCAACCGAAAGGTTCGATTCCCGACGAAGGCAAAAAATGCTTTCTGGATTTTTCGACTTGCGCCAGTACACTTTATCATTGGGATAAAATAAATGATAAATAGTTGAGACTTTTGGTTATCACTAAAAATAAAAGGAAACTATGCTATTATGAAAGCGAAGTGCTCTACAATAAATATAGTTTTCCACGTTTAAATATTAGTCTATACCACAAATATTCTGCAGAAAAAGTTATTGTATGAGATTGTGTAATCCAAATCTCTGCGTAAAAGCAGTAGGGTGTTCATCCCATAGACATGGAATTATGTAAAAAAAAAAAAACATATATGTCCCAGATGCATCTAACGTATTGGAAGATGTTGAAATTTAGATCCAATTACAACATAACCTAATATTATTATTTTGTGCCCTTATGACAACACTTTATATATACTTTTTTTTTTTTTTTTTTTATAAACAGCCAAAGCGTTCGGTATGAAATTACCTTTACAGTTACGTGACGCTTGGTTGGTATAGGGTAGGATAACTTTTGCAAATTGTAAATTGAATGTGGAAACATATTGGGATTGGGACATTCTTGAAGTGCGAACTATGAACGAACCTCCATAACCTACTTTATGCCATCTTGGGACACACTGTAGAGGTGAGCAATTGCAGCTCCTCTTGTTTTGCATTGGAATTGTTTAAGGGGAGGAAGCAGCGCTTTGATTTCTGCTGAGCATATGTTCACACCTACCAAGTATCTATAAAACAGAGAAACTGCTCCGACTACACGTTGATGCCCAAGAGAAATGAAATTATATTTGGGTCGCCAATTAAACGAATGGCGCGATTTTGAACGCGGTAAAGGTAGCCTAAAGCTGTAATGGATGCGCCAGCCCAAATATGTGAGTTATATTCCATCTTGGGACGTATAAATGAATTATAGGTATTAAGGAGTTCCAAAGGTGAAAGGACAGCTTCACATCTGCTTAGATAGCCTAAACACTTGGTACACACGCGATATCAAAAATATGGTCATTCCAAATAATTTTTTTATTCACGCGCATGCCTAAAATATTTAGACTATTAGTGTTTTGTAAAGTAACACCTTGAAAGGAGAGATTAGGTTGAAATCCTGTAAGTTTGCGTGAAATAAGATAGTTTTGAGTTTTAGACGAGTTAAACTCAACTCTGTTTTTTTTGCCCCAGTCAGCAATTTTGGTCAGATCGTGGCTAATCATGTTAACCATTATCTGTCTTCTATTGCCAACTTCGGTAGTTGTAGCATTAGATTTTCGGAGAAAATCGAAGGATGCTACTAGAGTACTATCATAAGCAAAACTGTGGATTGGATTGAAGGTTGTTTGGAGTAAATCGTTGATGAAAATCAAAAAGAGAGTGGGTGAGAGAACAGATCCTTGCGAAATACCATCATTTGTATTAAGTTTTTTAGACGTGAAGCCGTCTACTAAGACGCGAATCGAACGATTCGAAAGGAACCCTTCAATCCATTTAGAAAATACAGACCCTAGTCCAATAGCTTGACATTTGGTATTTGGCATTAAAGCAGCGTACCATACTCGATCAAAAGCTTTCGAGATATCTAAAGCAACAATATCAGCCTCACCAGAATTATGTAAGGTGATATTGAGCTTTTCGCAAAGACAAGTCATCATGTCACCGGTAGACCAGTGCGATCTAAAACCGTATTGTCTATCTGAGATTATGCTTTTGCTTTCAAAATATTTCGAAAGTTTTTCATTAATTATACTTTCAATAACTTTGGAGAGAATCGAAACAATAGCTATAGGTCTATAGTTCGTGGGATCGCTTTTGTCACCTTTTTTTGGAATTGGATGAACGTGCGCAACTTTCCATTGACTGGGATATTGACCAGTCGAAAAGGACAAATGGAACAAGTGGTTTCGAAATGGCGAAGGCGGTTTTTTTGAGAACCATTGCAGGAATTCCATCAGGACCGGTAGATTTATTTAGGATTCGTCAGGGCTTTCACTATAGCTCTTCTTCTAAAGTAGAGTCTTCCAACTGAAGACTCTATCTGAGGTATTGAGGGTGGAGTAAGAGCTGTAGGAGGTAGTGAGGAGTTTGATGCAAAGAGTTTTGCAAATAAGTTGGCTTTACCGGTTGGATCCATTACGATTCCATCATCGTCAATCAGTGGAGGAAAGGAAGACTCCGGAAAATTGTACAGTCCTTGTTGTGAATATTGAAGTCTCCGGCCAGTACAATCTCAGATTGGGTATATTCTTCTAAGATCTTATCAATCTGACTGGATAAGTCATTCAGTACCACAACAGTTTCCTGCTCATTTGTGTGGGGAGATCTGTACAAAAAACAGAAATGGATTGTAGGCTTATCAACATGGATCTTTATCCATATGTATTGGAATAAAGCATTGGAGCTTGAAAAATTCTGAAGAGTGTTGAAAGCGACGTCAGATCTTACATATAAAGCGATACTACGATGGAAAACGAAGAGTGGCACAAGTGAATAATTAGGAATAGTAAAGAGGGAAGCGTCGCAAGTAACTTGCGTTTCACTAAGTGCCAGAAGTGCTGGGTTTTCGGACCGAAGATGGGCTTCAATTGCCTGGAACTTCGTTGATAGTCCATGAATATTACAAAAATTTAGTTTAAACATTAAAGCAAAAAAGTATGTATGTAGCAGTCGCCACTGACACATCTGTTACAAGCAAGTGAAAAGTTATAATATCATGTGCATTTGTTTTAAAATTTAGTTTTGGAAAATAACTAAGCAGAACATACTTTCACTCTTCATTACATTTTTGTTTGTTTATTTGGCTATTTCTATATTAAATATTATATTATTTATATATGATTAATTTCATTATAATGTTGTTTGTTAAATTTACAAAAATTAAAATAAGTTAAATAACAATATTGTTCAGTTTTGAATATTGTTCTTGTATTTCCGCTTCTTGTGTTGTGTTAATAAATTAAAGATTAAGTTACTGAAAAGCAGGTGGTTTTAATCTGATTTCAATTCTAAAATCCATCTGGTTATGGACCTAGAAATAACGTTGCAAATAAATTGAAGGGATTAATTGAAATATAGCAATAAAGCTATATTTAAAAAAAAATTATGTCCAAATGATGACTCAACCCAAGGGAAGAGAGAATTTTCACGCATGAAAGTTTGCTATGGAGCATCTTCTCCGGTATGATCATTTGTGGGGTACAAATGATGAAACCAACAAGGAAGTCGGAAACATGATGAAAGCTAAATCTAAATTAATTTTGATGAAAGAACCGGTGAATTATGTACATGTTCAAAATTGTGACACTCCAAAAAAAGTTTGAGATAAATTATTTGAAACATTTGAAGATTCTGGTTTGGCACGGAAAGTGGGCGGGCGGGTTATTGCGTACACTATTGTCAACAAATCCTCAAAATAGTAATTCCGTTGAGGATTTTCTTAATAAAATAATTACAACAGCCCATAAATTAACAACAGTTGGCTTAAACGTTTCAGATGAGTAGATTGGAATATTGCTTCTCGCTGAGTTACTTGCAAAATACCAACCTATGATTATGGCATAGAAAGTTCGGGTGTTAAAATGACAGCCGATTCAATAATAATGTTTTTCCAGGATATTGGTGGTTCTACTTTTAAATCTGACGAACATGAAGCAGTCGCTTTACAAAAGAAATAATGAAAAAGGTCTTCGTTGTTATTCATGTGATCAATATGGCCATATAAGCACATTTTGAAAAAAGAAACCTCAATTAAATGTTAAGCAAGATGCAAGTAAAAAAGGAAACGCAATGTTTTTTTTGTCAATGGTGAAAACACAAATGATTGGTTTATTGATTCCGGGGTATCGTTTCATGTAACTAACAGGTTGAACTGGCTAATAAATTACAGATTACTGCCAAAAAAAGAAAACGTAATTGATGCTGATAATGATGGATTTTATAATTTAAATCAGAATAAAAACACCTTTCAGTATAACTAAATCTATAATATATTCACACAACAACAAGAAACGGATATACAAGATATATATAAAGTATTGCCATAAGTGCACAAAATAATAATAATAGCAATGAATAGTAATAATATTAAAATGTGATAGTCAAGGTACAGTTCATTTAGCAAACAATGCATGCTCTTAACCGCGTACAAACCATATTGATATTAAACGTCATTTTATCCGAAACTTCCTTGAAGAAAAAATAATAGAGTTGCAGCATATTGGAACCGACGACATGGTAGCAGATATTATGACAAAGCCTTTGACTTCAAAAAACCAAGATTTTCTTACAAGGCAAATGGGAATGATATGATGAATATAACTAAATGGAGCTAGTGGGGATGTTGAAATTTAGATCCAGTTACAACCCTCTGGTGTTAATTCAACATAACCTAATGTTATTATACACTTTATATATATCTTATATTTTCGCTTTTTGTGTTGTGTTAATAAATTAAATATTTAGTTATACTGAAAAGCAGGTGGTTTTATTTTGATTTCAATTCAAAAATCCATCAGAAGATGCCCTCACATAGTATAAAGTTGACATCAGCACGTTACAGGAATTGCGTTGGATAGGATGCGGAACAATGAGGAAACAAAAATGTGATATTTACTATAGCTGCCACGGAAAACACCACATATTTGGATGCGGATTTGTAGTTGGTGACAGCTTAAAACGAAATATTATTGACGTACAGAAGGGCTAACATCGGCTATGATCAGTTTTTGGTTATAGCACTTATCAGAACCAATTATCTAATGTTAAAAAAGTGCAACCAATTCATAATCCCAAATTTAACATGCATTTAACCGTTTTGGTCCTAATGACTGGAGTATCAGCTTATAAGCTTATAAGCTTTAAGTCCGGCTATGGAAATTCTTTTATAGTAAGAACATCCCGATTGTGGAACCGCGTCCCAATCGAAGCATTCCCAATGAGAGAAAAAATTTTATTTATGACTTACAGAGGTTTAAGACGAATATTAACAACATTGTTCGCTCTTTCCCACAAAACTTTTCTTCTTCCTTTTTCTTTCCTTTCCTCTAACTATCCTTTCCTTTTTCAAATAGTCAACGGTACGCAAGTACTTAAAGGGTCAAAACCTAAGTTTTGGCTATAATATATAAAAAAAAAAGGTCCATTTACAAAAAGGGCAACGCCATATCCTGTAAAAACTAAGGGCGCATATCCTTGTTAAATATCGCATATAAGATGTATGATCGTTTGAAGCCCTATTGTAACGCTGTCATTGGCAATTATCAATGCGACTTATTCTGGAAAATCAACACGCGATGAGATGTTCGTATTTGAGCCAATTCTAAAGAAGACCCATGAGTTTCAAATCGATACACACCATTTAATATCAGTCTGCATATTGTAGGCTGTACCACAGCGAGCTGTACACTGCCATGTCGGAATTCGGTGTACTAGCCAAGCTCACCCGAATGTCAAAAATGATACTTGAAAAAACACAAGATGTACTGTGGTGATTGGAAATAGCAATTCTTATTTATTTACTGCTCTATTATTTTGACAAGGATAATGCAATATCATGCGAGTTCTTAAATTAGTACTGGAACGTTTAATTTGAGCGGGAGTAAACATTTGCGACACTATATTTTTTTTAGATCTGTCCAACTACTAGGGTATGCAGACGACATTTACATCATCGCCAAATCACACCGGGCGGTCATCGCAGCTTTTACCCATATTGAAGAGAAAACAAAAAAAATCAGGTTTCAAAGTAAATGAGAAAAAAACAAAAAACATGTCGACAAATAAAAAGACCTCTCATCATCATATTGGTCAAAACATCACTGTGTCGGCATATATAATTTCGAGGCAATTCAGGAACTTACCTACCTTGGAACAAGTGCTAATTCTACAAACGACAATGTGGAGGTATGGCAAAGAAAAATACACTTGTAAATCGTTACTGCTTCGCTTTGTCAAAACTTCTTGTGGCAAAGCGTCAAAGTTCCCGAAGCATCAAACTTCAAATCTACAAAACGCTCATACTCCCGGTTTTGTTCTACGGATCAGAATTTTGAAACACCTCAAGACAATATTTACTGCCCCAAATTCGTAAATTCTGCGCATTAAAACGGAAAACATTTTTTCGTATCCATTTTATCACTGTAACCCGCAGTCTAAATGCCGCTGAATTCACCCAATATGTTGGCGACGTTTTGGATGCATTGTCGATGTTATGGAAAGTAAATACGCTGAACAGGATTCTATTGAATGATGGGAAGATTTAATTATGTTAAAACCTTCGCACATTAAAGCCTTTTATACTGGCTATTACAGCCAGCTGTTAATGCCAGCGAAAAAAGCTGATTTACAAATCTCCCCATAACACAATGAAAACTCTTTTGAAAGCGGCATAAAAACATATTTTTGTTCATTTACTTTATTTAACTTCTAATAAATAACAAATATTTTTTTTTACTTATCCATTTCGAAAAAATATTATATTATTTAAAACATGACACTTTGGCCAAAAGAAAGCTCTTTCTGTAAAAAACAATCAATTCAATTAAATCTCAGCTTTTTATGCCGCCTTTTTCATGAATTAAAAAAAAACAGGGGTGGCAGCACGTAACTTGTTACAAGCATGTTGTCACGCTATTTTTGAAAAACGGTAGCACGTAAAATTGTTTCGCCAATTTTAATTTTGTTTCGCTACTTTTGGCAGCACGTAACATTTGAATGTTTACGTAAAAATAAAATATTTTTTCACTGTTTCATTTTTATGTATTCATTTTACTGATCGCTATAACTGCAGCCTAACATTTGAAATGTTTCGTAAATTTTTTTTTGTTTCAATCCCAAAGTAGCGTTTCAAAATACATGCCTCCAACAAAATTTTGTGACGCTGGTGTTTTGTTACAAAAAAAAGCATAAAAAGCAGTAGTGGGCGAAGACCTTTATGGTTTTGTTACGATATACATATCTAGTATGTATTTCTAAATCTGGGAAAATTATTTTGAAATTTCTTCTTTTTTTTTGTAGGATTACTAATTTATAAAAATGAAATAATTTGTAAAAAAAATAATTCAAATTCAAATAATATTTTCATATTTATTTATATTTAATTTATATTTTTAAAGTTTGATTTTCACTTTTTTTTTTTATTTTTGTAATTTACATTCATTAATTTGTAATACTTAATATGTCTATATATATATATGAAAATTTATACGTTATCCGACCACATATAAAACGTGTAAAATATTTTTTTTTTTGTTTTTAAATGTTTATAACTATTTCATCATTTTATCAAGCAACGATATACTTAAAAATTAAATTATAATTTATGTTTTTTTTTTGTTATTTTTTTTTTTTAATTTTAAATATGTATAATTCAATTTTTTTCCTAATATTCATTTTATTTTATTTATTTTGTAGGTTTTTTGTTTTTGTTTTGCCTACATGATATTTATTTATTAAAATAAAATAAAAGACAAAATTGAAAGTCTATAAAAGAAAAAAAGAAACGGATTATGTCAAGAAAAAGTTATGAAAGTTGGGTAAAACGGTAACACTAAAAAGGTAAGCGAACTATAGAACTGAATGTTCATAAAATCAAAAAAATCATATGTATATACATATGTATATACAGAACAGAAAAACAGCAAATAGGAATTTTTTTTAATTCAAGACAATCTAATAGATTTAAAACAAAAAAAGGGTTTATACTTATAGTGTTTGTGGAATTCAATATGATTATAATCAAATTAGATTCAAATGTAATTATCATACATACGTACAAACACGTTCATGAGTCTTGAAAGTCATTTAAAATTGAAATCGTTAAGAAATCAAATAAATCGAAAAAATATTTTAAATTTTTATGAATATTTTATTTAATATTAATTTTTAATATAAAAAGGCATTTTTTTTTCTTTTGTTTATCTTAATATTCGAAAATTTCTAATGTGAGGGTAGCATTTGTATGTATAAAAAAATATTTTTTTATTTCTATTTCAATTAATACAAAATTCAAAATATTTTTTTATTTTATTTAAATTTTTTTTCAAAAAATCAGTCTTCAAATTTCATTTAAATTTGAATAATTTAAAATTTTTGGAATTAAATATTTAGAAACTATTTATAAATGAAAAAACTACATTAAATTTATTATTTATGAAAAAGAAATTATTTTGAGAAATTGTTAGTTATTTATTAATTAAGTTTAGAATAAACAGAAAAATCGTTGATTTGATTTTTGTTATTTGATTAAATTTTAAATGCAATTTTAAAAAGCCTGATATAAATAGTATGTAAAATGAAATTATTGATTTCATTTGATTTTTAAGAATATCTTCAGGTTAAAATTTATTTCAATATTTATATACATATATATATTTACTTGAATATGTATATTTATATTACTTACATATATATTATGTATAAATATATTATTAGAATACGAACAAAGTTTAAAAAAAAAACCAATATTTCATTCATCAGTGTATTATTTGTTAGTCTGCATTTATGGTATTATTTGTGAAATAAATTATGTATATGTTTTTTATTTTTACCTTTTCAAAAATTGAAACTAAAATTCAAATTCAAGTTAATTGTAAAAAAAAAAATAATAAAAATTATTTTCATTATTTTACGTTAAATTGTTTTGAGTGTTCTCATATTCCGCACTAATTGAAAACGGTAGCTTTCAGTTTTATAAAACATATACGTATATTTTACTTCGCTACACTTCAAATCAAATTATTTATTTATAATCAAATTTTAATTTTTCATTATTTCGACTTTCAATCAAATTATAATTATTTTTATTTTTAAATGATATTCTAATAATATTAATAATAACCTATATTACAAGAGAACTAAAAAATTTTTTTCTTATAGTTAATACATCATTTTTAAAAAAAAAAATTAATTTAATTTTTTAAATACGAAATAGTGAATAAAGAAAAAAGAAAAAATTTTTTATAAAATAAAGAAAAACCAAAAATAAAGTTGTAATTTTTTTTTCTTTTTGTTTTAAAACTTTTCAACTGTGTAATTTGAAAACACAATTCCGAAACACGATTAGAACTTCATTTTTTTCTTTTGTTTTTTATTTGTTAAATTTAAATTTTTGTATCCTATATATAATATTTATATAGTATTATCTAAAAACTAAATTATAAAACATAATATAAATACATTAAAATTAATAACTAAATATATGTATATATAGATAGATTTTTAAAATTAGTTTTTTTTTTTTTATTATGTATATTATTTTAGAAATGCATTTTTAGTTTTTAATTATTTAAAAAATCAAAATATGATTTTTTTAGAAATACTTTCAAAAATTATTTTAAATTTTTTTTTTTATTACTTCCAAAATATTTTTATTTTGCAATATTCAGAATTCCGAAAACTCATGAAATTTTAAATATAATTTCTAATTATTTAAAATTTCTATAAATGTGACAAATCATTAGTAATAGTTTTAGAGAATTTTTTCATGAATAGAATAATTCAATATTATATTCAAATATTAATTTTTGATGTAGCTTAAACAAAATTATGAATATTAAATTAGTGTCATTTCATAAACATCGAACTATTATCGTAGTAAAATTATCGATTTTTAAGGAGATCATTTATAACATAATCATCAAAATTAAAGTAGAGTGATGAACTCTAAAAGAGAATCATTGACATTTAAAACATAATTTTGGACCGATTTTAAAACATAATAACGAAATCAAAAAACAGTGTGATTGGGTTAAGATTTGCAATAACATTTTGAAAAGAATTAAAATCGAAGTTTGAAAGTTTTCTAACTTTTTTTTCAATATTTTTTTTATTATGAATTGTTAGTTTAGAAAATGAAAATGAGTTTTATTTATAACTTGTATTTGTCTGTAAAATGGTGAATATTATGTATATTAATGGATTGATCGGTTGTATATGTTTTGTATATAAATAATAAAAATATATATAAATAATAAAAATATATATAAATATTATTTAAAATAAATAAAAAAATTCATATTGGAAATTATTTTAAAATCGATTTTTAATATAAAATTTCTATTTCTATTTTCATGAAAATATTTTAAAACTTGAAATAATTCGCACTAATCTTTAGTAGCTTAAAAATAAATTTATATTTATTATTTAATTATTTGAAATAAAAATTTTCATTTTCATTACGCAACATGATTTTTCTTAAAAAAATTTATAAAAATAAAATAAGAGGACTATTGTCGTTTCCAATTCCTAGATTCATAAAAATAAAATTTTACATTAAAAATATTGATTTTATAATATTTTTTTGTATTTTGTAAATATTTCACTTATTTGAAATGTTTCTTTTTTTTTTTAACGAAAAAACCAAAAAACAAAATAAATATAAGAATAATTTATATCCTAGGCATTTAGAAAAAAAAAAATTAAGCTTAATTCCATTATATATTTATAATTTTTTTTGTTGTATTTTATTTGAAATCTAATCCATACGAGCATATCGTGGTACAATATCTTTTTGTATCCAATAATTACAATGTGAATATTCAGTTGCCGTTGTTAATTCTTGTCCAATTTTAATAATTTTATTAGCATGATGTGTATCTAAAATACCGTGATGTACATATTTGTAAAATAACTTTCGTATCGTTTCACTATAACGTTTTTGGTCTGGTGATATTTGAGATGTTGTATTTTGGTTATCAATACTTCCTAAAATTGCTTCAATATCTGCATTTACATTCGCTAATTCAGTTTTATTATTAATTTCATGTACAACATAAAATGGTACAAATGGTTGTTGTTTTACTGCAATTGTATATAAGGGACATATCGTTCTAATATCTGATACCATTGTAATTAAGCCATTGTATGTAGAATTATAATTATTTAAAATTTCATCAGTTAAATTCAATGCACCAAGTTTACTTCGTTCAATGTATTGTCGAACATCTTCAGCCGTCCAATTTAAATATTTATTACGCAGAAATGTATTATGGCTAGCATGTGATGTTGTACCAAGTACTAATTTAGGTTTTTTAGGATCTTGACCATCTTCAGATTGCTCTTTCCAAACGTCTTCAGGATGTTTTTGTAAAATAGTGCCATCAAGAACTAGCCTAAAAAAAAAAAAACAGTACTGTATATAGATTTGTGCTTAAAGGAATGTTTAAGAAACATTTACAAAAAACAATTAATTAAAAAAAATTATATTCATCGAATTTTATTGTAAAATAAATTTCATGCTTACCATTCATGGATTCCAGTAGTATCTTCATCAATATTTGGTAAATCAGCTGGATGTTGTCTCCATGTATCAGGAGTTGCTTCCAATATTTGATCAACAGATGCATCTCTTAAACAATCAACATCTTTACAGTCGATTTGATTCATATATACTTCGTTCTTGCGTTCAGCTTCTTTTAATGAAATTCCAGGGAATCTTGATCCACCAGATGATACCCATGCTCTTGCAAATAAATTTTTAGTTTCACGTGATGTTACTAAAGCTGATACTAAAGTTCCACCAGCTTGATGTCCTAATAATGTTATTTGATTCTTATCACCACCAAAATGATGAATATTTAATTGGATCCATTTTAGTGCCGCAATTATATCTGATAATCCATAATTTCCAGAAGTTGGTGGATATGCATTCCTTGTTAATACATTTAAAGCTAAGAAACCAAGTGGTCCAACACGGAAATTTGGTCTAACAAATACAACATCTTTTTCTTTGGCAATATGCGGTGCCAAATTTAATTCAGTTGGTTTACCACCACCCATTAGTGATTCAATTCCTATTAATACGACAACTGGTACTGGATTATCATAACGTACATATGGTGTAATAATTTCCATTGTTAAACAATCTTCTTCACCAATTTTGGTTGAATTGTTTAAAACTTGTGCACACACACTAGTTTCATTGTGAGCTTTTAAAGTTCCATTCCAACAATCTTTAACATCTGTTATTAATTCAGCTGGTTTAAATCTTAATTCACCAATTGGCGGGAGAGCATATGGTATACCACGGAATATATATGTTTGATCTTCTATTAAACCTTCTACCATACCACAACTTGTACTTGCATCAATAAATTTACCTTCCCGTACTGGTGCTTGAGTTATTGTTTCATATGATAAAACAACACCAATAACAATCAATAATATTATGAACAGAATAGCACCTATAGCTATTAAAATGTCGTCAACTGAACATTTATATGCTCTTATTCTATCTATTAACGGTACATGCTCACATTCTTCATCATCATTGGTTTTCTAAAAAAAATATATATAAATATAAAAAAGAATGTAAATTAAATTTATTCATTAAAAAGAAAAAAAAGACTGTTATTAAAACTTACATCATCATTTTGTTTAATATCTTGACTTCCTTTTAATTTTTCAACGCCATCATCATTTGAAATTGGTGCTTTATCAACAGTATCGGCATCTTTTAAAGAATCATCTAATGTTTCCATTGATGCTAATCCAGCCTTTGTACCTGGTCCTGTTCCCATTTCAACATCGTCTTCAGTCTTACGTTTTGGAATAATATTTGCAATTGGAAGTTTAATTGCATTGAGAAGTCCTTTTTTTGGCGGCGGCTGTGATTCATCAACTTTTACATCTGTATTTGGTCCTAAAAGTTATACATTTATCGAATTATAAAATAGCATATACATATGTTTTACAAGTATATTTGAGTCTTTTACACAAAAATTTATTTAAAAAAAACTTACCCGTTGTTTTTTCGATATCATCATTTTTAGAATTGGCTGCATTCGGTTTACGTGAAAATAAATTTCTAATTCTATCGCCGAATGTTGGTTTTTTTTCTTCCACTTTTGGTTTTTCTTCATTCTCTTTATTTTCATCGATTTCTTTATCTTTTTCAAGTAATTCACCATCGGCACCATCACCTTCATTACGTGGTTTAATTTTAGTAAAGAAGCCTGGCATTTTAATTCCACCAATCGGAATTTTCTTTGGTTTAACTTCACGGTCTTCTTTTGATAATTTTGAAATTTTTTTAGCATCAGCCATATCATTACCGCTACCATCATTACGACCACTTTCTTTATCTTTCACATCAATATCTGGTATATTGATGATTTCTTCACCATTTACAACACCCTTTTTTTCTGGTGTTGAAGTACTTATTATTGTTGGGGTTGTTTTATTATCATTTGTCGATTCTAAATTATCAGTTGATTTTCGTTTTTTATCACTATCCGATTTTAAATCTAACATCTTATCAGTTTCTTTCGGTTCTTCGGATTCGTGATGAGATTCTGAATTTGTTTTATTTTCTGATGGTGGTGGAGTTTCTTTTTCATCTAGCTCACCCATTACTTTTTATAAAAATAAAAATTCTTATTTTTTATTTTATTTTAATTAATCTGAAATTATAAAATTAAAAAATAATTTATTTATTTACATATTTTAACAGTGGATCCTGCAAATAAATCTGCAGGCCAACAACTTATAGGTTCTTTTCACTTTCGATATGGGGGGCTTACATAGTAGATAATTATTTTGTGTATATTTTTGTATATTATATATTATATTATTTTTATTAGTATTTAATTATCTTATCTTTTTTAATTATCATATTGTATTAGAACCGATGGGGTTGTAATGAAAATTACATTTTTTCAGTAATTTTAACCATTTGGACAAAGTTTCGGTTATCACGGGGTTTGATTTGAACCCGTGTGTTGCTCGGTCGTTACATTACTATACTCAAGTGCTTTATCACTCGGCTACCGAGGCCACAATTAAAAAAGAAATATTTAAAAACTTGATTTGAAATATTTTTAAAAAAAATTTAAAATTATACTTTATTTAAAAAATTGCCACCAAAAATGATTTGCCTAGCCACAACAAAAAAAATATAAAAATATTAATCAATTAATAAGAAAAATGAAAAAAATAATAATAGTTATTGTAAGTGCAATAATTTTATTTGTTAAAATTAATATAACCTTGACTATTACATTTAGCTAGTAGAACTTCTAGAAGTTCATTTTAATTAAATGAGATCAATAAAATGTATATGTAATCATTACATAACCTACTTAAGTTAAATTTTTAATTGAAAATAATTCAAAGTTGAAATATAATTTCAATTTTCGTTTATGTGTAGAAAACCATCATTTAAAAGAAATATTTTAAAATTAATAAATTAAAATATAATTTTTAAATAACTAATTCAATTATCTCATACTTCTAATATTGAGTAAACTGGTAATAAACCTTAAAAGAAAAATGTGTAATTAAAGTGTATAGAATCGGAATATGTTTTGTCTAATTAAAACACTTGTACACGTGAGTATAGCGCACGAACATTATCGATCATTTCAAATTGTTCAAATTGTACTCATTATGATTTTTCAAATTTTAAAAAGTAAAGCAATTAATATTGAAATTTAAATTATTTTGGTAATTATTGCGTGATTATTTCAATTTTATCAATTAAATATACATAAATTCTAGATTAAAAGCTGAAAACTTCAATTTAATAAAATTTTAATTAAGATCTTTAATTTGATGATAAATGTATAGGGTAGAAGTAGTTATCCAAGGGTTATAAAATTGCAATTCAATTTGAGATTCTCAAATAATATTCTTAGTTATAAAAAAAAACTTATCAAAACATGCATTGTCAATTGGAATTAGAATCAATCCTTGATAGTCAATATAAAACATTATTATATATATTATATAATACACGCTGGATGGCACGCTATATCATTACCGCTACCGGTAGAGCGCCTGCCTTTCAACTGAAAGGTCTCCGAAGGCAAAAAATGCTTTCTGGATTTTTCGACCTGATTTTATCATTGGGAAAAAATAAATGATTAATAGTTGGGAGTTTTAGTTATCACTAAAAATAACAAATGGAACTGTACTATTTATTTTGAAGGCGAAGTACTCAGAAGATATATAAATACCATAAAAATTCTACAGAGCAGCTATTGTATGTGATTGTGTATTTCAAATTTCTGTGCAAAAGCATCAGTTTGTCCATCCCATTGACTTGGAAATATATATATATAAAAAAAATATTATCAAAACCAAAAAACATTATTAAATTTGAAATAAAGGTGCCAGGAATAAAATAACATGAAAAATGAATATACGAATACCGAATAGAAACTATAGTATATTGTTAATTTAACAATATTATTTATAACCGAAACATATAGTCTCAACTCTCAACACGAATGTACCACCAAATTTAAATTTAAATTATTAGTTTTTGTGTAATCATAATCACGAAAAAAATATATATAATATGTGATAATATTACATACGTATATATGTTCATTATGTTACTTTTGAAATTCAAATATTTGCATTATAAAAATACATTAGTAAAAGGGAAAATCAATTTTATTAAATATAACTTTAAATAAATCACCAAAAATAATAAAAAATAATGAAAAAGATGGTACACTCCGGACAATTTTTGGAGAGATTGCTATAACTAGTTAGTTTTTTAAATCATTTATAATATTCTATTTTGATTTAAAAGTAGAAAGAATAATTTATTTAAAAAATTGAAATCATTAGCCTAAGCGCTCTCAGACTATACATTTGTATTTGAGTTTGCAGACACCCGATCGATTCCCCGCCGAGAAACATTTGTTTCGATTTCAATTCAAGCTGCTCTCAAGCCGAATTCAAGTGTGGATAAATGAATAAGTGGTTTCAATTCGATAATATTTTTTTAATTTAAAAAAACAATGAAATTAAAACATTCGCACTTTTACTTTATATTGACGATGACAAATTGTTTGTAAAAAATATGAGATAAGAAAATTTTTATTAACAAAATAAACAATTATGTTATAATCGTCAAAGTAGTGAAAAAATTTGGATAAAATTTTTTTTTTTTTTAAGGATACCCATATTACAAATGTGTTATAATTTGTTAAAAATAGCTCGCTACATTTCAAGAAACAGAATAAACAATTTAAAAAAAATTAATTCAAGTTGTCAAGAATTTAAAAAATATCTGAAAGCAGAAGCGGGAAATTTTATTCTCTAAACAGTTAAATTCAGCATAAAAATAATAATAATTAAAAATTAGAATTTCTTAAAATTGTTATTTGAATTAAAAAAAAAAAATTTACTTATGGATTAGTAAATACTTATACTACCGGAGGGAAATTTTCGTTTTAGGATAATAATTGAAAAACTGGAAGTCCTAATCTGGATTGATCAACGAATTAGCATTTTAACTCGTTGGGATTTGTTAAATGAAAAATTAAAAAAGAAAATATCAAAAATATCAAATGGAAACTTTACGCGTTTCCAAACTATTTGGATAGATACATACATATATATATCAGAAGTGAACACAAAAAGTGTATTTCAGCTGTTTTAGCCAAAATAAAAACATTTTCACATTTCGAGTTTGTATTTTTATTTCATGTACTGCTTTTTCAACTGAATTTCACAACAAAAATGTCAAAAATTAATGAACCGAAAAAATCTTAAAAGAAAACTGAAAAGAAAAACTACAAATCTTATTTGATGAAATCTATCTAATTCAAATTAGTTACAATATCATTTTCAAAGCTTTCGGACTTTAGTCTAGTTTTTGGTCTCGACATAGTCTGAAAGGGACTTTTTATATTATTTTTTTTATTGTTATTATTGTTTAATTGTATTATTTATGTTGATATTAACTTCAAAAAAAATTATTTCATATTATTTTCAAAATTAAATAAATTAGAACTCAAAGCTAGTGTTTTTTTGTTTTTATTAATTTGTAATTTAAATTTTAACTAATATTGCAAATAAATTAAATAAATAAAAATAAATATTTTTTTTATTTTATTTAAAATCACCTCACTTTGTTGTTTGCAAATATAAAACTGAAGCTCGAATTCAAATAACTCACTAACATTATTATTCAGTAGCTCATATACAAAACAAAATTTTACCCTTAATTTGATTTTAATTTAAAAATAATAAGAAAATAATTAATTTATCCTTAAAATAATAAAAACAAATAATAAAAAAATTTTTTTCTTTCATTAGGCACTATTAAAACAGGTAATCTGAAAATGTTCCACTTCCAATTATTATTGCAAACCTATTGAAATATGTGTAAGTTAATTTTGTTTCTATTCTATTCAATGGTGGTGTGTTGTGTCGTATCTTATTTTTTTTTGTCATAAAAACTATTCTTAGAAAGTAATTCAATTGTCATTTTAAATTATCGTGATCCTTGTTAAGGGTGATGATGTCCTGTGTCAAAATTATTGATGAAGCGTTAGTAATAATGTGGTGGCAAATAAAAACCAATAAACAAATTAAAATCAGATAAAAAAAAAATAACGAGAAAAAATTAAAAAAGGACACGAGCAAGGAAATAATAAAAATAAAAACTGTAAAACAATTTAATGGTCTAGTCAAAATATAAATAAATACACTGAAATAATTATATTAGTTATTTAGTTATATTAGTTACATACATATGTAAGTATAGTATAATTTAATAAAAAAAAACTACAGCAAAACCTAGATTTATAGTAAAGTGTTTTTAATTTAAATAAAAAATTAAATTAAAAATGTTCGAAGTTTTATGTTGGAGATACTAAATCTGTATCTATATTTGTAGAAATTTTTTTTTAGAAATGTACGCTACTCCCTATTAAATTCCTATTAAAATTGATTTTTGTTGGTTTTTTTAAGGTTTAGATATCATTTGGAATTTTTAAAGAGAAAAACCTATTGAACAAAAAAAGAAGTTTTTGAAGTCCATATCTCGAAAAACTATCAAACAACATTGCACACATATGAATCTAAACGAATTAGAAGATGTGATCGGATTTGTTTTTTTTATTATAATTTAATTAAGTAGTTTTTCCTCTCCGAGTATCATGGATATTTTGAATTTAATTTATTTGCAAATATTGACGGATGAAGTATCTTGCTTCTAACATTAAAATGTTTAGATATTAAAAGATATTAATAAAACAAAGTACTAAAATTGCAAAAATCCATGCAAACCAGTACAATAATGAATACAAATGAAAACGGCGGTTAAAACAAATTAATCAATGACAAAACAATTTTGGAAATTAGTTGTAAAAGCTAATTAAAAAAATCACCTCATCCCTTACATTGATTTGTTGATTTTAATTAAATGTTAGTAAGGTCATAAATTTTGCTTTCATATTAATACATGAGGGAAATAAATATTCAATCAACTAAACTATTTTTTTTGGAACAAATCACGAACAAAAAAACTAAAAACTATTAGTTCTTGAGCGTATAGTTCTGATCAAGTTCATGATAGTGACAGAGAGTATATTTTATATATTATTATATCAAAATCCGACAATTATCAGTAATGACAAGCCCTAAACGCTTTGCATGCAATCGTTTTAAGCTAACCTAAATGAAATAAAGAAAATTTCGCCGGGTTATAACTAGCATTGAAAAATCAAACATTAAAAAAAAACATCATAAAAAAAAACATTATATTATCGATACCTTACTGTCCAATAATAATCATTATCATCATCAGAATCATTATGTGACTCCTATTAAAACTCGTATTTGCATTTAGTTGTGTATAATAGTAAATTGATTGTGATCAAAAAAATTGCAATTAAGAATAAATTAAAGGAAGAAAGAAAACTGAAATAAAAAAAAAGGATTTCCCCCATATTAATAAAACAAAAATGTTTTTTTTTTAATGGGTTTAGATACGGTATAGAATGAAAACGCGGATATTTTCGTGGTTTTTAATTTATAATTTTTATTTACCTGCTAATTTTAGTTTTTTTTATTTTATACATTATATTGTTAACTATATAACATATGTACATAATTTTATTTATATTACTTTAATGATTTTAAGGATATTATAATAATATAATTAAAGCAAAACCAACCGACTTTCTCGAAAAATTCGAAATTATTTTTCATTCAATAACATTTGTTATTTTTTTATTATTATATTGTCGGGTAAATGGCAACATTTGTTTATTTATATAAAAACTGGAATACACAAATATATAATATATTACATTGTTTTAGGAGGTAATTTTAATTTAATAAGCAAAATGTATAAAACGGATAAGAACATTATAAAACAAAATTATACAAAAAAGGATCAAGGACGATCGATGATTTGAATTTTTCGTTTTTATAAAATTTGAAATTAAATATAAATGTAATTAAAGTGACAAGTGTTTCTGTACATTATGGAAGACCCTTGTTTTTTAAACGTTTTTTTTGTGGTGGTTATTTTTATGTTTTATATACATAGGTATACATAATTATTTGTTTTTACTTTGTTAATAAAAAAATATTGTAGTTAAGGAAGAGGAGGTTAAAATATTATATATATGGCACTGCCAAAAGCGATTGAGGGTGAATGATTTTTTCTTTTTTTATGTTTTGAGTGAGGACGGGGAGGTTAAGAAGCATTCATAAATTAATTAAATTCTTTTTTAAATAAGATTTTTTGCTTTTACTTGTTTCTAGATATTAAGACACCTACTGTGACTGTGGGTATAAAGAAATCGATTTTATTCATATGTAAATAAATACATCATTTAGTATGTTGATAATAATAATAAAAATAATAATAATATTTATACTGAGAATGAGGCAAGTTTCCCTTTTATAAGTACATACATACATTATAAATATGTATACTATGGGAAAACTTAAATGTGTTTTATATTTAATAAATTTATTCCTTATTTTGTTTTTCGGGTAAATTAAAAATGAAAACAATGTTTTTTTTTTGATGCTACGTTTTTTTAACATATATTATTTCTCAGCACAGCACAAATATTTTTAAAGGGTTAGAAACAAATCGATGTATTTTTTTTTTAATTTTTGGTGGATGAAAGGTGGGGTAGTGGCATAATACAATTAATATTTATCAAACATCAGAAATACATGTATTATATTTAAAACTGTATACTGTATACTAATATGTATTGTAGTATGACAGCAAAGTAAAACCATTTTTTGCGAGCACAAGAAAAAAATTAGCTAAAAAATTTGATGATAACATTTTTCCCTCTCAATCTAACACCAACAAATCATTTGAATTTAAATTTGTGAATAATTACGAAATATTTAATATTATAAAGAATCTTAAGAACTCAAGCTCAAAATATCTCCTTTACATGTCGTCTAATATATTAAAAGCTTGCAACGAATCTTGCAAAATAATTTTTTATGTAAAAGTCAGTATGGATTTATAAAAAAATATAATACAGAGACGACACTAATCGATATGACTAAACTAATGTCCAATATTTAAAATTGAGTAAAAAATTTGTATTTTTTTTATTTATGGAGCTAACTAAATCATTCGACACTGTTGACCATAAAATCTTATTCAAAAAATTCCAAAGTTTTGGAATATTCAAAGTTTTGAAATTTACATAAATGGTTCAGGTGATATTTGAATGGTCGTAAACAGTTCACACAAATTTGTTCTAAAATAAGTAATAAAATAAATACATATAACGTTTGGGACCATTATTGGTTACATTATATTTAGAGGCCATTCAACAAATTGGATTTAGAGCGAAAATTTTCTTGTTTGCGATATTTGTCTTGTATTATATATTGCAACTGTTATGGAGAATTAAAACATAATTCAAATTAATTATATGAATTATATGAAAACAAATTACATGATCATAAGTATATCAGTACCAAAACTAAACATCTAAATTTGTAACAATGAATTAGAACAAGTTACATAGTTTAAATATCTTGGTTTTTGGATAGACTCATAATTCAAATGGGATTTTCATACAAATTTTTCTATGCAAGAAACTTTCATTAATTGCTGATCTGTTTTGTAAAATAAATTATTTGTTGCAGAATCCAATAAAGAAAAGTATATACTATGCACTGTTCAATAGCATTTAAGTTATGGTATTAAATTATGGGGTTCAGCTTCGAATAAAGTTATAAAAGAATTATAAGTCATTCAAAACAGAGCAATGCAAAATATTTATAATTACAATTGTAGAGAGAACACAGTTTTAGCATTAAGTTATCAAAAGAGCGTTAAGTTAGTTTTACATATTCATTACATTGAATTTTCAAGAATTCACACTAAATATGAACCTCACTAAACGAAAATATCATCATACAGTCAATACGAAGAATCAACACTTAATTCATTTAATTAAGCAGTAAAATAACAACACAGTTTGGGACATTAACAATAATTCATGTTGCTATCACACTATACAATAAACTTGATAATAGTTTGAAGCTATTAAGCTCAAAATTAAAACATAAACTAAAAAAATTAATATAAGAAGCAAATACAGCAGTATAAAATTGTTTTAAATTTTTTAACAGTATATATGTACATTTAATTATTAAAAATAATTTAAATGATTTTTAAAATTATACTTAATTCCAAAATAAAAATTTATTTTTTAGTTGGTAGAAAAAAAAAATTAGAGTAAATAAAAGGATGCATAATTAGCACATACAATAAAGTTTTCATCATAATTATACAAAAATAAAAATAAAAACTGAAAGTAATAATTATTTTAATTCATTATTAATGATAATACAAAAACGAATTTGAGATAACGTCTTTCTTTTCTAATTTTTTATTTTGAATTGAATAATTTTTATTAAATATTTTATCATATTTATCGTACATTCTTGTTTGTTTGCATATAGGTACATTTTCTTATTTTTATTGATAAGTTATATTGTTGTAACTAATTGATTAAATTTTAATACAAATTTCGCATTTTATCTGAATTGTTTATGCGAAAGAAGAATCCAAGTACTTGATTTGTAAGTTTATTAGTTTACCCTCTAATGCATACATTTTTATTTTATTTTTAAAATTGTGATCTAGAGTAATTTGGGTGCGTAAAGCTCAATAATGTCATTAGTTCTTATGTTGCGTCATTGGTGTTGGCTACATAGATCAAAAGATAAACTCCTCCTTTTGGCGGATTTATGCATTTAGTATACTGTTTCTGTGAAAAATAAACAAATATTTAGAAAAATAATTTTAGCCAAATAATTTGATTTCTTATTCATTTTTATTGAAAAAGTATTATTTGTAAAAGTAAATTTGTGAAAAAGTACTTATTGTGTATGAAATGTAAGAAAACATTGCTTTGCTGAAAAATTGCAGAGGAATGTTGCATTTTTGACAGTATGATTGAGTTTCTGATTTGCAGTTACCATTCCGGCACTTTCGTTTTTCACTTCGGTCTCGAAAAACACACCAATGAGCGATTTGATCATATCTAACGTTATCTGGTGGTAAATATAAACTTTTAATCTTCCGTTTGGGTTCTTCAAAACTCATTGAACTTGGCCTACCTACTTTTTTTCGGTTAACACTGCTTCTTTGGACCATACTTTTCGCTACCATTTCTCGAAATTCTGGTAATTCGATTTTCTGAAATTTTTCTAGATAATGACGATTATATAAAATATAAGCATTAATCATAGCCAGATCTAACATATGATAAAAAAAGTCTATTGGTCCATTTTTTTGTTTTCATGTGAATCTTACATCTCCCAAGTAAACTATCCATCAAATCAACCCCGGTTATATTCTTTTATAACGTTTGGACAATCAATTTCTTCGTAGACTTTTGATGTTCGATTCCAACGTTTAGATTTTTGCACAGGTTGCGCATAGCGACTGCGAAATGGTTCAATTCCTACATAAGTAGATGTCAAACGTACTCCTTTATTCCATAATAAAGTTGAAATGTCGATTCCAAAAGCCCTTCCAACGAATACTTCAGAATACCCACGAGGAGTTTTGTTTTTTTTCAAATCCTCATCTGAAGATAACTTACAGTTTGGAATACGGTTTGCGCGTAATGTACCCAATGAATAAATTCCACGACTCCGTAAATACACAAGAAGGCCTAAGGAAGTGTAAAAATTATCGATGGTACAACATTATAACCAGTTCCGGAATAAATTTTAAACGTTGAATCATTGGTATGCTTCCAAACCTTTCATTGAAGTGAATAATTAACGTGCGAATACTATATAGACGGTCATAATCTTGAGCTTTTTTTTCGGGATGCACTGTATTATCTTGAAAATGAAGATATTTTCGAATCATTTCGAACCGATTGACGGTAATTGTTTTTCTAATTCCTTCGTGGCTATATTCTCCCCAATATTTTCGACTATTTGGATAACGGTAAATTGACATAATTGTCTGTAACAAAATACTTGAAAAAATCATACGGAGTTTTTAAAGATATTAATTCCTGGGGTTGTTCAGGCTTTTGAAAGGATAATTCTGAGACATGAACTTACAAAGATTATTTTTTCCAAATAATTTTTTTAAAGTCGTCGCTCCCATTTTTATATTAAGGATATCACCTTCAAACCGGCCCGTTGAACAAACTTCTGACTCTCTTCTTCAAAATCTGGTATTCGGGTCTGTAAGCTAACAGAATCGACATTTTGATCTATAACGGCATAATTATTTTCATCTGCTATTTTTGGGACATTGATAACATAATTCGGATCTGCAATAACATAATCCGGATCACTTAGGCTATTGTTGCTATCGTAATCACTAAACTTTTCGCTACATTCATCATCAGTTCTGACGATATTCATCATTTCTTCGATTTCTTAAATGAAACATAAACAAGAACTTAGTTTGAAATTACATGAAATCATTGATAAAAAAAAAACTTTTTTTAGTGAAGAATGCATGGAACCGCCTTTAGACGGTTTTTGTTCTTAGAAGCAAACTGGATCAATTTCTGACATTATACTACTAATTCAAACACAATTACATTTTACAAACTCTAATTTACTCATCTGAATTTTTTCAAGTTCAAAATCTGTAATAAATGACTTGTATTTATTGGGCCTTATTCTGAGAAGCGAATCACTTTTTCGCTACGTACCGGTAGAGCACCACATTGTATCACATTTGGTATTCTGAGAAGCGAATGATACGATATTTTGCAAAACTGACAGCATTGCTGGTTAAAACTGTCAAATTTTTTTTTTTTTATGTTTTGACATTTTTTGTTTTAATTTTCTGTTTGAAAAGTGAAATTAAGTGAAGTTAAATTCAAATTTTATAGATATTAAAAAATGTTTTTGCATTTATATTACGAAACATCGTCTGATGAGAAGGAAGAGATGAATTTACTTAGAATAAAAAGAAGAGAATTGAGGGATAAAGCGAATCCATTAGATTTACCTATTTTAACGTAGGTATAAGTTATAAAAACTATATATGTATGAATATGATATGAAATAAAAAAAATATGATCAATTTTATTTGGTTTGTTAGATTCATTAAGTATTTCAGTCTCTAGAAAGAAACCTTTGTAATGGTTCTAGATAAATTAGACAATAATTTAAATCCTACGTAGGTACAATTAGTCCACATTCAGTAAAACCCAATATAGGCTGGAAGATTGCGCTTCCTTGCTGAAGGAAGTTATCAAAAAGGCGTGGGGAACGATTTTTTGGTAGGTTTAGCTACAAAACATTGTCAATATTTAAGACGGAATTGTGTCGAGAGTATATAAAATTTACTGAAACCAAAAATAAGCAAAATCATCCATCAAATTCGGACTTTATAATAAATTTGGATTTCCAGGAATAATTAGATGCGTTGATGGAACACATGTAAAAAATCATTGCACCAACAAACATTCAAACTGCCTACTATTTGTAACTTTTCTATAATTAAAAATGTATTATAAAATTTAATAATTATTTTTAAATACAAATATATAATTAAATAAAATTAGTTTACTTGAATTTTACTTTAATTATATACTTACTTTTTCTCATTCGCCATCTTTCACAAACTTTTTCTATAATGATATATTTATCGTTTTTTCTGACAGCGAACAAAAAAAAACGATTCTCGTAATACCATGAAAATCGAAACGTTGCGATAAAAACCGATCAGTATCGCTATTTCGCTTCACAGAATACCAAAAATAAAATTTATCATATTTTTCAGTACGTACCGAAAAATTCGCTTCTCAGAATAAGACCCATTATATAAAAATTTATCTTTGCAATACATATTTTTCAGATTTATTTTCAGGCGAGTGTATGAGGGTTAAATTAAAATTTGAATGCATTATATTTACAATTTTAATAAAATGATTATTGAATGAAGTTGCACAAAGATAAAAAAAAACGCTGCTAAATCTTCAAGTAGTTCAGCAAGGGTAAGGATAAATTAAATATATTGAAGGCTTTCACTACAATTTAAGTAAAAAAAAACGAGAATTTTTATTTATTTCAATGTTTTTTTTATTTTGACGATTTATTTCGAAGAAGATATTTGAGAAACATATTACTTTTGCGAAGTGACTCATTATGCCAAACACCCATTTGTAAAATGGTCAAATATGTCAAAAGGAAGTTGTAAAATGTCGTTTGAAGTTCTAAAACCTAGTCTAAACAAACCTAGAATAAGTATGGCTTTACAACACAGTGTTATACTATCTATTTGTTTTTTTTTAGTTTTGATTTTCTTCTAGTAAAACCACTCAGTACAGATACTTAGTATAATTAATATAAAATAATATACTATTACAAAGATAATAAAATTAAATTAGCACAACAATGATGTCCTTTCTTGTGTTTTTGTTTGTAAAACAATACTTAACGAAAACTAATAAAAACTATTAAAGTAACACTAAATCCATTTCATATGGAAACACACCCATTTTCAATATTTAAGTATTGTTCTACTTATAGTTTGTCGCACTAAACTTTGAAAAAAAAAAAAAAAACAAAAAAAAAAATCCTCGACCTAGTTTTTTAGTTTTTTTTTTACACATTCTCATGAAATATAGGAGCAGCACTCCTACACTTTTTTAGAAAATTTTTAACATAAGTTAATATAAAATGTATCGTGTCCTGTTAGACATTAAATTTTTGGTTTTTAGTACAAAAAAAACAAAGGTTTTTTTCCCCTTTACTAATTATTAAATCACAAAATCCATTTTTGTCTTTATCTTTAATATACTGCAGAATATTGGTGTCGTGTGTTAAATCAAATTTTTATTGAAATCCTTTTTATTCCCCTTCTCCTCGTTACAATAATATAGTAGCGACAACAAAAGAATAAACCTCCCCTGGTAAACTGCCATCTTATAATGTATTATATATATTATGTTCTTAAATAGTTCTAAAAACGCAATTTTTCTAAAAAATTTTAATTAAACTATAGTCTATCTATAACATCTAACATTCCATAAAAAATTCATTCATGATCTTAAATATTAATAATTAGTAGAGTATGGTGTACTAAAAATTATATATAAAGGTTCTCGAAAATTATATTACCTGTTTTTTATTTTTAAAATTATTGGTGTTACAAGTGCAATAAATAAAAAAAGAAATGAAATTATTATTATATTATGTAAGAATTATTAGAGTATAGAATAAAAAGGTATTTGACCCTCAAAAAAATTTTTTTTTTACATTTTTTTATGGGGTTCTATCGCTGAATTTAAAAAAAAAAAAACAAAATAAAAATAAAAAACCAATTCAAAAACAATTCAAACGGAAGTCTACAATATTTTTTGAGTCGCGGTCAAATGTTTATATCTAAAAGAAATACATTCATGCTATACGTGGTCTTTTTTAGTTGATTCTTTTTCTAATGTAAGCATGAATAGTGTTCAAAAGAAGAAAGGGTTCCATATGCATACACAATAAAATTATAATCGCCTTTAGAAATTGGTTTTAATAATGCCGCTTATGCTGTCTCATCCTTTGACTCATTTGTAGTTTATTCGTTTTTTTTTTGTCTAATAATAAAGATATACTTGAGTTTTGAGATTGGTAACATTATGGCTAAAATTTATACGTATGTAATATAATAACTATTATTTCTCCACGTGGTTAAAAATATTTTAAATGTAGCCAATTTATATTGTTACCTTTTGTGGTTTAAATATTTTGAGAGGGGAGAATTAGAGTTATTTTTTAATAGTCATTCTACACGATACTACATTTTTTTTTAATACTGTTTTTTTTTTAACTAGACATTGTTTCTATTTTTTTTTTTTTGGATTGTTGTTATGGTTTATGAATAGATTGACCATATTTTAAGAGATTCAGTACAGAACATTTGTTTGAAGATTTACGAATTATTAAAAGTGAATTGTTCCCAATGTTTTTATGGTTTTGTGATAAAGTTGTGTCATCTTCTATCGAGCTAAACTGCGAAGTACTTGCAAGTTTTTTTTTGTCGGATAGTGACTCTATTTATTGTTACTAGTAGACATTTTACTTCATTTAGAATACTCAATGATAAATAGAAAAATATCAAAATTTACTTATATTCTAAGCCTAAAGATTCAAGTCAATTCAATATTAGCAAGTGTTCAATTTTGAAATGATGTCAACGCTTAAAATTTTTCAAATTTTGGATTTCTGGTGTAATTTGATTCAAATATCAAAATTCAACACGCTGGGTGGCGCAGTAGGTACAGCGCCTGCCTTTCAACCGAAACCACGAAAAGGTGATTCTACCTAAGTTACTGTCAAGTGTGTAAAAAAAAAAAAAAATTGCAGGTTTATGACATTTTGTCCTTCCAAAATAAATGAAAATATTAAATCCCGCATAATTCTTTAGATATGATCAATCTATTTTTCTTTTAGAATGCAAAATGAACCATATTTTGAGATATATACACATATGCATACATTTGAGATATTGCATACATACTTAATTTTCTATTTAAGAAATACAAAAATATGATAAAATATTAATAAGTGTTTTAGGTAAATTTCCGTTTCTACATATAAAATTTTGTTTTTAAAAGATTTTAATGGTCGACCGCCAGTCCCGGTCAAGTCAAGTTATTCATTTTTTTTTGTTATTTTTTTTTCTTAATGATCTGAATTAGTGTAAAATGGTATAAAGCTACCAACCAACATTCTAATTATATTAAAAATAAGGAATAGAAGTATATGTAGTAAATATAATTCAGTAACTGTGACGCCAGAATATGGTTATATTATATGTAGATGATATTGAAAAACAATACTGATTTTGAATGAATGGTTTAGAAATGTTTTTTTTTGGGTATCATAAAAAATAAAGGGAGATCATAAATAATTTCAGCACTTAGTAATTAAGGTAAAAATATTTTTTTTTATAGTTTGTGGTTTAGGTAATTACTAATGAATATTTTGACACATTTATTTATTTGAATATTTTATTTTTATTTAAGAGAATATCTTTTTATCGAATTTACATTCATAAGAATATTAGTGATAATATGATTTGAGAATCGTTAGCTGAAAAATTTGAACACTTAACATAAAAAATAAAAATCAATAATATGTGGGTGCAATATTTTTTTTTTTTTGTTTTTATAGAAATGCATATTTTATACATATAAACGGGTCACATAAGAGTTCATTTTAAAAAATATTTAAAAAAAAAAAAACAGAAACAGTCTTCTTCCAAATTGAATTTTATTTAAAAATTTAAGCTCGATAAAAAAAAGCAATAAATAATCTCAGTAACGACGTTCGTCAAATGGTCAATTATATAAAATGTACTGAATGTGGAAGTGAATTTTTAATTATCACAGATCGTCGTGATTCATTTTTAATAAAATCTTAATATGTTTGTACTTTTGTGTTATTTATAATGTTATTGAACAGTCGATATTCATGACCAGCTAGTCCAAGCTAATATTAAATGTTCTACGCTTGGGCAATATAATTTTTGTTCGAACAAAATTCCGGAAATTTGTTAGAACGAAAATGGTTTTTTATAATGAGATAACTAGCGTAGAATATTTGATACATATTATATAATGCAAATTAGTTATTAGTTAGCTATTTTACATAAGCATTCCTCAATCCGCAGGATTCCGAATCACTAGAATGTCTCAATTGGTTATAACTGACATTGTGTATCTAAGTACATTTTCATCTATATGATATGTACACGCGTATTATACCATTCTGCATGTAATTATCACTTGTCGCATCCTAATAATAAAATCAAGACGGATCAAAAGACACGCTTCCTCAAGTCAAGGTTTATTGTTATTATATATAACAATATTGTTAAACTATTTAATTTTTTTGTAAAAAAAGTTCTGATTAATAAAAATAGAAAGAATAAAGCCAAACAAAAATTGTTTTCAGCTGGTAAAATTAAATTCCTCGACAAGCTGATAATCTTACAGCACTCTAGGTGTAATTTGATTTAAATATCAAACGAAAATTTCAATTCAAACTTAAATTACAATTTGTATCTGAACATTATTTTTTAATTGAATTTTTTTTTTTTTTTAGGTGACCAGCAGACTATGTAGGTCTTGGGCCTAACTCATCAACGTCTCCATTTTTGCCTTTATGGGGGCGGACTCTCCCCAGTTGAAGATTCGAAATTACTTTAAATCCGCCGATACTTCGTCTTTCCAACGAAGGTTTTGTCTGCCCCGATGGTCTTGTACCTTCGGGTTTGGATTCGAATATTCTCTTGGCTGAAGCATTTTCGTCCATCCGCTCTAGTGTCCGAGCCACTGCAGTCTCTTGACTTTAATTTTCGTGACTACGTCTACCTCATTGTACAGCTCATAGTGTTCGGCATTATATCTACTCCTCCAGACCCCATGGTCGTTTCCAGGACCATATATACCACGAAGAATTTTCTTCTCGAAGACACCAAGTGCATGCTCACTTGCCTTCGGCAATGTTCATGATTCTGATCCGTAAAGCAAAACCGGGAGTATGAGCGTTTTGTAGATTTGTACTTTGGTGTTTCGAAAAAGGAGTTTTGACCCGAAATGTTTTGACAAACCGAAGCCGCAACGGTTTGCAAGGGTTATTCTTCGCCGTACCTCCACATAGATGTCGTTTGTGGGATTAACGCTGGTTCAAAGGTAGGTAAACTCCTGAACTACCTCGAAATTATATGTGCCGACAGTGATGTTTTGACCAATATGATGTTGAAAGGCCTTTTTATTTGTCGACAACATATATTTTGTCTTATCCTCATTTACTTTGAGACCCATTCGTTTCGTTTTTTCTTCAATCTGGGTAAAGGCCTCGACCACCGCCCGTTATGATCTGACGATGATGTCAATGTCGTCGGCATACATTAGTAGTTTCTGATAAACAGAAACAGATCTGAAACAGATTTGAAAAATATAGTGCCGGCCGTGTTTACTTCTGCTCGTCGTACTATACGTTCCAGTACTAGATTGAAGAAGTCGCATGATAGTGCATCCCCTTGTCGAAATCCGGTACACGTCTGGCAGAACTCAAAAGTGTTTTTGCCAATCACCACAGCACATCTTGTGTTTTCAAGTGTGATTTTTGACAATCGGATGAGCTTGGCTGGTACACCAAATTTCGACATAGCAGCATACAGCTCGCTGCGGTATATCATATCGTATGCAGACTTGAAATCGATAAATAGGATAAATAGGATATGGTGTGTATCGATTTGAAACTCATGGGTAATTGAATTAAAATATGAAAAATTAACATTGATCAAAATTCACTTTT
Source organism: Argyra leucocephala (assembly GCA_963942445.1). Classification (NCBI taxonomy): domain Eukaryota; kingdom Metazoa; phylum Arthropoda; class Insecta; order Diptera; family Dolichopodidae; genus Argyra; species Argyra leucocephala. The sequence continues at coordinate 99,617,877 of OZ012679.1, read as the reverse complement.
GAATTTTTGGTCAAATAGTTACTCGTATATTTTCTATTTTGCAATTGAATTTAATTAACTTTAGTAGGCTTCAATTCACTTGCCACTTTATTACCGGTCCACTGACAATTAAAAAAAAACCCGATTTTTGCTTATATTATATAAAGAAAATTATAATAGATTAATTTTATAAAATATAATTATAAGCGCTATAATATTTGTTTAACAATATTTTAGCAAACAATTTTACAAATATTATAGCAAACAAATATTGTACAACAAACAAATATTTGTTTTGTTAATTTTTTTGGCATATCCACCATCATCATTGCTCTGTCGCATCACATCGCATATCAATCAAAAAATCCCAATTCAAAGAGTATTTTACCAATTCAGTGTAAAATATTTTAATAAAAAAATAAATAAAAAAGAAACTAAAAATAAAACAAAACATTCTTATGTTTTCAACCATGAACTTGTTCCATAAGCGGTGTATATGTGACACAAAAAAAAAAAACCAAAAATAAAAAAAAATATTAAAAAAATTAACTAAATAAAAATTTGTACACGAAAGTGAAATTCATTTTTAAAATTTTGTTTTAAGCCTTAGCCAACGAACTTTATGATGACTAACATAATAAAATAAATGATTCGCAGCTGCTATCAGCTTCCTATACTGCATACTGACACATTTAATCACATACAAATGCATTTGCAACATGAACAAAAAAAAAAAAATAAATAATAAATCTCATCATGATGCAGTACAGTAAAATCAAAATATACACAAAACAAAAGTAATCCTTTTGATGCAGATTTCATTTGTTCTAATAAAAGAATATGACAATTGGCAATCGCATTAAAAGCAGCAGAATATTTTCCCCCTTGTAATTTTATCTTTTTTTTTTATTTTATTACATACAATTTCATTTCATTCATCTCATATTTATAATAAAATCTACACATTCTCATAACTATATTATTATGTACGGATATGAAAAATCCAAACAAACCTATAAAAAAAAAATTCAGTGAACTTAAAAAAAAAAAAAACATAAAAATAAAAAGAGTTCGAAAAGTAAAAAAATCAAACTAACAAAACAAAGAGACTTGCAATGCCAGATGTTAAACTTGAAAAACTAAAAAGTGGATTTTTTTTTTTACACAAACTAAAGTGGAGTGGAGTATGTGGTACACTGCAGTAATAATTATGCAATAAAACAATATATTTCGGATATATTTTAATACAGAAATCCAATTTTAAAAATTGGATCTTATTAAAATCTTTATGGAAACAAAAATTACATATTCTTTGAATTTGTCCTATCAAAAACAAAAGAAAAAAAAAATGTTTCAAGTTCATTTTTAACATTACTGCTGTACAGTTATAAATAAGAAAAAATTCATATTCAATTACATACATATGAAGCGGTGACAACGGTTAACAAAGTTTTATCAGTTTTATCATCATAGTAGAGAGTGAGATTGATAAACTTTTTCATTTTGATGAAAATTTTTGAATTTGATTTAAATTTTTATCAAATTTTGTAGGCCTACTAAATATATAATAGAAATAATTGAATAATATCTTATTTACTTGCTGAACACTTGTGACTTTAAATATTTTAAATCTAGTGTAGTACTGTTCTCAATTGAAAAACTCAAAATTTTTCCATTAGATCCAATTTTTCAGCTCTCAAACGAAGGTATAAGTCTAGATTTGAAATTTCTTATTACAACATTTTCTTCCATTTGCTGTAATATGTAATCTAGTCCGTACAGACGTTTTAATTTGAATAATTTGAAATATATTCCCTTCTAACTCCTTCGTTAAACATAGGACAGTAATTTCTGTATACCCAAATAAATTTATCAGAGTCAGTAATGTATGAAGCTGATACTACAAATTAAATTTATTTATATTTATTTATTTTTTCTATTTATTTTAATGTTTGTTTTAAATTAACTTTTTATATTTATATACGTTACAAAGAAACCCAGAATAAAACAAATTTGATCTACTTTGCTCTGTTCTTCAATATTGATTTAATTTTTAATGACTGGTGGTATACAAAAGGTTAAACGTGTGGTATATATAAAGGTATTTTTTTCGTATTCTATATTCGGAAAAGTTAAAACTTATCAATTCTAATTTGTGTTGATGTTCTGAACGTTTGATCTTAATTTTGCAAATTTACTTTGTTTATGGAACAAATCATAAAATTAAGTAATAAACACAAAAATGTTTCGTATTTGAGGGCAAATTGAATTCTACAAAGCTCTAAAAATGTCCACACAATACTGTTCAAGCTTTCATTATTTGGTATGAATGAAATTCTTAATAACATATCGATTCCCTCTTTACTAAATATACTAAAATGCAATGCTATAAAACGTATTATCCTTAATTTATCAAAGTGCCAGTTCATACTAGACTTCAAGAATTAAATTTAAGCACATGTTTCATGAAGCAACAGCTTCAAGAATTCAAGATAACGGAAATGTAGTACAACGAGGACCGTGACTATCAGTGTGGATAATATTAAATACAAAAAATCTATCTATATCCATCCCAAGTAGACGCTCTTTTCATGTTATACGCAATAAGAGTTATCGAAAGGTATGTCTCTATTTTCAATTCTTTAAGAATTATCTGATTAAAAATTATTGTTCTATTGTTGATGTTTGATGTTGTATGTTGTTTATTTGTTTTATGTCTGTTTATAAAAAATTAATTTTTCAATGTATCGAAAAAACAATCGACACCAATGAAGGTTTTTTTTTTTATTTGATTAATACAAATTAAATTTTGACATTTGGCTCTAACTAGATTCTAGCAGAATTCGGCAAGGAAGATATAATTTTTTTGTATGTTTCGAATCTACATACAAGGGTATGGAATCCACAATATAAAATATGACTAAAAAAATTTATTTAAATACCGACTGAAATCAAATAAAAATATTGAAAATTAAAAATAAAAAAAAAAAAACCAAAACAATCAGAATTACAAAGCTTCCGAAAGTAAATTGACCTTAATGAGTTGTTCATGATTTTGTTCCCATAATCACAGAAAAATTTAATTTTATAAATTTTATATTATTTAAGATTCATAACATTATATACATATTTATTGTATTACATACATCTTACACGTTACAGGTTAGGGTCGATTAATTTTGGGAACCTGACAAGAAAAATCATAATTTAAAAAAAAAAAAAAATTAAAACAAAAGCCGCGCGAATTGAGGAAGTTACCAACCATTTGAAGAATAATGAATATTATAGTTCTCAGATTATTATTATGAATAGAAGAAAATAGAAAATAAAAATAAAAATAATAATAAACAGAAAATAAAATTTGTTTTTTTGAAAATGAAAAAGAAAAAGAATAACAAAATAAAATTAATACAATTCAACTTAATTTTGAGTTGATGATATAGAAAGCGATTACACCTCGACTTGAATACCTATGAACATTTCATTTTTACTAAGATAAGATTATCTATCTACAACTACATATAGTTTCATTCTAGGTTTGTGTTATTATTATTTTAAATTAGTTATTGTATTGTAAAAATTATTAGAAGAATAGACAGATCTAATATACGACGCTGCACGCATTATAAATTAAAAAAAAAAATACTAAAAAATAGAAATATTTCCCATTTTCAAGGTAAGAGAATGAAAATGATAACGAATTGGTGTTCAGAAAACTTCCTGAATTTTTGTTGTTTTTATTTAATATCATCATAATACTGAGTATAGTTGTATATTGTAGTTGTTATTATGAATTACGTAAGAAATTTTCATTAAGTTTTCATACATGTACAGTATACATACATAATACTCATCTTTCCATCACTTATAAAAGGTCTTGACTTCAATTCTATTTTATTCATTTTTTTTTTATTTTTTTTTTTTATTTTAATTTTCTTATCCATAAAAAATAAATTATGGGTTAAGATGGTTGAAGGTAAATCACAGTTGGGTGCATACGAACTGACATTTTTATAATTAGTTTAAAAAAAAAATATATAAATAAATAAATAAATGGGATACATAGTTAGTTATTTTTTTTTTGATATCATGTTAAATACAGTAATGTTCATATATTGATGAAATTTAACCTGTGGTCATAGATGAAAAGCAAATTCGATTTTTTTAAAATGTCAGAAGAAAGCTTATGTTACATAATATATAATTATTTGCGATTACTCCATTATCCATAAGTAAATAAAATTTTTAATTTTTTTTTTTATTTTTGATGATTGTTGAAATTTTAGACATCTATAAAAAACATATAGGAGATTTCGTGTTTAATAAAAACAAAACAATTCAATCATTAAAAAATTAAATAGAATTTGTTGAGTAGGTTTTTATAAATATCTAAATTAATATAAAACTAATAGAATAAATACTAGATATTAATAATGACATAATTATTATGAAAAAAAAATATTTTATGTGAAAATTTTAATTACTTTAATTACAATCGAAACTATATTTTGTTTGATGATAATAATTATAATTGGAGGATTAAATTATGCTGAAAAAATAACGATTTCGGTGTTATGAAAGAATGTACAAAGTTAAATGCCGAATGTATTAAATTTAAATTTTTTTATTTTAGTTTTTATTGACATTTCAATTTAAAATTAAAGTTCCATCCAAACTAACCAACGTCACCAATATAGAACGCCCTTAAAATTTCCTTATTTATTTTTATTTTCAATTTTTTTTTAAAGTTTTTACTTTTTGCAACTTTTCTTTGTTTATTTTTATGTCTAAAATTATTTTAGTGCGATATCTAGTGTACTTGAGATTACACTAAAAAGTAATTAATTTATTTATTTTAACAGTTGATCCTACAGATAAATCTGTTGGCCAACTTTATAGATCATTTTCCCTTTCGAAATGTGGGTCTTTTTTATTAAGCTATATTAATTATTTGGTATGATATTTGTTATCTTTAAAAATTGAGCGAATATTCAGTGTTTGGTGATCAAGCTTACACAGGAGATCGGCTCGGCGAATGATAAAATGGAAATAAACAATTTATTGAAGATCTTTTCTTTTATTTATTCACAATTTATTTCTATTTTTAAGCATTTTGTTAGATCTGTACATATATGAAGCTGTTTTATAATCTATTGGTTTTGCAGCTCTGAAAATGGAGGAAAATTGGAATTCTTTATATTATGTTCATTCCCATTTGCCCTCAGTTATCTTTAACTCAGGCATTCATTAGATGAACCTCTAAACTATGGAACACCTTACCATCTTTTGGGTTCCCACTAAATTATAACTTAGAAATTTTCAAGAGACGAGTAAATAAATATCTTTTAACCTGTCCCTAAATTTTTGTACTAACTCTTTTATTCTAACAAAAATTTAATTTAGTTTATTATTATTTACTATTCTTCTTTTTCTTTCCTTCACCTTTATATTACTTAAATTCACTAACTCTTTTATTCTAACAAAAATTTAATTTTGTTTATTTTTATTTACTATTCTTCTTTTTCTTTCCTTCACCTTTATATTACTTAAATTCTGCGAAGGCAGTTAGGATGCTTATCCCATTATTTTGTACCCTAAATGTAAAAACCAAAAACTTTGTCTTACCCCCCTAAATTAATGAACTTTAAACCCCCTTAATTTTGGCTCACCTTTTAATCTAACATTATACTGAGTCTAGCATTCTTTTTGGGGTCCCTCTACATTATGTATTTCAATTTATGTTTCCGCAATTTCGATCAAGGAGACAAAAATGGTTAAAAATGTTTTAGAAATAGATAAAAAATAAATTAAATAAAATATTTTATTTCCACCACTGTACTTGAGTAAGTATTATTGTGCATTAATGTATTATAATTATTCTGAAAATTTCTTACCTATTCGCTTCTTTAAACATGTAAGATATAATATGTAGAAATATTACTAAATCTTCAATCACACAATCCATTAACAATAGAAATATATAATTATAAAAAAAAAATGTGGCACCCTCTATCATTGACACATTTTCGTTTGTTTTAATTTTTTTTAATTCTTTATAATAAATTTTAAAAATACGCAAATTCAACGAAAATAAAAAAGTTAAAATGTCTTAAATGTATTCACAAAAAAATTTCAAAAAAACCACAGAACATGTGCCAAAAAAAAATAATAAAACACTTAAAACGTATTTGCAAAAATTTCAATTTCAACAAAGGCTTAAATTTTCAAATAATTTATTATTGATTTTCAACTAGCTACTACATAATGAAAATGGTGAATTATATACTCGTATGAATCCGTGTAAGTACATAATGACAATAACAGTTATCAAATGTTGGGTTGTTTTTTCTGTATAATCAGGAAAATATTCATTTAGTGTAAAAGGGTGATTTTTTCAGTAACAGAACTTTAAATTGAAATACAAAGACATATGAATTAGGGAATATCTAGATTATAACACTTTTGATTAGTCCAATTTTAGATTAATTTTTCAAGCAATGGAGGCATTTTTCTGAAATAAGACGACTGATACTGAATTCCAAAGCGTCATTTGTTGCTGGATTATCAGTATGAGCCAGTTACTTTAAATATTATCATAGATAATTTAAATAAAATAATTTAACTGATAAACTTTCTTGAAATAATGTCATGAACTTTATCTTTTAAAAACCTGATTATTTGGGTTTGGGCTCAATGGGGTGCAGCATCATCTTGTTAAAAACATTTCGCTTGTCCATGTGATTCCATGTGATCATATGACGTTTACATATAAGGAAATTTGGTTCAACTGTCCATTGTTCCAAGCTCTCCTAAGAGAATTCCAATATCAAATACCTTTTTTATTATGTACTTAACAGTATAACTTAGGTAAAATTACTTATCAGCTAATTAAATATGGAAATCTACTATTGTCAGGAACTAAGCCTTCTTAAATAGAATAAGTTCTATTTTATTTAAGTTGTTATTTAGGTTGAAAACCCCATAAACCATTATTTTTGCTTCGTGGGATATTGAACCTAGGACCTTTCGGCAGGTGCTCTACCTATTGTGCATCCCAGTATGTATACCAATACAAAATACAATGATTTAGTCAAGGAAAATCAAAAATTAAGTCAAAAAGAATCGATATTATGCGCTGTCTTACAGAACTCTAAATGATTTGATTGAATGGAGAAGGATATTGGATGTAATAGTACTTTCAAATTCAGCAGAAATATGATTTCATTTTACTTATTTTAGTCATCATGTTATATTTTTTGCAGGTATATTAATTAATCATAATATAATTTATAACTGATTTTTTTTCAAATATTGAGAATTAAGGTTCGTTTCAATAACATTTTGAGTGAAATATGGCTCTTATCCAGTAAATGAAAATTTGGAAAATATTTAGAAATTTATTCGTCTACTTTTATTTGACAGTGTATGTACAACTATATATTATATATATATATATATATTATGTTATACTTATTATTAAATTTGCTCCTTTTTTAATAATACATATGTGTATAAAATAGAGTATTATTAATTTTTTTTTGCAAATTCAGCATTTCCAGGAATAGTAATAAGAGCAGTAGTAGCAGCAGCCGTACCTACTCATAAAACAAAATTTCTACATAATGAAATACTGTATTATTTTTATTTTGTATATAAATGTAACTATACGAAAACATATATCGATTTTAATACGTAATTTAATACTTTAAAATCGTTAATATTGGGATTATGTCGAACAATAAAACACTAAGAATATGAAGTGTACACGTCATACCATATACCATACCCCATTTTTTGTACTATATGTATAAGTTTCTGACTAAACAAAAAAATAAAATAAATGTAAACCAAAATTACTTTTTACTTTTTTAATTAAAATGTAAGGGGTGAAAACTATTGAATTTCTGTAAAATTTTCTTCACCTAAAATAAAATAAAATAAAAACTCGTAAATAAATTTAATCTGAAACCCAACTAACCAATAACAGATCCATTAGCAAAAGGATATACAAACACTAATGCAATATTATTTTATTTTAAAGTTTTTGAATTGTGACATATTTTCTAACTAATTCCAAAATTAATTCGCTTAAAGTGTCATTTTTTTTTAATTGTTGTTATTTTTCTTCATTTATGTTGGACCCGTATTTTTTTCACGGTAATTTATATAAATGTTACTTTAGAATATTGAATAGAATAGATTCATCAGATTGCTGCAGTTTAGATCACAGCATATCTAAAAAATATGTATGTAGTTATGTTGTATAGTGTGTGTATACATATATATAATATATACATAGTTCTTTTATTATTTGTAACTATGACAATTCAAAGTGTACAATACAATATATTGAAAAATAAATATAAAAAACAAAATTGGTTTTGTTCTGATTTTTGTAATAATTTTGACATGAAAAGATGTAAATAAATTCAAGCATTTTTTTCCATAATTACTTATCACATACCACATATTTTTCAATGATTAATTGGACGTTATTACAATTTCTGTTTTGGGTTCCCATAACAGTGATCTTGTAATATTTTTGAAAACATTAATATATTAACAAATAAAATTGAATAGCATAATATAATTGTAAGATTATGACGGTATATTGTGTAATTTTAATTGTAGTTGAAGAAAAACTAACTAACTGTGATTGACAATAATGAAATTAAAATAAAATAAATCTTTCGATTTTTTTTTTTCAAAATATTTAACTAATTAAATTAAATTTTGGAATGTCTACTTTTTCCTTTAATTCAACTTCTTTCTCTTTCTAACATTTGAATACCACAATAATAAAAGGTAATTAAAAATTTATCAAGGAAAAATTTCATGGTTTCTTAAATAAATTCTGTACATGGACAGGGTTGATGAACACTATCTAATAGGTCAATAAGTACTACGGAAAATGTTATTCTTAAAATTTCAATGAGAAACAAAATATTATTTTGTTACAAAGTAGTTAGAATAAGTAAGTTAAGGTGCAATTTTTATTTATATCAAATACATAGTTAAATATTTGTTTCTTCCATAAATTTAATTAACATATTTTATTAACTAAATTGATTTAGAAAGTTTACATTTACATGTTTACAACATGAAGTTTGATTAAACATTAACCATAGCTTGAGATGAAATAAAATACCGAACTAAATGGTAAAATAAAAAAGCCAATGAATAGTCAAAAAAATTGAAGTTAACATTATGATAATATACTGAATGAATGATGGAATGAGTTAATTTTCGAAGATACCACGATGTCAAGCACAAGGTAAACCAAAAAAGTTAATTGGAGAGTCGTAATGATAGAGATGAAATAATTTCGAAAAGTGGAAAGATTATATACATATGGGTGAATATTTCAAAAGGTTGATATATTCTGTGTCCAAACAAGTTTTAATATAGAAAAATTTGAAAAACATTTAATTTATTTATGGTAAGTGTTGCTCTAATAGCTACCCAATTTCGGACAATCAATATTTTATGATATATAAATCACGTTATATCCGAAAATCTTACTTAAACAACGAAAATGTCATAACCATGCTTGTCCTCACATCTACTTAGCTCTAAATAATTTCAATTATCTATCACAGCATAAAAGATATTATTAAAAGAAAAATTGGAAGATGATATAGAAAGCGCAACTTTAGATTTACTTATAATAATAAAAAAAAAAATATTATAAAAAAACAGTTTTTTTAAGTAAAGTTCATGTGTCCTCATGTTTTTCTGTAATTTCCGTGGCTATAATGTAAAGAGCAAAAAAAATATTTTAAACGATAATAATTTGACTACTCATTCAACGGTTATAAAGTAAAACTCTCAAACTTAAATAAAAACTATTTTGAGAAGAATAAAAGGATTTAGTTTCCCAAAATATTTCATAGCGGAAGGTAGTTCAAAATTTTGGTTCTGTAATTTTGTAATTTCCGTGGGGCTGTTATTTCCATGATTTCCCGTGCGTTCATCGGAATTACAACAAGCGCACGGAAAATACTCTTAAAGAAAATCTGTTCTAATTATGACTCCACGGAAGCAATTTGTAGAAAAAAATAGGTGGATAACTAAAATAAGAAACCACAGAAAGAATAAAGCTTTGTTTAAAGAAAAAAAAGTACAGTTCTTAGAACAAAGTATATCACCATCATCTCCTTTAAAGGAGCCATTAGTTGTGCCTGTATCTTCTGTTATGTAAAAAATATATAACATATTTCAGAAGGGATAACATCTTTGAAGTGGACCGACTTAAACTTCCTAATTTAGCAAACTTCCTGCAATATCCATATCTTTGATCCAGTTTGACGCATCCCAAATAAAAGTCTATTTGAATATGTTAAATAACAAAACATCCCCAGGTTCCAATAATATTCCGGAGATAATTTTAAAAAAATTGTCTAAATCACTCGCTTATCCACTGTCAATTTTATTTAATAAGTCTCTTGAACACGGAATATTTCCACAATTTTGGAAATATGTCTATATCAAACCATTTCATAAGAAAGGTTCAAAAAATGATATCGTAAACTATCGTCCAATAGCTAAATCTGTCATGTTCAACGTTTAGCTGGCTTCCAGACTAAATGTGTAATTTATTAAACAAACAAGAAAGTAATTTCCCTGATATTGTAGTTTTCGTCCAATAACTATATACTTGTCATTTCCAATGTCAGTGCCAAGTTGTCATTCCCGTGAAAACAAAAAGTCCTCAAAAATATTAAAATGAATTGGTCGTTTCTAAGGACGTACTAGTTATTGAGTTATCAAACGGAATAAACAAAAAAATATTTAAAATTGATTTTTTTAGCATTTTGCCATTTTGAGGTCTGAAATATCAACCTTTTGAAATATTCACCCATATATATATATATATAAATCAATCCCGTACATAATTTATTACGATAATACTTTCTACACAGTTCTCCTAATATTATGACCACGAAAAAAAACTTGATAATAAAACTGTTTTTCTTTTTCGACAGTTATTCATTTTTGGTTATGATATCATTACAATATTGTATCTTATCATATTCAAGCTATTGTATATAGTTTTAATAACATGAAGGCTTTGAGTTCGATTTCTCCTTAAAATTTGTTAAGTAGCAAATCATAAACCGAGATACACAAAAAAATCCACCAAAAAAATTCACAAAAAAAAAAATCAAAATCCATAAAATTGTGCTAAATTAATGCTGGAAAAGGAGATATCCAACAGCGGCTATGCATAAAAATAATATAAGTATTCTATAAAATTCGTGGAACTTTGATTTTGAATCCAACTCTAAAATTTCTCCTAACTCAGAATTTCGCATAAAGTGCCATACATAATCAAGTGAAATGTGTAAACGCACAAATAACAAGGATCGTTTTTTGTGGATTTTTTTTTTTGTGGATTTAGAGACTGACCCAAATTATCACTTACTTAATTATTAAATGATATGGAACTATGCTATTATGAATTGCTACTATACAAATGATCTTATTATTCTTAATAATTTAATTTAATTTTTAGCTTAACACAATTCTAGAGATTAAATGAAATTAAGTTTTGCGTTTTTAGAATATACATTTTAATTTTTGATCGTTTTTTATTGTTCGCGTTTTTTATAATAATTAGTATTAGTTTTAAAAATAAGTTATACAAGTTGACAATTAATTGATTCGTAGACTTAACATCCTATGATTTAAACTACTTCTACCTTTTACCTCTAAATCGGTTTGAAAATATGATTTACGAAAGCAATTAATAATTAAAATAACGACACCATTTCTATTTGTGATACAAAATGTATTCCAAACAATTTTTCATACAGTACCATCGGAAAATCTTCATCAAGCATCGATTACGTATATTATATACGTATAACTATAAGTAGGCATAAAGTAAATTTTTTTAATTTTTTTTTAATTATTTCGAATTTATTAAAAAAAATTGTATTGACTTTTAATGACTAATAATTTTTTTTTTGTTTTTTATATAAATTTATTAAGTGACAAAAAAATAATAGTATGAGTAAGTTATTCTTTAAAGATTTTAAGTGGCATAAAATATTGAATGAATATAAATGATATTAGTTAAAGGTTTTTATTTACACATTTTATATGAAGGAAATTTTTATTTATCTATTTACCATTTAAACTACCACAATAAGAAATATTTAAGTATGTAGCTTTTGTCAATAATAATGATAATAATAAATAAGTAGATGGAAGAACATTTATAGAATTTAAATGGATTTATTAAGATTAAATTTCACAAAAAAAAACTTTTTTTTGTTAATTCTTTATGAATCAATTCAATTTGTTTTTATGCTTACTGAATTAAATAAATACAATATAAAAATAAATAAAAAAAAATAAAAAATTAAAATAAAAAAATAAAATGTCTGTAAATAAAATTGAGACCATTGGTTATGGTTGAATTTTTGTTGTTGAAATAATTTTGGTTGTTATTGTGATTGATGTCTCATTTTTCCATTTTTGTCAATTCTGCTTTCTATTTTAATTTTTCTTTAAATGGTTTGTGACTCAGATATTATAAATAATTTCAATTTCAAAAAATTAAATAAAAATATGCGAATTGTTAGCATGTGTACGTGTCTCAAAAATAATTCTTTAGAACTAGATAATTTCATGAGCAAGTAAGATTAATCGCTTAAATTAAAGTATTACATTATCGATACAAAAGAAAGTATATATTGTCAAAGCATTCAGATTTTCTATTTTGAAAAACCAAAAAGCAAATTTAAAAAACACTCTTAATTTTCATTTTAAAACTCTAAAGGAATCAAAATTAAACTTAAGAATACGAAGGATGAAAAATTATGCAAATATTACATTCTTTGAATGCAAGTTCGAATTTTTGAAATATACCTCTATCTTTCGTTGTAGACATTAAATAATTGGAAATTGGTTAAGTCATCTTTCTCAGTAACTAACTATAATTATTACTATTTTTAATAGTTATTTTATTAATATTTATCAAAATATTTCAAACGTTTCCATTCCAGAAATAATATTATGTATTTAAAACCCAATTTACAAAATATTTAATTAATACTTATACTACCTTCATTTAAAAATAGGTTAAAAATAAAAAGTTATCACTACCACTAGTAATCATAGAGATTTGTAGTGATTACTTATACTATAAATCATTAGACACATTTTATAAAAATTACTGAATTCAGTCGAAATTTGTAAATTGAGTCACAGTGAAAATTGTTCTTCTTAATAGTAGTAAAAATTAAGTAAATTTCGATTACTTTTATTTCAAATAATTGCGACAATACCGATAATTACCAAAACGAAATTTTTTAAATTATTCAATTTATTTACTACATATATAAACTTGCCAGTAAAATAGATTAGATTAGATATATTTTCGGATTAAAAACCATAATAACGTACTCGAAGTACATACTAAGTAATAAAGTATTACATGGAAAAACGTACGTTCTATTTGGAAAAGATTCGTTACAAGCTATAAGCACATAATATTATATTCAACTCGGGAAAGAATGTTCTTAAATCAAATTCTTGTGTCGATTTTGAATATCATATTTTCAAGGATTATTTTAGCTGTAAGAGGGACATATACAGCTGTGTCTGCCGTACATCTTCGCTCTAAATTTAAGTTAAATTACATAATATGTATATTTCCAACAAAAAAAAATCAATAAACTTAGAATTTCTTAGAAAAAAATAAAACAAAAACAAGAAGCTTAATAAAAATTTAAATTTTTTTTTACACGCAACTTAACTTGATAACAATTGACATCAGCGCTTTATTACTCCAGTCAAAATTTTACTAAATGAAAACATCAATTTATTTTCAATAAAAATTTTTTGAAATGAATTTCAAAAATCCAAAATAATACAAAAAAAAAAATTAAATTACACAAAAGAAATGAAAAACCTTAAATTCTTTAATCAAAATTAAGTAATCATTTTGTGTGTATTTGTGTATATTTCAGTAAAGAAACAGAATAACAAAAATCAAATTGAGAATCTCATTTCCACGTTATTTATTGTAATTTTCTTTTCAATTCAGTTCAATTTAATTTCAACTGAGTAAACCATAAAAATAAAATTAGCCATTCACAAAAAATTAATAATAGACATTTTATAATAATTAGATTAAAAAAAAAAAATTTTTTTTTTATCTAGTCCCAATATTAAATGTTATGTTATGGATCTCGAATTATGAATCATTCAGCAGTAGCGTTAAATACTTTTTTTAAATATTTTTTTTTTTTTAAATTTTAGATTTTAATTACAGGAAATGATTAACAGGTCAAAAATAAAAAACAAAAAAAAAACAAATTTATGTAAAAACGATAATTTAAAGAGTATAGTAATTAATAAGAATAGGAAAAGTTAATAACTTTTTATAAAATAAACAAAAAACAAAAGGGTTTAAAAAAATGTTTTTTTTCTTGTTATTTTTGTTTTTAATAAAATATTAATGAATGGTAAATAACTGGAAATATAGAAATTACAGTTTTATGGTTACAGGTTTAAAAAGTTATTTTTTTTTTTTAATTTATGATAATACTTAATTATAATTCATTTATTGATAATTATTTAAATTATTTGAAAGGTAGGGTTCGATTATTTAAATGTTAATATTATTTTAAAAACCACTTTGTAAAATTCTCAGCTTATATACTTGGAATAAATATGTTTTTAGATATTATTTGTTTTTTTTTAAAGAATTCAAGAAATAAAGTAAGATACCCTATTCTTGTATATTTTGACAGGTTTTTGACAGAATAAACACACGATTTATTAAAATTAAAGATGCTACTGTACCCTTTAGTAAGCGTATTAAAATTGTTTAATAAATTTTAAAACTACATAATTAAAATTTGAATTTATGAAATTTTAAATAGTAAAATAATAAAAAGAAAATAAGTCTGGCGTAGAGGTAAAAACAATATTAGTGACTTGTTTAAATAGTCGCAGAAAAGATTTTAAAAATATAAAAAATCGATTAATTTCCAAAATAAAAACAGCATGAGAGAACACTAATTGCTAAATTCGAAAACAGGTCGTAAAAATTGAATAAGAATTTCTGGGATAACAAAGTTCAGCTTCTAATATATTTCTCGGTTTTTACAAGTACGAAAAAAAATTAAATCAATCAAACTTGTTTTACTTTTCCATTTTTTATTTTCAGCATTCGTTTTTTTTTTTAAATAATTTTGTACTTGTAATTTAATATTGCAGTAATACAACAAACTACAAGGACAACATTTATAGAAAACACATATAAAAAGGAAAATAAACATTTTAAAAAAACCAATAATTTTATAGAACTGAAGTATCTAAAGGTCTCTAAAAGCAATTGATATGAGATATGCCAAAACGCTACGCTCCCAATAGAGACACATTTAAAAATAAATTACATTAAAACTCTGCGTCGATATGTACTCGTAAGCAGGATCCAAACTTGCCATCTTCTAGTTTATAATAAGCAAAATGAATCATTTATATGGTTATTATATATAGTTAGTTATACATATATAAAAATAATAATATAGTAAAAATTACGATGTCGACTTTACAAGATACATTTTTTTATCGTTTAAATAGACAAATATAAATAAATGTTCGATAAAAATTTTCAAACCAAAAATTATATTTTTAATAAATTTTCTTACAATTAATTAATCGATGGATCTATTTTGGCAGATTTTTATTGTTGTTTGTTTTACGGTTATGAATTGCTCCCATTTTGCTTTAATGATATTTACCTGAAAATAATATTATCGATGAATCTAAAAGTGCTATTAAATTAAAGATATTTAATAAAAATCCATTAATTTTTTTTGTCTTCTGTCTTGGGGTATTGATTTTGGATTTTATCTGATAACATTTTTATGGCATTTTAATATATATAAATCTATACATATATATATATATATATATGTATAATATGAATTTGTAAAAATTTAATACAAAATGGCTTGTATGATTTTGATCTAGAAATATTAAATTCTATGAATACATTAGAAATCAAATTTTCTTACTATACAATTTTTATCATGATCTATTTTAACTTATTTTTTTAGAGAGTTGATTCTAAAAATTACAAAACAAAACATAAATAAAGGAAACAGAGTTTACATTATAAAGGCGTCAGTCAATTCATTTATTATAAAGATTTTAATCATTAATGTATTTTTTTGTTTATATGCATACATGTATATATATACTTAGTTACACTAAGCTTATCACCAATATTCATCAGTCAGCTATATTGCTACCGTGCGCTACTGTTACTTTATATTTTATTTTGATTTCATAAAAAACGAAATATATTGACTCGAATTGAATTCAGATTATTATTAAAAATTAATTCAATCTAAAAAAAAACAAAAAAAATATTTTTCTTGATTTTAAATTTTCTCTTAACTATATACAAGTGTACAATGAGAAAAAAATAGCATTCAATTCAAAATGCTGACACATGAAATTTATCTAAAAAATAACAAATAAATTTTATTGTTAGTTATATGAAATCAGTACAGAATATTAAAAAAACAAAAAATAAACAACATCAAAAAAATGCAATGTAGACTAAAAAAACAATAAAAAATAAAAAAAAATAAACATAAAAAATTGTTTACCAGAATTTCGATATTATTGTAATTATTATTATGAGCATCGAAGAATATAAAGGATACACAATTATATTAATTAACAAAATCAGTTATTTTAGTGGAGAAAAGACAGAGATAATAAAAAAAATATTATGTATGTAATGTACACTGCTGTCCACTGAATTGGATTCAATTCAAATGAAAAATGTATTGATCACAACTATTGATATGAGAGGAAACTTTGTAATAATGAAAGAGCATATAACTCATGGCGCACAGATGTTCTTATCAATTTTCAGAATTGATTGAACAAATTCTAAGAGAATTCATTAACCATAGCTATAATTATCAGTGTGGACAATTTAATTATTTTGTAACTTAGTTATGTGTTTTACTATTTAGCTGTTATATACCTTTTTCAGTAAAAAAATTTCTTTACCAGATTAAGCTAATCTGTTTGATTAATTCAAGTTCATTTATGGCAATGTATCGATAAACTATCTGTGCAAACTGAAATCAATAATAAACCAATGATGATAATTGACTAAATTTTTAATATTTTTCGTAACTGATTCTAATGTAGTGAACAGAAGTGTATTATATTTTTGTGTTTATATTTTGCCATTTAATGAAGCTTTGTTGATAAAAAATATTTATTTTCTTTATGAATTTTTAACGGCTTTTTTCCATATAATTATTTAGATAAGCGGAATTTTATTTTTTTCTCAGTACTTAAATATTTTTTAGTGTCGAGTTGTTAAAATAAACACTCCAGTTATTTATTAAGAATATAGGATTGAGTTCTGAATAGTTTTTATTTTTATAAATTTTATAAAAAATATTACGTCATATACGTCATAGAAAGATATTTAATCCTAGATTTCTTTTAAGCTGTTAAATATTTGTTATTATACAAGAAATCTTTTGAATTATATAAATAAGCTTATATATTTACAAATTGAAATAATCATATAGTGCGTTGTCATGAACAGATTTTTTGCATTTATAATATGACAGAGTGCTTTTTTAAACCAATTCAGGAAAATTGAAGGATGAAATTTATTTCAAATTTTTTGCTAAAAATCAAGGAAACAAGCATTGAAGTTTTCAACTATCCACTTAGATATAAAGATAATTTCGTATTTAACATTACATAAATCAATTACATCTTATAGTGAAGTAGTAATATGAAAAAAAAACTAATAGCGATTCTAGACTGTCCGAACGAATTAGTTAATCATATTAGTATTTCAAGTCAATTTATGAAGATTTTTTACATTAACATCCTTAGTAGGTGTTAGATTTCTTCACAATATTCATCTAATTTTGTCTTGCGGTTTTAAAATACATTTGAAATACATAAAGGGAAATATGAGAAACTACTCAATTAATCAATTACTTACTTACTTACTTAGGTGGCCAACAGACCATGTAGGTCCTGGGCCTGGCTCATAAACATTCTCCATTTTTGCCGGTCACGGGTGGATTCTCTCCAGTTGAAGATTCGAAATTGCTTTAAATCCGCCGATATTTCGTCTCTCTTGTTTGGTCTGCCCCGAAAACTACTCAACTATTGCGACTAAAAAGTTCTTTGAAACATAAAAAATAATCTAAAAGTAGTTATATGAAATAGGTATACGATAAGCAGACTTACTTGTCGTATTCTTTGTGTGCAATTTCATTAAAATAAAACTATGTTAACTCACTTCAATTGACTTCAAAATAATTGCAGAAATTGATGTCATATTTTAAATTAATTTGAGCTGAAATTCTAATTCATAACTGAACCTCCTTTGAAACAAACTGTCCTATTTTCACTTAGAAATAAAGAACGAATTTCAAATATTGTTGATATTCATTTACATACGAATTTTAAGTTATTATTACCATTCAATATGGTACACCTGAAATTTCTATTCAACCTGATAAGAAATTTATCCTACAAAATCAAAACCCCCATTAATCAGTCTTTTGAGACAAATTACCAAATTAGAAAATTACCTTTAATTTGCATAAAGGGTTGCTTTTTCTAACCCATCCTTTAATTATACTAAAAAATCAAAACAAAAAAATAAATCTACTGAAGTTGAATAAGGTTACCCCTTCAAATTAAATACCAGAAGAAAACAAAACCATGAAATAGTATGATATGAGTAACAATAAAAATTTACTAAATAATTATAAGATATACATAATATAATAATGTAAAATGTATGAGAACGTTAAGTAATTTTGATTTATCCCCAAAAGGGTAATTTTTCATATGCACCATTTACCATTGACTTGCCGATTAAATGGATGATGATATAGGTTTTCTAATAATTATTGGTTTTAAACGTAGAATTTAAAAATAAAAATATTTCAGATGAAAATTTAATTTACACCAAAATGTTTGATTGCAAATTGAATTAGTTTGATCATGTTTGATTAAAGGAGAGGTATATAGTAGTTATATATATGTAAGTTATTGAAAAACATCTAAAAATATAAAATACTTAAGTTTTCAAAACGACTTAGATATTATGAAAAAATCCTGCAAATCAAGTAAATATTTTTTTTATAAAACCATTTTACCATTTTACAAATAAAATAAACAATACTAATGACACAAAAAAAATTAAAATCCTAAAATCAAGTATAAAAAAGTATAATTTTTGATGCAAAAATCCAGATTTTTAAAAATTTTAAAATCGAAAATCCGGAAGTAAATAACAATCGGAACCGGTAAATAACGTGATTGTTTATGAAAAACCAGGGAGACTAATCAAAATTATTATTTTATCTTCTACGTAAGTTTCCCTCCATATATAAAATTAATTTTAAAACATTTTTCTTTTTTATAACACTGAATATAAAATTTACCAAAAATATATATATATACAACAAATTTATAGAACGGATTTATTACATTTATCATAAAAATCGAGATGATATCGATATTTTAATCATTACTGTTCTGCAAGTTCATCAGTGGTGCTTGGGATAAGGGGTAGAAGCAAAACTTTATTATTATTTATATTTATTTAAACTGTTGTGATGCTAAAAATGATACCATTACTGATTATTTTACAGGTTAATCTGTACAACAATTTTTAAAGAAAATTAATTTTATTAATTTTTTTTCTCTGTTTGAGCTCTGAATAGTTGTAATAACACTTCCAATAAAAGATGTTGCATAATAAAGAATGATAATATAACTTTACACTATTGGCAATGGCTCAATCTTATTATTTTTGTGCGATCCAAATTCGAGTGTCCGCGACCTTCATATAGAAAATAACATCTTAGATGAGTAGGCAATGCTCAAAGAATTCTATATTACAGATTGTCTGAGAGATTGTCAATAGACGAATCTAGATTGCAAAAACAAAAGCATGAGTCAAAAATCCAAGAAAAATAATATTGTAACGAACTGTATAAGTAAAACGTTATAATTTTATTCGAATAAGACATTAAAAATCTATAATTGAGAAGCAATCACAGAGTTATAAGTATAAAAGATACAAACAAACGAATTAAAAAATCAAAGAGTAAATAAAGTCAGTAGATTTGCCATAGAAGAAATAAAAATAATAACCATCGTTCAAATTTAAATTAAAAAAAAAATCCAAGAAACACGGAAGTTTCGGGAATTTTTAAAAAATGTTATGTTATATTAAAATACCTAAACGGAATCGATCAATAAATTCAATAAAAAAATCTTGTCATTTAATTTTTAAGCCAAAGAGTGTTACAAGAAAATATCAAAACAATTCTTTCAAGACAAATCTTAAGACTTTCCAAAAGCCTTGTAAAAAAATCAAATGAAAATTGAAAATATTTATTTGAGACTTCATTATGTAACTGCAATGAATTTGAGAACATTTTTTTTTCTTTTTTCATTTTCATTTCTTAATTCAAAATAGAAGTGGAAAAATGAAACAAAGAAGCAAAAAATAAGAAAAAAAAAATCATTGTTTTGTTCTTCAAAATCTGTTCCCTAATTTTTCCTATAGTAACCCAAACAAAAAAATAAAAAAACACGAAAAAGGTAGATTGTATCTAATTTAACATAATAATAAATAAATGTAAGTAAGAAGTATCTTCTCTTACTTAACTAAAATAGAAAAAAAAAGTTTTTAAAAATTATATGCATTCCTTCTAAGGTATGTAGGTCCATTACTACAAAGTTAAGAGCTGTGTAGTTGTAAGAAAAAATATTACAACAAATTTTTGAAATGCCCAACACAATTAAATCTCGATTTTTAATTTACCATTTTAAGCTGGGTAGGGAACTTTTAAAGTTACATATTTTTGTTTTTTTCTTTTTAATATCATATTGAAAAAACGACGTTTGACTGAGACGCGAGAAAGATTGATGAAATCATTTTGGATTAATGATTATTAGGTGGTAGAATAACAGCGGCATTTACTATTTTTTTTATTTTTTTTTTTTGTGTTGTTTTTAACCTCTAAAATAAAAGACAAAAAAAAAATAAATAAAGAACCTTATTCAATAGTAATGAAACTTGACACGAGGTTTCAAAATTTAGTTTTGAACAATTTATTTTTAGATTTAAATAAAGAGAATAGGACAAAAGGGCTAGAAAGTTAAATGAAAAATAAAAACAAAAATAAAAGCTTTTATGGAAATGAAATTTTAATATTTGTTGTAAAAAATTAAAGCATTAAATTTATAAAGGGAATTTCGTTAAAAAAAAAAACTGAACATAACAAAGAAGAGAAATTAACCTGAAAATGTCAAACTTACGTCAAAATCTGTTTAATGAAGATGTAAATAAAGTAAGGAAAAAAAACTGGGAGGTTTTATTGGGTGGAAACATTCTAATTTTTTGGTATTTTTAATTGGTATTTTCTGTTCAAAATATGATTACTAATTTAACTATTTTTTTATTTTTAAATTTGTTTTTTGGGTGAAATTATTTCTTTTTTTTTGTGTATTTACTAAAAATTTAAAAAAAAAATCCTAATTAAACTATTAGAACTGGAACTAATTTCGAAATTACTGAAACCAAATTTTCCGTTTTATTTTTATAGCGAAAGAGAAAATAATTTGTATGTACCTATTTCTTAAAAAATTTATTATTCGAAAAATTATTATTGTAATTCATTGTCTTTATTTAAATTTTAGATTCAAAAATTAGATTCAAAGTAAATTAAGTTGAAATTTTAAAGTAAAGCATCTGAAAATTGACAAAAAGAGTTAGTTGGTAAAAATTTTTATTTCTCATTATTATTTTAAATATTCAAAATTGTAATTGTAATTTCAATGGAAATTAAAAATTTAAAAGAATTGCTAAATTTATTGTTAACTAATGATAACAAAACTCTAAAAGAAGAACATTTAAAATATTATATAACTTAAGAAAACCTTTCGAAATACCTTTTATTTCAAATAGTTATCAACATTTCTATAACAATGCTCTCAATTATAAAATAAGTGTAATATATATAAAGTGTAAAACTAATATAGTATTGAGTACTGTATACGACTCTCTCTCTAATTATTGTAAGCCATTATTATCCTGTTTTCAACATGGATTCCTTAAAGGGAAATCCACTACTACTAATCTAACCGAATTAGTCTCTTTTAGTCTCAACTCCATGGAAAAGGGGCTAGACGTGGATTCGATTGCTACCGACTTTAGTCAGGCTTTCGCTAAATTGTCCCATAGTGTCATTTTATTTAAACTTCGTGCTCTAGGATTTCCACCTCTCATTATAGATTGGATGAGTTGATACTTATGCAACAGAGTGTATTACGTCCGTTTTAGGTCTAATATTTCAGATCCCTTCACTGCTAAATCGGGTGTCCCACAAGGTAGCCACTTAGGCCCTCTGATCTTTATCTTAACCACAAACGATGTACATAATATTATAAAAAATTCTCACATTCTAGTGTACGCTGACGATATGAAAATATTTAAACAAATCTCATCTCCGCGTGAATCTCATCTTCTTCAGAGTGACGTTAATAATTTCGCTATTTGGTGTTGTAATAAT
Organism: Argyra leucocephala; assembly: GCA_963942445.1. Classification (NCBI taxonomy): domain Eukaryota; kingdom Metazoa; phylum Arthropoda; class Insecta; order Diptera; family Dolichopodidae; genus Argyra; species Argyra leucocephala. The sequence continues at coordinate 99,595,285 of OZ012679.1, read as the reverse complement.
AACCTAGCACTTAACGCTAGCAAATGCCAAAGCATCACCTTTTCCCGTAAAACGGCAATATCAGCGCGTTATTATAGTATTAACGACGTTATTATCTCTAATGTCACATCCACTAAAGACTTAGGTATTCTTTTAGACACCGAGCTAAATTTCAGATCTCATGTAAATAATATTGTCAGTAGAGCTAATTCAGCTCTTGGGTTTATCAAAAGATGGTCAAAAGAATTTTCCGACCCATATGTCACCAGAGCTTTATATTTGACTATGGTAAGACCATTACTTGAATACGCGTCTCAGGTATGGTCACCTTTTCATCAAGTTCACATAGACAGGATTGAATCTGTTCAACGTAGATTCGTTCGTTTCGCTCTTCGTGGTCTTTCATGGACATACCCATATAACTTACCCCCTTACAGAGACCGCCTTAAACTTCTAGGTTTGCAAAGTCTCTTTAATCGTCGTGAAGTGGCTGATATTATATTTGTACACCAAATTTTCTCAGGTGCAGTGGACTCGGTTGGTATTTTAGAACACATTAACTTCAATATCAACTTTCGTTCTCTTAGGCATTCTGCCCTCTTTCGCTTAAAGTTTCATCGCACGGATTATGGAAAGAATGAGCCAATTACAAGAATGTTGCGTAACGTAAACAATAACTCTAATTTCTTCGATTTTCACATTAGTAAGTCCAAACTAAAGAATCTGCTTTATTCAAACAGGTAATAAGTTTTTGAAGGACATGTAATACATGTAGTATACGTAGTTGTTCACGTTGAATCAGTAGTACTTCATACTTTTAACATGTATAAATTATGTTAATTTTTATTATTATTCTTTTTATTTTTGTGTCTTTGACTAATTTCGTTTTGCATGTGTTGTATTTTTATATAAGTATGGATATATATTTTTATTATTTTTTTCTTTTTTTTTAATTTCTTTAGTTTATACCTAAATAAATTGACTAATGCTTCTTCGGCATAATTTAAAATCGCTAAATTTTGATTTAGCTTATCTTGACATGTTTCTTGGCATGTTTGAAATCTTTCTATACTTTTAATACGAAAAGTTTTATTCTTCCAAGCACTGTGATGACTTGGTATACGACACTCCTAGTCATATGCTAAATGATAATAATAATGAGAATGGTGACTCCACGCGTGCGAGGCACGGGAGGGATAATTGGTCGTTGGGACATTATTATTATTTACTTATTTATTAAATAGTGGATCTGTATATATGTATTTATTGTACCACCTACAGGACAAGTACCCTTGCGGATTGTAGGATTTATACTTTGTTTGGTAAAATTTTAAAGAAAGAATATAAACTAAATAAGTAATAGCATATTTAAAATATATAAGTAAGTATATAGTAAAAAACCTAAACTTACATTATTATTTTTTATTTCTAAGTATTGTTTTATGATAGTATATTTCTGTATTTTTATGCAAATTTTATAAAATTCGTAAAGGTTAACAGATCTTAAGTATAAAATTTAAATAAATTTAAATAAATTAATTTCAACTATTCGGTTTGACACCTTATTAAATTAAAAAAAAAATATTTCCATTTTTAATTTAAAAATTTTTAAAAATACATAAGAGTTCCAATGTTCTATATAAATACATACATTTACCAGAATTAAGTGAGAATTTTGAATTAAGGTTGTTATTTATATCCACATTTGATATTATCCGATGATATTAAGATATTAAAATATATAAGAATTATTTTATTCTAAGCATTAGAACAAATTTAAATGAACCTCAAATTGAAAATTTCTTGCTTCATTCAGTGACATTTGATTCACTAACATCAATACAATTTTTAACACTAAATATGTACATTTAATTTTACCGGTACATATTTTCTGATTTTAAAATATTGAATTGTGGTACTTAATTTAGTATAGTAGCATTTTTTACTTTAATTGCATTTATTGGTCATACTTGAATGATTCATATAAAAATTTCTAAAACGTATATTTAAAATAATAATTTATTATGAAAGGAAATGTAGATGTATATAAAATCATAATTTCTTTACTGCAAAAAATTCCTGAATGAAAAATAAACAGAATTTTCTTTAATGTAAAATATCTAAATCATCCTATCCGAATAACAATGTTAAAATCACTTTATTAACTCACATTTTTTTTGTTTTTAATTAAGTTAGACTAATTCCATTTCCTGTATTAATTTCTGAAATTCTTCTAACTATATCTACTACTATAGATTAAAAATTGATCTTGATTATATAACTGGAATTCAATTTAAATGTAATACATTATCAAAAAAAAAATATTTTAACATAGCTTTTATTGATTGAAATATTTTTCATTTTTAAAATCGAAACAAAAAAAAATTTCTATAATTGAGAATGCAGGAAAAATAAATTATAATGAGTTGAATATTGTGATGAATGAACAAGTATCGGTTAAATCTCAAATGATCATGTCAAGATATAATAAGAATACTTTTTTTTATATGAACATAATGTCCATTAGAATATTTTCAATATTAAGACCAAAACTTAAATAATTAATTAAAATCTCAATAAAACTGTCAATTAAGTGGTGTATATACTTCTTTAAAAAAAAGCAACAAAATAGAAAGGCCATTTTCTCTAGATCATTCATCATTTTTTTAATAAATTTTTTTTTTCTTTTTGAAAGTGCTTTGATTGGGTTTTTTGTTGTTGTTGTTTTTTAATTTCTTAATACGGCTAACTAATCCAGTATGTACCGGGTGTTCCAGAGCATGCGTATCAGCTTTTTAAGAGGGGAAGGAGCCGTTATTTTATAATTTAGAAAAAAGTTTGTTAACTAAATCGAAGGTGCTCTATCGATTGGTAATATTTTCAACTTTCGGAAAGGACCACTAACCGGTTTTTTAAGATCAAAAATAGCCGAAATTGGCCGAAATCGAGATTTTCAAATGGAAAGCGGTACTTTTTAATGCAAATTCGGATTCTACATCAAAAAATAAGAAACTTTTGTAAAGTAATTTTTTTTTTTTTTTTTTTGTTTAAACTTTGTAGGAACCCAAAACTGAGATAAAAAATATGATAACATGAAAATCAAATTAATTTACAAAAATTATTATCATTAATTTTAGTTTACCAAAGGAAAAGATTGAGCATTTTTGTTTTATTGTTATTAATTTTGAAGAAAAATACTAAGAAAACAAAAAAAAAACATTTAACATAATTTTCTTATTTTTTGTCGTAGAATCTGAATTTGCATTAAAAAATACCCCTTCCCATTTGAGAATCTCAATTTCGGCCAATTTCGGCAATTTTTGATCTTAAAAAACCGATTAGCGGTCCTTTCCGAAAGTTGAAAATATTACCAATCGATAGAGCACCCTCGATTTAGTTAACAAACTTTTTACTAAATTTTAAAATAACGGCTCCTTCTCCTCTTAAAAAGCTGATACGCATGCTCTGGAACACCCGGTATATGTGATATAATGATCTATATAAATTTTCTTCAAAAAAGAAACCATTAAATTAATTACTTATAAATGCGCCCTTTTTGTTCATTCTTGGTTTAAAATTAACACTTCAAATTACAAGGAAGAGTTGGAAGGGTATAAAGCAACACGTACACGACGAATGATAAGGAAATTGAAAATTAACGAATTCATTTTCTTCCGTTCAAACTTTGGTGTTATTGATTGTTTGAAATCGAAAATTTTATATAACTATCAGATAAGTGTTACCGTTTTTTTTTTATAACGATAGGTGAATTAGTATATATATATAGAATTTTCAAACTTGATAACACCGTTGATTACTCTATAATTGTATAGGTTGTCAATATATAAGAATTAATGTTTTAGATTATTTGTATTAATGTGGCCAATCTATACAATGAGAGTAATCTAGGGTGCTTATATTAACATTCATTATGCAGTGAGTGACTAACATTTAGTTACTGAAAAGTATGTTACCAATTATTTCAAGTAGTCAATGTGAAAATTATTCAAATTAGTCTGACCTATAATAATATGTTTCCTGTACATAATATTTTGACCAATAGAATTGTTTAGAAATGTAGAGGCATAATATTTGAGAGGTACATTTAATATTGTGGAGGCATATTTAATCAGTGTGAGAATGACATTACAATTTTCATAGAAATGTAATGTGAGGCCAAAATTAATTTCAATAAGCACATTTTTTGAAATATTCATATAAGTAGTGACATAAATAAAATTGTACTTTAAACACACCTTTCTCGTAGTGCTCCTCTAAGTCGTAGGGCTATAGTTTTTAATCACCACTTGATAGGTTTTGTGCAGCAACTTAATAATGAAACAATTGAAGATTGAAAACCCTGTAGACAATTCACTTGATAACACTGCTTTATAATAATAATTTTTTTTAAAAATTGGTTTCGATATAAAAATATGCATATGTAAATAAAAAACGGTAACACTTGTATAATTTTATTTTACTTTTTTTCAATACAACTATTTTTCAATGTTTATTATTTTGAAGTTTGAATATTTGTTTTGTATTGTCTGACTGAGAGTCGAAAACTCCTTAGAATAATAGAAAAGAAAATAAAGGGCATTGAACATAAAATGAAAACGTTTTTATTTTATTTTTTTGATACAATTCTTTTTAATTTCTATCTTGACATGAAAAAAAAAGAAGGAAAATAGAAAATGAAATGAAATAATAAACACTTTTTCTTTATTCTTTTGATTTTTTATTATTATTTTTTTTTTTTGGTTCACTTTGTACACAACTCTTCTTTTTCTTTGTAACAAGTGAATATTCAAATTGTGAGAGTAAAAAAATATAATAAATACAAGTGAAGTGAAAAGTGCACATTTATTATATTTTTAAAGCCTGCTGAATAATAATGGTGCTAATAAAAAATTAACACATGTATGTAGCTATATATACTATATAAGTGTACATTATTTGACTGCTTTTATATTATGCAGTTCAATAAGAGCAGTTTTTTATTTTAATAATTTTTGTAATTTTTTAATTCAAAATTGCATTTTCAGAGATATGAGAAACAGTTGAGCAAAATTAACAGAAAACAAAATTTATAAAAAATATGTTTAAAAAATTTATTTTTTATATTGACGAATGCACTCATAACTCATAATTTAATAAAATGTTGTGGTAGATATTTCGAAATAAAAAACATGATGAAGAAAACCAATTTAAAAAATTTTTTTTTTAAAGTATATATAATTTATCATCTTAGATTTTGCTTTATATAATATTACATACATACATATATAACCATTATTGTATTTCTATTCAATCAAAAATTCATAAAATCTCATCCGTATTTAGCTGTTTCAATTATACGGATTTTATACAATATAATATATTAGACAAGATTTAAGTAAAAATCTTAAAGTTATAATGACCTTAATAAAGCTTTTAAAATGTTTTTATTTATGTGTAGAAAAGATATGTATGTATGTACATATGTAGATGACAAGTCCTTCAGATTTTCAAAGAAAATCAGTAAATGAATAAATATTTTTCATTTGATTTAAATTTTTCTTCTTTTAATGAATGCATTTAATATACTTCATGAACAAGTGCAATAGTGATGTATAAATATTAAAGTTTTTTTTTTTTTTTTTTTTTGTTAATTGAATTGTTTTTTGAGGTTTTTAAAGTAAAAAATATTTTTTATACTTGAACTTTAAACGGCAGTCTAGTGATTCATTTTACATATACCAAAAAATAAAAAATAACATAGAAGAAATCTCGACTAGACAATTTTGAACATTGAACTAAATAATTTTAGTTTAGTTTTGTTAATAGAAATTAATTAATATTGTAAGAATTGAAATGTGTATAATGAAATTTTTTCCCCATATCTGATATGATCATGATATCTTGAGTTTTTATAAATCGTATAAAAGTTGAATACTAACTAAGTTATAGAAATTCAAAATCATATATTTACTGTATTATTCCTTACAAGATGAAGTGGATGAAGCAGATTGGATAAGAATTTATTCGATACGCTTCCGCTTTTTTAACCATACAAGCACTTTTTACATCTGGTTGTTGCAAAAGGCGTGTATATTCAAAATGAACAAAGATGACTCTTAACTATCATAATCGAACCTGCTTGTCATATATTAGATTTTAGGGTTTTATCACATGACTATATCTAAGCAAATTCAGACTAATTAACAAACTGATAGTGTTTTTTGTTATTTTTTATAAATAGAAGATATAATTGAGCTTTCCCAGTTGTAGTATAAACGTCGAATTTTGGTTATACATCGAGTGGAGCATCGAGATAACACAACCAGTTAGTGTTATTTTAATTTTTTAAATTTATTTATTTAAAAAGATTTTTTGATACGAAATCTAAAAATTACCATTGAAATAATTAACTGTCTTCTTTTTAACGAAAGTTTATATATAAATTCGATTTTCATAAAAATTTTCCAAAAATCGAAACTTTAAAGTATATTACTTCTTTAACAATATTTTCGTTATTAAGTTTAATTAAACTTTTATAATTATATTAATTATTTGTATTTGAACACGCTTTCGATTATGTGTTATCATTTCCACCTAAAAAAAAAAAAAATTTTTACATTTTAATCAGAGAAAGTTATATTTAAGGTAAGTATAACTATTTACATATATACATTTGTATATGCATATGTATATAACATCAAACATAATAATTTTCTTTTTAGACTCTAATACTTATATCCTTTCTATGCTCCATTTTTAGAAATAGAATTCCGTAAAAAGTAATATTTCAACAAAAACTTCCATTTCTAAAATTAAGGGAGTTACCAAGCTATAACTATATATACATATATTATGTATATAGTATTTATGCCCTGGATACCATTTTATTTCGTTATTCTGATACAAAATTATAAAGTTTTATCTCATCCTTATTAACTTAATATCGATTTTATTTCCATTAAAAAACAATGTTTGTTTTACAGTTACAATCCCTTAAATAAGCACACTACACATCCCAAAGACTTTATTATTGTTTTGTAATTTTTTTTTTTGTATATTTCGCAGTTTCAACTATTTTATTTAATTTTCAAATTATTTGTAATAATATATTATTTATTTGTAACCTTCATTTTTCTTCTGCACATACTTAAATGTTTGATACTGTATATTGTATAAATAAAACAAGGAAGAAAAATTTAAGGATGTCATTTGACTTTCAATTTCATCTTTTCAGAAATTTTCCGTATTAAATTACAAGTCTGATTTCCAGAAATGACTAATATTGTTATTAAATGTATATCGTACTAGTATAATGTAGGTATATATTTACGTATACTATATAATATATATGTACATATTTATTATATTATAGGGAAGGAATTTGACATATGAAATAAAAGAAGGTGTAATTTTTTATTTTTTCCAATCTTCTTTCGACATACTACGGCGGAAAACTTAAATTAAGGTTTGTTTGTGTATATGAGGAATAAATGTGTAAATTTATAAGACATCATTGCAATATACATATACATATGTCTGTATGGAGTCGTGGAGTTGTGTAAATTTATCAAAATATCTTTAATTTGAAATGAAGGGATATTTTTCATTTTTTTTTTTTTGTTTCTATACTCTAGGATTCTCTTTTTACATCAGGTTAAAGTTTCATTCTAAAGAATAAAAACATATTACAAGATTTAGATTACATATTATTATAAGTTGAATAGAAAAGTTAAGCGTTATTTACGGAAGTTCGATGAACTAAAAAATGAAAAATTAAACGAACAAAATAATAAAATTAGGATATAACATGTGTCTAAAGAAATCATGAAAGTTTGTTAGTTTTTATTGTTATTTAATTAATTTTATATTCGTGATGAAAAATAAAGGTGAATTTTCGTTTTTTGTGTGTTTTTTGAAATTTTATTGAAATCAATACTTAACTTAAATTAACATTCATTTTAAGAAATAAAAAATTCTTTTTGAAATAATTCGTTTTGGTATTAGAATCAAGAATGATGGAATAGTAAAAAAAAAAAATGTATATTTTTTTAATTATTTTGGGTTCAAATAAAACTGTCCTGAGTCATTATAAAGTATTAAGAATGACTGTAGTCGGTAAAGGAAGAAAATATAATATACATACTCTCACATAATTGGTTTAATTGACACAGTTCCATTTTCAGTTCCGCGTTAGTTATATAACATTGTACGCTGTTATTAAATAATAATGATGTAAAAAATAGATCTAAAAATAACTATTGAAATATTTAGGTAGAATCACCTTTTCGTGCTTAATTAAGTACGGTACTGCAATTTTACACTACAATCTACAAATATTTCGAGTATTTATTTTAACAAATTACTGGCTTATCAACTCATTAAATGTGGAAAACTACTGCTATTGTCAGGAACTAAGCCTTCTTAAATAGAATAGTTTCATTTTTAATTTGAAAAAAGAAGAACTTCTTGTAAACATCATATTTTTAATATTAATTTGTGGATTTAGGGGTATATACATTAAAATGAAGGTCTTAGCTTTAAGTCGACTTAGGTGAACGTAAAACGTATTTTTTTACACAATTATTCAAGTGGTCACAACTTAAATAATTAGATATTATACTCACTCACTTCTTCTCATACGAAACATTGAATAATATTTCAAAATGAAAAATAATTTTTAATATACCTAATGCAGCAATTGACAAGATTATCGGAACTGGGTAACATAGTAAATTTAATTTGAAGTTTGTTGATAAGTAATACGTTTTATATATATATCGTAGATTGAAAAAGAGAATACGTTGCAACTGTGTTGGATTAAAATATCTTGCAAAAAACCGTTTATGGGTCTTTGTTGAAAATTATTATTTTTTTTAAATCAAACAGAAAAATATTTTAAGTAAGAACTCCAAAATTATTAATCAATGATTTCAGAAAAATTAATGGTTATAGCCATATTTGCCTAATTTTATTCGTCAATGATAGATAATGAGAAAAATGTTCACTATTTTGCAGTGAATTAACTTGTACTTAAGGTACACTATGCTTAAAATGGGTTGAGTGCAGTCTGAGATTTTCTTGAAATTCGAAACAAAAAAATTGCAAATCAGCAATGGCTTATAACTGCCGAACAATGAAGTTTCTTTCAGTTTTACATTATCAAAATACTTATAGTTAAGAATTTTCTGATTTATCGGAATCTTTTTATTGTTTGCTAATGAATAATTTTAACTGCTCAACTGGCAAAAATACATTTTTTTTTATTTAATCATTGTATTTTACGTGAAACATTTTGAAGCGGTAGTGATTGCCTGATTTTGATTTCAAAATTATTCTTTATTTAACAATTTCGTTGTTTTTAAATTTAATTTCTAAAATTACCTCATCTCATATTTTATTTTAACATTCAAACTTTTATTTGTTTTTTAATCAATTTTATTTTCGCCATCATCTTTGATTAAAGATAAATTTATTGCCTTCTTATTATATTTCTTAATATTAAAATGAAGTGTTGTTCCTTGTGTTTATTCTGTCATTTAGAACTAAATGCTCATATATGTACGTTATTCTAAATTAATATTAAGTGCCCACTAACGTATTTCTTTATAGTTTTTTTTTTGCTTATTAATCAAACACTGTTTGCAGTTACATATTTATTTTAAATTTGATTTAATTCAATAGTTTAGCTGTATTTGATAGTAATAAATTTTGCAGTTTTTATATGTTTACATTAACATCCTAAATTTACAGGGCAATCATAATTTTTTGGTTAAGTTTTAAATTAAACGAAAAAATTGAAATTGTTAAAGAATTTTTCTCTTAAAAACAGTTATCGGTCTTGTTTATTCGATTTTTCTTTTCATTTCTTCGAACTGAAATAGTTTTTCATTCAAAAATTTATTGTTATACATATTACTATATATTATGACAATTCTGTATAAAATCTTCTATAGAAAAATAATAATATTTTCTTTGTTCGTTTTTTTTTTTGAAAAATAATTTTCTAAGTTCCTACAGCGCAATTCGTCGTTCAAAGTCTTCCAAAGTCTATAAAATAGTATTACTCACCGTTTTTTTTTATTAAATTGAAAATTGTTTTAGTTGTTTATTTTTGATACCATGGTTATGATGGGCCACAACCAAGCCAAGACAGTATGATGAGTAATGAAATTAAGGTTGTACACATGTTTATATTATAGTAGTGTATAGTATAGTTTACACATTAAAGTGAGTTGGGGAATAAGCGTTAAAAAAGTATTAACTGAGTAAAAAAAAAAAAAAAAAAAAAAAACCTGTTGAAGTTTATTTAAAAGTTGAAAACCAAACAAACAAAATAACCATCATTTCATTTTCAAGAAATATTATGATAATGTAAATGAGAATTGTATTATAGGAAGTTTTGTAATGTCATCATGCTTACATTAAATATCATGATGTTTACTGTAACAAATTGAAAGCGAAAAGAAAATTTAAGAATATTTTTTTCGAAAAGAAAAAAATGTTTGAAGAGCTTTTCTTGACATAAATAATCAGAAAAATAATAATTAAAAAATTTCAGATGACTCAATTTAGCATGTGAATATTGTGAGCAAAATTGAATGTTTTGGAAATATATAAACAACAACCTCACAACTGAGAATCACATGCTTACATGAATTTATATGGCATTATAGGTAAATTCGGAAATGCAACATTGCCAATCATGATACGGTATCACTATTGTATCAGTACAAAATTCATGATAAAATTCGTCAATGATGCTTTGTGTTGCTGATGCAATTAATACATTTTAAAACTATCAGAATTTGACAGTGATGCTTTAAAAATTTAATTAAAATCAATCAAATATTATTTAATATCGCTTTGAACGTATTTTTGGAAAATTGTAAACCATCAGAATATGAGGATATGCAGTAAGCAATTCAAAAAAATTTATTGAGGAAAATAAAAAGAAATCGTACTTTTGTTATAAAATTAATGAAAAAATTCAGCAGTATACCTATTTAACACGAAAAATTATTTTAAAATAATTAGCACTTTCACAGAAAATGTATTTCAATCAAGTGAAACAATTGAACAAATGAAATCATAACTAAATTTGAAATGTCAACTAGCTGTTTATAATAACAGCAAACAAAGCAATAAAAATAGTATAGATGATATTATTTAGCCATATTACCTTCTTTTTTGCTTTTTCATTAAATTCTCTCAAAGGAAATGTCATTAGCCTGCTTTCAAAGCGAATTTCATTAGTCTCATTCATTCCGCATATCGTCCAAGAGAGACGTTAAATATTATACAGTTATATACTAAGCTATAGAGATTAGGTGACGGAAGGATTGAACATAAATAGTGTCGTAGTGCATAATGTATGAACAATTTATTAATTGGAAAAGACCTCAGTATTTATTTATTTATATTGCAAGAGAAGAGTGTTAGCCGTCATAGTATAATCATCTTGAATCATCTTAATCATCTTAATTATGTCATCTGAATAATAATTCGAAAGTTTTATGTTTGAATCCCGGTTATGACGAAAATGTTTTTCTTGTTTTTGTAACGCCTTGAATTTATTTCAAATAAATTAAAATAAAATGGAACAACATCGTTCAACATCATAAAAATGAAATATCTTTAAAAAACAGTATTTTGTTCATTTCATAGTTTTGGCAAGTAAAATAATTTTGTAAGTGTAATGTTTTTGAGAACATTATTTTTTACCATTCCTATAATTTTATATTAAAATCACTGCAGTAAAATATAAAACTATAATTTTACGTATTCATTTTACGAATCGCTATAACTGATGTAACCTAAGCAGAAATTTGTATCAGAACATCTAAATAAATGATGAAAAGCTTATTTCAATAATGGAATATGTGGATTAAAATTTGGAATACTTAATTTGTTAAATTTTAAAAACTGAATTACAAACTTATTATTGTAATAATAATACCAGATATATTTTTCCATATATTTTGAAAATTTTCCGTACCTGTTTAGTGAAATGAAAAATTTATAACTAGGTAAAACTCTTTACTACAAAAATTAAAATTTATATATTTTTTTTATTGTATAATATTGTGCTATATATTTTACAAGTATATTATATCTATACAAAAATAGTTAAATTTATACGCGTTATAACTATCATTAATTATTTTCCTTTTTTTTTTTTTTTTTTAATGTTGATGTTGTTGCTGTTGTTTTTTCTGTTTTAAATTATTTAAATTACGCCGGATTTTTTCGCGGTCTGTTGACCACCTTATTTCAAATTCATTACGATTCGTTTCTTTTATTTTATTTTTAGAGTTTTTTGAATATATGAATGAATGAATGAATGAATTATTTTTTCATTTTCAATATAAACAAATACAACAATACAACAACATTCTAAAAGTGACACAACTTCAATCTATTGTTCTGTTGCATTGTTATAAGTTGCAAATGTTTCACATATTGTTTTTTTTCTTTCCGTTTTGGTTGTTAAATATGGTTTTTTTTTTTTTTTTTTTTTTTTTGAAAAATCTTTTAACAAGATTGATATCTATTTAATGGAAAAATTTGAAAAAAAACAGGGGAAAGAAAATCTAAATTCAATATCTTGAAAATAATTCTGACAGTACGACTGTATGAGTACTTTTAAAATTTTATTTGGGGAATTTTTAAAAGAATTTACCTACAAAATTTTTGTCGCATAATGATTTTCCGTTTTTTGATAGTTTTCTTTTGATTGATTGTTTATTTATTAAAAGTGAATATTTTATTATTTATCCGATATTTCGAATTAAAATATGATAAGATAATAGTGTATATAAGGCATAAAAAGATTGATTATATAGTATGAATATTTCATGAATTTAATTTTTAGATTAAAATCAAAGGGAAAATCTTTGTCAATTACTGGAAATTACTGAAACCTGGCAAATTAACATGCAAAGCAATGTATTAAAAAAGCACAAACACAAACACACTTTTTAATTTATTGTCACTCAAATGTTTTTTTCTTTTTTTTTTTGTAATTTCAACGAAATACAATTTTTCGTAAGTCATTCAATCTCAAGTTGTACAATTAATTATAATCTTAACGTTTATAATTAAGTTGAAATATTAATTTAAGTAAGAAATAATTAATTAAATTAACAAAAAAAATAATGTATAACAGAAATAAGGGTATGAGATGGCCCTCAAAGTATTTGTGTGACTAAAAATAATTTTGTTTAATTTTGTAACTTAATTGAATTTGTTTAACAAAATCATATACAATTAACTGAACACAATATCCAATTTTGCGATTTAAAAAAGAAAATATTATGGTAAAAATACATGAATAGGAGAGTTTTTGTTTTAGCAAGAATTGAATGTTTTATCAATTTGTCATCGATTATAATTTTATTAATACAATTTGTAAAAGTTTATGTAAAATATTTCCATGTAAAAAAATAGTTCTTCACTTACTGAATATAATTAATTATTTTAAAAAATGCAAATTGTCAAAAAAAAATTGTTATTTTATCACATTAATTTATTAACTACAAAAATAAAATTTTTCGAAAATATATTATACATTTTTAATTATTCTCGTGTTATTATCGATAAACAGATATTCGAAAGTGTTAATTTAACAATGTTCTGCTGTAATAAATGTAAAAATATATTGTTATATAAATTCAAATTTAGCAATTTTATAAAAAAAGTTAATATTAATGCATTGGATTTAACTTTTTATTATTTACGTTCTTATAAGAGAAATAAAATTCAACTAGTATTTATTTTGTTTATTTTTATTTCACATAGTAAAAAAAAAGAATGAATATTTCTATTTTCATTAATTTCATCATCATTTGATAGCGCAAGTGTTAAAAATTAATCAATTAACATAGAGACGAAGTTAATCATAATTAATACAAAAAATAAATAATATAAAATATTTTTTTTTTACTAATAAAATAAATTACAATAGATGCAACTACAAAAATAAGTGTTTTTGTTAAACTTTTTATTTTCAAGTAATTCATAATAATTCAGCAATTGCACACCATAGAAATTTCGGTAAATGAATTAATATGGTTTAACTTTTTTCAATTATAAAATAAATTAATAATAAAATAATATAATAAATTATTAAAACAATTAAACAATTAATTAAAAATAAATATTATAATAGTAAAGCAACAACGAATGTATAGTTGTCAATAAAAATAAATTGAATTTTATTATAATACATGTATATAGTACATTTGAGGAAAAACACTCAATTAATGGAGTTGCATGAAATTTGAAAAAAATTTTATTCAAATTAAATTTTTTTTTGTAATTCTTATTTTAGCAATAAATATTATTGAAGCTATTCAAGTGAACCCAGAGGGCAATATTAAATCAGTTTCAGAATCTTTACGAGCTACGAGCTGCTAAGAGCAAGTAAGTAAATACATATTTATTAATTCTTTTTAACTAAAAATACCGATTAAAAATGTAACTAATTGATTATTTTTAAACTATATTTCCAAATCGAATTAATACGCCTTTTTATAATTAATTATTACACTTTAGTTTTGACTAATGACCTAATGACAAGTTTTTGTATAAAATTGCACGATAATATTAATATTATTCTACAAGTAAATGTGTAACTAAGCTGCTAATAATAATTTTATTAATTTCAGTAATGCTGCAATTGAAGTTGAAACAATGTCTCCTTAATTAAAAACTCGATGATTTTATTTAATAAAAAATTACCTGATTAAATAAAAATGATTTAAATAAAAATATACGATTTAAAATTAGCTTAATTCAGTTTCAACTTTTTATGCAAAAATATAAATTAAGTTACAAAAAGTTATCGAACTAAAACAGGACTAAATCATCTTCAAGTTACAGAACTAACTATATAATTATTAATTACTATGATTATCGAATTTGTGATTAAATAATTTTCTATACTCATATTTTATTAATCTGAAAAAGTTCATTAAACTTAAAAAAAGAAAAAAAATGTAAGTAAAAATAAAAATATCCTAATAAAATAATTAAAACTTGAACTTACCGTCTATCTACTCAAATGTACGTTATAAAATGAAATCCTGAAAATTAAAAATAAAATAAAAATTTGTTAGTTATCAATAAGTAAGTACTTAAGTTTAATTAATATATTGAAGAATGTTGCACTTGCTATGCAATATTAATTTCATAATCAAGTTTGCAGTCGTAAATTTAATTTAAGTTTATTTTTTTTTTTTACTTATTTCTTATACGTTTTTATTGTATGGGTTGGGTATTAATTATCAACTTATTTGAAAAAAAAAAAAAACAAAAAATTATTTATATAATAGTAAAAAAAAAATTAACAAATTTTGTAACGATTACAAATATCTTTTCTTTGTATGTGTACTACTGGAACTTGTTCGTTTTTTACTTAGTAATCGTTTACTGTGTACAAAATTTTATATAATGAAATTTAACCACCAATCAATTTGCTAATAGATGAAATTTGATGGATTGAATTGGTCATATGAGTAGATATAAATGACCGGTTGAATAAGAAAATAATATTTTTAAAAATTTCCAAAAATTTTTATTCTATATTAAACTATTTGTTTTTATCTATTTAACATCTTTGTATAATATTGTAATATTCTTTTTTTGTACTAAATATTCTTTTTTATATTGCAGCCTGGGGTGGCACCACGTAACGTGTTACAAACGCTTTTTTTTGTAACAAAACACCAGCGTCACAAATTTTTTTTGGCAGCATGTACTTTAAAACGCTACTTTGGGATTGAAACAAAAAAAAATTTACGAATCATTTTTGAAAATTTTTTTTTTTTAACACACGTCAACTATTTATACCGGAAATTTTTATTTGAGACGCTCAGTAAAAATGTTTATAAAGTTTCAAATGTTACGTGCTGCCAAAAGTAGCCAAACAAAATTAAATGTGGCGAAACCAAATTAAAATTGGCGAAACAATTTTAGGTGCTACTGTTTTTCAAAAATAGCGTGACAACATCTTTGTAACAAGTTACGTGCTGCCACCCCAGCTTTTTATTTTTGAAACTTTTCTTATAAAATTTTTAAATTTCAATATATTTGTTGTGGGTTAAATTTTGTTGAATTAAAAACCGATTTAATTGCGCATTTGCATTAATTTACAAGTGTTAGTCAGATGGCTTACGTATATCTATTGTTTTTAGATACGGTTAAGTTCGTTTTTGTAGATTGTAGTATGGTAAATCGATTAGTTAATTCAGAATTTCTTGAACAATTTGTAAATTTTTAAATCTCCGTCGTGTTAGCGGCTAGGCGAGTATAATTATTTTAGGAGGCTTTAATGTTTTTAAATGTCTAAAACTAAACGACACACACCAAGGATATTTTTACACTATAATTAATGTGAAGATAATATTTTGGCTTTGTGGCGTCCCGAGATATGTTTATTGTGATCATTTATATTATTAATATTATTAGTTACTCACATTATATTTTGATATAATGGTCACCCTATGCATATATGAAATAAGCGATCATGTATAATTAACGGTTAGTTAATATAATAAAATTAAAACTAAAAATAAGAAAACAAATTTTTGTAAGTACAGTCGTCACGAAATAATAAACGACACAAGTCAAGGAAAAATTATTGAATTTTATTTTAATTAAAAACCAAAAGACACCAGCGACCATAGCTTACATTGGCAATCCGAAAATGTTCTCAACTTTCAATTGAGTTTTGCGAAAGATCAAACAATATTCTGAAATTTCATGCAAATTATTTAAATGGGAGAATGGACAAAATTCAAATACTTCCAAAACATCTAATACAAAATATTCAAATTAGAAAACTACAATATATTTTTTCTATTACTTTTTCTGGATGGAGCTGTGAACGTGGTTACAAGAGATTAAATAATTATAATATTTTGGATTTATATATTTTGAAAATGTAGCTAACAAATTAATAAGTTAAAAAAATTTAATAAATGCTATATTAAGAATTAAGTATACTATAATAATAAGTATTATAATGTATATTAATTATAATAAATTTAAATAAATCGCTATTACTTGTTTCATTCCAACTTTGAAATTTAATAATTACCATATTCAGACTAATTAAACATTTTTTTAAACGTCAGATTAATTAAACATTAATTTCCATGAAATTGATTACCTACTTATGTACATAAATTCAATTCAAATTCAAAAGACTTGATTGATATAAAAACATTTCCAAAGATATGCATGCATATACAGTGAAGTAAGTATTCATAGAAATTTAAAGGCATAAATTTTGCCTCTTAGTCAATTGAGTAAAATAAAAATGCATGTCGCATGATGATGTCTACTCTCTACTCTTCTTTGAAGGGCAAATCTTATTACCATACTTCATAACATTTTATTTCAAGCGTAATTAATTGTAAGTTTTTTTTGTCATTTAAAAAAAAATGTTTCTTTTTTAATCTCATTTCAACTGAATACATTTTTATTAAAGCTACCAGTATTTATTTTTTCCTATTTCATTTGCTTACGGATGTAACACATAAATGTACCATAAAATTATAATAAATAATATATATAGTTAGATAGGTATATGTAAGTACCACACAGTGATTTAACAATTCTAAAACTAATCTAAAGCGTTAAGCCTAATTTAAAGTAAAGATCTGAAAAAAAAAATTTTTAAGTTAATAACGCGATGCTAGTTACCAAACCCATTATTACATACATCATCATCATCAACATCATCAGTATCAACATCGGTATCATCATCATTTACAGCAGTCAACAATATCTTATTGGGATAGAATAGTTAAATAACAAAAGCCTGTACAATAACAAAGCATGAACCACAACAAAATATGAAGATGAACACAATTCAAAAAGTTGATATATGTACATGAAATGTGTATATTATGAAAGAAATAATGGTAGAGTATAGTAAGTTGTTAAAAAAACAAGAAAATTCAAATAAAATTTTTAATAGATGAAAAAAACAAAATAAAATAAAAAAGGTTACTCACAAGCACAAGTTATTATGCATATACATGAAGTCCTTCACTAATCATACTGTTTAAATCCATTTTATGGACTTTTTAATTTAAGTACTAAAGGCCTGTATAAAAATAGTATATATATACTTAATTTATGCAAAACTTTAAAAATAAAGGAAGAAACAACAAAGTTAAGTACTTCATCACTAATATTGACTACAGAGCTAAATTGCAAGTGACTCTCAATCAAATTTTCTTTATGTTATAAACCGAAAAGTTCAACACTAAGTTTGTATTGTCCAAAAACCAAAAAGTTTTTTATTCGTAATCTAAGACAATTGATAAACAAAATGATAAACAAACGAAATGATACTTGATTTTCCAATTAGGTATGTATAATTCTACAATCTATATTAATTAAGATAATAAAAAATTGGAACTAGAAAATTATGAAACGAGTTTCAACGAGGAAAATGCTACCTTAACTATCGTCATCTGTTCAAAACAATAAACACTTTAAAATAAGTTCTCAGACTGACGGAATACCAATTATAAATAAGTTGAATATTTTATTTCTGCATACCTACATTCTACACTTCTTCCAAACAACCTTTTATATATTTTCAATATCAATTTCCTACAAATTTTTATTGAATGAACTTAGCTATTCTATTTTGTGAACTCCGTTAATGTATATGAGTACTTATGTATGGAAATAAATAATGTAGAATATATTTCATATTTTTAAGAAGCACGAACCTTTTGCTCTAGAATAACAATCTTGTTTTTTTTATCCAACTGCTGTTTATGACTTCCTTTTATTCTTTTGTTGTCTTATTTTTTTTTTTTATAATTCCAGATTGAAAAGGAAGTAACATCGATTAAATTTACCGCGTGTGTCTAAATAAAAGTAAATTTTCTATAAATGTGTTATTATTTTCATATTACGCTCTTGTAAGATTTTTTATTAAAATTTCTTGCGGAATTAATTGAGTTTGTGTTCAAAAAATAATTTTTCTTCCAATAGAACAACGACATAACCAAAAATGTTTTCGAATGATTTTTGGGACTTTTTATGATATTTTTTCTACCTAGTTGGTGATGTAGTATGAAATAGCATTTATTTTTAAGTATGTATATATAAATAGTACATTGAAATCAAATTCAAATCAACATTAACATTAACATTAACATTAACATTAACATTAACATTAACATTAACATTAACATTAACATTAACATTAACATTAACATTAACATTAACATTAACATTAACATTAACATTAACATTAACATTAACATTAACATTAACATTAACATTAACATTAACATTAACATTAACATTAACATTAACATTAACATTAACATTAACATTAACATTAACATTAACATTAACATTAACATTAACATTAACATTAACATTAACATTAACATTAACATTAACATTAACATTAACATTAACATTAACATTAACATTAACATTAACATTAACATTAACATTAACATTAACATTAACATTAACATTAACATTAACATTAACATTAACATTAACATTAACATTAACACTAACATTAACATTAACATTAACATTAACATTAACATTAACATTAACATTAACATTAACATTAACATTAACATTAACATTAACATTAACATTAACATTAACATTAACATTAACATTAACATTAACATTAACATTAACATTAACATTAACATTAACATTAACATTAACATTAACATTAACATTAACATTAACATTAACATTAACATTAACATTAACATTAACATTAACATTAACATTAACATTAACATTAACATTAACATTAACATTAACATTAACATTAACATTAACATTAACATTAACATAAATATTAACGATTCGAAGGTCAAATGTAATTCATCTAGAGCGAGAGAAACAAATACACTGGAACAAAATATCAATCGATAATAAAAATTAATTCTTATAGTTCTTCAACCTAACGGTTTAAATTTAAAAAAAACTCTTCTATTCATCTCTATTCTTTTATTAATGCTTCAATTTACTATGCATTTTGTTGCTGTTTTTTCTTTGTACTCTTTTTGTTAGATTTATACTCGATGTCATAGGTGTACAGCTGAAAACTAATCTAAACCTACAAAATATATTCATACTTACGTATGTATTTATGTAATATTGAAAAGGAAGAATAAAAAATGAGATCACCTGGTGGCATAATAAATTGCGCCAAACTACTATTCAAACGAAGGAAAGCCTTTTATAAAAAGAATTCGATTCCTCAATTATTTAAAAAATATCCTGATAGAACATTCAACTTTAAATGATGCAAAAAAAAAACCAAAAATGGATTAAATATAAAAGAAACAAACATAAGAACATAATAAAAATGAAATAAACAATAAAAAATATGTTCCATGATATAACAATATATAGACATATAGCCATACAGGGTAAATAAAATGGTAAACACGAATATGAAGAAACAGAGTTATATTTATTCAACCTAATGAACATCTTTGAATTATTTTTACCTGGTTCTTAGATAATGTTATAAGTTAGGTAACAAATCTGAAAAACATCGGGTTTTTTTTTGGATTTTGTTTTTATTTCGTCATACCTAAAATATTGAAGAAAAAATAACAAAACTACTCTCCTCATTGTATTGTAATGACCTTTTCGGTTGAGATTGTGCAGAAGTTCTCCAATCCAAAAGACTTTTACTCTATTCATTGTAAATTTTTTAAAAAGCACTCTTTATTTCAGATCAAAAGAGAAAAGGCTATAAAAATAAATGTGTTTAAGTATGTAGATACATAATATCGTATATATGTTCACATGGATAGTATTGTATAGCAAAGTAAGTACATACATATGTGTTTAGAATAAAATCATAAAAATCCATGAACGAGGTTGAAGTTAAGGTTTTATAAAGATATAAATTGTGTTTTTTTTATTGATCCAATATACTTACCTGGGTATACTAAAAATCAATAAACATACTTAGGTTGTATAGATGTCGAAAACAACCACGGAAACGATACTTAATGAGAAATTTTGAGATCATTTTGTAGAAAATAAATGTTTCTATATTATAAACTTATATAATATTGATCGACATACAACGAGTATCAAAATTTAAATAATATAATAATAATCATACAAAATAGAAATATCAAATGTAAATCAGATACAGTGTTTAACACTATAGTATTTATAGAGAGTAGAAAAATGATTTTGTAAAACCAAAAGAAACAAACAATTTTAGTAATTTCATAATTGACGAAATATGAATTGTGTCAAATCGGAAAGGAGAAAGACAAACAATCAATTATTGTATTCATATAGTACTATTGCTTGTTATATATATGAATACCTACATTCATAGTTCGCACTTCAAAACTGTGGAATCATATTCCTTCTGATATGTTTCCACATTCAACTTATAATTTGCAAAAGTTTGAAAAAAATATTAATACTTTTATTCTTCAACTTCCTATTACTAATCTAACTCCTTTTTATTCTTCCTAATTTATCCTATCCTATTCCAGCCAAGCGGCACGTAAGTGCTAAAGGTACTTTCCTACCTGACGCTTTAGTTCTTTATAAAACAAAAAAAAAAAAATAATAATTTAATAAATGAATTTAAAATAAAACTACTTCAAAATGCATACTGAAGCTTGAAACTATTTTTTATTAGATTTGAATTTCTCAAATTTTAGATGCCATATAGACTAATCTGAATTCATACTTTAATCCTGTTTTTTGTCAATAGTAATTTGATAGCAAATCATATTTTTACATGCGACATCACTTGACTAGAATCTTAATTATATTATGAAAAACCAAATGGCCTTAGCGTCGATTTACTTGATCAAATATATTGTGACAAAAATTCTTGAACAGCTACAAACAATCTGAATATAATTCATCATTGTTCCGTTCGCGTTTCAATTTTCCATTCCATTTCCATTTCAATCACCATTTTAATATTTTGATTAGTGAAATTCAAACAATTAAAATGGAGGTATAATCTTATTCCAAACAACATTTACAAAGAGTTATTCTTTAAATGGGGGTTGAACCTGAAAAAAATACCTGAGAAATCTTCACCCGGATAAAAAATTAGTAAGTGATCTATCACGGATGAGTTAAGAAGACTAAAATAATAAATTAAAGAAAACAAGAAAACTAAACATATGAAAGGACATGAAGTTTCAATATTTAAAAAATGTAATTTATTTTTTTATTATATTGTTGAATCATTTTTTAAACACACTGTACAAATTAATCCCCTTCACAAAAATAAAAATATAAGAAAAAAAAGCAACAAAGAACGATTTTTTTTTAATGAATTTTTAGATTTTGGTGGAGTCGTGAATTTTGGAGTTTTTTTTGTTTTTGCTGTTATTATCATTAATTTTCAGCACGCGACAAAATATGGTTTACGAGTTCTTTAGATAAATAAATTACTCGTTAAAAAAAAAAGAAAAAAAAAAAAGAAAAAATTTTTTTTTGTGTTTATTTTGATTAAATGAAACTTAAAACTTGATTTGGCTTGTTATCATGAATTTTAAGATTGAATGTAAGTGCATAACGAAGTTTTTTTTTTATAAAGGGATCTAATTACTAAATCCGTTTCGAAAAAAACTAAAAATTTATAATGAACTGAATTGAAATAAATTAATATAAAATCAAAACAATTACTAAAAAAATATTTTTGTCTTGTAAAAATTTAATGGCATTTATTTAAAATGTCCGATTCAAGTTATAATTCTTTATTCGATTAGAATATTGGAGACGCTTTATTATAATATGCTAAAAATCAAATGTACCCCACATAAATAAAGTGAAAGTTGCAATGGGTTACAACTTGTAGGTCCAGATACAATGCTCTATATTCCGAAGCGTTTTTTCATTAAATTAAAATCTTAGCCGACGATTGAACTAAAAAATTATTAGATATAGTGCAAAAAAAAATTCTATCATGATTCAAATTCGTCAGATGCTTTTGGATTAGATCCAACATAAGTATTATAAAGTAATTTATCTATACAAATTTGAGAAGAATTTAAAAAAAGAGTTGCCACATATCTTAGTCAGAGTAGTGGTTGTACAAAATTTTTGACTAAATGTGTGCTGTTGTGCAGCACATAGAATGCACAATTGTGTGTCTGTCTGACATGTTGCTCTAGCTTGAATATCTTCGGAGCTAATGTAGATTTTGTTAGAAAATATTTTTCAAATCCTATATTCTTTAACCCTCTGCAATCCACATTATATTTAAATAGCCTAGAACAAATTTTTTTTTTAATAATATACTCCAAAGAATTATTACTCCTTAAAAGACTCCAATTCAAACCGGATAACCCTGTATTCATAGTTATTTTTTAACCCATTCATAGTTTACGTAGAATAATAAATTTGATTTAGTAAAACGAAAAACAAACACTTTTTTTTTTAAATTAAATATTGTAGGTTTATTCAACTCTAAATCAATATTTAAAAAAAAAATTAAAACTAAACTTTTATCGTGTATAATAATAAAAGTTTTATGAATATGACGCTATAAAGTTTTCAAATTTTATACTTAGCCGTAAAATTTCAAATCGATTATAGTTTCTTTTCAAATAGTTTATATTCATGTATCATATTAATGTAAGTACCTATACCTATGTAGAAAAATGTAGTATGGTAAAAGATTCACCTTTAATACCTCTATATGTCTATCGGATTTTTTTTTGTTTAATGTCCTTAAGTTAAATGAGTATTCAAATATTATTAAAGAATAATAGAAAAAATTACTAGTTATACTCAATGTCATATATTAAATAAGTTTATATACTCGTGTGTATGGATGACAACATACTGTCATGTCAGTATAAAAATTTAAGGATACCATACATGCAAGAGTAAAGTAAATATAATTTATAATTTATAAGTCTGCACTAAAATAATAACTATGAAGTATTTTTTGATGTACATATATGGAAAAAAACTGTTAAATAACAGTACTTGAAAAATATCAGCTATAGTTAGTTATTTTCTTTCTACTTATTATTTTATATTTATTTAAGAATTTACTTTATTACTAACGCGTATGCATAATATACATATGCATTAAACTTAAATTTTATATATGTTTACATATTTCAATGTATATATACAAAATAAATATATATATACAAAATAAATATATATATACAAAATAAATATATATATACAAAATAAATATATATATACAAAATAAATATATAGGTATATACAAAATAAATATATAGGTATATACAAAATAAATATAAAGATAATTGATATTAAATAATAAAATAATTTACGAACATTTTGTTATTTTATATTGTTTTTTTACAAAACTGTGGTCTGTTTTGACTATTGCGTAATTTCTTTATTTCATGATAATTTTCATGATTGAGTAAATACAGGAAAATCTCATTACTTATAACTTAATAATTGTGATTGAAGATTGTACGGAATATAAGATAATAATGAAGATTGAAAGGAATATATGTTATTTTAAGGACGAAATATGCGACCATAACTACTAAAGTATATTATTTGACATAATAATAAATAAAGTTTAAGTTTAAACATAGCGCATCTCACAAATTTTGCCAACCATATATAGTAATAGTTTTGTAGTAAGGACATAAAAAAAACGAATATATAGAATGTATTGTATTTTGTAAGATGAACTTTCTTCAAAAGAGTAAATCGGCTCGAAATCTTAAAATACATAAAAAAAATGAATTTATTTATAGGGATGGTTCATTTTGTTAATTGTTTACTAAATTGATTTATTGCTCATGAACCTTATACTTAATTACTTCTTTTTAATCTTTCAGTTTACCTTTAATAATTATACATATTTACTTTTTGTTTGTTCATGAAGTCGATTAAAGTAATGCCTAGTAAATATAACATAACTTTTGTGACACATTTTTGAATCTGGAAAAATTTTGCAACTTAACAATATATGAATAGATCGTTAACTTTGCTACAATTTCAAATTTACAATCTTCTACATTTTCATGTCAGGCAAAACAGTTTCTTCAAATATAATCTATTTTTTCCAAATTTCCAAACCTTAGGTGAACTTACAGAAAAAAAACGCATGTCCAAACGATGTAAAATACTGTAATCGTGAATTACGATAAAAATCCTCAACTTTTTTTCAATAGTTTAATGTCATATTGCAGCTTTGTTTTGAATAAAAATGTATTGTTAAAAATACTTTTTTAATAAATAACTTTCATGTTTTCATGTTAGGGTATGTCTTATCCCATTTGCGGCTCCGGTGATATATGAAACAGATTCTCTTCCGACATATCTAATCTAATTTATGTCATATCATTTTAAATTAAAATTTTCAAATGAAACGAGCCAAAATTTGTAAATATTTTATTTACATTGTCATCATTACTTCTTAAATTGCTTTCTGATAACATTCGACAGGAATTTCTGATTATATTTTAATCGCGGTGCATTTGATATAAAAATCTGTGGCAATTTATGGTCTTATAATTTTTTAAATTTTATATATCGGTTTTGTGATCGCTTCATAATTCTAGATAGGGCTATAAGAAAATATAGAAAAAAGTAGATATAGGAAATTGGATATTTTGAATCTACTTTTTGTAAAATGCAAACATAAATATTCCCATCTTTGTCGCCCATGAACTATTATATCATTTTTGTTTATATTATTATGATCGTCCTAACTATATATTTTTTATTTTTGAGAAACTATTTTCCGTTATTTATAATAATACACAAATCCTTAACATTATGTTAATTCACAGATTGAATTTATAGTTATATTAAAGTGATATCAAGGATTTTATGTCATTCACCTTTTTATGTTTTTTTTTTTTTTTTTTGTTTTGTAAAGGTGTACTTATAAATTTATTATAAAAATATAAAATAGAGTCTTATTATAACTAGCAAAATACAAACAAGAAAATTTTCCTTAAAAATTTTTAAATAAAAAAAAATTCTCACACATATTATTATATACTATACTGATATATATATATATGCATATCAACAATATACATAATATAATTTAATTCAATTCAAATTCTTCTTCTCTTGTGAATTACGCCATAATGGAATTTAAAGAAAAAAAAAAAACAAAAGAAGGATCAGTAACCTTATTGCTATTTTTATTTTTTTGTGTGAACAAACAAAGAATCAATTTCTTTAAAAGTAGGTTAATGTACTAGAGTAACTTTTTCAAAACTTGTTTTTTCTTTTTAAGAAGTCCTTTGAAATATTATGTCCTTTATTTTTTATAAACATTATAGTTGACGGAAAATTAAGTAAAAAAAAATGTACCGTTTTTTCTTTTATATAATATACTTTCTCTATTCTTTTGAGGATGTTGAAACTTACGAGAAAAGAAGGGTTAAATGGCAATAAGAATAATATAAAAGATGAATGAACAAATAATATCTAATTGCCTTGAACTTGCTTGAAATTAATTGAATGGGAAAATTTACTATACTTAAAACATTTTTCTATAAGAATTTATGATTTATAGTTATTTTTTTTTTTACTGCAATTTAATACCCGAGGTGTGATACATAGATTGAAATCTATCATTGCAGAGATTTTATTATTTATAAGAATTGATGATTATTTTCAACGAGGTGAATGTATGTATAAATATCATATTACATTATTAAAAAAAGGTTATTAATTTAAAATTTTATCATATAAAAGTGTAGTTTTTGGAAAATTGAAAATTTCCAAAATATGCCATTCATAATGCCGCCAAGTATGTATACAGGAATTCGATACATTATGATGTAGAAATTCTGAAAATAAATAACATGATAATTCTGATTCAGAGTCTTGTGTCTTCATTTTATTTTCACAAATAATTATAATTTTTATTTAATTAATTTGCAACTAAAATCATATTTATTTGTAAAAACCATATAAATTTTTAATAAAGAATTGAGAAAGCGAACAGAAATTGAAAGTGAGCTGTCTTTGAATAACGTCGAAAATAGGTATGAGTCGGACATGCATTTCATAGACAGATGGCATCGCAAAAATATCGCTAGATTGAAACTAATGATGATGAAAACGACTGCGCTTACAAATCAGCTGATGTCGAGAAACTGGTGAAAAAACATGAAGCAAAGTAAGGACTTTTACGCAGACTTCTGTTAGGTTGAAAATATTGGTTGATAATCTTGAACTATGCCAGTATTAATGATGATTATAACTAATACCTACACCAAAGAAAACATTTCAAAAACATTCTTCATCTGTAGCTGCATATCGATTACTTGATGTTTGAGATCACATTTTTAACTTGCATTTATTTGCTTAGGATAATTCTACTTCAGCTATCTCTCATTATGTTTTCTGAAAAATTTACAATTTTCTTCAATTATTACAAAACATAACATTCATGCCTGATATATTTCATTATATATATATATGCGTTTTAATAGACGGCTTATATAACTCCAAAAAAAGTAATCAGAAAAGTATAGGGATTTATGACGGTTATATATAAATTTCGTTTTAATTATTTAAGTAGTATGTAAGTAATTATACTAATTTTAAAGAATATTACAAAAATTTGTGGATAAAATTAAAAATTACATTCACAAAAATTTGCTTAGTAAAATATGTACTTAATTTGGAAAACAGGAAAGAATACGTGTTAAACTGACCTCATTATTGCATTTTACAACCTGCAATTCAATTTAGACATTCTTTAGAATATAATTTTTTCCTTTATAACTATAAAATACAGTTATACATGGAAGAACTCGTCATCATTATATTGAGTGTAATAAATATAGCAAAGCTAATTTTAGACCTCCCCAACACAAGTTCAAAAATAAAATATTTATCTCCAATTCAAATCACGTATGTGATTTAGAAAAAGGGTTAGCTAGTTATATATATAACAATCGCGCAAGCACGTGAAGAACTTTTGATTAATTGTTAATTTTTTTTTCTCTTTACTTCCCTACACAGAATATAATAAAAACGCGTTTTTAATATTAATTTTTTTTTGCTGCTGTTTCTCCTACATTAAAAATGCTATCAAATTGTAATTCCATTTGTTTTAGTTAACCCTCAACTATTTTTCTTGACTATTGTGTCTTTGTTTATTTTTTATTGTTGTTTTGATTTTGTTTAGAAATTTAAAAAAAAAATAATTAGAACTATAAATAGTGCGTGTTTATTATATTTATAATTATGGTTACTATGAAAAAGAAAGAGAAAGATATAAATAAGATTTTCTTAGAAAACATTTAAAATATACGAATTATAAATGAAAAAAGAAAAAATTATTCTATACAAAGTACGATAAGTATATATTGTAAGTAAACAATCAGAATAAAATCTTAAGATATTATTCCAGTGAAGGTTATTATCATTTTATTTTACTTTTTTTTTTTTTTTAAATTCAAACTTTAAACCAGGTGCAGCATTAAATTACAATTTACTCTATATTTATTCACTGAAAACCAAAAAAATGTTCTAAACTTCTGAACTTATGGTTTACTTATTATTTTGAACGTGATGATGGTTGTGCATTTTTGTTTCTGGTTGTTTTCAGAGAACACAAAAATCAGAATATTACTTTTGAAGTAGCAGTAAGGATTGCATGTAAATTAAAATTAAAAAAAAAATCAAAACAAAAGAGTTAAGAAAACGTGGTCGCGTGCAATCTCTTTCTTGTTATCTGGTATTTTTTTTTCAGTTACAATTTAAATCTCTAAAGTTAGAATTTTCATTAAAAATAAAAAAATTCTTAAAATTACTTAACTATCTTGCTTTTTGTTTACAATAAATATTTTTGCAGTTTTTAACAATACTGTAAATGAAGAAAGAAGTTTTTATTTTGCTTTAAGTTTCTCAAAATTTGCTACATAATAGTTTTGCAAAGTAAAGAAACTGGAATAGTTAATGTAAAGTAAAGTAACTGGAATAGTTAATGTAAAGTAAAGTAAATTAGATCTAAGTAACTGAACTGTACATATTATAAATATAGTCTTTCAAATTGATTAGGAATTTAAAACACAAAAATTGATGGAAAAAATTTTGTTGAAAAGTGTAAACTTTGATATTTACTTTTTTTTTTTAATAGAATTTGAAAAATTGAATAAAAAATTTGAATTAATAAACCATTTGCATTTCACGACTTGATTTTAAAAATTATATTTTCTTAATTTCCACTTAATTTTAAAAATCAAATCAAAAAACAAAATTATCTTCGGTGAAATTATCCTGCTTTATTTAAAAACAAAATTAATAACTAACAATAGTTATAATAATTATAGTCATTGCTACAACGACATTAATCAATGAACAGGAAAAGGTGATTTAGTCAGTAAAAAAATCAAAATTAAAGATTCGTGTTAAACCACAACACATCATGACATCAATAAAATTTTAAATATCTTCTATCACATAAGTAACAAGTAAAATTTCAGACTTCAACTCGAAATTTTAACTGTATTTTTCATACAATATACTTTCTCTGTTTCATGAGCAACTACTTATGACATTCATTTTCAAGCTGTCAAAAAAGAATGAGAATATACACATAAAAAGTTTTTCTTTATAGTTTTCAAAAAGCTTTTTTAGTAGAAAAACAATTGATAAACAAAGACATTTTTTCAAACGTATAAAAATAAATTTTAAATTTTTCTTTTTAACAAGATAGAATTTTAATGCCCTCTTTGAACAAAATTGAAAAAAAATCGGTAGTGTTTGCTTTATTTCAAGATTTATAGTTTTACCGCTAACTATTTTTTATTACTTTCCCATAGAGCTGCGTTGTAAATTCCTCCCGAGTGTTAACATTTTTTATCTTTTTTTGAGCTTGAATGTCAAGGCTATTAATAATTTAGGTATATAGGCTGTAGTTAAACTATAAATAATAAACAAATCCTACTCATTGTAAAATAAGTAAGAAAATGTTTGAATGCAAAAAGTTATTAAATTTATATATTTCATAAGGAAATCCTTGAATAGTTGTAAGTAGTAAGATCAAAGTTTTTCTATCTATTCACAATTTTTGACAATTTTACATTTATTAGAACTTAAATATACTGTACGTGAAACACTGATTCGCTTGGTGGTCACATATTATATGGATATTAAACTTGGGTTTTAACAAACCTTTATGAGGTTTTAATTTTAGACTGCAGCTCCAGAATATTTTCATTTAACCAGATACGGAAAAGGAAGACTAAGAACTATAGCAGAAGATAATATTGAATCAAATTCGAAAAATTTCGAAATAGTAAACTGGAAGATGATTGCAAGGGTAGAGAAAATTATTGGAAAAATATGGCACAGAAGGCTAAAACCGTGATGAAGTACTTTATTTACTACTACATTGTACTAACTACTGTAAGTATAAAACTACTGTTTTAACACCTGGACTATTACTATTCAGCGTCTTTCTACATCTGTTATGAATCAACCTATAGACTAACTGACCATTTATTATTAGAAACTGAAGAAAAATTTTACAAAAAAAAAGTTTTTAAAATTTAGCTCATTTTAAAAAGTTTTTAAAATACTTAACTATTTATTAAATACTTATAACAAGTTATGTAAAAAAAAAATACTATTGTATTGTAAATGTGAAACCTCGTATTTTTTTTTTACATAAGTATAACTATAGTCATAATAAGTATCTAATAAATATTTTAAAAAAAAATTAAAATTATTCCTCCTTTTTAAATAATTAAAGCTATTTTTAAAAGTTTACAATCTGATGTAAATGATTCGACCACATTCTAAAAATTTCGAAAATATCTAAACTAAAGGTGTTTAAAAGTAAAAATTCATAAAATTTATTAAAATACTTAAAAATAGAATTTAAAATGCCTAAGTAAAATAAAAAAAGAAAAAAAATTTGTTTTATTAAGCCCCAATTTTTAAATTTTTTTTTTTTGTAAATACCACATTACAAAATTTATTGAACCACTTTGAAAAAAAAAAGAAAAAAAAATAATGAATTCCAACACTTCCGAAGAAATTCTTGTCTTCCAAAAATAAAATGACATGACAATTGACATTTGTTTATGACAGTACAATAGACAGTAAAAACAAAAAAAAAATTCAAAAAACATGACAAAAAATGAAGAAAATTCAAAAAAGGATTTAAAATTTTCAAAAAGAAAATCGAGAAAAATTCAAATTAAAAGAATTTATCATCTAGATTTTTTACTAAATAGATTTTTAATTACAAATCTTTAAGTAAGTATTTATGACGTTTAACTAGACATAAAACAAACATATTTATTTCTTTCTACCTTATACATATACTGTCAATATATTATACTTGTGTGTTACAATTTAAAAGTATTTAACAGAAACCATATTGCTAGATACTATTATCTACAATTTATTGTTTTAAATTATAAATATTTCAGACATATTATAATTAAAAAAAGAAAATTTCAATTATTTCAATCTTGCTGGAAAAAAAGATACAAATACAAAAAAAACAGAAAATACTGAAAAACTCATTATAATGCATCATCACTCGATAATTTTCTATTATCTTTTATATGTATTAACAAAACAAAAAATTCGTGTTAAAATATTGGAGGTCATGGTCCTTGCATTCATTCCGTTTTAACATCAACATTATAGAATTTATTTATCAATAAATTTGTTTTTGTTTTTTTTTTTCTGTTCGTTTTTAAAGGGCAAAAATAACTAAAAATTATTAATTTATGAGCGTTCGTTTCCCCCACCTTACCCTACCCTCTCATATTAATAGATAATATTTTGTAAAAGATAATCATTACAAAAGTAGAAGTAAGAATGTGATAGAATATATAAAGAAGAGCAATGATGAAACAAATTAAAGATAAATATTTTCATAAAATATTAGTCGCCTTGTGACATAAATTGTCGGGTAATATATTTACAAAATCTGGTACATTTCTAGAAATCTGGATTTTTTTTTTATTAAGGAAAATATGAGGAAGTTAGAAAGAGAAAGAAATATTGAACAAAGATAAAAAGACAATTATGATGGTTTTTTTTTAATGTTTTTATAATTATACGTACACAAACATTTGACACAGTCAATGTATCCATGCATGTAGTGAACAAGAACCTTCATGAAAAATAAATTTCAATAAAAGTACAAAAGATTGGAACGGTATCTCTGGTTTTGGTATTTTATTTTTTTTTATATTATTTTATTATATAATTTTGAGTTTCATTTCAATTAAGGGAATGTCATAGTCAGGGTTTAAAAAACTTCGTAGTTATTTCAAGCTTTTACTATTTTTTTACTATTGCTTTCTAACATCAATTCAGCAAAGGCATAGCAAAAGCATTTTTTTTGTAGTTGTTTTGCTTCCGCTTTGCTGCGCATTTTTATTTCAAAAAGTAATATGCAAAAAAAGCTTTTTCATTATTTTTTTAAATAGCTACAGCAAAATGAGTTGAAAACAGCTAAACAGCATTTGCTGTTGCTTTGAATTACTATTCAGCATTTACAGCACTTTATAATACACTTTTGTTTTACTTAGAGTTACTGTGATTTTTTGTTCCTTGTGACGGCTTATGTTTGTTTGAAAACTTTTGTTGTTTAAAATTTAAAAAATGGATTTACAAAAAAATGGTAAGTATTTTATTTTAAATTTATAAGTGGACATGAAAAAAGTTAAGAATTCTTCGAGGTGGTGACTGGTGGAAAGAGCCAAGTTCAAGAAATTGAGCAGCCTCTAGCAAAAATAGGTCAGGGTCCCACCTCACAGAGCCCTCGAAAAATTTTTTTTTTTTTTTTTTCAACTTGTCTTTAGTAAAATCGCTCCTAGGCACGATGCAAACAAGCG
Source organism: Argyra leucocephala (assembly GCA_963942445.1). Taxonomy (NCBI): domain Eukaryota; kingdom Metazoa; phylum Arthropoda; class Insecta; order Diptera; family Dolichopodidae; genus Argyra; species Argyra leucocephala. Next base: position 99,562,460 of record OZ012679.1, on the reverse strand, counting down.
GTCCCAAGAGTCGGGACCGAAGACCTCAAAATTTTTTTTTTTTTTTTTAATTTTTTTTGTCATCAGTACAATGACCCTTAAATGTGATGAAGACAATAGGTCCGAGGTCCCAGGAATTGGGGCCGAAACTCTATTTCACCAGTTTAAATTTTATTTTTCTGAGAAAAGTTTATTAATAATTATTATAAATAATTTTTAAAAAAATTTCAGATTGGTCCGACAGTCCGGAAGTCGGAACCAAAGAACCTTGAACAAAAAAAAAAAAAAACTTTTTTTTTTTATACTTATCTTGATACGTAATGAACATTATTGACATTTTGGTTTTTGGACAATTTTTTTGTTCAAGGTCTACGGTCCCGACTTCTGAACCGCGGAACAATCTGAAAGTTTTTTAGAAATTATTTATAATAATTATTAATAACCTTTTCCCAGAAATATAAAATTTAAACTGGTGAAATAGAGTTTCGGCCCCAATTCCTAGGACCTCGGACCTATTGTCTTCATCACATTTAAGGGTCATTGTACTGATGACAAAAAAAAATTAAAAAAAAAAAAATTTTTTTTGAGGTCTTCGGTCCCGACTCTTGGGACCGCTTGTTTGCATCGAGCCTAGGAGCGATTTTACTGAAGACAAGTTAAAAAAAAAATAAAAAAAATTTTCGAGGGCTTTGTGAGGTGGGACCCTGACCTATTTTTGCTAGAGGCTGCTCAATCTCTTGAACTTGGCTCTTTCCACCAGTCACCACCTAGAAGATGTAGTTCATATGACAAGGTCCCGTTGAATACATACACATTGGCTCTACTCTATTCAATATTAATTTGCATATTGAACAAACCTTTTGGACATATTTTTTTTTCTTTTACTTCACTTTTTTCTTCGAAATAAAATTTCTTTCTAAATGCACAGCAATGTCTTCACAGCAAAATCAGCACAGCAAATAGCTTTTTTTTTACTTTGACTTAAAATATTAAAAAGCATTCAGCAAAATTCTACTATTGCTATTATGTTTTGAAAAGCAAAAGCACATGCGTAGTATTTGTATGTGTAAAAAGCATAAAACTATTACTTTACTTCGGTTAAGTTGTAACAGCAAAGCGCAGTAATAGTTTTTTTTTTTAATTTGAAATGCTGTGATAGTCAGCAACAGCAATAATTTAAGTGCTTTTACTATTTCTGCTGTAGTTTTTTAAACCCTGGTCATAGTATCTGTTTTTTATTTTTTAGGCTCTTTTCTAGATCATAAATTAATCAACAATTTACATATTTTTAGTTTTGAGATTACGTTACTTACTTACGTACATTCAATTGAATGTATTGTTATAGTTATATACATAATATTATGCATCCTGTGATTGAAAACATTTTATTCTTTTTAAAAACAAAAACATTCTAAGCAATTTTTGCTTGTACAATATTCTATTAATAAAATTAAACTGATTTTAAAGATTTTTACTTAGAAAAACATAAGAACATTTTTTTTTTTTTGTATATGTATTACAATTTTTATGATTTTTGATACATAACCTTGTATAAGATAGTGAATGTACAGTGAATATTAAGAATATTTGAGCAGGAATATTGGAATTATTAAATTGAATTTGTTTCAAGTATGTAATAGATGATTAAAAATTTAAAAATATTTTATAATTAAATGATAATAATTTGATTCAATTCGATTATGAAAATTTAAAAAACAAATATTAATTGTTAAAACTGTATTCACAAAAGCTTTAACAAACTACATTTATTTTTATCCCGTCTTACATGATTGTGATTAACTTTTTTAAAACTATTGTACAGACAAACTAGAAATAGTTAATAACATTTAATTTGAATGATGCTGCAGTTCAAGTTAAACGCTATTAGTTTCTTAATATATATTGTGTAATTTAACGACGCTATTTTTAAATAGAGACTTTTCTGTGAAGACGATTGAGTTTACTTTTTAATTAAATTAAAAAATGTTTTAAAATGGGTTTTATTGCAAAATTTTACACTAGAGGAAATATATTCACCAAATCATTACGAGTAAAAACTTTGCAAGAGATATTGGAATAATGTTAAGAAATTATTGACAGAAGTCATTGTGTTCCTAAAAATAAACATTGCCAGTTAGCCTCAAAATAAACGAACTTCAAACAAAATATGTAAAAATGAGACAAATAGATGAAAAAAGTCAACATCAGAACAACAAAATAATTATAACAATAACGGAATATATATATATATATATATATATTGAAGGTATATATTACTAAATTAAATTATTTGGGTACAGTCATTCGAAATGACAACTGTATGTATAACTAAATTTTGTAAAATTAAGATGAATATATTTGACTATTTTCAAAAATAATACAAAATTTTATTCTAGCGATAAAGAATAAGTTTGTCTAGAAGCTTTCTGTATGCAATTTCGTATATATTACAGAAGACAGTCAGTTAAATCAAACACTATTTTGCAAAAAAGTATCTACTTATTATTAGTCACAAGCAATGATGAAGGAAGTAAGCTGGTTCTGAAATATCGGTTTTTTGCACAATAAAAATAAATGATTAGTGAAAGGAAATTCAACTTTTAATTCATAAATTATATACTTATCAGTTTATCACTAAAAAACAAATCTGATTATCAAAAATAAGTATCTAAGTACTTATTACAATATAAATTGCTAAGACAATTTAAGCTAAAAACATTATACAAAATATCTATACAATCCAATAATAACATATAACTAAGAAGGTTGAACCAATATTGAAAATTATAATTAAGTATACTCAGTTTTGACTTCCTAAAAATTTTAAACTAAAAAAAAAAAAAAAAAAAAAAAATAGAAAAAAATTACTTTACAAAAGTTTCATTTTTTTGACCTCTTCCCATTTGAAAATCTCGATTTCCATTTCCGGTCCTTCCCAGAAGTTAAAAATATCACCAATCAATAGAGCACTCTCGATTTAGTTAGTAAATTTTTAAAATTTTAAAATAACGGCTTCTTCCCCTCTTAAAAAGCTGATACTCATGCTCTGGAACACCCGTTATAATAATAAACCAAATAATATGAACTATGTAATTCATCACAGGTTTTTACGATTTATATAAATACTCAAAAAAAAAGATGCACTGGACATCTTCATACCGCTTTCCTAACATTTTTTTTAATTTAAGGGCCTTTCCGAACCTTTCGCACTTGCACTTGATACTCGCACTTTCCGAAAATACGAATTTATCGCACTATTTTTCATACTAAATTTTTATACGGATTTAAAAATTTATGACAGTACTTTATTTTTCGGAGTAAAATTAGTATTACCTTAATACCTGTTTTTTTTAACTTTTTATGTCAAATTTATTTTGAAAACAGCAAAAAAATGCTTTATTCCAGCAATATTTATTATTATCATGACTATGACAACGATATAAATTTTAAATTTTAATCAAATGGTATTATTATTGTCATTTTATTTCAGTTTGTTATGAATTATTGTATATTAACTTTAAAAAGTAAAAACAAAATTATTTATATTTAAAATATGCATTTAGATAGAAAAAATAGAATTAGTACTTAGATAGAATATAAATTTAGATATAAATAATATTGTATGTAATTATTATTTGTTGTTTTATGAAATGAAATGTTTTTGTTTGAATGTTGAAGTTATTTTGGTTTTTCTTTTTGTATATAGCTACATTTTTTATAAATAAATTGTTTGATTAATATCTATTGTAAATTTTATGAATTGATATTATAATAAACTTCATTGATTAACTGTGTGCCATTTAACATATCCGTAATGTCACGGTTATTTATATTTCTTAAAAATATCATTTCTGAAATCTGAAATTTTAGAAAAATTTAGAGTACATTTTTCTTAGGCAGAAATTATTTAATGCATTCGCCAAAAAAGCTCATCAAGTAACATGTCCATATTATTTTGTATGATTTTATGGATAATTTTTATCATATTTCGTTGGTTTCTTCTTTGAATGTAATTTTTTTTTTATTTTCACTTTTAATAAATTTCATTTTGCGATATCTAGTGTACTTGAGACTACACTAAAATTTTAATAACAAATCAAGTGCGATCCTATCCGGACGCACTAAAAATTTTCAGAAAAAATCTAGTGCGATTTGACAGGTTTAGTGCGAATATCAAGTGCAAGTGCGAGAGGTTCGGAAAGGCCCTTACTATACTTTTAACTTTGACTGTGCCTAAAATACCACACTGCAACCAGGATAACAACTAATTCACATTTTGTGTTAATAATGTTTCAAGAGAATCTTCAACAAATAAACATCACATCTGAAATCTTAGTTTTTCTTAGTTCTTGTTTTTTTTTTTATAGTTTGTGTTTTAAGTACAACTTTGAATTATTTAATTAGGAATTTTCTCTTGAAAAACATTTATATAAAAAAAAAGAAAAAAACAAATAAAAAGATCAAGAGAATCAAATTAGAATAAATGAATAAAAAAAATATATTTATGTGGCAATTAAAATGTTAAGAAAACATTTTTACAGTGCTACTGCAAGGCATTTTTTCTTGTTAGAAAAATAAATTGAAAACAGTGAGCATCCCTAATAAGATTTAAATTGTAATGTAAAAATAAAAAAAATAAAACCACAAAATAGTTAATTAGTTTATTGTAAAAATGAAGATAATTTGATTAAAAAAACAAAAGAATGGACATGTCACGAGCTTCTTATTTTAATATTCTCTTGACTAATTAGAGTGATTAGAGTTTAATTTAATTTGAAAACTCTTTTTGGAATGTGAAGGGTTGATTTTTGCTTGTTTGACAAATACTAATAAAGAATTTCGTTTTTAACAACTACACTAATGATTATTTTCTATAAATGTTATTTTCAGAATACATAATTAACATGATATTAATATAAAGGCAGATTAAAAAAAACTAAAAAAACGCCAAAAGTTAAAATTGACAGCATAAATCGCGAATAAATTATTCAAAATTATTCTCTATACAAAAAAAAAAAAAAAAATGATTCACAATAAGAAATTTGATTTTGAGAAATAAAATTGAAAAAAAAATGAAAGTTATATACCATTCGTATTCGTATAACATTTATAGACCGTATCGGTTATCATCTTTCATTTCTAGGATTTTTTGCTTTTTCAAGTATTTATACAACAAGGTATATCAACTGAAAGTTTCGGGGTCTACCGCGTATTTCAATTTTCGTAAAACGAATTTCGTATTCAAAAGATTGGTACTATGTAATACGAAGTTAGGAAGTTTGACAAGTCCAAAATCGTATATATATATATCGTATATATAGATTAGGATTAAACAAACAACAACACCATCTCCATTTAACATAATGGTGGATTTAAAATGTAGATCGAAATCAAATCGAAATAGAAATATATAATAAAATGAATATAATTTTAAATAATACTTTTCATAATAACAAACACTCACATTTTCAAATAAATTTAAAGTAAACAAAAACAATTTGAAATTCGGAAACTTACGTTAATTTTCCTTTTCGAATCGCAAATACAGATAATCGTTCGAATCCAAATTTCGTACAAGGTAGGGGCCATGTACTGAAATGATATAATTTAGAGGTAAAACTTAATAATAATTTTATGATCAGTTGACTTATTACAATCTGTTGTTAGTATACTTTACTTACTCATTCAAATTAAGTCTCTTGATAATCTATTACCTAAACTTATATAAATTAAGTTCATAAATTATAGTTCAAATGATAAATGAATTCATTGAACTAAACAATAAGACCTGTTTAAAATACTTTACCAACTGACGTCAATTCAGTGATTTGCATTTATTTTGCATCATCAATTTTCTATTGCTGGTCTACCAGTTAGAGAATAACTATGTATTTTTTTTTTTAACTATTAATGCTCTGAAATAATATGCTATTGACTCCAATCTGACCCATGAGCCAATAAGCAAACACTTTAGTGAGTTATATTTAAAAAAATATTTAAATTAAACAATGAAAATTATGAAAAAAATATCTTTTTTAGTGTATAAAATCGCTTGTATTTATGGATAAGTTTATAATATTATGCTTTAACAAAAAACGAAAATATTTTTTTTTTGTTCATTCTTAAAGTGTTTAAAGTAAAGTTGTATTAAAAAAAATATTCATATTGTTCCAAGTTAAATTGTGTATTTTATTCTTTTCATAATTCAACTCAAAATTTCCATTACTTTAACTTGGGGTCAATGTTTTTTTGTTTTGCTTTTTCTTAAGTTTTGCTCAATTTCTTTACGTCAATCAATGCTTTTTATTAAAAAAAGAATAAAATTTGAAATTTAAAAAAGGAATTTTTAAATTTTTTGCTTTTTATATTGAATAAACATAATAATGAAATTACTTTACAATAATGTACAATATAAGATAGAAATTATAAAAAGAAAAATTAAAAAAAAAAAATGTTTTTCTAAAGTTGTACTTTCTAGCTGAAAGGGCAAAAACAATGAGAAAAATAGTAAACTTATTTTTTTCCAATTTCAGTTACCAAAAGGTGCTGTTTTCCTCTTCAATTAAGTACCGAAGTCTACAGCTATTTATAATTTGTACTTATAAAAAAAAAAAAATCAAACGATAAAAAAATTTAAAAACAACAGAGAAAATGACTAGAAAAATTCAAGAATTGAAAAACTCATTCAAGTCGAGTGTGTAGAAAATAACGTCTATATTTAAAAAAAAAAAAAAATGAATGGCAATGCTGCAAAAAAAAATTATACAATAAAGTAAAAACAAAAACAAAAAAAAACACCACTCAGAACAGCCTACAGACATCACTCACTTAAGTAGGAAGTCATGTTGCATTAACGCTATCCATTTCTATCTTCAAACCAACAAAAACAACACCAATCAGATGAAAAAAAATACACTCTTTCAATTCCTCTTTGCAATCATCACTTAAACTCTACACAAAATAAAAAAAAATTATATAATGTACTTAGCAGTACTCGTAAGTATGAGAAATAACAAAACAAAAACAAAAAACATCTAGTTACTTAAAATTTCATATTCGGGATGCGCTTTAGGCAAAACAAATACACACCATAAAAAAATATAGAAAATTAAAAAATATAGAAATAAGGAAATAAAAAATATATAAACACTTCCAAATTGAATTGAGTTTTGGACGTTGGGACATGATGAAATTTTCTGATGTAACTACATATATTCATTGTGACTAGTTTAAAACAATGAATCGATGAAAAATTGCACAATTACTTAATGACTAAAACCTTTTTTTGTTTTGTTTATTTTATTTTGTTTTTATAGTTATTCTATTAAGAGATAGAAATCATAATAAGTTGATTATCTATTCAAAACAAAAAAAAAAATAGTATTGCCAGATTAAACAAAACTAAAACTTATCGAATTGATCAAATATTGATATTGGCCTCTCAAGAGAATTTTTTTAATCAAATAGAAAGTTATATAAATACAAAAACCTTATTTACCGCAAGAGTGCTGATAAATTAATATGTAGTTAACTGTATTTCTCTTTTCATTCGGCTCCACTTGTTTCTTCTACATTTATATAAGTACATAACTAAGTTTTTATTTTACAATTGCCAATAATATCGTATTATTACCGTAAATTTGCACTTTAAGTTGTAATTTTGCATGACTACAGTCTTGGAAAGAACAAAGGACAAAATACAATTAAAAAATAAAAAATAACGGGTGTATAAAAAGAAGACAGGTTTTCATTTCGGCTGGGTTTTTGATATTTTTATTTAATTAAATCGCAGTATTTTTATTGTTTATTTTATTTTTATAATGCTAACAAATTTATTTTATTTGTATCATGCTAACAAATAATAAGAAAAATACTAATGCCAAAATATCGCACCGATAAACACAAATTAATAACAAGCCGTTACAGTAATAGAATTACATATAGCTACGCAGAATGTATGAATATTCCCGTTGCGATAAGAACGCTATTTCCAATAATTGACGTAATTCGTTAATATGACAATAATCGCATCATAAATAATTAAATTTAATTAGTTATAGACATTGAATAAAAAATTGTTATAATGTTTAGTTTAACAAAACAAAAACAAATAATTGAACTGGACGATATTTAGATAATCACTAATTAAGTATGTATGTAAAATCAAAGTTTATTGGGCGACTAGTCACTCGAAATCACTCGAGTCGTTGCATCAAAATGGCACAACTAAGTGTTCCTTGATGGCTTTCCGAGACCAACTGGAATGAATGGTACCTTCCAACTAGCCTAAAAACCTAAAAAATTTCTTGATAATTTTCTTTATGTATAAAATTCAAATTTTTTAGCAACAAATAAAGGTTTTAAAAAATATATCAATAAATTTTAAAATGGCAATTGTCATAAAAAAATATCTGTAGTTTACTTTTTTTCTTATTCTAAATTTTTTAATCTAATTTCATAAATTTGAAATTGAAAATTACAATTGGCCGAAATAGATGATAGCATGTGACGACAAACATTTATAATTTTATAATTTCAAATTGAAGGAAAATAATTCAATTTGGCAACTGTAAGGAGCATCAAATACTTAATATATATATAAATATATGTGTATGTATATACATATTATATACACATATTAAAATGTTTGAAAAGTTAACGAGTGTCAAGAGCAATTATATATATGTACATATGTAAATGATTTATTTTAAATTAAGAGCTGGAAAAATTTATTAACGTTATAGCTATAAATAATATTTTTAATTCAAATGGATTTGAAATAATAAGGAAATATTTCAAATTTTAAAGTAAAAATAAAAAATTATTGAAATTGGCATAGTTTCACGATCCTTCCGTTCAAATAGGTTTAGTTTTAATAGGATTTAATTGGAATCATTTAAAAAAATAATAATATTTTTTCTAATAATTAACACTTGAATGCTTTTACTGACCCATATTTGTCAAATATGTATGTGCAATCATTTATTAAAAAAATATTTAATATGTCTTAAAGATCTTTCTTTACTAATGCGATGAAGTAAGTATTATCATTAAGAGAAAACAAGAAAAAGTAAAAAAAAAAAATTTTTTTTTCTTTAATTCTCTAACGATGAAGTTAGCAATGATGATATTACAGTTTTTTTGAGATGAACTTATAGTATGTTATGTATATATATATATATATATATAAATTATTAGAATCTGAAAAAAAGCGATGTACGTTATTTTTTTTTTGATTTTGTACATGGGTTCCTTTCTAGACAATTCTAAAATTAAACATTGAAATACCTAAAGATCTAGCAACTTTACTTAATTATAATATAAATAAAGAAAAAAAAAATATGTTTCGTAGGCGTTATTGTTCCCTCGTTTTGGCAAAGAATTTTTTTTTTTTTTGAGTTGGTGGTGGATAGTTTCAACTTCAAGTTGTTATTTCAATATAATTTCAAGTATTATATGAATCCAGCTGCATTGAATGCAATTTTAAACTCTTTTTTTTAACATTGTTTTTATTGTTTTTTTTTTGCAACAATTTATTGTTAATTTAAGTGAAAATTTTTGTATTTTTTCTTAAACTCCTTCATACATTTTATTTTTTCAAAAGACGAAGGAAATTTGTTCAGATGACATACTTGATGCCAAACTATATAAGTCATGGAATAATTTTCTTATTTCAATTTCAATTGTTTTTTTTTTTTTAAATTTACTTTGAAAAATTAAACCAAAGAATAAAGTTTTCTATTTTTAATAGGAAATGTCATATTAGGTTATTAGAAAATGTGAAGGATTCAGTTAAAAAAAAAAAACAACAACTAAAGAACAAAATAATTAAAGAGCTCTGGGCTAAATTTAAATAGAATTTTTTTTTTTTTATTTTACTTTTGAGTACTTAAGAGTAGGATAGAAGAGAGCATTATAGAAACAAGATCATCATGACCGGATTGTTATATTCTACAAATCATACGTATCTACCTAGGTAATAAAAAATACCAGTTTAAAATTGTTATTTTTATATTATAGTATATGGTACAGTAATAATATATTGAATTATATTCAATAGTCGAATACTTAAGTAGTTATTAAAGTATATTTAACTGGGTTCAAATATTTTATTAGATTAAATATTTAGCTGGAAATTTTTTAGTTTTAAATAAAGTGGGGCGATTTTGGGAAATTTACTCTGTCAAAAAGTACATTTTATATGAAATAACTATTCTAATATTATCTAAGCGGATCAACGACTTGACCTAAATAGAAATTTATCACTTTAAATTAAATTTAAAAAAAAAAAGTCCAAAATAAAGTTCTTTGGTCTGAAAAAAAAGAAACGTGATCAAAATATGCAGACGAATTTGAAAAAAAAATCATTAAATGTGCTCAAGTTTTTTTGTATGAAATTGTTTAAAGAAAATCGAATGGGAGCATGTCGTATGGCTGTATTTCATTTGACAGGATATGCAGGATACTCAATATGATAAATATTGTACATATAAACATTACTTACTTTCTTAGGTGGTCAACTGACCTTGTAGGTCCTGGGTCTGACTCATCAACGTCCTCCATTTTTGCCGGTCACGGGCCAGTTGAAGATGCGAACTTGTTTTAAATGTTGACCAACGAAGGTTTGGTCTGTCTCGACGTCTTGTACCTTCGGGTCTGGATTCGAAGATTCTCTTAGGTGGAGCATATATTTATATATATACATATAGTTATCTAATCAATACATATTCGATATTCTGAGTTAGGAGATATTTTAAAGTTGGATTCAAAATAAAAGTTCTACCACCTTTTACAGAATATTTATATATAAATTATTTTTATGCGTAGCCACTGTTGTATACAAACAAAATGATTGAATTCGAAAACAATAAATGAATTAAAGTCGGATTTTGAATTTTGTTATTTTGGGGTTTTTTATTTTATATTTGGGATTTCGTGGCTAACGCATAAATTGTATATTAATACAGGCAAATGAAAATAACTAAAAATAAAAGTAACCCAATCGAATTTATAAAAAATTTTAACCAAAAATAAAATAAATTCCGACGAATAATACAATATGAAAGTGGAATTCGATTTTTCAATACGATTATGAACAACATCGTTTGTTAATCAAAGACAAAATTCCCAATGAAGATATTTTTTTTTTTGTATTCAACAGCGGTAGAAAAAGAAGAATCCTATTTTTGCCAACATTTTAAAAAACTTCCTAGTTTATTTTTGACGGTCATTCGTTCCATTCCCTTAATCTATATACTTAAGTAGTTATCAAATATTTTAATTTTATTCACTGTGATTTAAATTACTAAGAATTTTATCTTTGTAAATTCAATTTATCTTTGTAATTGGTGTTTTTTTTTTTTTGGGGAATTTTGTCTTTCTGAATTTTTTTTTGGATTTAGTCCGTGTTTCTCGGTTTAAGTTTTGTTTAAGAAAATTATTTTAATTGGCTATAATTCATAACCAATCACAGCATTTATTAATGACATTTATTTTTATTCTTTAGTTGAATTGTAATTATTAAACAATATCAAAAATATGTGTTCTCTTCTGGCCAATTCTTGGCAACTATCCTGTATTTGCTTCTCAATTCGCTGATATTAAATTTGTTGTTTCTATATTTTTTATTACTCATAAGTAAGTATTTTAAAAATTAATTTTAAAACCCACCCCAATATTGTTTTATTTGTTTCAATTCTGATATTTTTGTTTTTTTGCTGTTTAACATGGTCCTGTAAGTAAATAAATTACTTCCCTGCTTTATTTAAAATTTGAAACTTCATGAATCATCCAACGATTTCTTTTTTTGTTACTGCATATTGAAACTAAGCCATTAGAACTCATTTGATAAACCAAATTTGCATGTACCATGATATTTAAATTACTAAAATACGAATTCTTTAAATATTAGGACAATTGGTGTTTATATATGTATGTATTATTATAGTTCTATAATATCTAAATGAATAACTACCTCTCCTTATAGCAAATAAAAAAAAAAAAAAAAAAATACGAAATCTATATATACGTATATTACTAGTACTAAAGTAGAATTTTATTTTTTTTTTGTATCATTTTACCTACTCATCAATTTTCAGCAACAAATTACATCTCCCAAACAAACAAATATACGTATATGTACTAATATAAAACAGGAAGTTTAAAATCACCTGAAAGGTTGAGTGATCTTCAATATCAATGTAGGGGAAATATTATTAAATTTAAATAAATGGTTAGATTTATTTTTAATCATGGTACTTTAAAAATTGGTACTTGTACTACAACACAAAATGTATATCAAAATTTAATGTATCAGTAACTATATACATAACATGCTTTTATTTTCAATTATTACCTATAAAGGAGAACTCTATATACAATGTACTAAATGAAATAAATTTAAGCTTTAACTATTAATCCTTAAAATATAAAACTAAACTAAAATTTTTCCATGAATTGTTCCAGAAATTTGTAAAATCTGTCTTGACAAAACGATCAATTTATATTCGTATGAGCTTCCAAACAGACAGGAATTGTCTCAATTACAACATTCACTAATCTCGAGCCCAGTTTGTTTCATTTATTTCTCTTCTCTATTTAGTATCTCTACAACTTACATAACCTGGGAAAAGATCCACAAAGTATGAGCTATTTATCAAGAGTGTAACTATTTAGCAACTCAAAATCTGTACTACTGTACAATATACTTCATATAATATAAAAGTATATTTATACATTGATTGAAATATAATTTTTACCGTTAAAAAAAAATCTTCCAGGCGCACAAAATAGAAATTAACTTTCACTATTGCATGGAGCCCAAAAGAGATAAGAAAGGTAGCATATGACGAGGAAACCACTCTAAAAAAAAACCGTGTCAACCGATTAAATAGGGCTGGAAAGGAATAACTCTAGAAAAAATGGAGCTAGATATGATAAAAAATTCGTGGAATCATAAAGCAAGATATAAAGTATGTATACAGGTAATGATTTTGAATATTCGATTGGAACTGAAACATTTCGAAATTGTCAATATAACTAAAACTAACTACTTGCTATTCATTAACTCAACAGATATTTCTAAATTAGTTTTTGATTATTAGTAAATTGATTTGTAACAAGTGGAACTACATGATATAGGGTCTAGGTAATCTGACTACCAGAAGACCCTCGGAGTTCACATAAAGAGATTCAAAAATTTACGAGCAAATACCATAGTAGGCTGGAAGAGTATCAATATGAAGAAAAAAAAATTTAAATTGTTAAAACTTTAAAACTGCTCCTCGTAATTTATTTTATGATAAATTTTTAAAGCACGTTTTCACTTACCAGAAAAATCTTATTAGTTTATTTACGTAAATTGAAATACGATAATGATACAATTTGACTTTCAAGATTCACACCAATTTCTCGTAACGATACAAAACAAACTAATTTAAATATATACATTTGTATACTTTTAGCACTTACTGTACATTTTTTTATTATGGAGATCCTCGTATATTAAGGTAAGTATATACAAAATTTCGCGCAATGTGCTTTATATTTATTACCGTAATTCATTTGTTGGTTTTTTATTGTTATTCTGTTTATTTAAGTCGGTATTTTGAATTTGTTTGACATTCATTTTGGTGATGTTTTTTTTTAAGCTTGTTCATTTCTTGGTTCTTTGTAGAACTATCAAATCTGCAACACAATTCCTATTATATTTTGATCTGACTTTATTTTTGTTTTTATTTAAAAAAATAAATAAATATGTTTGTATAGTGTGTGTAGGTGTTTATTTTCGATTAACATCACACCCGCAAATGATTTACACATTTTGATAAGGTTTATATATTATATATATAATACTTAAATATAAGCAATTCGTATTATAACACAACCCTTCCATCTTTATTTTAATAAAAATTTCCAGAATAATCTGATGAAATGGCTTGAATTAAGGTGTAATTTACCTTATGTAAACTAAGTATATTTATATTAAGAAAATAAAAATAAATAAACAAAAATTGTAAGATTTGAAAAAGAAAGGAAAGAAGAAATAAAGGTATGGTAGAACATAGAAGAGACAAATATACATATATATATATATATGTTAAAATAGAACGAAAAAGGAATAAAAAAAAAATAGTTCAGTTACTGTATATTTATTCAAGTAGGTGAGTGTACTCTTTTAATAGCTTTGATTTTTTTTTTGAAGATATAATTTCTGTTTAATTTTTTTAATTTTCGTTTTCTTAAAGACATTGATGACGCACCCTTTATTTTCTTCCTTCAATTTTAAAACACATAAATATGAATATTATTTACTTTATTGAAAATTACATAAATTACATATACCAATTTCGTTTTCAGATTATCATGCATAACCCTATAGGGTCTTTTAAATTTCTGTTAATAATTTCTGATCAAATTTATCATCATCAAAACAGGATAACAAAAATTAAGTATCTGTGGTTTAAGAATTTTTATTTTGGGTAAATATTTTTTAAATATGGGTGTGGATCAGAATTACATATTTATTATACACATAGATTTTTATAACTGCATAAGAATTTTAAATTTTCTATGCAATAAATATTTTTTCTAGTTCTTTACACATCGTTTAATACAACATAAAAATAAATAAACTGAATTGACAGGAATTGACATTATATAATTTGACATGAAAATTGGTGCCGGGAAATACAAAAAAAAAAAAAAAAATTAATGTAAAATAAATAATAAAAAAGGAAGAAAAATCCATAATTATTTATTTTCAAAGAAAATAAAAAATTGTTTGATTGATTTCAGTGTAATAGGAGCTGTGATTAACACACCTTAAAACTTAAAATTTTTAATTGCTTCAATTGAATTTCTTAGATATTCTATAACTGAAAAGCTGTCTAGGGGGGTTTTATTTTCAAAAGTTCAATCAACTGCAATTTAAAAATAAAGTAAATAATTTGCTTACAATTTTTTAGTTCCCTTACTCATCTAACTTTTTAATTGAAAAAAAATCATCATTCAGTTACACTGAATCTAAATATGCCGATGTTGAGTTTAGCAAATAATTACAAAAATTTTACAACTATCAAGCATGGGTAAGGAGAAAAACTGATAATAGGTAAAATTTTTGAAGATTAACACAAAATTTAAAACCAGCTTAACGACAAGAAATTCAAAACTTTTTCTTTTAATAAAAGGTTAGCTCCTAAGACCTAAATATTTGATTGGTGTAGAAAAATTAATTGAAAGAATAAAGTTTAATATCTAGAATACTAAGTAAATTGTTTTTCTTCGATTCCGTTCAATCTACCCCTGATTTTAAACAGTATTAATAACGGTATTAAGTAATAAATCTATATTCTTAAAAATATTTTTAAAATATTACATCCACGTAGAAACCGTAAACAGAATTGTCAGTCGAGAATATAATAACAATTTATAAAAAAAATATTGTTACCCCAACATGGGGTATATTAGCCCCAACATGGATTAATTGTGTACATTTTTTGATTATAGTTTTATATTAGTAGTACTTATTTCTTTATATACAATGTTGTTGTAATGTTTTGGAAAATATTTTCTCTAAAAAATCAATTCATTAAATGTAAATTTATACTCAACTTGTATTAAAAAAAATTATAAGAACCGCTACGACATGCTGAAAGTAGGTCATACTATCATGAACCAGCGCCCGAGATTATGATATATGAAACAATGGATCGAAGAAGACTGCGATAATGATTATTTAGTTGATTTAAGTTCGGTTTAGGCAGACGAAATTCAGAATGGCCAAAGTGTACGATCTGAATAAATTTAACTGCAAATGGGTTAATATTGTTAGTAGTAGATTTCAGTTGAGAACCACTGTTTTTATTTTGTAAATTAGTATAAACCATTCATTAAGTAGAGTAATCAATAATTAGATAATATTTTTTTGTCTCAATCTGTTCTTAATGAATTATTGAAGATGAAGGTTTCAATGTACTTAAAGTCAAATAAAAGTTTAATAAGAGCATTGGTTGTGGAGAAGAGAAGGGCACGACTATATAAAGTTATATTCAATCGCTTAAATAATCAACTAAAACAGCAAATCAGAAATATAAAAAATAATTCATTTAACAAATTCTTAAATAACTTATCAGCCGATGCTTATACTGTACTAACTACTCGCTTTGGAAAGCAGCTAAACGAATAAATAGACCACAGGTACAAGATCCACGGTCGGTAACCCAAAAGAAAAAGCTAAGATTTTTGCTGACCACTTGGCAGAGGTCTTCACAGCACCAACACAAAATCTTGCAAATGAAAATATAACTCTCGAAATTAAAATAGATGAAGCGGAAATTTCGCATGTCACTCTAAGAGAAATTAAACAAAAATGCAGACACAACCTGAGCGTCAAGAAAGCACCAGGTGACGATCTCATCAATGGACAAATCATGCGGGAACTACCAGATCTAGCTTTGTTAAAGGTACAACATATATTTAATGCATGTTTTAAGTTCACATATGTTCCGAGACAATGGAAAATTGCAGAAGTAATAGTAATACCGAAGCAAGGAAAACCGCCTTCAGGGTTAACATCATATCGACCAATATCGTTGTTACCTATTATATCAAAAATATTTGAGAAACTGCTCCTCAAAAGACTTGCCCCGATTATTGAAGAAAGAGATCTGATCCCGAACCATCAATTTGGATTCAGAAACAAACATTCTACAATTGATCAAGTGCATCGTATCACAAATATAGTGAAAAAAGCGTTCGATGAAAAAAAAGTCTGCTCAGCAATCTTCTTAGATGTTGCTCAGGCTTTCGACAAAGTGTGGCACCAAGGCCTTGAATTTAAACTACATCGTGATTTACCAAGACAATTTTATGAAATATTAAAATCATATATGACCAATAGATGCTTTCGTGTACGTTATGCCAAAGAATATTCAGAAGTAAAAGAAATATCTGCTGGAGTCCCACAGGGAAGTGTTCTTGGTCCAATACTTTACCTGCTATATACAAGAGATATCCCTCAAATTGACAACATTTTTTTGGTTACCTTTGCAGACAATTCTTGCAGTTGACGTATCTGTCGAAAACTCCACAGCAAAACTTCAAAATGCAGTGAATAAAATAAGTTTATGGACCCAACGATGGCACATAAAACTTAATGAAAGCAAATCAACTCATATAAACTTTACATATAAAAAGATTGCAACCATTCCTATCTCAATCAATAACAAAATAGTTTCATATGCCAATACAGCAAAGTATCTGGGAATGACACTCGATGCTAAGCTAAGATGGAAGGAACATATAAGAAAAAAAAAGAAGAGCTAAATATCAAACTCAAAAAATTTTACTGGTTACTTGGGCGTGGTTCTGAGTTATCAGTACAGAACAAAATATTGATATATAAGCAGATATTAAAACCTGTGTGGACGTACGGTATCCAATTGTGGGGCTGTGCAAAGAAAACGATCATCGAAATGTTGCAAAAATTTCAAAACAAAGTGCTCCGTGGTATAGTAAATGCACCATGGTACGCACGTAGCAAAGATCTCCACCGTGACTTGCACATTAACAGTCACGGAAGAGATCAAGAAACATGCAGTCAAACACGAGCAGAGACTGCAAACTCATGTGAACTCGGAAATGGCAGCAGTTCTTCAAATCGACAGCAGTGTCCGTCGACTCAAGAGAACGAGACCCCACGAGCTGGTCACTACCTAAAATGGAAAATTCTACGATAATAGTTTACTTCATGGAAATTATTATTTCAATAATTTTCCTTTGCGAACAAATCTAAATAACCTTCCCACGCGGAACTATTGCTGTCGCTATCTCCTTCACGGGAAATATCATAGTAATAAAGTTCCTACACGGTAATTATTATGATGTTAGCGATCCTCCACGGAAACTATCACTATAATAATTTCCTAAACACGCGACCGAAAATTTACGAAAAAAAAAGTCATTAGTAGATCTAACGTAGATTGGTTATAACGGAAAAAAGATAGGTGGGCTTTAGTGGGTTCGATTCCTACACTATCAAGACGCACACGCGGCTGGAGCTCTTGAGGTCCTTCGGGGATTACCTGCTATCTTTCGAAAAAAAAAAAAAGAATTTTAATAAAATTTTAAACTTAAGTTTCCAAAGGAAAGTCATAGAAAGTTTGTTAATTTTTTTAATAAATATTTTTAATACAAAATTAAGTTGTTTTTGTCAATTTGATTCTACAAAATTAAGAAATTATTAAATATTATGTAGATAGTTATAGTTAGCTAGCATTTCTGTTTACCTATATATGTAATATCAAAATCGTGCTGATATAGTAATAAATAATAAATTCAAAATTGAATTCAATTGAACTAAATAAATCGAAACCTGATAAAATATTAATGTGGTAGAAGTTATTTTCTTCTAATTTGTATGTAAATTTTGTCAAGGGTAAGATTTGCCACAAACTTAAAATGTAGTAAGTTGTATGTAATATTTTTTAATCTATATAAGACAGTTTTCACACAACTATGAATAATGTGGCGTCATAAGTACATATAACATAATTTTTTACACACAATATTTCCTTATAATTAATGGAATTAGGTACAAAAATCGTATAATATAAATGGTTACGCAAATTTTTTACGAAAATAAATAATTTGTGAATCAGTCATTGAAAATAATTGCAATATTTTAACCACATTCTTAATCGTGTTGTGTATACTGGAACAATGATTATTATTATTATTTTTGTTTTTAGTTTTCAACACTTTGATTTAGGTGATGATTGATTGATGATTGATGATTGATACTAGTTTTTATTAAGTAGTTACTGAGTTATTAAATAGTTACTGAGATTTGAAATTCAAATTCTGAACTTTAAATAAATAGTTCAGTATGAATCTGTAACGGTATTTAAATTAAATGATTCTATAGATTAAATACACTTCTTATGTAACTAAATTTAGGTTGATTAATTCACAGTAAATAAATGTATTTGTATTTTACAAATAAAATTCTTTAATGAAAAAGGTATTAGTAATAGGGAATCAGTAGTTACTCAAAAGTGGCAAATATTCGTAGTCATCTTAATTGTCAAATTTCTTTGGTTTCTCTGAAGATAACTCTAAAGTAAATCTGTAATTTTTTCTAATTAAATACTTACACTAGTTACTTAATTATAAAAAAATAAACTGTTAATTAAGATCAACTAGCTTAAATATTCCCATATTAGAAAGACGTAAAGGATTATCTTGGATATTTAGTGTCTCTGACTATTAAATATCTCGGTAATAACCATCTTGTGTCATGTAATGATTTTTACATAACCTTTCCGCCGAAATAAAATGTATATAAGCTGGCAACCCCAAAAACAATTTTTTTTATTTCCAAAATAAAAAAAAGAAATATGTATATAGGTATTCATTGAAATAGAAATAAATAAATAAGTAAATTCATTTAACAAAGTGTATAAATTACATGAAATGTACAACAAAATATATTTTTTTTCACCCTTCTCCCTTAGGAATTAAATTATAAAAATAAAAAAATTTAAAAAAATTATGTAATTATTATTGTAGTATTTTACCATCGTAATATGGAAAGGCAATATAATCTGAAACCTATTTCTAACACACTTATGTATGATTGAATAAATATATATTATAGACGAATTTGCATGGATGTATGTATACATATTATAATGTAACATGTACATATTTTCTTCACATAATATAATATTTCCTCATAAAGGGTAGTTAGTTATATATATTCAATGTGCATTTACAATAAAATACATACATCCATTTAGGTACCAGTTTTAATATACCTACAATTTTTTTTCTTTTCAAATTTTACACACACTACCTCAAACAAAAGTCAATTATTTATGTATGAGTCGGGTGTTCTTTGATTTTTTTTTTGTATTTTTGAGTTTTCATTTTGTTTTATAATTTTTATTTACCCTTAAAAACAAATTAAAGAACAAAAAAACAAAAACAAACGGAGAATAAACAACAAATTGAGAAAATATTTAAATCCGAGTTCTGTTCTTTTCGTTCAGGAGGAAAATCAGAGTCTGCATTTATAATTTTACCCATTAACCAATTGCAGAAAAAAGCCGGTTGTTGTTGTTTTTTAGTGCAATAACAATTGTTTGTGTAAATCCTCTTTTTTTATTTTTTAACATTCACAATATTGCTGACAACAAATTTTGTATGCTCACAAAAATAAAAACTAGAAAATTTTTTGTTTAAATTGTTCGAAAAGGTACCTAGTAAACTTCCCCTCCTTTAGAACGAAAACATTATTCGAACTGACCAAATAATAGGGAGTATGGGCAGTTTATGGAAATTTATACTATTCGTTTTTGTTACTATATCCGTAGATGTAAAGATCTACAGTCGTTTGGCAATTCTACGTCTCTATTTAAGTAAAACTCCCTAATCTTATGTGTCACATTTTTTTAGTAGGTCCTATTTTATGGCTTTTGTAATTAAACAAAATTTTCAGCTGTCAAAACAAAACTAATATTTTTAGCAAACTTTTATGTCACTCGCTAAAATTTTAATGTCTATATGCTAAAATTAATAGTCTTTTTTACTTAATTAGATTAACTAGGATTAGGATAGGTTTTTTATGAAATGGTGACACAGTCTTAGATACTCATGCTGAATTTGGTCAACAAAATAAACATTATTATTCGAAAAACTCGAAAAAAACATATTCACATTTCAAGTGGATTACTTTAACAAGTACACATAGGTCATGAGCAAAAATTAATATATTTAAAAATTTAATTGATTTTTTGTTTTTTTTTTTTTTAAATCTTGAACAAAAAGTAACTATCAATTGTCAAACAAAATTAATGTGAATGTGCTACATTCCGTGGTTTATATTCATTTCATAGCCCTTTGACTATAAGAATCCTCTACAAAATTAGTTTGTAAGTAAAGAGGTATGTTAACCATGGTGTTAGCACTCTTCGTGGAATATGGTACATTCAGATTATTATTATATTCATTAAAAAGGGAAATCCAAAATTTATTTATCAATCATTGCACATTTTTCTCCAAACAATATTGTTCTCTCAATGAATTTGAAAAAAAGAAAACTAAAACATCATTAATCGATTTTAACAGGTTGAACAAGACGAAATAAGAATATCTGAGAGTTTAGTAAATGGCGGTTTTAACATCAAAATATTCAATCAAATTTAACCTCTAGACATAATTTGAGTATCGCAACATTTCAAACCTTCACAAATGAAACATAAAAACAATGTTCCGTATTAACTATTTAACAAAATATGGTCACTCTAGATTAAAATATATGGATTTCCATACTTACATACTTCATTTCATAATGAATTTATTCAACATCGCAAAAAAAATGCAATTCACGAAATAATATACTTTCAATACACTACTACATTCTCAACAATGAAATAGGTATTTGACCAGACAACATGATGAAAAAAAAACAAAAATTTATATACAAATATGCATAGATATATATTCAAATTTATATAGAGCCATGTATGTGAAGATGTGTGTGGATTATAAAAAATAACTACCCTATTATAATGCAAACAGCAAAATAAAAATAAAAATTAAAAAATAATTCAGGACGCCGGTAAAATATTTCAAATAAATGTATATACACAAATGTACATATATATATATATATATATATATATATATATTATTTTAAGTATTTTCTGTGATTGTATATGGGTATAATTTGGAAAATAAAAAAAATAAGGATTTTATATTTGGATATGGTATAGAAAAAATTACAAAATACAAAATTTAACAAAATTCCAAAAACTAAAGAATCCTTAAAACAAAAAAAAATTTTTTTTGTGCCTGCAATTTAACAAAACAAGTCCTTCTTGTTTAAGGAATTTTATATAGTCATATCTACATACAAAATATTTACAAGTTAAAAATTATTCGCTTTTCTGGTTTTATATCCTTTATAAAATAAAATGTAATATTTCTATATGTACATTGCAATTCGAATTTGGTTGTAGGGATTTTTCAAGTTGTCATGAAAAAAATATGTATAATTGTGTGTGTATGGAAAAGAAATGTTATAACGTTATAAGTGCTTAAGAGATTCAAAGGATACGTTTTTTTTGCGATTATGAAATTATTTTGCGCATGAGTATAATTTCTTTGGCTTTCTCTGTTGGATATTTTTTTTTTTTTTTTTCATTTCATATTTTTTATTCTCATATTTCTTTCATCTAATTTTATTTTTGTGAATTTTCAAACGTTAAATATAAATGATGTTGATAATGATGATGATGATCATGATAAAAACGAAATGCCGGGTATATAATATTAAGTGAGATTTTTATTATAGTGTAAAATTTCATATACCCATCATAATTAATCATATGGATTAGGTTATAAGTTATATTTGTTTTTGTTGTTGTGGTTATTGTTGTTGCGTTATGATATTTTCATCTTAAATTGGAATATAATTTCTATTCAAGTTTGAGAATACAAAAAAAAAATATGTACATTGAGTTTTCTTTTTGTATGCCGGTTTGTTTTTAGGTTATAAATTGCTTCAAGGATAACAAGAAGAAAGCATTATTCATAATATTTCTTTTATTTATAAAATAAATTCATTGAAGTTGTTAAATTTAAGAACTGTTGAAGATAAAAATATTCATAAGCTTCTCTGTTAATGTAACTTAGGTATTTGTTTTATTAATAAACCTAAAACTTTGCATTTCTTAGTTTTAATTATGTATTAGGAGTATTTTAAAAGAAAATATTGTTAAAGAAGAAACAATAAAACGAAAATATTTTAACTTAAAATAAGTATTGATTTTTTTTTATTCTTTTATTTCCTGCACAACTACCCCTTTTTTCTTAATCTATGACGTTTTCCCGATTCTATGCATAAGTACTTATGAACATATTTGTCACATTATATTTCACATTACATTTACTTGCATTCATTTACTTATATATTATATAATATCAATGAAATAAATAATAATCTTTGGTATCCTAAATATTCCTAATATTTTGTTTTATATACTAAGTTAGAAATATGCAGTATGTACCAAGTATAGAAAAATGTATTGTGTATGTATTGAATTTGGCAACATTCTATGTCATTTTATGGTATTGCGGCGAAAGTAAATCAAAACCTTGCCAATCATTTGTTTGTTATTAAAATGAAATAACTAAAGAAGTAAACAATTTTTTTTTTAATAAATTAGTTATATTAAGTGTATAATTTTTAATGCCGTTATATGAGCAAATAATTTATAATGCCGCCCTGGTCTGCCGTTTGCAAATGAAAGTATTATTTCTATTTAATTTTTTGAACAAAATCTTCACGGTGTCTAACAACTGATCCTTTGTAGCTGAAAATCCAGCACTACAAATGTGTGAAAGCCAATTCTCTATTTAAATTTCTTTGTCTAAAATCAGTACAGTTGATTTTTCAACCTTGCAACTGACTCCTGATTTTCCTTGCTTTTATCAACTAAAGTTGACAATGGAATTTTATAATATAATTTATCTGTCATACCAGATTACACTTCTTTTATTGCAGTCTTCAAATCTGCTTCAATGTATTTTCTACGTTTTTCCATTTTTTGATCCTGTTTGGAAAAATAATATATATATAATAACTTACTTAAACTTAATACAATGTAGTTATTAGTATTCCAATCTATATTCAGATGATAATTTATTAAGTTTGTAGATGGGATCATGATTGAATCGTACCTCGTGCTTATCAATATACGCCAAGTTAGTCAACTGACTTATTTTTAGCAGATTAAAAATTTATAAATCAAAATAATACAAAATAAAATTAGTTTCAAGATCTCATAGAATATGCATATAAACGAGGCTAAGTATTTAAAGTACTTATTTTAAAATAATTAAATTAAAATGTAAATTTTAGTTTTTCTGTTTAACATTGAGCTATGTGTATATCGATATTAGGTGTATGAACGAAAAATTCTGTACCTAATTCCGATACTTATATCTAAGTAGTTATATTATTTTATGTTTTTTATTAAAACTAAAAACTTTTAAGCCAAAAAACTTAAATTTTAATTTTTAATACTTAATTCTATTTGACAAAACTTAATAATATAGTTTGTTACTATTAAAATAATTATTTTCAGAAGTTTTAAAACATAAGGTATTTTTTCCTTCAAGCAATTTTTCTAATCAAATCCATCTGCTTCTGTAGGCTTGTAGACTTAAATTAAATTTTCTCACGAAATACTTTAAATACTTATTCCCGACAAATTTCACAACATTTGAAAATTAATGTGTCCAAATGAACAGCCGGAATTTACGGAAGTTATTTAACGAAAATTCATAAAATTTTACCGAAATATATCAGCCTTATAAAAAATATCTGTACTTCCTAACTTTTTTGAAAAGTTGTTAAAATTTCAAGAGTTAAATTTAGTTGTTAATTATATATTTCATATTTTTTTTTCTTATTGCCTTTTCGTAAACTATGTACGGTACTGCAATTTATTACGAATACTATCTATAGTCGAATATATCTAGCTTCCACGCCGATAACTTAACTGTTAGTTATAAATAAAATATGTATCCTATATAACTATTCTTTAACCTTAGCTGGTAATTGAATAATTTTTAATCAAAAATTTACTTCTAACAACTTAACACCACTTAGTTATAGCAACATCATTTATTCACCACTGAATAACTCTAATTCTACCCAAGTAAAAAAAAATGAAGAATATTCATATCACTTTTGAGTAACTGACAATCGATGTTAACTATATATATATATATATATATATATATATCTTGATTTCATCAAAGCAATCGACAAAAATTGAATCACGTTCTTATTACATTATACATCATTACAAAATACATTTGATTATCAAAATTAAGGGAAAAAAACATTGTTTAACAATATTGCGAAATTTTTGCGTTGTTTATGAGTAGTTAACTAATTTTAACGGTATGAGCATCGGCCTGAACGCAACAATTCTCGGTTTGTCAAATGCTTAAATACTTATTTCAAAACTAAATTAGTATATATTTTTAGCTAGCAAAATATATTCTTTTAAGTTACGAACTCTAATTGAGAGTTCAAAAAACTCATAAGAAATATATAACAGTTTTCATTTAAAAAAAACTAAATTGAATCAGTTACTTATCAAAACTGTTACATATTATAACTAATTTACTAATATGTAAAACTATATAATTTATCTCATGCAGCTTCAATAAAATTTAATGAAAAAGTTAATCAAATACTAACTAACTATAGTGAAGTAAACTGCTATTTATTGAAATAGATCCTTTTCAAAAACGATTATTTTATTACAATGACACTTACACACTCTCATCATATACACATATTTTTGGTTTATTAGGTATCCGACTTTTAATTGTCATTTGAAATTTCTATTTTATTGCCTGTTAACCAAATGCTGCTTTAAAAATTCCAAATTATTTTTTTCTTAATTTTTTTATCTTTAAAAAAAATTTTTAGGTAACTGCTCATAGTTAGAATTCATATTTATGAACTTATATATATATTTATAGGAAATATTAATATATAAGTAATAATGTTAAAAATTAAATTATTTTACAACATACATATGTATATATATATATAAATTTATTAAGACGATATAAAATTATAATTCCTACGTAATTTTAAAGAAATCTGCTGGAAATCTGTTCATCTCTATAAAAAAAAAATAATTTTCTCAACAATCATAATTTGAATATTTCAATAAAAAAAATTAAATTACTGGAATAAGTACTCAACAGTGGTTAAAACTATAGGTGGGTAGATTGAATAAATGAGCCATGAAATTTTAATGCGATCAAAAATTATGTACCTAACAGATTACAACATAGGTAGGTACAAGCACATGATTAGAAATTATTAAATATACTTTTAAGTTTATTTTGGTAATTTTCAAATTAAATGAGTTGAGAGTTAAAATACGATAAAAAAAATATGTCAGTTACTTTATAAATAAATATTTATCTACTTACTTACTTATTTACTAGAACTTTATTAAAGCTGATACACTACACGATTAAGGAATGAGTAAAAAAAAATTTTTTTTCCTAATCCTAAATTTTAATTACCTTTTTTTTTGTTTTAGTTACAAGTGAACATGAATTTAAGTAACTATAAATATACCACTATGTGTATAATATGATAAAATACACCAGATGTGGTCAGTTGTAATACGATCTGATCTTATTGAAAACATTTGAATGTTGTTACTTAAGTAACTATATTTTTTTTATTATTTGAATTTTTAATTTTTTAATAAATTTTTTCTTAATAGAAAAATTAATTGACAATTTAAAAAATCAAGACACTTAAGTACTAAATAAATTTTACTTTGAAATTTAAAGAAGAATGAATTACTAACTGTAACTATACTTAGTCATATTGTATGTAATGCTAAAACGATAGTACTTAAATAATTTCCACAATAAATGTTTGAATATTAAATTTTGTTTTCAATGTTTTATTTATATAACTAACTATATACCTAGTTAAGTATAGAAAATTATTTATCAAAAATGAATTAAAACACTTGTTCTTAAACTGTTTCACAAAATATAAGTAGTAGTTATGCAAAAACAAGTGTTTTTATTTATTTCATATTTGTTATAACTAAGGGTGAAAAAAAATTGATTTTATAAGTAGAAAAGAAGAAAAGAAGGGTCAAAATCTATTCATTATAATAAGAAGCTGTGGCTACATCATCGTAGCTGCATAAATTGGGCCTTATTCTGAGAAGCGAATCACTTTTTCGTTACGTTTTAACACATTGCATCACATTTGGTATTCTGAGAAGCGAATACGATATTTTGCAAAACTGGCAGCATTGCTCATTAAAACTGACAAATTGTTTTTTTTTTTATGTTTTGACATTTTTTGTTTTAACTTTTTGTTTGAAAAGAGAAATTAAGTGAAGTTAAATTAAAATTTTATAGCTATTAAAAAATGTGTCTTCTTTATATTACGAAACAAAATATAACAAAAAAAAATATGTTCAATTATATTTGTTTTTTTTTTAATTTATTAAGTATTTCAGACTCTCGAAAGAAGCCTTTGCAATGATTATAGATAAATTAGACAATAATTTAAGTCCTGCAATTGGTCCACATTCAGTAAAACTCATTATAAAATTGGTTGGAACATTGCGCTTCTTGCTGAAGAAAGTTATCAAAAAGGCTTGGGGGACGAGTTTTTGGTAGGTTCAGCTACATCAACTGTTTCTAAAATATTAGCCGAATTGTGTCTTGAATATATAAAATTTCCTGAAACCGAAGAAGAAAAATTATCCATCAAATTGAGATTTTATAATAAATTTAGATTTCCAGGAATTATATTGTATGTTGATGGAGCACGTGTAAAAATCATTGCTCCAACAAACATTCAAACTGCCTCCTATTTGTAACTTTTCTATAATTACAAATGTAAAATAATATTTAATAATTATTTTTAAATATAAATATATATATATAAATAAAATTAATTTACTTGATTCATTAACTAGATTAGATTCATTAACTAAGTTTCGTTAAGAATTTTGAAGGACTCAAGTTAAACCAGAATATAATTATGTGTTGAGATACTAAAAACAATTCGTTGTTTTATGTTAAAAATAAAAACTTCTATATAAGTAGTTATATGTATAATATTGTCTATACATACAAATTAAACTGATAAATTACAAAATGTAATTTGTATGTAATTTAAAGGTGAAAAACTAACTACGTATAAGTAGTTAGTTATTTAACTCCCACTAAACTAACAACAACAATAGAAATTTATATTTTAATTCAAATTAACTTCAAGTAGTTATATAAGTAGTTATATGTACTTATTTAACTAGTGAATGTACGAAATAACCAATCAATTATTTACTAAAGAATAAAGGGGAATAAAGGTACATTTTTAAAAAATTGTTTTTAAAACATCAATTATAAAAAATATTCGAACCAACGATTATCATGTTAGTGATGAAATCACTGATAAGTAACTACAGCATATCGGTTGGAAATATATTAGATATAGTAGTTACGTAAGGCAGCGTTTACACATCAGCTTTTAAACAATCAAACTATTTGTCAGTTTTTTCTTATATAATCACCAAAACTAATATAAAAATAAATTTTTTTTTAATCAAGTACCCTGTGATATAAAACAAATGTAAAATCAAAAAAAAAATAAAAAATTTACATATGAATGTTGCTTAGTTTTTCAATATTCGCCAATTCGCCATATTTAATTTTGTCTCTCTCAATATATATTGATATCAATATGTGTTTACACATCAGTATTTCTTCAATATTCTCTCTCATCAGTAAATACTGTCAATATATATTGATGTGTAAACGCTGCCTAATAAATAATGATCAATTTATGTGGTCTTGGTCTCTTTTTTTTTTTTTTCTTTATTCAATTTAAAAATTACAAAAACTTAACATAAGTAACTTAAAGGTAAATTAACTAATATGTATAGGTATACAGATAAGGATGCTCAAAATTTTAAGTTTTTTGTATAGACCCTAGTCTAAGCCTAAGTTTGGTCTCTTTAATACATTAGTACATTATACACGCTGGGTGGCGCAGTAGGTAGAACGAAGGTCCCAGGTTCGATTCCCGATGAAATAAAAAAAATGCTTTATGGGTTTTTAGACCTGGTCCAGTACCCTTTGTCATAGGGATAAAATAAATGACAAAAAATAATTGAGAGTATAATCTGGTAACAAGTCAAATAAACTAAAGCTATTCTATTTAAGAAGGCTTAGTTCCTGACAATAGTAATAGTTTTCCACAATTAATGAGTTTAGTGTAAACTTGCAGTGCCGTACATAATTAAGCACGAAAAGGTTATTCTACCTAAGTTAATGTCAAGAAGATAAAAAAAAAAAGCTAGTTACACCGGGAACTACAAAATGTCACTGAATAAAAATATAACTAAGTACCTTCTTACATATGTTGGTAAATAACTAAGCAGGTAAGTACATATGTATTTAAAAAAAAAATATATTAAAAAGTCAAATTTTATAAGTTTTATAAAGATTAATAATTTTAAGCGTTTGACAACCTTTATTTTTAAAAACAAAAAAATTTAATTTCGTTTTGAAAAATCGAAATATATTTGGACAGATTTCGTACAAATTAATTTCAATTTTTATTTATTTCTATAATATCAAAATAGATTAACAGCAGATTGTGCATGACAATAATAACTAAATAAATTTAATTTATTTTTCACATTCGTTCATCCTCTTTAGAAATTTTCAGAGCAACCCTTAACCGATCTTATTTCATTGACCGTGATTATCATAAAAATTCGAATAAGTATAGTACTTAATGATGCCAGGATACATTTTTTTTTTTTTTTATAATATAAATTACATATGATAATCCTACCTACCTATATTATACCAAATCAAACCATACAGATTACAGAATCACATCACAATTCACAATCAAATCAAGTAACTGATGGGTGAGGTGAATATAAATATGTAGCATTGTAGCTATGTATGCATGTACGTTGTATATAAATATGCGGTGCGGACTGTGATTTCTTCGTGAAATCTTGTGATTTCATAAAACAATGCAAATGGAACTGCTGTAACTAATTCTGTTGTCCGTCAATAAACGTTAACGGATCATTATGTAACCAAAGAAGGAATCTTTTTAAGTTAAATTTTTATTTTTTTATTTCCAAAAACATTTAAATTACCAAACATTAAAATCAATTGTTTGTTTTGGACGCTGGTAAAATTGAACTTTTATTTTGCATAGGTAATTTAGGTATAGTATATGGTTTTTTGTATGTACATAAATTATGCGGATATGTACATGTATATATATAAATATATTAATAATATGGTAATGTAGTGTATATGAAATTGTATATTTTACATAAACGTTTACAGTTATTTTTTTATTTACTTGTTAAAAGGATACGTATTCAATATTCAAAATCACAAAAAAAAGGGAAAAACATTTACTTATACGTATGTTTTGTAGATAGACACCATTTGATTAGGTTATATTTAATGTTTACTAAAATAAAAAATTATTGTATTTATTTTAGTTATTTAAATATTGCGCAACTAAAATCACAATATTATAAAAATAGTTTATAAGCTTCGTACTTAATTGAATTAAAAAAAATAGATACCTACCACCAAAGTTATCCACTTTTTTGCGTTTTTTCAAACTTAGTCCTTTTTTGTTTAGTTTTCTTTGCTGTAAACTAACTATTTTTCTTTTACATAAAATTTACTACAAATTTTTAATAGTTTTTTTTTAATAGAAATTATTTTTGGTAATTTTATGTAAAAAATTATTTAATTACTTTTTTTTTTTATATAATAAAGCTTTTCAAATTCACTTTTGCAAAATTTATTTATTTTATTCTTTTTTCTTACATTTTCTGTAATACTTCAGGATTAAATGGGAACAAAAATATTTTATTTTAAATGCACTTACTTATTTAATATCAAATATTTTTTAGAGGTAAATTTCGTAAAAAACAACTACAATAAAAAAAACGAACACAAACTATTTTCTTAAACGAATAACGATTATTAATTAATTTAAATAAAACACGTTATTTTTTCCTTCTTTTCAAAATGAATCCCTTGAAAAATAATCGTTAAGCTAAAAAATACAACATGCGCTATACTAACACAATCCTTTTACAAACAACTGTTACAACGAGCGTCTACTTTTCAACTGAAAAAAAATTAACAAAAAAATATATTGCGCGCAGAAGAAAGAAGAAGATGGCAAGGCAAGCCAACAACAAAATACATTGTATTTGCCATATGTATGTATGAATATGATTTATACATATTATTTATGAGTATATACAACAGTAGTGGCTGTGGCTGTGGTGTGGCACATGTATTATATATATTTATATATTTTGTGTATAAGCACTTTTTTATACATACAAAATAACAAAACCCATACACAACACAACTCACCAACGCAACACAAATCCAAATACAGTTTACAGCAGCACCCGATTCACAACACAACCTCAAATCACAATTCATAGCACAGCCACAGAGAATAGCAGAATAACGGAAACCATAAACAAACATAAAATTTGTTTTTTGCTGTACTTTTCTATGTCGCTGTGCTATTTTTTGTTGCGTTGCGAGCTATTCATTAATTATTTTATGTTGTTTTGATATTTTGAAATGAATTTATGTCAGCAAATGTTGTGTCGTTCGCTATTTAGCCGTTGTTTTTTATCCTTATACTACACTAGCAAAGCAATACCAAAGCATATCTAATATCTATATTGAATATGCACTCATGTATGTTTTCATTTGTTTTCAAACAAATTTGCTGAAAATTGTTTGAAATCGACGATAATAAGAATTGAACGTGCAAGAAAAAATATAGAAAACAAAAGAGAGTAACAAAAAAAGTTGACTGAAGTTAAATAAAAAAAGTTCATAATTTAAAAAAAAAATTGTTGATTAATATATTGATTTGGAAAAATTTTGGGAAAATATCTATTTCAAAAAAGAATGATATTTTCTTTGTTTTGGTATTTGTTAAAAATTGTATTAGGTTTATTTAAACTGGGAGTGCATATTCTTGTTAATAGATATTCTTTAACAATACTGTCTGAACATACACTACATTCAAACTAACACGTCTAAACCAAGGAACAAATTATAATATTATATTATAGAATATTCTTTGATCTAAACAATAAGAAGCTAAGTCTACATATTACAAGTCATGACACTGCACAGAGGATAATCATTTTGTTCCCTATTTATACAGGGTAGGATAGGAATAATAAGGACCATTTTTTAAGTCTAAATAACTGAAAAAAGATAATTTGATTCGAGATTTTTTCTAAGAAGAAATTAAAATTTTGTATTTTTTAGATCGAATCGTAAAAAAAAATATTATGTACTCTAATTTTATTATAGAGAAATGGATTTAAAAAAGATCTTGCCATTTGAAAAAAAAAAATATTTACGTCTTTCAAAAGAGAGTAAAACACAACAAATTATTTCTAATCATCACAATTTTTTTTCACTATTTTTACCTTTAAGCAACAACTTTTTGAATTTTAAAATATATTTTATGTAATATTTTTTTATATAATTAAAGTACAAATTCTAAACTTTATTTTGATATTAAATTTATATTTTGTTATTTATATTAAATGTACTAAAACTTTTTTTAAACTTAAAATGTTCTGCCAAATTAATAAAAATACTTCACAGCGCGCAGAAATTGGTTGAAAAGAAATATAAAAAAAAGAACAAAATTGAAAATCTAAGGCAAATATCATTTTTCATTCTCATTTATTTGTAAGTATTGTCAGTATTGTTGTGTCGGTTGTGTACTAAGAAATATTATCTTATTTTTGTCTTTTTTTCAATCATTCATCAGTTTCTGTAAGGGAATGCCATGATGGTGACTTTGAATAAATTTAGCCAGATAAGATTGGATAAGTTGTCGCCAAACTCTGATACGTATTTTTGTAACACACCCATATATTTTCATTAAAAAAAAAAAATTGGAAATAGATAGAAATAAGAATTGCATGTTCACGAAAGTGATTAAATATAGTAAACAAAAAGGTGTAGCGAAATTAGCATGATGAAATTCAAATAGAATGT
The DNA here is from genome assembly GCA_963942445.1 of Argyra leucocephala. Classification (NCBI taxonomy): domain Eukaryota; kingdom Metazoa; phylum Arthropoda; class Insecta; order Diptera; family Dolichopodidae; genus Argyra; species Argyra leucocephala. Next base: position 99,529,799 of record OZ012679.1, on the reverse strand, counting down.
TTGAAAATAATAATTCTTTCGTATTCAAATGAAACTATTTCTTGTGGGGATTCCATTACAATAAGTAAATTTGAATAAAGATCATAAAAATTTTAAACTCAATATACTTATTAACATATTAACAATTAAATTTTAACATAAAAAAATATTTACTTTTTATTGTCTGTGGGAAATTGATAAAACTTCCTTTCTGATTTTTCACTTTTCACAATATTACACGCTAAAAATTTATAATTATGTTTACCACCCATTACCACCCATTAAATTTTAAAGAAGAAAAAATTTGGTTTAAAATTTCAATATAAAATTTTTAAATTTGTTCGACTTTTTTTTTATCACTATGTACTTAATAAATAATCAGAACGCACATAAAAATTTCATAGTGGTTTCATATATTTTTATACCAAATAATCAATCCACATATAAGAACTTGTATATAAATATTTAGGTAAGCATATGCTGTGTTCTCTTTCTTTCTCATTTTAATTTTCGTATACGGCAATCTTAAGTAAGGTTCAATTCAATTAAAGCAAATATTTTGTTGTGGCATAAATGTTAAAAAGTTGCATTAAGTTTACGTAAATGAAGAGTTTTCCTTCTTATTTTTTGGTATTCTTTGGTAATAAGTTGCACAAATAAAGTTGTTATTTTTGTCTGATTTCATCAAAATCAATCTAACAATTTGTTGCAATGAACAGTTTGTTAGTTGTTTGTTTTGAATTTTTCGTTTGGTTTGAATTGAATTGAATTGAATTTAACGAGTGCGGTACTGTATGTAGCTCTGGCTGTTCTGTTTCCATTCCACTGACGTTTTGAACACTCGATCTAGAACGAACGATTGAAAGTAGTTTCATTTTGTGTTTTTTGTTTATTAAAAAAAAATTAAATGTATTATTTTGCCTTAAAGAAAAATCTTTATTTTTATTTAAAATAAATAAAAAAAAAATTAAGAAGTGGACAAATAATTTATTAGTTTCATTCTAATACTTACATGAATCACACTAAACGATTTAATTAAAAAACACGTGTGCTCTGTTCTGATTTCTTGAATTGCATCAATCCAATTGTTATAAAATATGAGTCCTACTTTTAAATCTGTACAGTTGTAATATGCCTTTAAGCTTCTAGATGTAGTTCGTTGTAGACGAGAATAGCTATAGGAATAGTTGGTGATCGATTATCGAACAATAAAACTTGGATAAAATTAACTATGAACTGTATATTATTTAAACAAAGGAAAGCAAAAGAAAACATTTCAAATATTGATTTTTTAAAAATGCTTTTGCTTTATTAAAACATTTCTGAAATGTTTTTGGTGTAACTTATTTTTAGTTTGTATCTTTAAAATTAAAACAACAATTTAGAATAAAACTATGAATGCTGACATACAGCAATACATTTTTTATATAATTTATAGCGACGAATTTGAAACATACTACATACAACTCTCATCTATACGATGAGTTTATGATAATCCCAAAATGTATTAACTTAACATGTAAACCTAGTTATTCCTGGCTGGAGCTATTAGAAGCTCAAAGAAATGCTATAAATTATAGACTTAATGACTTCGTCCAACCCGAGCCCACTTTTGATCGTACATAATTTAGTTAATTTTTAGAACATTGGAAAAGCATTTATTAGGACCTATACAAATTCAGCAAGACAAATACAAAGTTCTGTTATATAAATCCATGGTAAAAATATCTGGTCTTTTGGGTGCTACAGCTATGGAGAAGTCTTTTTAACAGTCACATCGAAATAATTTTTAGGATGCAATCGAAAAATTCTACATGTGAATTTTCATAATCTAAGTTCCTTAGAATTTATACAAAGATTTGAACCCACCGATGGTTACGAAATAACTTTAAAGATGTTAAAACAGGTATGTAACTAGACTTGTCCAATAACTTAACCCTTTGGAAAGAAAGCTACATAACATACCTGCAGCTAGGTAAAAAATCATTAAAATACACATAAAGAAGAAAATGTAAAATGAGCTAGCAAAATGATGTGTCAAATCAATGGACCAGCACTTTATAGTTCTTGCGATATCAGTTAATCGTTAATATACATTTTTTTTGGAAATGATTCTGTTTGTGTTCTTTTTCACTAACAGGCCTAGTTTTAAACTAAGCTTCAAATTAAAATTAAACGCACTTAAAACTGGCACTTTTCGGTTAATTTTATGAAAATTTTCGTTTTAGTAAACCTTTTGGGCTTAAACATTATTATAGAATATTGTAAATTTAAAAAAAAAATGGTATGGTAGTTTGAAAAATTTAATATTTTTTGAATGAATCTTTTTTCATTTGAATTGGAAAACTTTTAATAATATAAAAATTCTTAAGATGGTTTGATTGTATATAACAATCATAAAATATAATTGAATTATAAGCACAGGTTCAACTCCTTCCCGTAAGCAGAATCTACATCTATCTGTGTTGGACTTACCAATTTTGAGTCTTTCCCATTTTTTTATTTTTGGTTATGGTGTATTAAACTATTTTGTAGCTTGTAACTTATAAATATAAGAGTATGTATGTAATTTTAAAATATATTTTTACATTTGTATTTCAGGAAATGTCAGTAAATTTTATCAAAAGACTAAGAAAGAAACAAACTAAAATTATTTTTTTTAATGTAACAGAAAATGTCTAAAAAAAAGTTGATGCATAAATTTGCTGTTCTAATTTAAATAAATTTTTCATTACATGTAACTGAAAAATGCATGAATAATAATTACAAATTTAAATAAAAGTTTTCAAAAATTGAAATATTGTGCGAAGCTCTTGTAATTTTTCAATCGAACACTTTAGGTTTTTTGTTCCACTGCGTACATTTAAGCTTTTTGTTTTCATTATTAAAAATGGTTTGAATAACCATGCAAGTAAGCTAATGTCAAAAAATATTTTCTTAACATCTTATACATTTCATACTGTAGGTACGAAATTATTATTGTAATAAAATTTTTTATTTCGATTATGCTTGTTCTAAAAACCATTTATTTATTTTATATTAAAATAAATTTTATGTTGACAATAACCATGGTATTGTCAAAATATGAAATCAACTTAACATCTTGTTTGTTTCAAATTACCTGTATAATGTGATAATGTGATGATTTAATCAATATTTATGCCGGCCGGTCTCACAGATTTTATTCTTTTGACACATTATATTTATTTTAAAAGTCTATCTTGTAAATACACTTTTATAAATTTAATTGATGTGTGCATAGAGTAAATACATTTCTTTTTTTGTTATTTGTTCTTACCTTTGTTTTGTCAAAAATAACACTTTTCCCTTTTTTACTTTTTTTTTTGTTAGTGGACTGAGTTGAAAAGAATTCGACAGGGGGAATAAAAGAAAAAGAGAGTAAACTCTAAAAATAAAATTAAAAAAAAAACCGCTCATTACAAAAACTTCTATTAAATAAAATGATATTTTTTTATTGTTAAGCAAAAATAGGACAGAAAGCAAATAAACCTAATGTCAATAATTTAAAAAGTCAATGAAGGCAAGTACTCTTAAAACTAGCCAAATAAATTGGAATTCAAAAATATCAACCCATTCACAAGAATACCAATAATAATGTTCTACATATTAATAAAAAATATCTCTTACGAGTATATTAATTGGTTGAATTTGAATTCTAAAAAAGATGGCTTAGAAAAATAAATAAAAAAAATAAACATAAAACAAATAATTCAATAAAAATTAGATAAAATGCAATTGAAATGACATTTGAATTCGTTTGACATGAATGAAATCTCTGCTCCGGTTATCATTGCTATGTATACAATACTGACAATTAAACAAAATTGGTTAGAGAAAATATCGATAAGCCTTACAACTGTAAGATACTCAAATTAAAATGGTAAATTTTTTTATATAGAATGGAAGGCGATACGGAGCTATGTTCTTTTATTTGTTTTTTTTTTTTTTTTTACAGAAAAGTAAATTTTAAGATACTATTTTTTTAAATTTTAATCGATGATAGTTAAAATGACGACTTTAACTGACTAAAAACTATATAATACTAATGGGATTATGACATTCAGATATTTAAGAAAATTTTAAAGTAAGAGATCAAAAACAATAACACTACTTTACCTATAAACTGCATCAAAGTGTTCCTAAAATTTGTAGTTAAGCGAAAATTTGCTGAAATTTAAAACAGATTTTGTCAAATTTAGATAAAACATTTTAACATTGGATTGGTATATATTCTGATAACAAATTTGGTATTTGTATATATAGCAGTGAAAATTGTTTCCATTCATCGCTGCCACTACACTAGACCACATCCTTGGACTCATGGCAACTCCGTTCACTACATTGCAATACAAATTAGACCAATTCTCCGAGCAGTTATGTATCTCTGACGAATTTGTGAATAATCTAGATCTCTGTCAGATTCTTAAATATATGCCCTCCCAACAACGTAAGTCTTGTTTTCGTTAAACCTAGGCAATTACATGTAATATGTAACATGCTTGATGTCTTCCTATGTGTCAAAACTGTTGCAAATGCTGTTGCAACAGCTTTATAAGTTCGACTCGCATCGCGTGCTTGTTAAGCAAATAGTGTAAAATTATCATCCTAATCTCCATTATATTCAGCTAAATCACTTTTACAGTTTCGTCTTTGTCAACTTCCCCCCATTATTTTTCTGGAGTGTTACAGGATCCAGTTTAATGCCAGTCAGATTTCAAATGTTTTCTGGTTACCATATTAATTCTATACAATAAACATCTCTTATGATGGGTATATTCGTTTAGCTGAAATCGTTTTCAATTCTCTTTCTTGCTTGTATATTCGCTTAGAATATACTTATTTTCAACATACGTAAGAATATATGAATAGAGATATTAGAATAAGGATACAGCACTGACATTTTTATTTATTTCTTAATTTTTATCAAAAATTTTTACATTTTGCAAATAGACAAATTTTTTAAAAATGATTTACTGTCGCTGTATAACAAAGCTTTAACAGTATATATATTCATTTTTATTTTCTTTAGATTATTTCTGTCTGATGCGTTGTAAAGTGTATTCTAAATGGAATATCAGTTGCAAAATATACTTCTCAGAAAATTTTTCTTTTCATGTTTGATAATTTGGTTTAGTTTTTAATCAAATAAATCCTAAAAAAAAAGAAAATGGCCTCATATGACCTTTGGTGAAAATACCCGCTTTACAAGAATTATATTTATTGATTTCTAAATATGATTTACGATTTTTAATACAAATTTTATAAAATAAAAACTAGAAATAAATAAATAAAATAAGGTCAAACAATTTTTGTTATTACGTTCTGGATATCTTTAGTTATTTATTATACGTAATTTATAGAGATCAGAGAACAGCATAAACTTTGTTTCGCAGATATTGAAGTCTTATGAAAATAATTAAAGAAAAAAATATGAAGTGTCCTAGACTCAGTTGTATTCCTTACCCTGGTTCTTATATCTCACAATTTCTGAAAAAAGATTGAAAGCAGACTGAAAAAAGTAACCATTTTCTGTTCAATTCAACAATCCGAATGGGTCCAATGCAAGGAAAGTCACTGAATTGGGGAAATTTGTAAACAATTAGTCCAAATTAAGTTCATTGTAATTTTTACCATATATTACATTCCTAAAACTCAGTTTTTTTAAATCGAAAACAGTAATTACTGCAAATGTTAGCATTTTACAAAATTCATAGTTATACTTCGATTATGTGGCAGATTTGAAATATAACGTAATAATAGTTCTTTCTGCTTGTGAGCCTCTCCAAAACATACCATAAACTAAATTTTAACTTTAGAACCTTTAAGCTACTAATCTGAATGAATAACTACTATACTAATTTAGGATGCATATTTTGGAAGTCCTGTCCTAATATTGAAATAATGCAAACGAAGAATAAAATTTTGAGATTGTAAAAAACGTTATTCATTTACGATATTAAGTCATAGTTATTATAATATTCTGAGTGTGCCACACACAGATGTAATTGTTGCAAATTTTTTTTCTATCAATGCTTAACCGCAGATTCGCCTTAGAGTTCGCTATTTTGCGGTGTTTGTGCAGAGTTAGACCTTCAGTTCTACCTTTTTATAAAGCTCAAGTATTTATAGTAGATTCAAACGTGAAAGAAACGGAAATTTAGGATAATATTGTTATTTTGTTTTTGTAATAATAACCAAACATTTGATTGAGAATTTCTATATTATATAAACAGCATAGTTTGGAAAACTGTAAATGTAGAGTAATGGAAATGATAATAAGATTAACAATAATATTTCGAACAGTTGTTAAAACTTATTTTGAAAACCCTTTGTTGGCCGGGTTTTGTAATCTTCTTCGAATTGGATAAGAATGGTATGCTGCAGAAAGCTTGACTTTTTGGTTTAATTTTTTATAGCAAATTTTCTATACATCGTCCTTAATAAGATAAGTGGACATAGTAAACAACAGAAAATTGTGATATCATCAATCTGTATTGAAAAAAATACTTCCAGTTTTTTTCATGGATTATTAGCTTTGTTGTGCTCTAATTTCCTTTGAAATATGTATGCTATTACAGTATCACCTTTTTAATCTCGAATATCTTGAAGACTCTTTTGAAGACTCATAGTTGATAGAATGAATTTAAACATTGAATTTAATTTATTTTTCATGTACTTGAATTATTATTGAACATAAATATTTAATTTAAAATATTTTAGGGAGGGTTCAATGGACTTCATCAAATATACATTTTTTTTTTTCAATAACTTTTAAAATTATATGTATGTAGTTTGATTTTGATAGTAGTAGTAGATAATATTATATCAGAGTAAGGCTTATTATGTGAACATAGATATTTTAGTAATTATTATTGCTGCTGCTGCACTTATTATTACCGTTATTATTTTCGATTATTGAACATTGATTGTTTTTGTTGATTTTTTTTTCGAATTTCTAAACTATCTCGATGGGATAGAATGGGTGAAAAAATTGATACAATTTTGAAAAGGTCATTGCGCACACGTCAAAGAAAATTACGTTCCATTGTTGTACAATGGAAGAAAAATATATGTTCTGATTTTTGTTATTGTTATTGTTATTCTTAATACTATTTATTTTTTAATATTCTAAAAACTGTAATTGTTCCAATACAATTCTAATATTAGAATTGGAATAGATATGAATATAATATATTTTTGGTGGGCTCCCTAGTGTCTAAATTTTTTGTTTTTATTGTTGTTAAAAAAAATCATTTTTCATAATTTAATTTCAATTAAATTTGATAATTTCTTTACCGAAAATTACTTAAAGATTATTGAAATATTAAAAATATTCTATTAATGGACGACGGGATAGGTTAAAAATTGAAAAGGGTGTGAACTGCTGCTGCTTTCTTTTATAGGATATTTTTAGATTATGAATTACAAATTGGAAATTGGTATGATTAATTTTGCAATTATTACGTTTGTGTATAAAGAAGGATAATAAATAAGTTTATAGTCTCAATAGGATTTTGGTCTACTTTATTTAAAACTTTCATTTTTGACTCCATTTTCTTTTTTTTCATTTAATTCGAAAATGTGATTTATTAATCGATATTTTAATAATTATTTTTAATAGTTTTAATTTTGAGCTAAAACTTTGCTGGACCTATTTAGAATTCGGCTATAATCGAATAGAAAAGTTATTGAAAATAAATATCATTAACCAAGGTACATATAACTCAGAAAATAAAAATATTCAAAATTTTAATTTGTTATTTTCTAAATCACCTGCAAAACAAAGGGTTTATATCTCAAATGAGCACATTGTTAAATGCAAAAATTCGCAATCTATGTTTCCCCTTTAATCCATATGTGGGTTTTTACACATTTATAATTTTACACAAATTATCTTCCTGCTTGGCCTAGAAAATAACAAAGAAAAGTGTAGAATTTTCCCTTTTTTATGAATAAACAAACTAAAAACAAGGAATAAAAAAAACAAGAAATAAAAAAATAATACTTACCAGTAAAAAAAAAATCGATATTTTTGTTTTACAATAGAATATACATTGTGAGAAATACATGTATGCGACGAATTATAAGGGGTATTATGAATAACTTGAAATTATAGTTTAGTAGAGTAGCCATATAGATTTATGAATGGTAATTACTATTTATGGTTTTGAAGAAAGGCTTTCTAAAACCTATAGCTTAGCTTATAGTCTTAAATAAAAGTGAAAAAATTACACTGTTTAATATTAACAAGGCCGATGATCAATTACAATGTCCTGAATTCTAAATTTTTATTTAAATTTAAAATCAATTTTTCAGTTTATCGGTTGACCGAAAATTTAGTCAATAATCAACTAAGAATATATTTACAAGAATTCAAGGAAGTTAGTATGATTAGTTGATCTTTAAAAAAAGGTCGTTTTCATAGTATCATACATTAGACTTTGTTTTTTTCCAACAGATATTTTTGGTGATTTCAAAAATAATTCTGGGTAGAACTTTAATGAGCAATCTTCTTAAATCAAGCATAATCTATTTACTAGTTTTAGGTTTTACTAGTTACAGGTTTGTATTATGCATGTAATCAAATGATATAAGTGCGTCAAAATTCCACCTAGCATTTATTTTTTAGAATATTATTTAATAAACTTGTCAAATTGTGAAACTGTAAAAACAATCTGATGTGCTTTTTCATACATCAAAAGTCCTTAACTGGATACTCTATAAACAAACTGAATAAAATCACAAAACACAACAGGAAAGGTAACAAATTTGAAATTTAAAATTAAATAATTTACGAAGTGACTGTAATGTAAATGATACAATTTACAAGATGGTAGTAGTTGATATACCTTTTAGAAAAGCTGTAGATAAGTTTATACAAACTTATTTTATTTATTTTATTCTATTTGGTTGGAGGTAATTAATATTATTTTTAATCTATAATAAAAGTATTTCAATTTTCAATAAAAATTTCTAAAGTGAATAAAAAGCTAAAATATTTTCATATGAAATTTTTTCGATACTTCCTCTATATAAATAAATAAAAAAATAAATATTAAACCTGAAGAGTAAAATCTGGTTGTTTTTGTTTCAAGGTAGAAAAAAATCATTTAAAGATAAACAGATATTCACTAAAAATGCAAACCTATCACTTCTGCACAAACTACTCAAATTTATCTTACATTAATTACAACTTATTTTATTTTTCTGCAACCCAAGCCCAAAATATGTTTATGCCAAGAATCTGTTTTTATTTTTAATAATAAGAACCTAAAACAGGGTTGTTTAAATAATTAACGATTTAATCTTAACCTTCTGAATGCACACTTATTTTTTATAACGTAAGTGCACACATGTACCATTTCTGTCCTACAAAATTTTAATTTAAAAATATATACAAAAAATTTGTGTTTTAATATTATTTTATCTTGAATTCAAATATTGATTTGTTTTTATAAAAAAAAAGTAAAAATAAATGAAAAATATTTTTATTTGTTTTGTTTTTTTTCATTATATTTCTTTTATTTCATCCTTTTTCATAAAAAAATTATACTTCATTACAAAAATAATAATAAAACTAATATTTTTTTCAAAAACTAAATCAGTTTTGTGCTTTTTTTGTTTCTTCAAACATAAATCTATAAAAATAATGCAAGAAAAAAGTCTAGCTTAGCCACAGCGATAAATACTGCATTACATTACAAAAATAACGAAAACATAAAAATAAAAATTTAAATAATCCGTGAATCAGTTAGTTTTGTCTTTAAAGTACGTTACATACTAATATCAACAATAAAAAAAAATAAAAAAATATTAACATTCTGGGCCAGTATCAAATCCAAAGGCGCTAGTATCCTTACCAATTGCACTGTAACTTGCTTTCCATTTAATTTGTCATGCCTCTTCATTTTACACTTAAAAATGAAAATAAATGAAATTAAAATATAAAAAAAGTAAAAGAAAATGAAAAAAACAAAAACGTAAAAGAATAGTAACAAAAACAAACAAAAAATTAAACGCATTTCAAAAATTACGAAAATTCAAATAGTTCAATTCAATGCATACATGCACCATTTTTGACCTAAAAAAATTAAAATACTTACAATCTGAATCTCTGCTTTTTTTAAATATTATTATTCTTTTATAATTCGACTAATGCTGAATACTGAATTTACATTTAATTGTTTTTTGATTTTTTTTTTGCTGTAGTATGTGTTATCATATTTTTAAATTTTTGCTAGACAAAATTGGTACATGTGTGCATTGAATGGAAATATTTGAAATTTCGTTTTCGAACTCAAAAGGAACAGTTAGAATGTGTTTGACCATTTGAGTTATTTAATAAAGTTTTAATTCCAATATTAATTTTTTTTTTAACCTTATAAGTAACTTGAGGTAGGTATTTTATTGTTGAGTTCTTAAGTTAGTGTGGAATTATTAAGTTCTTCTGTTATGGACGGGGATTTTATAATATTAACTTACGGCGGAATATGACGGTAGTTTTGAAAGAAACAACAAATTAAAAAAAACGAATAGATTTTGTTCATTTTAAACATCTATATGACTTTAGGGTAAAAAGTGTAAGTAAATCAAAATTACAAAAAACAAAAGAAATTTTCACCACCTAAATCATCAGATTCAAATATCGGTTGCTATTATTATCTAAATTGACTTGAGTTTGACCTAATTTGAGTTATATTTAATAAAATAGCTTTTAGGACTTAATTATATTTGCTCTGAAGATGGTTTTCCAAAATGTATTCTTAAAGTCACATCACAATCATTTGTTGTTCTAAAATTTTTATAATCTTCCATAAAGATAAAATTTTTATTATGCTCTGGGATTAAAACATAAAAATTAAATTTTCTCGAGAGGAGACAAAAATGACACTTTAATTTTAAATACGTTACTCACAAGGATTTAGAATTCATATTCTTCAAAACTTTAATTTCAATTCTTTTTAAGTTTTCTTCTTGTTGGTTTTTAATGGTAAACACTTTCATTGCCCACCAGATTATAACAATTTAACTTTTACACATAGAAACAAAAGCTCTTTTAAATTAATTGTTTTCAAACTGTGATAGTGTAATTTTTTGTTATGCATATTCATCCCATGAGAGTATTAGAATCACGTGACAAAAAAATATAATGAAAAATTTTATATATATATATATATATATATTTATGATTTTATCAAAATAAAAAAGTAGCAGTCTTTTAAGGTGTACAACAAGTATAATAATGTACTCTAGTCAAAATCTCTGAAATCTACACCCGAATTATTTTTTGGTGGGCATCCCTGAATGTAAATTGAATGGATATTGTTGTATTAAGAATATGCAAACATATTTTTTTTTATTTTTTATTTTCCAACTTTAAAGTGAAACATTATAGGAGGAATAGAAAATTTTATTTTTCACCCTAATAAATTTCAAAAATAATAAATACAACTTTAATGCATACTTTTTGTTTATCTTTATAACGATCCAATAAGGATATTTCCTATATACAGTATGATGTGTATATGCATGTGTAAGATAGTGATTTGTAACGGTGTGACATCAAAACTTGAAAATTATTTAAAAAAAAAAAAAGTAGAAAGTAAAAATTAACTATGTGAAAACTATTATCCTGGGAAGAATTGAATAATATAAATGAAAATATATATATTTACAAAGCGTAGTTGATCTGGTAAGATCTAGGACAGGCAAATTTAATAATTGTTAAAATGTTACTAGAGTACAGAGGTATATAAACAACAACAAAAGAAAATGTATACAATTTCTATAAAAACCTGCTGCTGTATAATGGAACTCCTGGAAGTTATGAGATTAATTTTTGGCATGTTCATATATTCTAATGTGAAACTTTTGATACGTTACGATTGAGTTTTTAAATGTTGCTCTAACTATTTTTGTAACTCTTGGTATATACTTACTGTTTTTTTTATTAACTGGAGGAATTACGATCAATTAATTTGGAGCAAACATTAGATATCATATTTTTATTAAGATTGTTCATTATAAATATGAAAATCAGGAGTTGTATTATAGTTAGTCTAACACTATAAATACCTACTGATGAGTTCTAGTAGTCTAATTATGATGAACGAAACAATTCTTGGAAATAATTAAAATGTCCATATTCTATAAGCTAAAAATTTATGGTGTTGGAAATATTGAATTTGATTTGTTTTGTTCATATTTAACCAATAGAAAACAAAAATCTAATCAAATCCCTTTCTATATCATACACTATATCAATGATATGGAAAAAGCAGTTGATTTTTGTAAAAATTATATTATTTGCTTATAATGTAGTATTGTGCCTCTCATGTAATTCAATTGATTAATGTAAACCAATTAAATTTGGACTCCTCCAGAAAAAACCACGTGATTCCACATTTCTTTACTCCTTTTCAAAGTGTTCCCGGGTTCAATGAAGTCGAGTAATTTTTAAAAGTGGATTTTAAAATAGATTTTTTGTATTGATTTACCTATAAAACATGATTTTAATAATACTTTTCAAAACATTTGATGTTGATATTACGGTTCTCATATATACCTTGATATATATCACTAACAAGACACTAACACGAATTTTGCAGCGGATATTCTAAATCTATTTTACATTTCGAACGAAGTATAACTACAAGAAGTCTACAAGATCCTTTCGTTAAATAATTCTGTATTCGCAGTACTTTAAAATACCATGTTTAGTAACTAAAACACTATAGTTATGTTAGTATTTTTTTTTAATTACAGAAAAATTATTTTTTTTATTAAATTTTACTCTTCTTAAGTACCTTTGTACACAAACCGTTGCACTTGGATATCATGTAACAATATATACGTCATTGGAGAAAACTTTTAGGGTTTTCTTTAAGTTCTATCAAGAGTCCATAGTTTTATATGTGTATTAAATGTAGGTGTTACGATTGTTTCAGTAAGTTGTCCTAATAAATGTATAAAGGCCCTGTTGAACCCTTTAATATCCTCGTTGCTAATTCTAACCAAAACTTATAATCATAACCATAGTTGTAACTTATAACCATAACTTATAAACATAAATTTGAAAAATACTTGGCAATGTGCCTAAAGTAAAGAATATTCTAATTTCGAATTCGTACATAAAAAACGTTAAATTAAATTTATAACATCTGTTCATTTGATTCGATATTTTTTTTTATGATAAATAAGTTCTACTAGGCCCTACTTATTTTAAACTAATATATGTATAAAATACGAGGGTTGTGTATTTATTATAGTGATATATATAAAAATATATTAAAATGTATATATGTATATGTATTTAATAGGAATCCATTTTTGCAATAAAAATACGATTTTTCTTCTTAGTTGCATGGAATCCTGAAAAGGGATTTTATCTTTAATATTCTAAAATTCTATGTGTATATAATGAAGGGTGTGCTTTGTTTTGTTTCTAGTTTTTTTTTTTCAAATATATTTTTTGTATAAAACTTTATAGGAAAGTATAAGGTCCAAAATGTATTTTTTTATATTATTATTTAAGGATATCTAAAAAGGATTTCAATTAAACGAATAAATCTTTTTTTTATAAAATTTTAACTAAGGGTGAAATATTTCTAAGTAAAATTTAAGGGGGATGAATTATAAGCTAAAATTTAGTTTCATAATGCATTTTTATTATTATTTATTCTATTTAGATTTGCAAGTGTCCTTTTAAAAATATTTTCCTAATACAGACACTTTTCTATTCTTATATTTTGTTCTGACCGGATGTTTCATTAATGCCTCGTGTTCCGCGTTGTAATATAGGAAATCAAAAGCATTCATTATGATTTTCATCTTTCAAGACAAGACTATGTTGTTATTATATTATAAGGATAATCACATTTTCGAAATAAATCTGCAAAAAAAAAAACATTTATTTGTTTTAGTAAAGATTATCAGAATATCCTGTATTATTTTTGGTCTAAAATCGATAAAAAGTTCTTGTACCCTTGGAATTACAACAATTCCTGATAATTTAAGAAATTTTCTGTTGTGGTTATACTGCAAATCGATTATTACAAAAACATTGTAGAACTGATTTTTGTTCATAGTTTGCCCTTTTTTGATGATTTTGTCAGTTTTTTTGAAAATCGATAACCATGAAATGAAGATAATATGTGATAAATATTGAAATTTTTGTCATAAAATAATTTTCAAGGATTCTATTATCATTATTATAGAGTTTAGAATAAAGAAAAATGATTTATAATGGAAGAAAATATTTTTAGTTGCATTCATTTATTAGGAAAAAGTAAACACCCTCTTGTATGTTTAACAATGGTAGATTTTTAGTTAATTTTATGTTTTTTTTTCGGTTAGATAATCGATATTTGATTTTTTGTGGGATTTACAAAAAGAAAATATCAAAAATCAATTTTTATCTTCTTTGTTATCATATAAATTGATAAATAATGATGGACTGAGTTTAGGGAAATTGTATTCATAGAAGAGGTGGACATAATAAATTTCAAATTTGGTTGATGATTTTTACCTGATAGATAGCTTTTGGATAAAATAGTAATTAATAAAGACAATTTTGTTGGCAGAGAATTTCTTTATATTTTTTATACCTTAGAGGAGAATAAATTTATTTAAATCTGCATACTTTGTGATCGGGCATACGGGCAAAAAAGTTAAGAGATTTTTATAATCTCGTTAGAAAACGAAAAATAATTTTTTTAAATACTTTATTTTCTTCGTAAAAATTATAAAGAAAGTTAACATAAAGTTATTGCATGTAGAGATGAAAACCGGTTTGGAGTAGAACCGAAAAGTCTAATTTAATGTGGTGATTCCAACACAACACATTATAACCATCTTATCAATACTAAAATGTCCGTTATCCATAGCTATGTTCATTGGCTATATTGAATATTCCGATATCGAAATTAAATTATAATGAGCAGCTCAATATAGTAAAAACAATAGCGTATAGAACAACGGATATGAGGAGAACATCATCCACAACATAATAAAGAAGAAAAAAATGTTATTTGAAAAATTGTATAATTCTTCCAAAGAGATAAAATCTGAAGTTAATTACAAGAGGCTTAATTTTATTAGAGGTACCAGTTTAAAAATAGAAAATATCATAAAAATTTACAATATAAATCCAGTTTTGTATAATAACAACATCAACGATTTTATTATTTATGTTTATCAAAGCATAAACTAGTAAATAATAAAATCGTTACAAAGGATACAATATAAGTAAATCGGGTGTTTATCAAATAAAATGTAATGATTGTAATTATCGGGGTATCGGGCAAATTAGAAGAAGTTTTCAAACCATATTTCAGGAACATTAAAAGACCTACGTTTAATGGAAAAAATGTAAAAGCGTCGTAAAACATTTCATAAAAAAAATAAATCATGATTTCACAATAAATAATATATAGAGGTTTTACATTTAGCTGAAAAAGATTAAAGGTTAACATATACCTGAATAACATATGAAATTTTATCAGCTGAAAAATAACAAAAAAATTTGATGAACCATCAGATAGAGCTAATAAAATCAAATCTTTTAAAATTTATTAAACCTTTGAAACTGTAATAAATAAATAATATTACCAGGTATTATGAAAAAAATAAAAATACTAATTATTTTATCAGTTTTCTGATGATGGTGTAATAACCGAAATCGATTAAGATATTAATTAAAATTAGTGAAACATACACAGAGTTTTGAATCTTCATCCAAATATATTTAACTTGATTTGGCTCAAAAGACACTTCTGTATGATAAGTGCAAATTTATATATGACTAATAATAAAAGACAAAATTCGTTCTTTTGACGATGTTAAAAAACTTACTACAATAATGCCAACATTTCTTTATTTAATTCATATTTATTTACCTTATAACTTAACAATAATTTTACAATGTGATTTATAAAAAATAAATATTGACCTCATTAACATAAGTATATGAAACCAATTAGGTGAAAATATGAAGGATATAGGCCTTAGCATAAGCTGTATGGCCTTATTAGTTAAATTTAACAAAGTTAATCAAAAAAAGTTTGTTTTCTATGAGGACGTACAGTAAAATAAAAAAAAAATAAAACATATAATATATTATATAAAACAAAATATAAAATAAATCAAAATCAAAATTTAAATTAAAATATACAATAGAAATAAAGTGAACATAAAAATTATAATAAAAAAGTATATAGTTATTTAAATAAGAATTCCAAAATTTTTTTTTTAAACAGACAAATATTTTCTGTATCTTTAATATCATTTGGTAATTCATTAAAATTTTTTAGGCAATTATAAACACAATTATTCTTTTGGTTGTTTGTTCTGAATAAGTGCAAATAGAAGTTAGCTTTATTACGAGTATTATGACTATGAATATCCATGTTTCTATTTAAAATGAAATTATGTTTAATTTTATTATTAATAATTTTAAAAGCAACTATGTACAACTCTCGTTTACAGATATTTTGAAAGCTTATATATGTATTATTATACAGCAAATGGGTAGGATGTAATATATTATAATTATGAATGATTTTGATAGCTTTTTTTTAACATAGTTTCAATTTTGATAAGATATTTCTGAGCAGCACCGTTCCAGATTGGATTAACGTAGGTAACTTGGGATAAAATATAAGAAGAGTAGATACTGAAAAGCGCCTTATTATTTAGAAACTTCCTTAACCTCTTCAATAAGAATATATAAGGTGATATTTTTTTTATAACCTGGTTTATATGCTCATTCCATTTCATCCTACTATCCAACAAAAGACCAAGGTAATTATATTTTTGAACTATTTCAAAACTAAGATTGTTATGAGTGAAAGAATTCACTTGAAAATTTTTGTTGTTGAAAAGCAGTATTTTCGTTTTATCAATATTCATAAGTAATTTATGGTGGAATAACCATTCATTTATCATCTCAAGATCATTTTAAATTGTAACAAAAAATTCATCTTCATTATGATTCGAGTACTTAATGACAGCATCATCTGCATAGAGTTGAATGCTGCCAATTAATGGAAGACGTGCTAAGTCATCGATATATAATTTAAACAGATCAGGACGAAGAATTGAGCCTTGCGGAACTCCTTTTCTGATACTTAACCAATCACTCGTATGTGATGCAACACGTACGCACTGTGTTCTTTCGTATAGGTATGATTTAAAGAAAGCTATTTGCGATTCAATAAAGTTTAAGCTTGAAAACTTTTCTAGTAGTATTTGGAAATCGACACAATCAAAAGTCTTCTTTAAATCAATGAAAACATAGCCCGTGTATTTTCCCTCATCCATGCTTTTAGTGATAGAATTCGTTGAAGCAAGACAGGCCGCCGTTGTATTAGAGTATATAGAGGACTCAATTCTTTGGTGAATTCTTTTACAAATTTTGTGGAAATTCCGTCATATCCTGTTGCAGCAGATGCTTTTAACCTATTAATTACCTCACTCACCTCTTGTATATTAGTTGGGAACAGATTAAAATTTGAGTATATATTTCTATGAAAAGAAAAGCGGTTAAGGTAATTAGTATCAATGTCAGTAGAAGGAATATTGAGGGTTTGTGTAACATTAGTAAAAAATTTGTTAATGACATTAGAAATTTCCTGTGGCTCGTTGTATGCGTTATTCTGAAATATAATGGAGTTGATTTGACTATTCATACTATTTGGATTTGTATTAAATATAACTTTTTTATATACATCCCATAATTTTTTGGGGTTTCCAAAAGCTTTAGCGACATCACGAGAAAAATATTTTGTTTTAGCTTGGAATATCAAAGTTTTGACCCGACGCTTATGTTTAGTGAATAGAATTGCAACATTTTTATCAGTAGGATATTTCTTTTTGTATTTGAAGAAAGAGTCTCTAATTTTTATTTCATTCAATATTTCTGACGTCATCCAATCATGTTTTTCTTTCTTATTTCTTTTTTGAATTTTTTTAGTATAATTTCCTATTAGAGTACTTAAAGCATTGTTGAAGATATCAAAATCATTATATGAATTTATATCATTCCAAAACCGGTCTGATTTTAAATTCTCATAATCTAATACAGTTATAACGTTGTTCATTATTTCTTTAACAGGGTGTATCTTAACACTTATGAAAAATTGTTGATGATCCGATAGAGGGGTGTCTAGTATATGAAAGTAATATTCATAATTGATAGCATCTGTTACAAAGTTATCAATTATATTTTAGAAGGAACTCTTGTTACATACTCTTCAGAAATTTTGTTGTAAATTAGATATCCGTTACTCATAAGTGTAGTAATGTAATTTTGAACAGATTCATTTGCCTTTTCAAGAAGATTTAAATTGAAATCTCCTATTATTAACGATCGCTTATAACTTGTTGTAATAACGTTAATTTTATCTATGAAATCATCTATACTTGTATGGTTAGACCTATAAAATGTTACAACATTTAGTTTTAATTTTCTTATTGAAACAACTAAAACGTTTGAAAATGAAAATTCTTCATCATACTCAAAGTTACTACTCAAATAATCTATAACATAAATCGAAACCCCTCCATATGAGATAGCACGATTGGAGAAATAAGGCGTATAACCAGGTATATTAAAATGTTTATTTTCTTCTTTACTGAGCCAAATTTCATTAAGGACTACTACATCTTATAATAGTTCTAGATGTTCAACATCCACTATTAGTTTTATTTTCTATACTTTTTAGGGGGCTAGTTTTGTATCGATAAAAGTATATATATTTTAAAAAATTTTATTTTAACATTATTATTTTATTTTATACTTTTTAGTTTTAAAGGAAACCTATAGGTATTATAAATTTTGAAATATTCCTGATAGGTGCTAGGAGTTGTATGGCACCGACTCGAACCAGTCCAAATTCAAAATCGTTAGCAGTCGTATTTCTTTATTTGTGAAAGAGTATCTAAGTGTAAATTTTCATGACTGTAACACAATTGATTTTTGAAATATTCCTGAGAGGTGCTAGGAGTTGTATGGCAACTAACCAAAACTATCATTTGATAGCTTTGTAAAGTACCGTGTCAGGTGCCGTTTTTGATCATGGATAACTGTGCAGAACTCTATTTTTAAATTTTTAAACAAAATTATTGTTTTTCTTTTAGCGTTTGGTTTTAATAAGAAACAAAGTCCAAGATACTAGCTAAATAAATAAATAAATAAACAGACAGCAGTAAGTTAATATAAAAGTATATAAAATATAGGGACTACATATGCTGC
This sequence comes from Argyra leucocephala, assembly GCA_963942445.1. NCBI lineage: Eukaryota > Metazoa > Arthropoda > Insecta > Diptera > Dolichopodidae > Argyra > Argyra leucocephala. The sequence continues at coordinate 99,510,547 of OZ012679.1, read as the reverse complement.
ATGTGATATTGAGCGTATGGTTATGAAATTAGATGTGGCTTGTTTAAGTGAATCAATAATAAAAATTTGCCTTGAAAAAATCTTGAAAAAAGTTGAGCTTCACTTACATATCTATATAAAATAATTACTCAAAAAATAATTCCAGAGGATGCAATAGCTAGTTTTGGAATTGTTAATTTTTGAGTTATCTTGAATCCTTAAAAATGAATCGTAATGTGTGGTATGTTAACCTTCTTTGCTTCTATTTATAAACTACCCAAAAATATGTAACTGGTTCCTTGTTTGCGGATTGGGTGTCTGCCAAATATATTTTTTTCCAGGTGTTGAATGTAAGCTATATGGCTCATAATAGTATCTGCCAATGTGAAAAAGTATAATACATTTTCAATAATGTGTAAGCGATTGTTCTGCAATATTATTTTATTATATAATTTGTTGTTCTACATAATATTTAAGAATGTCTTTTCGAATTTTGAATTCCGAAATTCTATCAGTTGTATGGGAATTTTCATTCTAGATCTGTTATAAATTAAATAACATTGATATGAGTTAGCTATAATCCTTTCAATTCTTCTTATCAATTTACTTTTATCTGTGCTATAATGTGCTTCTCAATATCCTTTAATATTTATTCCTAGCTCAGACCTAGCAAAAATTAGGCTTTGGATCTTGGGAGAGTATATTTTTGGAATCATGGAGATTTTTAAATGATATATTTATTGAAGATATCTGTTTTTTCCATGATTATTTGGATTATGGACATGTGGCATAGTGTTGTGGTAAAGACCGATAATTTATTTTTCATATTTATTTTTCAATAATGAATTTTATTGACGGAATGAACTAGAATAAAACCTCTTCAATTTAATCAATTAATTTATTCTCAGTCAGTCAATTTAGAATGAATGAATTTCTTTTATACTATATCAAATTATAACGTATACCATTGGTACGTTCCTTCTTATTGCTCATTTTTTATAAAGTTTGTTCAATTTAATTGATTATATATGTAATATCGGAAAATACTTTTATAAAATTTCTAAAGACCCACTTTTTAATTGCAAAAAAAAAGTAAAACTAAAAAAAATAACTTTAGAATTTGAATTAATACTCTAGCGTCAAAAAATTATAAGGAATATCGATTTTTTTTTATTCAACAAACTTAACTCGAGTTATTAAAAGTTAATCCGGTCTATACCACAGTAACATAAATTTCCAATTGAAATCGAAACAAGAAAAAAAAAAGTTTGCTATTTTATTTTTATTCTAAATCCTTAAATACGGAACTGAATACAAATTAAAAAAAATAAAAATAACAAAAGAAAATATGTAATTTGTTAGGGGTGAATAAAGGTGCAAGAAAATTACTAGAAAGGAATTTTCAATTGGAAACCTTACAAAAACAAATTTCTTTTTATACATGTACGAGTTCACTGTATACTGATTTGGAAATAATAGTATCGCAAATCGAATTGCTTTTAATAATATATTGCAAAATTATAAAATAATTACGTTTTGTTTACTCTACATCATTAAAATCTTCATCTTCCACTATTTTATCTGTGTGTTATACAATCTGTAATCTGTAATCTGTGTATTATATTTGTGTGTTATGCTATATTAAGAGTGTTTTGTTCACCAACACTACTGGAGTTTGTCAGTAAGCATAATAGTAATTGTAATCCTTAGACTAGTTCCTAGTTTGAACTTGAATAGTTTAAAAACTCATATACATATCATTTAAACTTATATACATTTTATTTATTAAAAAATAAAAATGTAACAGCTTAAACAACTGAGAAATTAATTTATTAATTTTTAAATAAATATAGTTTCTATTATAATCTTATTTTGATTATATTGAATATATAGTCGCTATGGAATTGGTTTGCCGCATACGCCAAATTGACAATTTTGAGTTAGAAGTTGATTCTTAAGTTTTAAGTTCCTGAGATTGCACTGCTGCTGTCAGTGTTTGACTATCTCAAGTAGTTTAAAAGATAAATAGTGTAACTTATGCTGCATATCCAAAATTTTTGAAATTTAATAGAATTGGTTTGTCGCATTTCATATATTTGTAAAATTTTGATGCAAAATTCCTTAAGTCTTCAGTTTGTGTTGTTTTCTTTGCTGCAAGTTAAATACGTATCGACGTGCGGCAAACAATTTCAGTTTTTATTTCGATATTGTTGTGTCGCATATTGTCAACAACGTGAAGCAAATAAAGTTTATTTTTGTCTTGGTATTGTTTTGCCGCAAATGTTTGAAATATATAAGTCAACAGCAACTAATGCAGTATATAGAAATTAGATTATTATCGAAATGTTTTTAATTTTCTACATATTTTATCGTTTTACAAGCCTAAAAAGGAACAATGTGATCGATGTGTCAAATTCAAAAACACAAAAAATCCTCCTCGGATTAAAGTTATAGATAATGAATTTCATACCAAAGAACGGAAGGGTCTTAAAGTAGAAAGAGGTACTGGTTGTTATATTGCAAATCCTACACACGTCGTTATTTTCTTCGATTTACAGTCAGTGTTTTTCTTACCAAAAGGGTTTCCGTTCATATTTTACTACAAAAGAAAAATAAATATATATAATTTAACAACAAATGAATGCTTTTCTAATGGTGACAAAATAAAAAGCGATCGATCAAGAAACGATTTGGCTAGTTAAGTTTTAGTTATACTTAAAAACTAATAAATACTCATCCGGAAACTATACTAGTACAACTCTTTGGAGTGATTCGTGTGTACAGTGTACCCCAAAACAAAAATTAGATAATGGCAACTCCTTTCAAATATTTTTTACATCAATATCCCTAAATTAATCGAATTCTGAGCCAAAAAATTTTCTAAACCAAGTTATTCGCTTATTCAAAATGTTAATGTTGTATACTCAGCGTAATTGACAGACATATCGTCAGTCGCATGCTTGATTGATCCATACGCCAAGAAGTTATATTGAGAAAAATGAGTTTAAAGTTTGTAAGATTATAAAAATTAAACTGTTCGATAGAATTTTTCCAAATTTGGTCTACTTATGTATATGGCCCAAAAATATGTTCATGCAAATTTTTAGACTAATGACTCTTGGTTTGTGAATCTTCTTCATTTTAAAAAGAAAATTAAATTTTCACCTTTGATCCATATCCAATTTTAAAGTGAATTTAGTTTTTCATTGTATGAGGTGGATCAAGGGTGGCCCACATGGATCAAATAAGTAAACATTAATTTTTCTTGAAGTAAGAAAGCTCTATATATTCACCCAAAAGAAAACATAAAAATAAAACACGATATTTTTTAATTTTTAGTTTTTTATTAAATAAAATAAAAAAAATATTTCTAGCAAAAATTAAAAACTGCTTTCATTGCAAAATCTTATTCTAAATATTACGTAGTAACAGTCTTTTATTAATATTTGTGTAATATAAAATTTACACGCTGGGTGGCGCAGTAGGTAGAGCGCCTGCCTTTCAACCGAAAGGTCCCGGGTTCGATTCCCGATGAAGCAAAAAAAAAAATGCTTCATTGGTTTTTCGAGCTGGTCTAAGTACCCTTTGTCATTGGGATTAAATGACAAAAAATAATTAAGAGTATATAATATAATCTGGTAACAAATTAAATAAAATGAAACTATTCTATTTAAGAAGGCTTATTTCCTGACAATAGTAGTAGTTTTCCATATTTAATGAGTTGATAAGCCAGTAATTTGTTAAATAAATAAATACCCGAAATATTGTAGATGTAGTGTAAAATTGCAGTACCCGTACTTAATTAAGCACGAAAAGGTGATTCTACCTAAGTTACTGTCAAGATCATAAAAAACAAAAAAAATAACATTCATCTTCTTAAATAAAATCAAAAATAACAAATTTATTTACCTTAAAAATAATTTCACAGATTTGTTAAGTAGCTTTAATTTTAACTAAGAAATTAATATTTTTGTACTTAGGTATGTAATTTAAATTTTTTAAAGTAATTGTAGCTTCCACAGCCATTATCTTGTGTAACATGATAGTACGTTTGAAATAGTATAATAATTATTTAAGCAAAGCAGTTAGATAAGTTACGTTTTCACGAGGAAGATGTTTCAGTAAATCCTTTTTTTGTCAATTTTGGACGGCTTCGAAGTAAGAGGCTGAACATTAAAGATTTTTTTTGGTTTTGGAACGATCTTCATGGATTGCTTTTTTTCTTTAATGTAATTATAGTCCAACCCCAAAAAGGATGTTTTATATTTAATAGCAAAAAGTTCATCCTTTTCATATAATATGCATTTTATTTTTGAGAATGGAACCTTGCTAAAGTCTAATTTTGGGGCAGGGATAGAAAACAATTTAAAATCGTGATGTCTTGTCATTTTCAATTTTTTTTTTGACTGTATTCTGTTGAGTAACTTTACCAGATGCAAGAGGCTATTTACTTCCAAGTTTTTTGAATTCCTGTCACATACCACTTGAATATTTCATTATACTTCAACCTCTTGAATATATATACTTTATATATACGATAAAATGGAGTATGTATATAAATAAATGTACATGAATCAAATTGACATTAAGAAAACCCGTTTATTGTTGATCCATGTGGATTGCAAAATTTGATAGCTTATTACACTAATAATGATTGTGGATCAGAATTAAATTGACGTATGATGGCGTATAGATCAACCAAGCATGCGACCGACGATATATAAAAAATGTAGAAATATATAGTTTGGTTTCACTTATCAAACTTTTAAAATTGGTTAAATAAAAGTCTGAAAGTGGTACAAATGACTAATAGAAAATGTCTATTTCATTTAGAAGAAAGTCATATTTATTACACTTACAGCTAATACGATTTTCAAAACTAAGAATTTTATTGTACAAGAATGACCAGGAATTTGCTTTATAGTATAAGGCATTTGTTATTTATATGGAATTTTACTCAAAACTACTAGAAAAAGTTTGGGAAGACCTAAAAATATATTTATCTTTTTACCTACACTACTGGACAAACCAAAATTATCTGAAGACAAAAAAAGAGATATTAAATTTTTAGTTGGATTTTTAGATAATTAAGGTTGCGAATATAAAGTGGTATTAAAAATTAAATAACTTGTAGCTTGTTTTTATTTATCTATAGTTGTTTTGTAATTCATTAGAGACCTTAAAATTAATTTCATATGAGATTTTTAAATTAATAGTTATTGAGCAAAAATGTTGATAGCCATGAAGAACTCTTATAAAGTTTAGATTAGCAAAATTATTTTTCTCTTTAAAAATAATGTTAGTCGATTATTTTGGAAATTGTTGATTTAATTGCTGGACGTGAAAATTTTTAAAAAAAGAAATCACAATATCAAGGCCGGTATATTATAAATTTTATGGAAAGATCATAAAAGAATCTGTGTAATGAGAGTTTAAAAATAAAAAATTATCGGACAAATTTTACTCACGTTTTACTCAAAACTAACATTTGGCGTATGCGACAAAACAGTTTCATAGCTACTTGTGTTAGTAATTAGATTTTGAAGAGATGATGATAAATTTTCATTTTAATATTTTTCAATTAATATTTAAATTTAAAATCACTTTCTTATGTCATCTTTGAATTGGATCAACACACAATATTTTAATAATGAAATTCCCGTATTTTACTTATTTACTCAAGTAGCATGCAGACTATCATTTCATTTATCATTTCAGTCCGCGACTGTTATTTAAAATGATGGTGTAATAGTACTGGAATGGCAGTTTAAATGATGAAATATCAAAAATTTTTGATTTGGACTGATAGTTTTGTAAAAAATGATGAGAAAACTGAAATGATAAATGACGTGATATTCTGATCTACTTTACAGTGCGCTACAGACTTCGAAACACGTAGCTTGACGGACGTACTGTTTTGTATATATATAAAAACGTTAATCAGCATTCCATGACACTCTAACCTCTAACATCTAATTCATTCCAGATCATTAAATTGAATTAAATATTTTCTTGCTCTTCAAATGTTTCATATTTTCTGTTATCCTAAAATTCCAGTAAAAATAAAGGTAAATCTTGTTTTCATAAACGCAGAAAAAAATGAGTCGCTACTGTTCAGATTATTTTTTCTGATGTTTATGAACACGAAATTATCTGCAGATGAGCAGAAAAAATCTACGCAAATTTTGGTTTTCAGAAACGTCAGAAAAAGTTTTTATTTTTTGAGTTTTGTATTTAGCTGCATTAAAAAGAAAACCATTACAAACTTTTAGAATTTCGTTATGACCTTGGCCACAAAATACTTTTTTTTCTCTTCCCGGAAATGAACTCAAATTCCATTTGAAGCTTCAACGAAATTAAGACTTTCACTTCTGCGTCTTAACCAAACATGTGGAGAACATATGTAAATACCAAAATATTTCACCTTATTTCAATATTTATTAAAATATTTTAGCTATAATATTTTAGATATAATTATTGTTTTTAATAAATAACAATAAAATATCTTGCGAGTCAATTTTAGTTTGTTTTATTTGGATTGCAGAAATTGGAGCAACTTTTTTCTACCTGCAAAATCTTACCGACGCTGGCGTAATACTGACGATTACGAACACAAGCTTTAGCAGATTTATTGTTTATGAACACAAAACCTGCAAATCTGCGCATGTTCTGCGTTTATGAAAACAAGATATGTTTGCAAATCAGCTTATTGTTATAATATGTAATATAAATTAACAATAGAATAGTACGGAATAATACAGCATAACAATAGTGTAAGTGTAAGGATTCACTGTACACAAATTGTGACCTACTAGTACTGTTATAACAATAATCGAATAAAATAATTTTTTAAAGAAAAAAATAATTTTGCTAATCTAAACTTTATTAGAGTTCTTGCACTTCCAATTTAGTATTGCTCAACTGCGATTATTCAATGGCTCAATTTCTAGGAGACAATACGTAAATTTCGTATTAATTGTACGTCGATTAAATGTTTTGTTGACTGATACCATACCATACCAGTCACATATCGTAAGCTACCGTATGGACATACAAATTTTGAAAAAAAGCTCAATTCATTCAAAAAACATTATTTTCTTTTAAAGTTTTCAATTTTTTTTATTTAAGTATTGATTGACCCTTTCATTGCACTCCGCGGTTTACCTTTAAACAATTTTTCAAACTAAGTATAGGTACATATACATTTATATATATATAAGTATATTAGATTCATATGCAGTTAGACATTAGAATAAAATCTATTCTAAGCTCTTTCTTGAGTATACACAATATTCAGAATTTTCCGTATTAGAAACTGAAAATGTTAGATTGGTGCATTTAAGTAGAATGTAAAAAAAAGAAACAAATAAACAATTTTTTTTATGTCATAATACGAACTTATACATATGGATGTCTATGTTTACATGAGTATCCGTATTAAGATATTCACCTAGTAGAAATTTGTATTTATATATATATATATATATTTTGTGAAGAAATCTTAAGATATTGTTATAATACTTTAAATACAAGTAAAACAATAAAAATAAAGTGAACCATACTATACTTAGCCATTTAAAATTTTATTGTTTTCGGAACTACTTTTAGAATAAATGCGAGGAGGCAGTACCTAAATATGAATTATTTATTTGTTTCCGTTGTCAGGTTCTATTTGAAAATAAAAATAAAAAAAAAAAACATAATTTTGTAGGCTTTAATAAAAAAAAAAAATTAAAAAATATAAATTTAAAATTTGTTTAATTTACAATGGAAATTCACTGAACCAATTATTAAACGAAAAATTGAATTTGGTTTTGAATTTGGTTCTGTTTTTTAATTTTAAAATTTGACTAATTTATAGGTTAATTATTTTTAATAGTTGAAGAAATTGTTAGTTTTAAAAGTTTTGTTTTAAAGTATATCGATTCGATTTTAAATCACTCAGTTATGTTTCTGTGGAAGAAAATTCAAATTGATAAAATTTAAAAATGTTTATAGAGTTCTTAGCACACCAAAATCATCTTTTTGTCATACATTAAAACTATAGTCTGAAAGCCTATACATTAATTTTTTCCTGATTTTAAATTTAAAGTTTATTTTATGTTAATTTGAAAAACTTACTTTCTTTTCAGCTTTGTGATTGGACTATTTTGATCAAGCAAATATTAATGTGAATTCGATCAAATTCATTACTCTATATTATATTTGCCGGGAACAAAAATTCGACAAACAAAAATGAACTGGGTTCGGTAGTGATTGTTCAGAGATTGAGATAGTTATTACTACTGGAGCATATATTAGTACTTAGTAGGTATTGTAGTGTTAGACTATACCTATATAGTTCCTAGTTTTTAATCGCTTTTCAAACTCTCGAATCGAAATTAAACTCACAGTAAAAAATAAAAAAACCCAGTAATTCAAATTCAGTTAAATAGAACTTTGCACAGTTAATATAATTTAAATTCACAGTATGATATAATTTTGCTCAGGAAAACATTAAACGCAATACAAGCACACCACACTCTTAGTAAATAATTTAAATTAAACAGTAAAAAAATTAAATGCTCAGCAAATAAATTAAATTAACAGTAAATAAATAAAAATCACAGTAGATAAATAAATTAGGTTTAGGGTAAAATAATAAAAACACAAACATTACTTTCCGAAAAGGATTAATTTAATAGTAAAGTACACGAAAGTTAGGGTTAGTTATCTTAATTAATTTTGCAATGACTTGATATTTTATAAATAATTTTGTAAAGACCTCAAAATTACTTTTGAAAGTTTGAGGGCTAACATTACTTAAATCAATATAGCTCGTACACATATCCCCCTTTTCCAGAAGGTAAAAAATTGGGAACATTTTCTACAATTTCGTGAAAGATAGCACATATCTACTTTCTCCACAAGGTGTAGCAAAAAAATATGTTTTCCAACTGTTTTGCAACACTTTTGGCGAATGGGTATTTCCCATTTTTTTTAGAAGAATTAGCACAAATTTGGCATGAGCTTATAAAATTTGTGTAAAAGGGAATATATTCCCTTTTCCAGACATTTACTGTGCGTTTATTTTATTTATAACGCAAAGACTAATTTTTTACTGTACATATATAACTGAGCAGAATTTTTATTTTACTGCGCGAAAAAATGTTTTTGCTGTGCAAATTTCTATTTTGACACGCACGTTCAATAAATTTTACTGAAGCTATTTTACTTAGCATTTCAGTTTTTTTACTAAGCATTTCTATTTTTTAACCTTGTCTTTTGCTAGTGTTTACTACTTCGTCAAATCCTAGCCATTTTAAATCCGATTGATTCTAAGCATTATATCAAGATGTTGCAAGTAACATCTGTGAGTTATAAAAATCAATCAAAAAACGACAACTTTAATTTTTATTAGACAACTATTAATAATTATTCTCAGACACTTAAAGATTCAACTTCAATCAAACAGCACAATTATCAGATCCAGCTACAATAAGAACTGAAATTCTAAAAACATTTAAATAATTAAAGTTTTGTTGTTGACCGTGAAACCTGATGAACTGTTGAATACTGAAAACAATATTTAATGATACCAGTGGTACTGGAAATGGCAACAATGGTGTTGTGTATGTATATGTGTCTACGGTGTAAAGTAATTTTATGGTTGAATAAATATAACTAACTATATTTCAAACAATTAGTAAATCTAATTATGATATTGGAATATTTCCAGAAGAATGACTAAAATTCTACTTCGTTGCTTTGCAGAAGAAGCCTAATCAGCCTAATGAGTTATACTTTAAAAAAACTCTTAAACATACTACATAATCGATTATAAAAAAAATCGATGCTGCAATTGTGTGTAGGTAATACGGCCTTCAATGGGGGAACACGACAAGATTTATTTGCAATACAAGCATTATTACAAATGTGCAAAGATATATAAAAACATGTGCTTTTATGTTTCATCGGTTATGAAAAAGCATTTGATGGTGTACAACACAGTAATATGAAAATATATTGATAGTAAAGATGTACATGGCAATAAAAATGTTTTACTGATGGCAGAAAAATGTAAAAGCTAACATAAATAACATCGTAGCACGACAATCTGGAAATTAATAGAGTTATCACCAAACCATTATTATTAAAGTTGTTCAAACTTATTGGAAAAATATGAAAATAAAAACATTAAATAAATTACACTTGTTGAGAATATCTTACGTAGACAGAATCATGAACGTCAAGGCTCCCATAAAGATATAAAACAATAGAGAATTACTCTAATTCCTTCGATTAATCGAAAGATGAATCTAATGCAATAGAAAAATCGGAAGAAAGCAGATATGCTGGCTAAGAAACATGACTGGACTATATTTAAAAAAAATTGGAGAATTTGTCTATACAGCCAGATGTAAATGTTCAATGAAGTGTAAAAACAAGAAATTTAAGTAATCGTTCACACATAAGTATATTATTTTCCTCTCCTTATTTTTAAGTGGTAAAATTGATTAATTGTAAAATTATTTTCCCGAGAGTAAAACTGTAGATGGTTGTGAAAACCTTGTTCATAGGTAGGTATATTGATATTGATATAGGTATATGTCTAATCTTCTTCTTCTTTTTCTTTAAATAGGCATTTAGTGTCTGTTTTTTTCAATATGAATATCTCTTCAATTTTGCGGTGACGACGTCCAGCATTTATACCATCTTTTTGGAGGTCTTCCTAGTAAACGTTTAACATTGATTTGGCCATTCATTACTACCTTCACAAGTCGATCTCCTGCCATTTTATTTACATGGTCTCTCTAGTTTCTTTGTCTATTTCGACTCCAACGGACAACATTTTGCATGTCGCATACGTTTCTGATGTCGTTGCTACATCTCTTAATGTGTATTCACATATTTGCTTCAGAGTCCGCATTTCTGTTCTTGGCATTTCCTGTTTTGATTTAGATGTGTCCGGAGTTGTTTCAATAGCGTATGTTAGTATGAGCCGAATACAGCTTTTGTATATTCGTGTTTTGTTTTCTATCAGCATGTATTTATTTCTTCATATAACATCTCGGAGATAACCTGAAATGGCTGAGGCTTTTCCTGCTTGGATTTTTGTTTCTGTTTCTGTGTTGCGAGAGCTGGTGCTATTTACGCCAAGATATTTAAAATTAAGCACTTGTTCGATCAGTGTAACATATAATATTAATATTTTTATCGCCAGTTCGATATCCTCAAGAAGTGCTAACTATGTTTCTGATTATTTTATCCATTATTAAATGAAACAGAGTTGGACTGAGACTTTCATCTTCTCTAATACCTGCTGATGTTGCGATATCTTCGGTGAGTACGTTGTTCGATTTGATTTCAGTTTTGTTATTTGTATACAGATATTGTATCAGTATGAGTCCTATTAAACTGTGAGTAATTTATTTTTCTTGTAATATTTGGATCACATCATTCAGATAGTTTGCTCTGTCGAAAGCTTGACTCAAATCTACGAAGCACACAAATATAGGTTTATTGAATTCGATTGATTTTTCAATGAGTTGCCTGAGTATAAATACAGCATCGAGGGTAGTTTACTGGTCCTATTCTTCCGAAAACTATTCGGTTCTTCAGCAATTTGTATATGGGATAGCATTATAGCAATATGTCATAAATTATTTTCGTTAGTAGTTTCTGAACTGCCCTTAATAGAGTTATTCCCCTGTAATTTTTTGCATTCTTTTTTTCTCCTTTTTGTCCTTTCTTGATTATAGGGATTGTGATGCTTGTTTTCAGTTTTCAGTGAAGGAATAGTCTGGGCTGTCATTATGTTGTCATGCATATTGTCAAATCAGGATAATGAATGAAACTGTTGAACTCGTAAATTTTCAAATAAAATATAATAAAATAATGAAATTCTTCAGATGTATAAGGCCTATAAGTACTTAGGACTGAGTCTTATATAATATAAATTAATGGGGGCAAGTAAATTCTGAATAAAACTTAAGTGGACAAATATAAGGTTAGTTAGGGGCCAAACATATTATGATTATAAATTAAGTTTTTATTCTGCTTCCATTTGGACTCAACCGACATCATCCAGACCTCAACTGATATCTATATAATATTATATCGATTAATAATCCTATAGTAGCGATGTTTTCAAAATCGATTAATTTAAAGATTTCTAATAATAATATTTAACATGGAATTCTATAACAGAATTTTATACGTGTCAATAATAAAAAAATTTAATTTGTTACAAAATTCGTTTTGTTCTTTTGTTTTTTTTTTGTAAAAGGATATTGAATCAACAGGTACGATATTCTTCACGGATAATTAAATTGGAATATCCTTATACAAGTGGTTGAAGAAAGTGAAGTTAATGAAATGATTTATAAAGTCAAAAGTGTGTAATGATCACGTTCGATTGCGTTTACAGTTTCATTTAATTTGAGTTCGTGGTAATATTTTTGAATATAAAATTTTTGTAAATTCTTATAGAAATTTTAAATTGAATTTTGAAAATTTATTTTAGATCTCATTTAAAATTTAAAATACTGTAACTTATTTTTATTTTATTATCATTAGAAACGTAGATCAATTATATAAAAATATATGGTGTTTCTGAATTTGTACTAGACAACGTTTGTTCTTGTGGTTAATGAATTGGTTTTTGAGGTGGTTGGGCTAGTTATTCGAAAATTTCGAAAAAAAATCTCGAAAAAAAAATTTGGAAAGAAAAAATCTGAAAAAAAATCACGAATATCAAATCTCGAATTCTAGATTTTTTAATAATATTTTTTTACAGAATAAAATCGTTTTCCAATTATAATAATACTAGCAAAAAGGCCCGTCATATGACGGTGATAAATAAAAAAAATGTTTTAAGACACTGCAAAAAAAAAAATTGGTATTAATAAACGTACTCAAATATTATATAAGTGTTTTTGTGTAGAGCAAAACTTTACAACAAATTAACAAAAAAAAACAATACATTTCCCAAAAACTGCGTACTGAAAATTGTAACAAAAAATTGAATTTTGATTATTTATCGTGTAAATTTTATAAGTCAAGATAAATAAAAAAATAAAAACTTCTTTGAATATTTTCATTGTTTATTTATTTAGAGTGCGCAACTTAATTCCAAAAAGAACAATATTTGTTAAACTATAATGTTTTGTTCATATAGATTAGTAATTGGATATTGTCATTTCTTTACATCCAATGATTCTAAATCTTATACTTATAAATTTGGTTGGTATACACGTATTTTTTCAACACATTCAACAAATTTATTTGACTAAAAAACCAAAATTTTTTAAGGTATAGTTACAAAAACTATACAGGTGTTTTCTTTCTCAACTCCTACTTTTTCCAATGTCTAATCTTGTGTCCTATTTATGATAATAAAAAAGGCTAATTTAACGGGGAATAGTCAAAGTCTGAGAATAAATGACAATTCTGTGTTTTTTTTTTTTTTGTTATTTAATTCATATTTATTTACCTTATAACTTAACAATAATTTTACAATGTGATTTATAAAAAATAAATATTGACCTCATTAACATAAGTATATGAAACCAATTAGGTGAAAATATGAAGGATATAGGCCTTAGCATAAGCTGTATGGCCTTATTAGTTAAATTTAACAAAGTTAATAAAAAAAAGTTTGTTTTCTATGAGGACGTATAGTAAAATAAAAAAAAAATAAAACATATAATATATTATATAAAACAAAATATAAAATAAATCAAAATCAAAATTTAAATTAAAATATACAATAAAAATAAAGTGAACATAAAAATTATAATAAAAAAGTATATAGTTATTTAAATAAGAATTCCAAAATTTTTTTTTAAACAGACAAATATTTTCTGTATCTTTAATATCATTTGGTAATTCATTAAAATTTTTTAGTCAATTATAAACACAATTATTCTTTTGGTTGTTTGTTCTGAATAAGTGCAAATAGAAGTTAGCTTTATTACGAGTATTATGACTATGAATATCCATGTTTCTATTTAAAATGAAATTATGTTTAATTTTATTATTAATAATTTTAAAAGCAACTATGTACAACTCTCGTTTACAGATATTTTGAAAGCTTATATATGTATTATTATACAGCAAATGGGTAGGATGTAATATATTATAATTATGAATGATTTTGATAGCTTTTATTTAACATGGTTTCAATTCTGATAAGATATTTCTGAGCAGCACCGTTCCAGATTGGATTAACGTAGGTAACTTGGGATAAAATATAAGAAGAGTAGATACTGAAAAGCGCCTTATTATTTAGAAACTTCCTTAACCTCTTCAATAAGAATATATAAGGTGATATTTTTTTTATAACCTGGTTTATATGCTCATTCCATTTCATCCTACTATCCAACAAAAGACCAAGGTAATTATATTTTTGAACTATTTCAAAACTAAGATTGTTATGAGTGAAAGAATTCACTTGAAAATTTTTGTTGTTGAAAAGCAGTATTTTCGTTTTATCAATATTCATAAGTAATTTATGGTGGAATAACCATTCATTTATCATCTCAAGATCATTTTAAATTGTAACAAAAAATTCATCTTCATTATGATTCGAGTACTTAATGACAGCATCATCTGCATAGAGTTGAATGCTGCCAATTAATGGAAGACGTGCTAAGTCATCGATATATAATTTAAACAGATCAGGACGAAGAATTGAGCCTTGCGGAACTCCTTTTCTGATACTTAACCAATCACTCGTATGTGATGCAACACGTACGCACTGTGTTCTTTCGTATAGGTATGATTTAAAGAAAGCTATTTGCGATTCAATAAAGTTTAAGCTTGAAAACTTTTCTAGTAGTATTTGGAAATCGACACAATCAAAAGTCTTCTTTAAATCAATGAAAACATAGCCCGTGTATTTTCCCTCATCCATGCTTTTAGTGATAGAATTCGTTGAAGCAAGACAGGCCGCCGTTGTATTAGAGTATCGCTCGAATCCATATTGATCCGGATGTAAAATCGGATTAGAGTTAAAAAAACAGATTAGTATTTTCTTAATAATGGTTTCAAAAACTTTTGAAAATGCTGGGAGCACTGAAATAGGTCTATAACTTGATGGGTTAGTTTTATCTTCAGTTTTAAAGATAGGAGTAATTATTGCTTTTTTTTAACCAACTCGGAAAATTATTTGTCATAAATGATAGATTAATGAATTTCGTCAGAATAGGACTCAATTCTTTGGTGAATTCTTTTACAAATTTTGTGGAAATTCCGTCATATCCTGTTGCAGCAGATGCTTTTAACCTATTAATTACCTCACTCACCTCTTGTATATTAGTTGGGAACAGATTAAAATTTGAGTATATATTTCTATGAAAAGAAGAGCGGTTAAGGTAATTAGTATCAATGTCAGTAGATATTGAGTAGGAATATTGAGGGTTTGTGTAACATTAGTAAAAAATTTGTGAAACATGACATTAGAAATTTCCTGTGGCTCGTTGTATGCGTTATTCTGAAATATAATGGAGTTGATTTGACTATTCATACTATTTGGATTTGTATTAAATATAACTTTTTTATATACATCCCATAATTTTTTGGGGTTTCCAAAAGCTTTAGCGACATCACGAGAAAAATATTTTGTTTTAGCTTGGAATATCAAAGTTTTGACCCGACGCTTATGTTTAGTGAATAGAATTGCAACATTTTTATCAGTAGGATATTTCTTTTTGTATTTGAAGAAAGAGTCTCTAATTTTTATTTCATTCAATATTTCTGACGTCATCCAATCATGTTTTTCTTTCTTATTTCTTTTTTGAATTTTTTTAGTATAATTTCATATTAGAGTACTTAAAGCATTGTTGAAGATATCAAAATCATTATATGAATTTATATCATTCCAAAGCCGGTCTGATTTTAAATTCTCACAATCTAATACAAGTGTTAGTTGGAGATAAATATAATCTAGGAATAAATTGTTTCCCTTATTAAGTTTGATTTTAAATTTTTGACTGCTAACCGGCTTCCATTGCAGAGACCACGTCAATTTTCAAATTAAGTTTATGTGGAAGCATTCCACTTCGACAGCAGCCATTTAAAAATCCCACGGGTTAATTTTTGAATCTTATAATAGTTTTTCTAAAATGCTTAATACTTGTTCGTTAATTGTATTCGATATCAGTCATTTTAAAGTAAAGTATCTACTTTTTTGAATAGGCGGCAAAACTATCTACATTCAAGCTATTTCCAAAAATTTCTGGTATAATTACGCTCGTGTTTTTAATTTTTTTCTTTTCTACATATTATCATCATATACACATATCCATGAATTGAATACCTATTTCTTAAATCAAAGAGAACAAAAAAAATTTGATTCAAAACAATATTTTTTTGTTATTTCCTTTCGACATTATTCGCCGTTCTCTTGAAAACAATTTTAAAATAAAAAAATATGCAAAAACAAAAAAAAAAACATGAAATTTCAAAAGAGAGAGATTAATTTTATGTATACTATTTTTTCCAAATGCATGTGATGGGAGTGATTATTTTTGTGTTATGAACTCTGCTAAATAATTTCTGTTTGTTCTATTATTGTAATACTAATAAAATGCCACGCTAACGCAGCAGCAGCAGCAGCAGGACATTGCGTTTTATTATACATAAGGAAATATATATATTATTATAAGATAAGGAAATATAAAAGACCAGAGTTGTATGTTTGTAAACGACGCTTTTTGACATTTTTTGTTT
Organism: Argyra leucocephala; assembly: GCA_963942445.1. Taxonomy (NCBI): domain Eukaryota; kingdom Metazoa; phylum Arthropoda; class Insecta; order Diptera; family Dolichopodidae; genus Argyra; species Argyra leucocephala. The sequence continues at coordinate 99,493,855 of OZ012679.1, read as the reverse complement.
TTACTAAAAAAAAAATATTTTTCCTTTAAATTTTTTATATGAGTTTTTGATTTTTAAATTTTTTCCTTTCAATTAAATTGTGGAAAAAAAAGAAAAATGGATAAAAAATAAAATGGATGGAAAATAAATTATTAATTTGTTTTAAATTATAACAAAAAAGTGTTTCTAGAAAAAAAAATTTTTGGGGCCACTGAGTGGTTATGTTCGAAAAAAAATTCGGTATCTTTTTACTCGGGACCCGTTTTTAAACGGGCTAACTTACTAGTAATAATATAAGGAAATTGAAAAGAAAATCCAAATAAATATATCTGAAAAATTAATTATTTAAACTTTAAATGTAAAAATAATAAGAGGAGCTGTTGGATGCGAAAAGGGGGATATATCCGTATAATAGAAAATTCTTACCTACGTCTGGCAAGTTTGGAAAAAATATTTTTTCTAGAGCCTTTGACCTCAAATTCTGGGACTTAGACCTCTTTGAAAAATTCTCTAAACGTTATTCATTACGGGAGGCAAGTTTGGAAAGTTAGGATTTTGACCTATGTGGGTTGGAAAAGTTTGAATTTTGGAAGTTTGGACATTTTTGACATTTTTGCATTCAACATTTTTTTTTGGATACCCACACCAATATTTTTTTTTTCGTTTTACATGCTCCATATTAAGGAATTCTATTTGATATACATATCAAGAGAGAGAAATGTATTATATACTTTTTAGAGGGGAATAAAATTGATTTGTAATAAACTTAAACTTAAAAAAGGATTACCATTTACATAGTTTTAATAAAATAATTTTATAAATCTGCTGTTTATGCTGTTTAGGAAAAAGCTTGCCATAAATATTTATTTTTGGAATTTTGTAACTTTTCAGCCCCCAAATTGTCAAAGTGACGTAATGAGCCCTTAATGCCATAATCGCTAACCGACACTTTGTAGAATTTTTTGCGACGTTACGTCATAACCTTTCTGAAAATTTACAAAAAACGGAACTATACCCAATAATTTTTATTCGAGATTTTTGTTGGTTCGAGATTTTTTTTTCGAGGTATGGAGGGTGACCAAACTTGAGAAAAATTATTAAGTTAAAAAGTATTAAGAAAATATGCTGCATACAAAAATTTGAAACCTATTCACTCTAATTAAAAAAAAAATTAAATTAATCTAAGCTTAAAGAGTGCTGGGATCAAAATGAACAAATACATAAAAAAACCATTAATCAATTAATGATGTTTCAAAGAAGCTATGTAATTAAATGAATTGCATGTCATAAAATTCATACTCTTATATAACTCTTACAGTAAAAGAATAATTCATAGAAAGAAGATAATTCGAGGAAAGTTAATTTGGCTAGTTTTTATTAATTCGTCAGAAATAGACTGTGAATGGTTTGAATTTAAGACTTATTTAAGTAAAATTAAATGACCCAACTTCTACAGTGTTACTAGATCCGAACAATCATGAGTAGTAAAACGAGATGTAACGTTATAGCGGTTAAGAGAAAAAATAATATGTTTAGCAGAGTTAATAGGTCTTACCAACAAGAAAACGTCATAACCACTTTCCAACTTTTTGAATAAAAAAAATTGATATACAATGATATGATATGATATGATTATATACAATTTGTAAATTTAAACGATATCTTGTTAATTGCAATGGTCTATGTTTGAGAAGAACAAATTTTCTTTCCCTGACCACTTAATGAGACAGATTCAAGATCCTCATTCATTATATAAGCCCCTAGTTCGTTTCTTTAAGAATTGAACATTGTTAGCAAATCATTTGTATCATGGAGTGATTTACTGATGCTGGTAAATCATTGAATAGTATAGTGAACCAAGAATTGAGCCACGAAAGAGATATTGCTTTCTAACAATGGCAATGTATTGAAATCTATCAGTCAGATATGAATAGATTTTATTACAAGCCGAATTCAAAATCAGAACTGTTCTTGAAGCTTACAGCACATGATATTGTGATTTATAAAACCAAAAGCTTAGCTAAAATCAAAACAGCAATAGAAAGATTATGTTCTATTCTTATGTCTTTGATTTTTTTGTATCTATTCTTATGTCTTTGATAAATAGCTACTAGAAAACATTGTAGTAAAACATTGTAGTATAAACTTGCAGTACCGTGTGCTTAAACACGAAATTGTGATTCTACTTAAGTTACTGATCCGAAGGACATAAAAAAAAATACATTTTGTGATCCTGGAAATTTGTAATTTTTGATAAAATCTACGATTTCATTCTTCATTAGAGCTGCGCACAGTTAAGGTAAATTTGATGGACGAAAATCTGGAGGCTTAATTTGTTTTATTCATCTTCCATGCTAGATAAAAGATAGAAGTTGTGAGTACAGAATTTACAATATGTATAGTAAGTAACCTCCAGGCTCTACAATATTTTCATTACTGTATACAGTGCATAAACAGCCACTGTATTAGGTTTAAACGGAATTAAGGTTTCAAAAAAATATATATTTAAAGGCATTGACTGTTTCCAGTGGCATTTACCCATGGGTTTGTATAGTCCATGAAATGAACCAAGAATTTTTCTGATCCATTTACATTTGCTGTTTCATTTCATTTCATTTTTCATAGGTTATAAATTCATGTGTAATTGTCGCTGAACGCAGCCATTCTATTTAAATATTATATATTTTGTAATTTATATAAATTAAAAGCTTTAATATTTTAAAAATTTGTTCAATTGTTAACTTTAAACGTTTTTGATAAAATAGGTACGTTAATATGCCATTTGTTTTCTCCAATTAGATATAATAAAAGATTAAGACTTTAACTTTTATTTATAAAAAAAGTTCCAACTTACCAACCTACCAAGTAAACCTACATATAAATAAATAAGTAAACCAACAAATAGACATAGACAAGTTAATATAAAAGTATATAAAATACGGCGTTGTTGAAATAAAAGATTATGTTTTTAAGTCAAAACAGACTTGATGAGGACAAAAGGTATGTATTAACAATGTTAACATATCGTCGAAAAGGGTTATGCAATTTTTTGGTATTCAAGTCATGATTAAGAATACTCCATTTCCATATAGAAATAAAATTAATTAAATAAATGTTCTTATATTTAATTTGGTATTATTCAAAAATTTAAAAAGAATTTACAATTCAAATTCCCTTAATGATATCCACTTGTTCTAGTTGAATAGTTTTAGTTCAAGAAAATTTATTGTGATAAAAAAATTCCTTGTAATGCATATAAAAATGAGTCACTATACTCTGTTATGATAATGGATAATAGATTAATAAGTATAGAAATGATTGTCATGCATCACTAACATCAATAAAGGACTTATAATTTATTCTGATGGACTGGACTAATTTCTTTTCTTAACAATTTAGTCATCTAATTTGAGAATCAATCAATAATGTTGAATTAATTGAAAGAAGCTAGCTTTTAAATTTATTTTTTTAAAGTACTTGGGGTCGTTTGATTTTGATCCTTGATGAATTTAACCCTTAAGAATACAAAAAAATATTAGTATGTGTTTGTATTTTATGTTTGTGTAGTATAATAAATAAATAGAAATAAATTACATTTTGTTGTTTTATATTAGAGAAGTTAAATTTTTTATGCACCTTATTTCATCTCTCTGTCTTTCTCTTTTTGTGTCTTGTTTTTTAATTTTAAATAAAAACAGGTGTAGGATATATGCATATTTCTATAGTCATTGCTGTTAATTTATTCTTGGTGTACCAACAAAACAAAAGAAGATTTTTTTATCAGGGTTAAGCCCTACCGGCGTTTTAACAGTTGCGTTTTTATCAAACTAAAACCTAAATACAATTTTACTAAGTTAAAGTTAAATGCACATAAGAAAATTGTGAATCATTTTTTTTCATTCCATTACTCCTAAGAAAAAAGCTTTAAAATCATTGGATTATTTAAATGAGAATTGGGGTGTCAATAGTGAAATATTCACACCAAGTCCAGAAAGTCTATAAGTCTATTTTCATATTTGATTTTTTATAGACCGGAAGTAAATTGTTATTCATATTAACTTTTGATCAATAATATGAATAAAAGTAGGTACATATACGAGTTTATTATCAAATTGATTTTAAATGTGTCCGTTTGAGTGTGTAATTTGTGGGTGCGAATTTTGTCTATTCTACGAGCTATATATATATATTTTTTTTACTATTCTTTTTGATTTTTACAAACGAATTTGTCATAAAATCAATGTTGCGAGTTGTTGAACATGTCATCAAATCATATAAGTAGTTACGTACAAAGTCTAATCTACATACAAAGGGGAAATATTTTTAGGTAACTTTATTTTTAGTGTAAAGAGGGGAACTTTTTTAATTTTTTCAATAATTTTTTTGTATGAGGATTTGAGACAATTGAAGGATATTGAACGAAATTTTGTCGTGGGTGCATAAATTAAAAACTGCGATGATATTCTCTATGGATAGTAGATCATTCAACCATTTTATTTTCAAATTTAAAATATCTGGAAGTAATAAATTAATCAAATACATTAAAAATGTAGGTGAAGAAATAGATTTGAGTTATTGAAAAAAAAAAAAATAGAAAATAAAAATAACAAAAAAAAAATTGCTTGAATAAGAAATTTCAATTTTTTATAATGTGTTAGTGAAAAATAAATATATTTGGAGTTAGGAACAAACAAAAAATGCTGATAGATCTAAGAGGTTAGATGCGTATCATAAAGATTTTCCAAACTAAATGTTAATATTATTTTTCAATTGATATTCAATGTGACTGACAAGAGAGACAATTTCGATCGAAAATTGGCCATGTAGTGTAACCACAGATAATACACCCTTATTTCTAATTATTAAATACTTCAGAAACTGAACAGAAGATATATCTGGGATCAAATCAAATATGAAAATTCTAAACATATTAATTTATTATATTATCAACCAGAGACTCAGGTAAGAAATTCAGCAAATAGCAGAGTATTGCTAATCTAATATTACTAATCTAGTATTTAATACCAAATAACTCAAAACAAAATACATTGATCTTAACCGTACTTCAAAAATTAATTGAAATCTATGAAAATATTTTCAACATTCTGGTTGTTTTCTTCTCAAAAGAAATAATATTTTAATTCACAAAGTTTTGTTTATCTAAAAGCTTTTTCCCATTTTTCTTTTAAATGGAAAGATCACTTATTATTGATTAATATTAACTTCAAGTTGATAATTAAAATCATATTTGTAATTAATAAAACTATTAATACTATTACCATTTATTACCATTATTACAATTTTTTTTTTTTTTTTTAATTTTAAATTCAACTTCCATTAGAATTAAATATTTAAACTGTTATTTAAATACCCCCATTAGGGTACTACTTTTCACCGCTAGGAGCTACCAACATTGCTTGATACCTTTTGTTCTAAGTTATGAACCAATTTAGAGTTTGTATATTTATATCAGTTTTTTTATATACGAGTATAGTTATAACTTTTGTCCAGAGATGTCGCTACTATTGCTTTCTTCTAAGTTACGAACCAATTCAGTGTTTGTATATTTCTATCATTTTTTTTTATAGAATAGTATAGTTATAACTTTTATTACGAGATGTCGCCATCAGATTTAATTTGCGCTTATTGTGAATGTTTAATTTGTTGACAAAGTCATATGACAATTGTAAAATTTCATTATTAGAGTTTTGTTTTATTTATTTATTTATTATATTTGTATTTACAAAGTTAATAAGAAAAATAAATCAATCTTGGGTGATTTCTTAATGAAGAAAAAATAATCATTTTGAAAAATATTTGATTACTGTGTTATAAAGAGAAATTAAAAATATCAAAGAAAAGTATAAAATATTTTAGAAGGAAGAGGAATATTTTGTATGTAAGTAGATTTTAATAACGTAAACGTATATATCTATAATTAGGATTAATGGCAACTGTAGTTTAATGCCTAATAAATAATTAATGGGCTCAAATAATTTTATTAAGAATTAATATCTTTTATAGAATTTATATCATACTTTTGCAAAAACCATATTAAAATTACAACGACTTTGTAAGAAGGTAAAAATATTTTTGGAAAAATAATTTTCATTCTCAATTAAAATTCCATAATTTCACATTTTGCTTTGATGACATCATAAATATATTTTTTTTTGGCCACAACAAAACATTGATTTATTTTAATAATTAGGTATGTATATTGTTTATAAAAAGGTGATACGTAATAAAATAAGAATTCTAAAATGTGTATAAAAGAAATTCTCAATATTATTTTCGAGTAAAAAAATAAACAAACCAGTTCTAAAATTTGTAATTCGGATTTAAACAAATATTCGTTTGATAAAAATTTTGAATTTAATTAAAAGCTAAATCAAATTTCTACACTGAGACTGAATTATTTTAAATACTAAATGATAACTCCAATTTTTTAAGTTATTTGTTATAAGACTAATATAAAGTAAGTAACTGTTCTGAAATGTAATTATTAGTTAGAGCTTTTAATTGCTTTTCATTCAAGTTAGTTATTTATGTAATCAAAAAACACGCAACAAAGTTATAAAATCATTTTAAATTAAAAAATTTGATAAATCAACTATTTCATTTCAGATTTGTGAAAAATTAAAATTATCCATTCAGAATGGACGGATTTAAAAGTTTTCTCCGGAAAACGGCCCAAGAGTTTTTAGGTGATATTGGCACAGTTGCTATGGAAGCAGCAACAGAAGTTGTTGGCAGTGTTATAACTGATATTTTTACAAAAAAACAAACACAAGGACCTCGAAGATATTTACCTAGTAGACGAAATATTGAAATTGCTGCTGGTTATGCTCAAGACTATGAACAAATTCGACAACAATGCTTATCAGCTGGAGCAATATTTGAAGATCCATTATTTCCCCCGTGTGATGAATCATTAATGTATTCTCAACGTCCTGATAGACGCATTGAATGGTTGCGTCCACATGAAATTACTCAGGATCCACAATTTTTTGTCGATGGTTATTCAAGATTTGATATTCAACAAGGTGAATTGGGTGATTGCTGGCTATTAGCAGCTATTGCTAATTTAGCACAAGATCCTGCTCTTTTTTTTCATGTTGTTCCACCATATCAGAATTTTGAAGAAGAATATTGTGGTGTATTTCAATTTAAATTTTGGCAGTATGGAAAATGGATTGATGTTGTAATCGATGATCGTTTGCCAACTTATAATGGTGAATTAATGTATATGCATTCAACAGAACGTAATGAGTTTTGGAGTGCATTACTTGAAAAAGCTTACGCTAAACTTCATGGATCTTATGAGGCTCTTAAAGGTGGAATTACTTCGGAAGCTATGGAAGATTTTACTGGTGGCTTAACAGAATGGTTTGATATAAAAGAAGCACCACAAAATTTATTTGATATTTTGTACAAAGCTTATGAGCGTAAATCAATGATGGGTTGTAGTTTAGAACCTGATGCAAATGTAATTGAAGCTGAGACAGAAACTGGTTTAATTCGAGGTCATGCCTATTCAATAACAAGAGTTGCTTTGATGGATATTGTAACACCTCATAGATCTGGAAAAATTTCTATGATTAGAATACGGAATCCATGGGGTAATGAAGCTGAATGGAATGGAGCATGGAGTGATCAATCCCCAGAATGGCGTTATATACCAGAACATACAAAAATGGAAATTGGTTTAACATTTGATAAAGATGGTGAATTTTGGATGTCATTTCAAGATTTTATGAATCATTTTGATCGTGTTGAAATTTGTAATTTATCACCAGATTCATTGACTGAAGATCAAATAAATGATGGCAGAAGAGTATGGCAAATGTCAGTATTTGAAGGTGCTTGGGTTGGTGGACAAACTGCTGGGGGTTGTCGTAATTATTTAGAAAGTTTTTGGCGTAATCCACAATATGTTGTTACATTAACAGATCCAGATGAAGAGGATAGTGAAGGATTATGTACAATTATTGTTGCATTAATGCAAAAAAATAGACGTTCCCAGATTCATGTTGGTGCCGAATGTTTAACTATTGGTTTTGCTGTTTATGAATTAAAAAATGAAGATTTATATGTTCGACCACAACCAATGAATTTTTTTAAACATAGACAATCAGTCGGTAAATCAGCTAATTTTATTAATACAAGAGAAGTGAATGCTCGATTTAAATTACCACCTGGTAATTATTTAATTGTGCCTTCAACATTTGATCCCGAAGAAGAGGGAGAATTTTTAATTAGAGTTTTTACTGAACATGCCACTCAAATGCAACAATTTTAAATTACAGAAAAAAAAAAAAATTATTTATAAAATTTAATATATTGAAAATTTTAAAATAAATAGTAAAAATATTATGAAAATCTTATCAAAAAAGAATTGCCTATATTGTTATTGCACCTCTAATACTAAATAAATCTCTTTACTAAGATCTATCAATATTTTTCGTTATGATTCATTGTTTCTTTCAAGTGATATTTTAACTGTGTAAATTTTGTAAAATAAAAAAGAAAATGAAAATTGAAATATGGTAGTTAAAGTACCTGAAGAAAGACTTTAATAAACGGTTCTAATATTAAAACTAAATTTTTAAGAAAGAAAAACACAAAATAGATTTTTACATTTAAATTAAAAGTAAAAAAAACTCACTCTATTTTGTAATTAGTTTGTTTTATAAACATTTTGTACTAATTTTAAGATTTGATTTTTTAAATACACCCATTCTATTAAAATGTTTTTTTTTATCAATGTTTATACTTTTCTTTTTGTTATTCCTTTATCAATGTTATCACAAATTTAAGAATGCATATAAATATTAACCTTAAATCAATTATAAATGTTGTTTAAAATTTCAAATTGGATTGTATTCCCTGTTATATTTGTCTAAAATTGAAAATTTTAAGATTATTGTTGAACAAATCTAAGCTGTATTTTTTAATAATTAAATAGTAATAGTAAATTAAGATTATTACATTTACTTTGTACGAAATCAAATTTGGCTATCTGAAATAATCATCAAATTTTGTTACGAAATATTTCAAAAAGCTAGATAATAGCTTCGTATGAAGTAAAGGGTATATATTAAAATTAAAGAACTATTATAAAACGTTAACATCGCTCGAATAAAGTTGTTATTTTCGTTTCTTAGAAAATTTCATTTAATTTCATTAAAACTCAAATCCAATACATATTTTGTTTATTTGAATAAGTTTTTGAACTAAATAAAATAAAATAAATATAAAATATAAAGAAAAATAAAATAAAAATTGTGTTTAATTTGTTTAATCTAAGATTCCAAGGTTACCTCATTTTGAGTTGTGTTAATCCATTTAATATCAACAGGAAGCTTTTATGATAAAAATATTGTACATTTCAAATTAATATTATATCGCTGCAATATCTTCTATACGTGAATTATTCCAGTAAATTTGTCTTAAAATTTAAATAAAAAAGATTTTTTATTGTTCTGAATTGTGAAGTAAATTGTGAAGAACGAAATTGCATTTTTTTTCATTTACATTTAATCATACTAAATGTAAACTTAACTCTAAGAATTTAACATAACTTCTAAATATTTAATGAAACAATAGCAGTAGTTGAATTATATCATATAGTAGAAGTAAACGTGTTGAAATAAAAACGTTTTAACCCTTAGAAGACCAGAAAAAAAAAAGTGAAACACTGGTTGTGTCCAACGGACACATATATGAAAAATAGTAAGAAAAAGCTTTATTTATATATACATCTTTTAAAAGTAAATCATTTTTTTATACATTGAGTGCATAATATTGTTTTTTTCGAATGTTCCGTACAAACTGGTAAACAGCAGTTCTCACAAATTTGCTTGGAAGTTCTGGATATTTTTGGTGGACAAAAATTACATCTTTTCTTTTTTTTGAGGAGGTTCCAAATCGATAATACTGCAGCTATTTTGAGGCTTATCTTGAAGTAGGGTTAATGGTTCATATTTTGATAGTCATTTCACTGTCATTTTTTATGATATACATATTTTATTGAAAATTTCCCAAAGGTCTCGTATTGGAACCAATTTATCATTGAATTAAAAAATCTCTAGATCTAGAATGTTGACTTTACTCTGTTTCTTTGTTCCACATGACAATAAAAGTCCCAAATATACTTGTATTTCTAACTTATCGAGTTTCTATTCTGTTCTTAATTTTGAAATTGCTTCAAGGTTTGTATATTTTATGATTATGTTCAAAATATTATTATCGAAAAATAAATTGAAACAATCTACTAGATTTTCAATTAGTTTTCCTGGAGGAAGAACAACTTTCTCTGACGATCATAACACTAGAATAGGGAATACCCTTTTGCTAAAAAATATTTTTATTTATTCGTTGAAATTTTATTCATGTGTCTGATAGACACATTGCGACCTCTACAATATAAAATTCAATTACAACAATTCTACCGTTTCAAAAATAATTTATCATTATTTTTTTTCAACGAATTTATTGAACTACTTGCATACAATTAGGCGGCTAATATTTTTTAAATATATCAGAAATATATTCTCATTTTGAATAAATATAATATTCAAAATGTGTCCGATGACCGATGGACACTTCTGGTCTTCTAAGGGTTAAGTATGTAAATTTATTTGATAAAGTTTTTATTAGTTGGGTTATTTTTGTTTGTCTGTTCGGCACAAATTACGCAATCGATTTTAAAATAACGAGCAGCTAGAGATTTAAAGATTACTCGACTGGTCCTTACCAAAACTATTATTTAAACCAAAATCATATCTCAAAAAATACCGGGTGGACAAGAGCATGCGTATCAGTCGCATAGAGGGGAAGAAGACGTTATTTTGAAATTAAAAAAAAAATATTAGCTAATATATCGATTGGTGATATTTTCAACTTCCGGGAAGGACCGGAAAATTGTTTTTTAAGTTTAAAATTCGTCGAAATTTTCAAATGGGAAGAGGAATTTTTTTTTTTACAAATTCGGATTTTACGTCACAAAATAAGAAACTTTTGTAAAGTAAATTAATTTTTTGATCTTGTAGGACCCAAAACTGAGATACAAAATATGATAAAAATTGATGGATTTTCGTTTTATTTTTATTAATTTTAAAGAAAAATAATGAGAAAACAAAAAAAAAAAAGTTTTTTATTTTTTGTTATAAAATCTGTTTTTGCATAAAAAAAAAATACCCCTCTTCATTGGAAAATCTCGATTTCGGCATATTTCGGCGATTTTTGGGCTTGAAAAACCTCTTTGCGTTCCATCCCGGATCGATAGAGCACCTTCGATTTAGTTTTTTATTATGGTTATTATTTTATTAACAATGAATTAGAAACAATGAAATTGTTATTCATATAAAAAAGTGAACAATATTTTAGTTTCGTGCTCCCTTTCTTTGCACTGCTATTTGTCAAAAATTGTAAAAGTGAATGTTAGCATAAAGGAAATATAATATAGAGGACAGAGCTAAAATTTTGACAATTTTTTTTAGCTTAAATTTTTTTTAAAAATCTCGCATACACAGTAGGACCTACATAAAATCACATTAAAATTTTATAATTCGTCATTTTAACGTCTTCCTTAACAATAAGTCATTCAAAATTTTGAGCTAAAATTTTTTATTGTAAGTAGGTTTAGCTGTATAGATTCTAGCTTTGAAAGAAAGAATCTATCAAATGATTTGAATTCTTGTTGTTTGTTTTTGCTTTTATATAATATGTATAGTGTAGTAGCGGCAATTAGGTAAGGTTGTGTATGTATGTCGTATGTAGGTCATATGTCGTAAAATGCATGGTTTAAAGGTTATTGTATTTTCTTTGTGGAATTATATTAAAAACAAATTATTTCGCAAAAAACAGGCAAAAACAGTATTCTAATAAGAGAGTAGTGTTGTCTTAAGGGCGTCAGTTCTCAACTTTAAAATAAAATTTATGTTTTTATTAAATTTTTTGAAAGCTTCCTTAGCTAAATCCCAATGTACCAAAATTCTAAGTTTGATTTTTAGTATAAACTTTGTTTTATTTTTTTTATTGTAATTTAATTACTGTAGGTTTTGTATATAGATTTAGATTTTTTCCTGGGACTTCGTAAATAAAAAACACGTTTATTTTTTTTTTATGTCAAACTTTAATTGTTTTTTTTTTATTTATTTTTTTGTTTGTTTTCTTTCTGTCTTGTAACATTAATATGGTTTTAAGGACAGTATATTTAAAATACAGTAAATACATTATTTGTTTTTGTTTTTTTTTTAGCTCCTAGTTCTGTTTTTGTTTTTTTTTTTTATTTTTTTGTTAATCCTTTTAATCTTAATATTATTAACTACCATTACTCTCAATTTATTTTTATTTACTGTTTATTCATTTTAATTTACTTTAGTTCTTAATACAACTTATACTTAGCATAGCTAAAAACTATACTAAAAACTTATGACTAAAATGTTTTTTTTTTTTTTAAATTATTTTTATTTTTTATTATTTTCATTTTCTTTTTTTCTATGATAAATATAAAAGTCCATAAGGATATATGGCATATCGCTCCAAGCTATTTATTTCACTATTCATTCTTTTTTAGTTTTTTTTTTTTCTATTTTTGTTTTATTCACCGTAAATTATTTTGTATATATTTAAAGACAACATGGGTTAACTTTTAGCAAATAAAAAACAAAAAAAAAAAAACAGGAATTGGAAAATTAGATATTTAATAAAATTCATATACAAAAATTTTCTTATGTGAACATTTTGAGAATTATGAAAAATATTTTTACAAAAGAGATAAAAATAAAATAATAAAAAAAAAATAAAAAAATAATAATATGTATAATAAATGCATTTAAAATGTAATTTATGATTCATAATAATATAATCAAACAAAAAAAAAAAAACAATAAATAATGTACACAAGAAATGAAAATATTAAAAACAATAATTATTATTTATATTGTATAGAAAGAAAAAGAGATTAATTTTATTTAACAAAAACATACATACATACATGTTGAAATAAATAATTTGGTTTTTTTTCTATTTTTTTTTTTTATTTTCAAGAGAGACTTAATAGAGATTCAATTATATTGTAAATACATATGTATATCAAATTTATTTTTTTTTTCTAATATTTTCTATTTCCATATAATAATAAAAAAATGGCAGAGATTTGTAATTGTCATTTGGTTATTTTTGTTTTTTTTGTTATTTTTTTAAAACCATGAAAAATAGATTTTCTTTTGTGATTTTAATAGATTTTGTCGAAATTGTCTCGTTTTTTAATTTAAATGTGTATGTAGCGATATGCGTACAATTTATTTTACACAAAAATAGTATTAACATTTTTAAAAATAAAATAATATTTTGGAATTACACTAAAATATCAATTTGTAAGTTTTAAATGTTTTATCGTATCTGATTTTGCTTGGTTTAAATGTTATTTAAATCTTAAACAATTCAAATTTTCATATAGAAACAAATTCGTTTTTAGAAAGTTCTGGCAAAATGATTTGTTTGAATAAAAAGTTGGAGTGGAGTGGAGAATCAAAGTTAACCAAACTTTTGCAACTTTGTAAGTGCATACAAATTATTCATATTGCTAAATTTAATTGATTTTGGTTTTTGACAATATATTATTATTAAAATTATTAATTGACCACTATTAAATAATGACCAATTATAATCACTAGCATCAGAAGCTTTTGGCTTATATGCTTTTGCCAAAAAAAAGTATTTTTTCTGTATTAAAATCATTTTAGTATTCTATCGCTAATTTTGCAACTTTTATTAAAACACCACTCACTATTAGTGATATGTAGTTTTGTTGTATAAAAAAACAATTTTGCAAAAAATTTAAAATTTAATTAATCTAGGTATGAGTATAACCGTGTTTAACTCACCGTGTTTAACTGTATAACATATATATACAGCGATAGGTATGTATAAATTAATTAATAATATGCACAAAAATGTACAATTTGATTATAAATGATTTTTGATAATGGAAATTAATTAAATTGTATAAATATAAATGTATAGAGATGTATACCTACAATATAGCTGGAGGTGGACCAAGATGAAGGTCAAAATAGAGTACAACTATCGAAATATTGGGAAAAACGAATGGAGGGTAGTTACACAAGATAGAGCAGAATGAAGGAAAGTTGTAAAGGAAGTTAAGACTCACCATGAGCTGTAGGATCAACAAATGATGAGATGATATAAATGTATATATAAATAATATTTAGCTACCCAAAATGATAAGAGTTAAATTTGAGTTATTAATGAAAAATTTATTCTATTAATTTGCGACAAAATCTCTAAAACAGATAAAATATTTTTATTATTTTGTATTTTATTTATTTGAGTATTAATATCGTAAAATGTAAAACCTGTTATTAAATTTATATTAAAAAATTAAACAAATGAGTTTTAAAAAAACTACTTTTGAAAACAAAAGAAAAAATAACATTTTTTATAACAATAAAAAACTATTAGGAAAATTTTTATTTTTTAATTAATTGTTAAATTAATTAAGAAAAGCAATTTATTTTTTTTTTATTTTTCTTTTTGTTCAGCAATTTTCTCACTAGTTAATTTGAGATTTTTTTTTTTTATTTTTGTATAAAAATAAACGAAAAGTAAAAAATAAATAAATTAAATATCTATATATATATATAATTTAGATAATCCATTTTGGGGGGTGATCAAGGATCTTATATTATTTTTTTTGTTTTTTTTTTACATATTTAATAATTTATTTATTTTTATACACAACTATTTATTTATTTATTATTGCAATTTTTTACCATAAACATTATTTTTTTAATATTAAATATCTATTTTTTTTAATTTTTTTTTTTATTTAAATAATTAATTAATGTATTTTTTTAAATTTTCTCAGTCATTTTGAATTACATTACATTCATTATTAATTACAATTAATGTGTGTTTTGTATGTATTTAACAAATAAAATAAATAAATTTTACATCATGAATTTTGGTTTTATTTTTATTATTATTTTTTGTTTAAATTTTAATTGTTTGCAAAATGAATGGAAAATTATTAATGTTTTGTTTTTTGTTTCTTTTTGAATTTATATTGTAATTAGAACATTTAATTTTAATAGTTTTCTTTTTTACTTTATTTAATTATAATTATTTTTCTATTCATTTTTAATTATTTACTACAATTTCAGTAAATAATATCAAATTTGCCTCTATTTATCTCTCTGTTTTATGATTTTCTTATCTTACTTAGTTGTTTAGAGAATTGTTTTTTTTTTCATCTTTTAAATATAATATAATTACAGTATCTAATCTCTACATTCATATCTTAATTGCAAGGACATTACTATTAATTTATTTTATTTATAATATTTATATACCATTTTTAATATTTTTAATTAATTGTTTTACTATGAGTAAGCAACTTAAATAATTTAAATTATACAATTACATATTTATTTATGAACATAATTTGTTTTGTTTTTATTTTTTAATTTAATATTTAGAAAAATAAAAAAATAAAAAAAAAAAACAAAATGTTAAAAAGAAAGTAATAATAATATTAATGTGTTCCTATAATACATACATATACTCTTTTAATTTCTTTTTAACTTTATGGGTTTCATTTTTTTTAAATATAGAAATATATCACAATTTTAAAAATTTTAATTTTACTTTTTTCTTGTAACATTATAATTAATTAAAAAACAAATAAAAAGAAAATTATAATAATTATAGTATCACTAAAAGAATATATATTTATTTATAATATATATATAATATATGTATAGGGTTTTTTTTGTTTTTAAGAAATAATAAAAATTTACAAAAGAATATTTTTAGTTTAATATTTAAATATTTTACAAAGAATAATGTGATTTTAATAATTCAATCAATTTCACATATCATTTTTTTTAGGTTTCTTTTATTTTAATTTAGTTTTAATTTCAAATATTTATAAAAAATATTTTTTTTTTGTTTACTTTCATTTTTCTTTTCAAATTACTTTATTTATTTATTTTTTTTTCATTTTATATTAAAATCGTTTTAATTTCGTATTTATAAATTTTAATTATAAATCGAATATTCGCTTCACGTCGTTGCAATTCGTCTTAATTTATTTTCACCTAATGAACTACTATTTCTATGAAAACCAATTCGTCGCCTTTTACGTTTTGAATCTCTTTGGAATGCTACATTACCCGGATCGTCAGCTAATTGCGGATATTTATGTACACTATGAATATCTACACCAGTCCAACCATCAACATCTCCATGAGATATTAATTCTTCTTTTTCTTCTTCAGTCCAATCGCCACGACCTTGAAAACCGGCCGCAACTAATTGTTTTTCTAATTCCCATGCTCTTTCAACAGCACGTTTATGAGCATGTTTTAAAATTTTATGTCTTTCTTGTTCTGGATCAACACCATATTTAATTATGACAACTGCATCAGAACTATGTAAACGAAGTTCTTTTGGTGTATTGCCAACGGCACCATGTTCATTAATTTCATGTGCTGAAATATTAAACATGCCACCAAGACGTTTAAGTTCGTCCATGTCGTCGCGCATTTTCAAAATATTATCTTTTACAAAATAGAAAACATCTTGATCGTGTATACTAAAATGTAAGTCCAAGAAAAATGAATTATTAAATACAGATGATACAACATCTTGTACAACACTATTACTACCATCAACAACACTAACTAACGCTCTACCACCAATTCTTGATAATAAAACTCCTTCGCCAAAAACACCACGACGATACGATACTCTTGGTAAAAGATTTCTAGTCTTTGGTTCAATTTTTAAAAGTGGTTTTGGAACAAATCCAAAATCACTGAATTTCTCGTTGACTTTTTCAACAATACATTGTAGGCCTGACATAACTCCAAAGTCTGGAGCTAATGATGATGATTTAATAGTTGCATGTGGCATATAATGTTGTTCTTTGGTATATTTCAGACTTTGCATACGATTTAAATCGTAACCGAATAATTGCAACCATGATTCTAAATCAATCATATATTCCATCGGATTCTTTGGATTGATTGGATCGTTGTTATGGAATCTATAAATGAATACATCAGTTGGAAGACTCATTTCGGTGGCCAGTGTCTCCCATAATGGAGTCATCCATTGGCCAACAGTAGGATCATATAATCGATTTTCAACATAAACAAGTCCAGTAATTGGATCAAGTATACCACCATGGAAATCAACAGGTACAAACAAAGCTGGATTTGTGTCTTTGATAACTTTACCAAATGGAGTACGTTTCATTTCTTTAACAATTTTACCTTCAATATTAAAGAATGCTAATGGACTTCCATTTTGATCGTTAGCAATATAAAATCTTTGTTGATCACTATCTTCTATTGAAACTAACATATTTCTGTCATCGTAAAGTAATTTAATTGTTTTATCTTCCTTGGGGAAATGAACGTGCGTTATTAGGGACGGATTATTTGGATTGGAATAGTAGAATTGTGTAGTATTGCCTTTGTTATTATGCCATGCAACTAGACGACCCCTATCATCATAATAATACCATTTTTGGAATTTATCACGTTCGTAGGCATGTATTAATTGACCCCGATTATTATACCGATACTTCTGTTCTCCACGTCTAACCACATAACCTCTAGCATCATAATTATTAAATTCAACATCACCTACTTGAATGACACGATCACCTGTATCGTATCCTAGATTAATCTTTTCTCCGTGATCTATAACACCCACTGTGTTCCCATTTTCATCATATAAATATTTCCAATTGTTGCTGCCAACAACTTCTATCACATGACCATCAGCATTGTAGTTTACTTTATCGAATGATGTTGATCTGCCGAATGTTGTCTTTTGTGATTTTATTCTATTTCTTAAATCGTAATCTAACTCTAATCTGTACACATCAAGAGATTTAATATTGATTAGAACACTCTTGACACGTCCGTGTTGGTCAAAATCTGTGATAGTGAAAAATTGCTTGGCCGCATCTTGTATTACGGTACGATTAAAAGCATTTCTTGTAATTTTTAAATCTTGTACAAGTTCAAGATTTCCTAAATTTTGACCATACTTGTATCTTGTCATTGCCATATCTTTTTCATTTATAGCAATTTCTATGCCACTTAATCTAGCATTGCCATCATAAGAGTACTTAAAGTGTGCCGAATCTAAAGGATTTTTAGAGCCGAATTTTAATTTTTCGTCTTTTAATATTCCTGCATGGTATTTGAATTCTCTTCTTAATTCAAATCCAGGTTCTTGAACTTCAACACCTTTAACTAGGCCAGTTTTTTCTTGATATGAATAATGTGTGGAAGATAGGCCAGCTAAAATTGTTTCTAATCTACTTGAACTGTCATACACATAAGCTACTTTACCAGATTGATGAGGATGAATTTTAGCTAAGATTTGACCTTCATCATTATAGAGAATTTCGAATGGATGTCTGTTGATTGGCGAGAAGTACTGATATTTAAAGAATCCAAGAGAGGTTTGCAATGAGAATGAATGAATATGGCCTCTTGGAGTTGTTAATGATTGCAAAGCTCCAGCATCATCGTACTGTAATAAATAATCTGATCGTCTCGGTGTTGTGACTTTTAATGGCAGACTACCGAACATATCTTTGAAAGAGTAGACAATTGAAGAATCATCTCCATATTTTATTTCATTCAATCTTCCATTTCTGTCAAATGTATAGGCTTCCTCAAGATCACCCCATTTCCATGTTACTAAACGGCCAAATCTATCGTATTCTAAATCAACATCAGCGTAATCTCCTGATTGGGGTTTGAATGAAATAGGACGAGCTGTCTTATCGTAAGTAACATTCAAAAGTTCTTGCTTTTCATCAATGTATACCATTACGGATAGATTGTCTCGGTCATATTCCAATGTCAGTACATTGTCACCATTGATTCTAAGTTTTCGACCAATTTGTGTTAAAGGCCTTTGATTTTTATTACCCTTACCGCCTTGAAGTTTCTTTATAAAATAGCGCCATTCGAATCTATTAGCTAGTTCTCCAGCAATTTCTGTTCTTTGTTTCGCAGGTACTGGGTAACTTTCTCCAAATACTGGATTAATTTCAGAAAGAATAGGATATGGTACAGTTTCCATTTCAACAATTTGTTCCCATGGAGTTGAGCTAATAGTACCACCATCCGATTCTATTGTTGTTTTAGATTCAGCTTCACCATTTCGAACAACAACACTAGTACCTTGAATTAACATTGAGATTTCTTTTTGTGCGTTTTCAGATACTTTAACTAAAGCTCCTTTTACACTTAGGTCAAATGTTAAATCAATAACACGACCAGTTGGCGTCACAGCTGATGTCAATCGACCAAATTCATCATAATTGTAAACATAAGATCTTCCAGTCGAGTCTAATTTTGTTTTTAACAAACCAGTTGGACCATGATATTCAAATGTAACATTGTAATTATCAGGTGTATTCAATTCATGTAACATTTTCATTCTAGTCATCCTTAAACGACATTTTTGTCCTTTAGTATTTTCTATTGAATTAACTTGTGATGTATAATCTCTTAAAAAGAATACCTTATTACCAGCAGCATCTGTAACAGTGCTCAGTTTACCATTTGATGTGTTTACATTGTAAGTAAATGCATAAGTAGTTTCACCTGTTAAAATATTTCTGGTAGCAATATGCTGTCCAAATCTATTGAAAATATAAATTTCTTGTGCATCTGGTGCAAATATTTCATATTCTCTCGAAATACTAGCTTCTGGGATGCTTGGCATTACGGATCGAATTCTATAATTTGCTTGATCAGCAATGTGAACATAACCATCGGGAGAAACAGAAATTGCAGCAATTGTATTAAATTTGGCACTTGTAGCCAAATAATGTTCAGCTTCAAAGCAATCACAACCTCGTTCTAGGCAATTACATTTAGATTCAGCGCCAGCAAATGTTGATATTTTACCATCTGTTCCAATAACACGAATTCTATTAATGCGTTGTGAATCGCTTTCAGCTACATAAAGTTCACCCATTGGACCAAAAGCAATACTTTGTGGCATAACTAATGTTGCATGGGTTGCTAAATCACTATCATAAGTTGCTAATGTACTGGCACAATGTAATGGTCTTCCTGAAATTACACGTACTCTACCATCAGGAGTCATTCTTAATATCATATGATCATCAATAATATGTAATGTATCGTCCAAAGGACTAACAGCTAATTCAGTTGGCCATCTTAAATGCATTTCTTCTAATTTTAATGTACCCTCACATGGTAGGGGTTTGTAGTGTGATTTGTGCATATGGTTACCAATTAAAGTGGTTACAATACCATCACGATCTACCATTCTTATATTTGTTCCATCAGCGAAATATAAAATATTTTGACTAGAAATTGCAATTCCTTTTGGATAAGCTAATTTAGCATCTTTAGCTAAAGCACCATCACCACAATGTGCTTCATCACCTGGAAGACATCGTTCACCAGAACCAACCACTGCTTCAAAATTATGTTCAGGATTACTAAAATCATCTTTATTTTTTACTTTAATAATTTGATGGGACTCAGGATCAGATATAAATAGTGCTCCATCTAAGGGACTTAGCGCCATATGATAACGATATGAAACACGGGTTGCATTCAATTTGACAACAGTTTTAACAGTACCATCAGTTAATACACGACGTATATAATTAAAATCACCAACAAATAAACTACCATCAGGTGCTGAAGCTAAAGCAACTGGTGCCAATAAGCGTTGTTTAATAGAAATACCTTCACAATCATTACAATCTAATGGCCTTTGATGTCCGTCACCCATTGCAGTTAAAATAATTCTTGGCTTATGTTTTAAATATATATTAGAGCCATCACCTTTTTGTAATATACCCTCATGGAAATTATATCTATGATGTATATCTAAATTCCAACCTCCAACTTCTGAAATTGTCATATCATGACCACTTAATTTTGTTGTTTGAGTATCCCATATAATATCTTTACAATCAGTATACTGATAACCTACTTTAACTACAGCTGTTGTAACACCGTAAACTCTTTGTCTATATATATTTAAACGATTCCATGCATATGTATATTTAATACCAGGATCCGCTTCAAATATTCTTTCAAATAATATACCCTCAATAGTTATACGCAAATAAATTCTAAATAATGTTGATGGTACCTCTTCTGGTGTTAATTGTAGTTTAATTGTTGACAAATAACCGGCAGCTCTTGAACTATGATATACCAAATTTAAACCTGTACCGGGTATTTGTAATGATTCTTGAATAACTTGTGATTCAGCTAATATAGCTGAACGATCTGGGCATGCACCTTGAAAACCATGTTTCCATGATGCTAATACAACTGGTTTCATACTATCATAACTATGTGAGAAACATGTATGAGTAATGGCTGGAATTGGTTTTTCATCTAACATTGTCATAGTAACTACATCTATAATAACAACTTCATTCCATGGTACTTGAATTATTCTTTTTTGTGGTCGAAATGGTGATCGTCCAAATTGTAGTGTTATTGCACCACCACCATTTACCATTAAATCAAACCAACCATCATCACGGGTTAATGTAAATCCTTCTAATGGTGTTGTTGTTGAGACACGTACTCCAACTAATCCCATACCGAGTGATGTAACAACTCGGCCACGTATAACAGCAGAACGGCTACAAAAAAATTAAATTTTATAATTAAAAAAAAAACTTTCTTTGTAATCTAAAATAGAATTTAAAAAAATTAAAAATAAAAATTTATTAAAAATAAAAAAAAAATAATATTATATACTAATAGAAAACAATTAAAATTAATTATTTAAAAAAAATAAAATTTGTGTTAAAATTATTATTTTAATTTAATTTAATCATAATAAATTTTTTCTATGTAATTGTAATTTAATAAAAAAAAAAATTAATAAAATCAATTTGAATAAATATCATTTCAAATTTAATTTTTATTTTTATAATTAAGAAATTAAAACAAAATAACAAAAAATAACAAATTCACATGTACACAAAATGACAGACACAATATTAGGAAAAAGATTTTTTATTTAGAAAAATTAAATAAATAAAATTATTTTATAATGATATTAATGTATGTATATACAAAATAATATATTTAAGAAAAAAAAAACAAGAATAAAAAAAATAAATTATTAGTCAAATGCAATTTTAGTATAAAAAATATTAAATAATTAATTAATAAAAATTAAAAAAGAACTGTAAATTAAGTATGTATGTATATAAATGAAACATGCAAATTTAATATTTAAATTAAAAATATATCTACAAACTACAACAAATAAATTATTTAAATTTATTAAATATTAGTAAATTTACAACACCAAATAAAGTATTTAAACTATATTTAATACAGTAGTGTCGTGATGAACAAAACAAAATTATTGTTTAATTAGTTGTTTCATATTGCCGTATATAGTCTCGATATCTATTATAAAATAAAAAAAACCAATGACATAAATTAAGATTTCACTCAATCGTTTTTATTTTTATTTACATATCTGTAAAACCAACTGTGGAAAAGATTAAATTTACGATTTGTAAATTATGTACAAATCTATCTTGTGGATAGATGTATTTATTGAATTTATATTTTAAGTTCTTAACTTGCTCAACCAATTCTGATTACAATTAATTTATTTATTTTTGATAATCGAATTTGTTTTCACTGATATAATTAATTATTATTAAAAAAAAGTTTTCGGATCTCAAAATTTTCTTAAATCCCCAACTTAATAGTTTACCACTAGAAGCAGCTCTCTAGGGTTAGAAAAACTGCCTAATATCAACAATTAATTTGTAGTGGATACGCACTGTTCATGATAACCCATTTGATAGTGCAAAATTCATTGCGAGCCATTTCTGCAAACTTCAAAAAATTTAATGATAAGTAAATCGCAAAAACTGATGAAGGAAGTGTATTGCTTCCGCATCATCGATATTTGCAATAAAAAAAAGAAGAAGGCGATATTTGATATATATGTTCAGCTTCTAATGTTGCACCCATAATATTGATTTCCTACCAATTTTATTTTTTTGCCATAGCTTTTTTTATTTTTGAAATTTTTATATTTACATTATGGTATTCGAGCAATTTACGTAGATACAGAGTTGTCAAAATACCATAACTATATAATGTATATAATGTTTATTGGATAATCAAAAGCAAAATGCCCAGATCACATAAATACAGAAATGAAAAATGAGATTACATTAACAACTGTTTAAATAATCAAGACACTACTGTAACTACAAGCGTTGGGCTATTGAGTATGAATTTTGTAAAATGACATCAGGTTAGTTAAAAATGATTAACAAAAAAAAAAAACAAATGTATTAAATAAATATTACAAATTTAATTTTCATATTATAAATTTAAAACTCAATTAAAATAATTTAAATTTATTTTATGAAACAAAAGTTTTTTTATGATTTTTATGAAATAACATTTAAAATAATAATGGTGCATGTTGCGATTATCATTAAATGAACTAATGTCAACAATGTTTTTATTAATTTATTGACAATCCTTAAATTGTGAAAAGTACACATTCTTACTATTAAAATAAATTATTACTACTATAATAAATTATTATTATATTTATTATTGTGCTTAATAAACAAAACGGATGTGAATTTGCTCCTCTCCTAAACAAACAGTATATTTATTTGTGGATTGATTAAAACCGTTGTCAATTCAATGTCAAACTTTTTCATTTATATTTTTAAGGAATTACTTTAGATAAAATTTAAATATTTTATATTTTTTAATATCAGTAGCATATTTAAGTGCAATAGATCTGAAAGGATCCAGTTTACAGAGAACACCATACCATAAAAAAAGTAGGGTATTCATGGTTTAATATATGCATGCATACAAGAAAAATACAGTTATTTTTATAATTTTTATATTTTAAATTAAAATATGCTATTGTTCTGATAGGCTCGTTCTAGTGTCTCAAGAAGAAAATTTTGTTAGATTTTCAGTACTGAAAATAATGATAAAGTTTGGCGAACAAATTATCAGCTAGTGTAAGTAAGTATGATGGAGTAAGTCTATGAACTGTATAATATAATGAAGTTAACGCTGTCATGAAAATTAAAGCCAAGAGAAGATTGAGTGATTGAGAAGGAAAATTATTAGATTGAAATGCTTCCAGCCAAATTCAGTTGAAAACAAATCAGGATTTGTTTAAAACGAATAATAGAATCTGGTCAAACCTGATGATATAAGAGGTTGAAATAGATCCTACCTTCGTTGGAGAGATAAAATATCAAAAACCGTGAAACAATAAGGATATTTCTTTAATAGCTTTGACTATAATAAACTTAAAAATTTATTAAATAGTTTGTTAGGTTACATTTTTTTTATTTTACTTTTTAAAGTATCAATAAATAGTAATTATTTAAGATTGCTGAAGTTTATTATAGCTAAGTTTAAAATTTTTGGAATTGTCTTGGATACCGTGATAACCAAAACACACAAAATTTCCTCCTTTCAGGTACTAATCTATCTATTGTGATCATCCCCAATTTCGTCCTCATCAAGTATAATAATCACCAGTCTTTATTTATTTATTTGTTCTATTCTCAAAAAGGGTATTAGCTCATACAGAGTGATTATTAGTACTTACATTTTAAATTGAATGTTAAATATACATTAACAATAATACATATACAATAACTAATATTAACAATATTAGAATTTGTAATAAAAATTGATCATGGTAATCAAAATTTTTTTTGCTGCTGAACTTGAACAATTTTAAACTCAATTAAAAAAAATCTCGGAGATCAACTAAAAGAAAAGCAATCTTAAGTAATTATTTTTATTAACAATTTGAAAATTAACTGTAATGATGCCAACGGTAGCCAAAGTATTATGTATATTATATTTTATTATAGTTAGGGATCGATCAATAAATGAACAAACAAACATAAACGATGAACGCAATATGCATCAATAATTTTTTTTTTTTAACGAAACAAATAAAATATTTTCGTTAAATATTTTTTAACTTACAAAATTACAAAATTCGCACTCAACTAAATTTTATTATTTTTATTTTTTCAATTAAAATTCTTCAATAAATTGAATGGTAAAATAAAAATCAAAAACATAACAAAAAAAAAACATCTCAGAAAATTTAGAAAATATATTTTTAAATTAATTAATTTGTAAATTGTAATTGTAAATTGTGAATAGTTTAATGAGAAATAACAAAAAAAAAAGGAACAAACATGTTCAAATTTTTGAAAAACAAGGACAACATTTTTTTTTTGTTTAATTAATGAATAATGAATTGAACAATAAAAGAAAACAGAAAATATAGAAGAAATAATAAATAAATTAATTATAAAAATTAAAAGACAAAAAATATAAAGAAAATTCGTAATTGTTTTTTTTTTTTACATATTTTCTGAGATATGAAGATTAAAACCAATTTCTTACCTTGCATTAAAAAAGTTCCAGAATACGCTGTTTATTTGTTAATTGTTTTTATTTTTATATTTTGTATATTTTTGTTTTTGTTTTTTTTTTTTTAATAATGAAAATGGATTGTGATTTTAATTTTTTTTTAAATTTTAGTTTTTGTTAATATATTGTTTAAAATTTTACGTTAAATATACAAGATACAATTATAATAATATATTTCGATGTTAGTAGCATTTAATTAAATTTAGTTTTGTTTATTTTTAATTATTTGTATTGTAAAAATAAAAATGTAATTTGATATATGAACAAAAACAACAACAACAACAATTGATAGTAGATTAGTAGTTAATATACATTGTAAATTTGTGTGTTTTATTTTTCGATTTTTTTATATTTTAATTAATATTAATATTTACGTTCAGTGTCAGGAAAGAATTAAATAAGAAAAAAAAGAAAAAAGTTTTTTGTTAGATTTTGTTTCAAAAAAATTAATTATTAAATCTCTTATAAATTAAATAAGTTAATTTTGTTTATATTTTTTTTTTAAATATAATTAAAGAAAATCCTACACCGTAAATTAAAATTACTTAAATTAAATAAAAAAATAAACAAAAAATATAAGGAAATTTTAATTAAATAAATACTAAATTAATAATTTTTAATAGTTTATAGTAAAGTTCTAAAATGAATTTCTATTTTTTAAATTTTTTTTTAAATATTGAAATTAAAATAACAATAAAAATAAAATTAATAATGTAATACTTAATTTTTAAATTTTTTTTTTTTTTGATTTGTGCATGAACAGGTAACAAAGCATACAATTTTCTTTTAAATTTTTGTTTTTTTTTTGTTTTTAAAAAATATAAAAGAAAATTTTTGAAAAATTTAGAAAAATTATAATAATACAAAAAAAAAAAAGTTTATGAAAAAAACACAAATTTTTGAGGTATATGGGAAGTGGAGTGGTTGGGAATATTATGTAATTTGGAAAGATTTTAATTTATAGGAAATTTTATTTATTCTATTACTTAGACAGGGGCACAAAAATTAAATTATAAATTTTTCTTTTTTGTAAACGAGAACTAAAATAAAAATTAAAATAATTACAAATAACTGTATTAAAGTAATTTGGTTGTTCCAATAACTGATACAATATCGATTTTATAAAAGTTGTAATTTTGTTGAAAATATATATTTCTATGTATTTATTTTTAGATAATAAAAGCTAAACTAAACGTATTAACGAATATGTCAAAGCTCATTTTGTAAATATATTAAACGTAAATGTAACAGTTTACAGTATTGAAAAAAAGTTAATTTTGACAATCTGTTAAGATTTCATTAAAGAATACAAAAAAAACTCTATTAATTCCATCAAAGCCAAATGTAACTTAAGTTATTTTATTTTGATAGTGGTTTTATGTAATATTTTGATATATGAAGTAAGTATCCAGGAGACATGTAGAAATGTTAATTTTGTCGTTTTGTTTTCTGTTTTTTTTTTCAAAATATGTTTACAAAATAAGTAGGTATAAATTGAATTGAATGAATTGTCGCACATAAAATATGGTTTATTTTGTAAAAAATTATGTAAAACAAAAGATTATTTATTAATTAAAAAATTAATTTTCATATTACTTTCATTTTCTAATTTTCAAACGATATTTTCTTATTTTTTGTTATATTTGTAGGACATTCTGTTTTGAGAATTATCTAATTCAATTTCGTATAAAATTTTTGTATTTACATATCATATTTTTTAATATATATTAAATATTACATTATGATTCAGTTTTTAATATTTCTTCGTTAAGTTTTAAACTCTTGTATTAACTTAAAAACAAAAAACAACAAAATTTAATTCTTTGAGTTATATTTAATTAAAACATAAATTAAACTGCATAAAATTTATAATTAAATATTAAAAATTTATCACTTAAATTAAGTTTACTAATTCGAAAAATTTCAATTAAATAATACTATTTTCAATAAAATTACAATTTACTGATAAATACTATATAAATTATTAATTTATTATATCTTTAAAAATAAATTATTAAAAAAAATGATTTTTATTACTATTAACGACCTGAGCTTGTTACCAAATTAATTAAAATCCTTCTTAACTTATTGATTAAAATTTGCTTAGTTATAATTAAAAAAAAAAAACCAAAATAAAAAGATCAAAATAGAATAACTAACCTTTCATTAAATGTTTCTAATTTTGCATAATTTTGTAAACTGCTTTCATCAATTAAAAATTTCATACGTTCAAAGAATGACGCCGTTATTGCTGGTGGTTGTTTTCTTAACAAAACATCAATTGGTTTCGGTGATGACACACATAATTGTGATGTTTTACAATTATGACTTGAACAACATTCTGGATCTTCACAATCGACTAGTCCATCTGTAAAATTATATCAAAATTTAAATATTAATAAAATGTTATAATATAAATAATTTGAAAAAATAAATATTTACCTTTATCATTATCTTTATTATCGCCACAATTTAATTCTAAAGCAATTCCACAATCTGGACCATCCCAACCTTCATAACATCTACATTCCCATGTACCTTCACCGCTGACTCTACATTGACCATGATTTGAACAACCGCTAGGACAACCTTCAATTGTACAATGTTTTCCATTGTAGCCAGTAACACATAAGCATGTTCCATTTTTACATTGTCCATGTTCATTACAGCGTGCATCACATAATTTATTATTACAATAATCACCACCCCATCTTGGATCACATGCACAAGTTTCACCAACACATCTACCATGTTGTCCACAATCTAAATCACATAATTCTTTGGAACAATCATCACCACTATATTTGTTTTCACAATGACATGTTTGTGTATCTAAATCAAATGTACCATGACCTGAACAATCTGGTAAACATTGTAATGCATCATGATCTGTTGATGCACAATCCAAGCCTTTGTAACCTTTTTTACAAATGCATACACCTTCAACACAGAAACCATGTCCAGAACATGTAGGATGTGGGCAGTCAACTAAAAATTATTTCAAAAATAAATAAAAATTATTTTCTTTTTTCATATATGTAAATATAATTTTGCTTAATTTACCAGTTTCACAGAACTTTCCCTTATAACCTCTCATGCACTGACATTTGCCACTAACACAATGCCCATGTCCATTACAGTCTGCTACTTCACATTCATCATGTCGCAAAGAACATTCTTTACCTTTCCATCCCGGATTACATACACATTCGCCATTTACATATTCACCATGCTGTGAACATAAAACTGGACATACACTTTCACTACAATCATCTCCTCCAAAGCCAGGATTACATTGACAATGTCCCAATAAACATTGACCATTGCCAGAACAACCGTTTGGACAATTTTGTGTCATATCTTCAGCGACAGCGGCATGGAATGTTATTTCTTGTGAATCACCATCATCATTATACAATGAAATAAACCAATGTCCAGATTCCATATATCGAGTTACTTCCCGTGTTAAAGATGGCTATATAAATAAAAAGTTTTAATTTTAGTTTAAGTTTAAACATAATTACATATATTGTATTTAAAAATAAAATGTAATTTACATGGGTTGCTCTTGTAGTTCGAACACTAAAACCATTTAAAACTTCTTTAAAATTATATTGTGTGTGAGTAGGCAATGCATTTCTTCTTCCATAAACACCAATCGATGCACCACGTGGTATACTATAATCAAATTTAACATATGCTGGTTCTGATTGATAGAATTGCATATTCCAATAACTGTACGGTTGAATTTCTTTAGTTAATTTTTGTCCTAATGCTATTTGCCCAAATGTTGTACCATCTGGTGGAAAACTTCTTGCTGGGAATGTTCTAGCTCCTATAAAATTATATAAATTTTCATTGTAATATTATATTATTAAATAACAAGTTCATAAATGTGATAAATGATAAAAAAAAAAATTAAAATATTATTATACAAAAACAATGACGGTTATAAAAAGAAAAATAAGTAAATAAAAATAAAACAAAAAATTAGGAATTGAATAATCTTTGGGCGGATAT
Organism: Argyra leucocephala; assembly: GCA_963942445.1. NCBI lineage: Eukaryota > Metazoa > Arthropoda > Insecta > Diptera > Dolichopodidae > Argyra > Argyra leucocephala. The sequence continues at coordinate 99,464,315 of OZ012679.1, read as the reverse complement.
AAAAATATTTCATAATTTTAGTATTTAGCATTAGTAAAAAAAAGTTTTGTTAGTATAGTGTGATGAGAGCTGATGAAGTTGTTTTTAGTTAGTATTTTTTTAGTAAATACGAGATTATAATAAAAAGCATATTGACATTAGTATAATGCAAAGCAGCTAAAAGAAAACAAAATACAATCACCTTCTAAAATTAGTACAGGTGCTACCTCAGGACATTTAGGATTAGAAAAGAAATCATCTAAAGAGGAAGGAGATTCAGTAACAATTGGAATATTAATAGGACTTAAGGTTGAATTGAATTTTGATAAAATTGTAGTTTTTACAGTAGTTGTAGATGTTTTTAATATTTTTTTGTTATATTTAATTGTATCATTGTCATCAATTTCATGATGATTACGAGCATCAAAAATAAAATTTGATTCTCTAATAGCATCTGGTACTGAACAATGACATGGTGGACAATTAGGAAATGTTGGTGGTGGTTCAACAATACAACCAGTTTTTTCATTTTCTGGACCAATATCAATATGACGAAATATTTTTGGTTCATTTTGATCGCCCATTAAGTCCATCGGATCTGAGTTATTTTCAATTTCATTTGGCATTTCATTATTATCATCTTCTTCAGGCACAGATACATGTAATGTGTATACAGCATGATTTTTAGTTCCCGAACCATTATCAGTTCCAATTGTAAGATTAACAAGAATTCTTTTACCACCATACTCATGGTCATTATTATGTGCTGCATCATCAAATAATGTTTTATGATGCCCAGAACGTTTGGTTGATATTTTTGGTATCAATGTTGATGAATCAAATTTCAATGATTGCCTTGTATTTTTAAAATGATTATTTTTTTCAAATAATTTATCATTGTCATTTTGACTAGCAATATTTTTTTTTTCCTCTACTAAAGGATATATATCGATGTCATGATTTTCTTCTACACTATAAAAATAGTTTTCTTTACCAGAATTTTTTATATTTTTCTTCTTTTCTTTATTGCCAAAATTGTAAACAAATTGATCTTCAACAAAATCAGATTGTAAGCCATCATTTAACATTTGATCCTGTCCATTATAATCATCAATATCAGTTGTTTTTTCTTTTTGTATATTTATAGATTTTATTTCATCATATTCGAAATCATTTGGGGTCGGAGTAATTGATGATTGAATTTCGTCATATCGAATGTCAAAATTTTGTGGTTTTTGTTGTTGGATACTTTCATAATATTCGTTTATTGTCTCAGGGCTATTTACATTAGTCGATTCAGTATTCTGATGTTGATTTTTTTCAATATTTTTAATATAAGAATAAAAAGAGGATAGGGATGGTTTTAAGGAAGATGTTGAATAATATAAATTTGTATTTATAGGGTCATTTTGTATAGCTAAGTCTCTACGTATTCTTCCATGTTTTATATTTTTGACTTCATCAGTTCCAAGATTAAATCATGTGTTTTTGTGCGAAATATTTATTTATTTTAAAGTAAAAACATAAAGTGTTAAAACATAAAAAAAACAAAATAAATTTAACAAAACATAAACATGTATATGTTGTTGTAAGAGTTTTAATGCCCAAAAAAAAAAAATAAAATAAAAAAATAAAGAGGATTAAAAAGGAGAATAGAAAAATTAGAAATAGAAAAAAATAAATGAAATATGTAATAAAAAAACAAAACAAAATATAACCAATTCTATAACATAGAGTTACAAGTACATACCTAACGGATTTCCACTTGATGATGTTGCTGTTGTTATTGAAGGTGATACTGCTGCTAATACTGTTGATGATGCTGATAGGGAGGATGTGGCTGCTGTAACTGTTATCGGTTGACCACCATTTAAAACAGATTTTGATCTACCTGGGGTTTGTAATTTACTTAAATCATTATTAGTACTTTTTGCTGCTGTAATTTCTGATGTCTCTTCACCGACTAGAACTGTACATGGGGCTGACGTTGTCCATGTAAGTACCCCAAATCCTATTGTAAATTTTTAATTTAAAAATAAATTAAAATTAAAATTTTATGAAAAAAATAAAATCATTACCTGTTAATAACAAAAATAATATAACTAATAGTGCTATTATAGAAGCTAAAACAATTGCAACACATTTTGAATTACAACGGGCTGCTAAATCTTTTCTAAAATTCATTGGAGCTGAATAATGATGATGATGTGACTGTAAACCACCCATAACACTGCGTGGTGGTAGCACAGGTCCCATACAATTATTACGTTCGTAGCCTTTAATACCACCCTCTTTTGTTGGGGTAGAACAAGTTGAACCACCTTTATAATCAATTGGTGATCCTTTATTAATGTCTATAAATTCGAAAAATTAAATACAAAAAGAACAAATTATATAAAAATATGTAAAAATGTTTGTTATAAATTAAACTCATATTAAAATGTACATACATAATGTACAAAAAAACAAAAGAAAAATAAAATAAAAATCAAAATGATACTAACAGTGATACTCACTTAAATTGCCACTGGGAATGTATACGTTTCCAGATGGGGTTCTTACTAAACAAGAAGGTTCAAAATCTACACCTAATTCATTTGTATTCCCAGTTACACGACCGTTCATACGGCTCATAGTTGGATTACGTGGTGGGACATCTGGAGGTGCCGATGGCGTAACTCCATCAAGGAGACAGCCTATAATTAAAAAAATAAAAAATAAAAATTAGAATAATTTAAACAAATTTATAACAAAAAATTAATAAATATTGAATAAAATATTTTATAGCCATAATATGTTCATCAAAAAGAATTAATTGCTTAAGATACCCAAAAAATTTATTATATACTTTTTCAATTTTGAAATGCAAAAATGAAAATAAAAACATTTTTCTCAATTAATTAATAACCAAAAATATATATGAAAAAAGAAATAAATTTTTAGTTTGTTTTCCACGAATTTTCTAATTAAAATCACCATTAAAAACGCATCATTCTAAAATCATAAAATAAAAGAGAAAACCAACATCGAAACCCAAACAAATGACAATTTTATGACCCTAAATGACTAAAAACAAAAAAAAATTAATTTCAATAATTATTCTGAAATTCGACTCCTCAAAGCAGACTCGGCAACTTATAATAATATTGTTTTATATTGTTGTAGTAAGGCTGATTGACTCTTGTTATGCAGCTTAACATAAATTCATACAAAAATATGCTTCTTTTACTGTGTACGTACACCCACACAAATTTTTTAATTAAATTCAATAATATCTAATTCTAGTTTTAATAAATGTTAATGTGAATGTGTGTGAATTGTATTTATATACAATAATTTTATTGTACCTATATAATATAAGATAAAGCAAGATGAAGTTGAAAACAAATTATTACATTCATAGACATAATTTTATCAAATGAAAATACACATCAAAGAGATTTAATTTCGAAACTCGAAAAGTGATTACAGAAAAATTTAAAAGAAGAGCATAAAATCAACAATGAGAGTTTAAATATTTAAAAATGTTGCGCAAACATAAGATAATTTCAATTTAAATCTTTTTAATTGTTATTTCATTATAAAGACCTTAATAAATATAATACGTTTAACAATATTAATGTATTTTCCTTAATTTTTTTTGTAATTATGAATATGTTGTTCAGCAACATCATTTTATTTTTTTGTTGTACGGATCTAGTTTTTATTATTCAATAAAAGTTTCTTAACATATTATTTTATTAAGTTAACAACATTCATTTATTTTCCACAAAGTTTTTAGCAACATAATATTAAGCAACATTCAAATACTTTCTACAAAATTTTCTTCTACCTTAATAAAATTATCCAGCAGCATTTATTTTATGTTATGATTGTTGTTATTATTTTTAAACGAAAGAGCATTGATTAATGCTTTGAAAAATCTCTTTATTTGCATAGCAACATTTTTGTAAACGAAAATCATGCATCACAATCAAACATGCTTGTGTATGATATCATACAAAATGTTTGTACATATTATTTAGCAACATTAAAATTATTATTATTTTGTTCAACAATGTAAAATCTAAAATGTAAATGTAAAGTAGACATATTATTTACTCAAAGAAAATTACATAATGAATGCATTTTAAATTTCAGCAACATTCAATAAACATGCATTAAGACGGAAACGGAATACATACATCTTAATGTTTCAACAGAATTTTCCTTTCAATTTCTTATAATCATTGAATTTTCGGTTGCACATTTTTGTTGGGTTAATTTAATATAAAAATATTTTCAATTCTTATTTATATTATTTTAATTTTTAATTTTTTTTATGGTACGGTATATTTTATAAAATCAACTAAAATTATGTTCACAAGAAATTAATGAAATGTATAACAATAGAATTTGTAATACATTCATATGTTCATGTATATTATATACATATATGTATACTCGTATTTTGTATAATACGAATGAAAAGATATTGTTTGAGTTTTTCAAAGAAAAGAAAATATTTGATGAATATGGATGATCAAAACTTACGACTAAATATATATATATTCATATTATGTACAATTAATAATAGGTATGTGTTCGTATATGCATATAGAAATATAGTTATATGATTATTTGAATGACACACTGCTGGTTATTTTAACCAGCAGTGAATGACATATTAAATAAGATAAATTTTAATTTAATTTAACCACAAGTACAAATTATATATAAGTAAGTATATGCATGTATTAATAAAAATAATAATTTGTATTTAAATTAATTAATATTTTTGTAATTATAATACAAATTCTTTAAATACATAAAATTATAGGGTTAACACAATATATTTGATTTTATAAAATTATACGTGTTATAATAATTATTATTTATTATAAATTAATTGTTTTTTCTTTAAATATTTTTTTTCAGAGATATTTGTTATGTGACTAGATATTTATGAAATAAAATTTTATTTGATTTTAAAATGCCCAATTAATTAAAATTATTCTTAAACTTTATTTAACATTAGCTTTTTTCTTATGTTTATAATAAGATAAATATTTTGTTTTTTGAAAAAACACAAATTATGTGTAGATATGTATATGTATTTTTATTTTGTTACAAACATTTCTTTTCATGATATAACAATGTTCATATATCACATATAAACTTTTAAAATTACTTTTTAATGTGTTCTAAGAAATATACGCAAAATAGTTTGGCCATGAGAACAGAATGAACTTTAGTAGCTTCAGACTTGTGAAATGGTCATTGGAGTATTGGAAATTGGCCGGAGATTTGTTTTTGGGTATATACCTACTTGGTTTGTTAATTAATATTAGAATATAAATAGAGGCAAGACTGAAGAAGGTTTGAGTCAATAAGTAGTAGTTATCTAGTAGCCGACATACCAATAAGCTGATGGAAGGCTTTGGCTTAAACTAAACAGAATTATAAGCGGACACGAGTGTTGCGTTGACTTTAAGTTTAAATGGAATGCTGTTTCTGTCTATTAAAGTACTACGATAGATTAGACAATAAAGGGTGATTTCTGGGAAGATGTTTTTATGAAATTTTAATTTAATTTCATTAACATAATTTTATATTATTTATTACAATAACTTTATAATCAAATTTTAAAAGCCAAATTCGAGTGAATCGAATGTTTTTCATATCAATTCGATTTACAATCGAAATGCCGTTTACAAGAATAGAATATTCGTGATTATTTAATTAAATTAAAAAAAAAAAAAATGTAATTTGTTACTATGTATAAAACGTATGTATATACGTAAAATAATTATAGGCTAGATCAACAATTATAGTTGTTGCATAACATTTCCACTACAATTACGATTTTATATAGTGTTGGATTACTATCAATTCAGTCTTCACATAATTTGTATTTAAATTAACTAGTTTTAATTGATTAGATGTATATCAATATTTAATAGAAAATACATCTTTTCTATTTCAAATTTCACTAAACATTATTTAAGATTTATTCTATTACTTTTAGTAACACAGTAAATAAGGTTATTTAAAAAACTATGATAAAAACGAGAACCAATTTTTATAATAATCCCATTAATAAGATAGGAAACTTAAATCAGATGTTAATTGTTTTGGATTATTAGCATATCATAGAATTTAATTTTAATCCTGTAAGAGTTCGGCTCAATTTTTGAACTTTCGTTGTAATTCTTTATGTAATTGTCCAGATATAAATAAAACTCTAGCTATTTTCTTAACCACAATTTATTTCTTAAAAATATTTTCCAATAGATATTGACCACTCATTCCAAAGAATCCTCTTTCATAAAATTATAATACATATTATTATATATTTAAGAATAATAACAATACTTAATATTTATATATATTTAATATATAAATGCATAAATATATATATATATATATATATATATATATATATAATATGAAATTATAAATTAATAAAATCTAATAATTTGATGTTGATTTACACGTTTACCTCTTTAATTCAATAAAATTATCAATTTAGAATTTACATTATGTTTAAAATAATCAACAAACAAATAAAATATGTAAAAATATGTATAAGTATACATGTTTGTATGAATTTAATTTAATTTAAATAAATAAAATAATATATGTAAATATATTATGTATTATACAAATGTGCATAGCTTATGTAGATAAGTTATAAAGTGTGAATTATTTGTAGGTAATTCATAAAAGTTAAAATTTTATTTGAATAGTTTTTGATTATTATTTTAAGGATTCATTTTGCATTCATCGGGTATATATTACATACATATGTATATTAACAATAATTTAAAGTATTTTAACATATTATCTTAATGTATATGTATTATAATATGTATTATGTAAATCTATTTGTATTTATATATAGCTTCATATTATTATATGCATGTTTACAATACTATATGACTTGAAGTATGCGTGCATAAATTTATAAATTAAGTTATCGCAAATTATTGCAAAATTGTTTACATTTCTCGTTTCTTGTTTATTTATTATTTTGTATATACATATACTTACGTATATATTATTAAACAATATTATAATGTACGCGAATATTCGAATATGCGAATATGTATAATATATATATTCAATTTAAACATTAGAATTGTTTATACTCATTTAAGTTGTTAGCAATAAATAAAGACAATTTCTAAAGTGATTTATAAATTAAATTAAGAATATCTGAAGATTATGTTCTCATTTTATTTTTTTTTTTTTTTTTTGTTTTATAGTTAATACAATATTTGCGAGTTTGGATCATCTCAAATTAATAATGAGTAAGACAAGTACTAAAAATTTAAACAAAGTAGTTTTAATGTTTAGATTAGAAAATTGAACAGAAAAATTTATGGGGTGTTCTTTTTTTTTTGTTTTTGGGCAAATAATAATGGTTTTTATTTTCAGAATGATGTAATCTATATGAGAAATAGGATGGATGTACGATATACAAAGTTACATTTTTTATGTTATTTAATAAAAATTTTTTGTGAATTGAAAACAAATCAATTTTTTATAATCGGATATATTTTGTACTCATATCTCGCTTTACGTATAGTAAACATTTTTTTTATACATTTTTAGGCTGCTGTAATAGCGATACGTAAAGTGAGTACGTACAAATTTTTGTTTTCAATTTTACTGCAGCGGTAAACACAAAGCTTTATCATAAAGTTTTAGAAATGAATTAGAAATGAATGACGAAAAACAAAAATTGAAAATAACCCAAATCAAAACACACAACACTCATAAATGTATTCAAATGTTTTAATTTCAATAAATTAATTAGTTTGACTGCAAATTAGCAATCTGTATGTAGCTAAACTAGTTGTATTCAGTATGCAGTTAGTTTGAATGTAATGATATCTCACATATTTTAAAAAAATTTAAATTAATTATTTTAATATTAACAAATTTTTAAGAAATGCTTAATGTAAAAACTAAAATAAATTTACAAATATGTTGTAGAGATATACTTACATAATATATATATACCATTGAAAATTTGTACAATTAATACTTTAATTTCAATAAATTCAAATATTTTAAAAAAGAAAGAAGAATTTTAATTTTATTAAAAGTACCTAATTCAAGTTTTTTTAACAATTGAACTCTAGAGTATTATGTATTAAGTTACTGAAATGTCAATCTAATTCAAAAGAAATCTATTATTACAGATCATTCATACTTAATTGTAAAATAACAAAAAAAAAAAACATAATCTACACCTTTATTGAATCACCTTACGTCTTCAAACATCTGGACATTATTCTATACACATAATACACAATATTTATAAGTAAAAATTTGATTATTTCTGAATATTAATCTTATACAATATGGAATTTTTCCTTTTTCTATAGTACATTCTTAGAAATTACATATAAAATACATTATAAAAATAATATCATAATAACAATAATAGGAGAAAACAATATTGTAAAAAAAAAATCTTGAATATCCTTTGAAAAAATTTAATTCTTAAAAAAAAAGGACACCAAAAAAATAAAACGCAATCCTGTATAGGTTGTAATTAAATCTATTCTAGGATGCCATATGGTATTTCAAAAGACAAATGGGTGTAGGTTCCTTAAAAAATATATATAAAGGTATAAAAATGTATATATATATATGTCTTTTTTAACTATTATAAATTCATTTTCTTATAATTTTGTTGTTTTTCCCTATTATTATAGGGTTTTTAGCTCACATACTGAATAGTTAAGGGCTTTGTAACATCGTGTCTCTGTCATATTTGCTATATTTTGGTTTCGTATTTTGATATACGTTTTACGAGTAGCTATGATTGGTATTAATTTTATGTTTACATTACTCTTGTATAAAAATCTGCAACCGGTGTCCACAAAAGTATTCGTAAGTGACATTTTTCCTTTGAAAATATAAAAATAAATAAATTCTTTTTCAGTATTGGAAGTATGGAATTTTAATTTCTTATATACTTATAATAAATTTTGATAATGGTATTTTAAAAATACTAGTTTTAATATTTTAGGTTAGGCCTTCCCAAACAATATAGGACTCATTGTGCGAAGCAAAATTAGTGCTCTAACTAATTTCGTCAATCTCATAGGGTTATTCTAGTACTTATTTGTTTTGGGCAAACAATCTTCTAAAATAACGAACAACAACAAATGAACCACTCGAGTCGGGCACAATTAAGTGCAAAATGGATTTTCAGAAGTAATAAAAAAATCATTCCACTTCCACCAATCTGCTTACCTAGATTTTTCTACTATAAACAATGAAGAATTGGCTTCAAATAATTCATCATCATCATTCTCTACTGATGATAATTCTTCTTCCGATAGAGAGTTATTTCAAGAGAACATAAGGAAAAATTAGTCCAAAAATCATTAAGTGGGAGTAATTATACAGAGAAATATATTTAATGTCAATATGAAAATACAATTTAAAATTTAAAACAAGTCTCCAATATTACTGCAACCATCATTGTATTTGTTGTTGGATGATAGTACGTATGTGAATATAGTTACGTCTCTAGTGTACCAAATATGGATTAGAATGAGGAATGTGTTTCTTTGAGTGGTTTAAATTATTAGAAAAATTAAAAATTCAAAATCAAATTCAATTTTATAATCAATTACAAAATAAATTATAATATTTTGTATAAGAAAATAAAGGTTGTCAAACACTGCCTTTGTAAGATGTAAATATTAATAAAAAAAAAAATGGATATTATGATGAACTGATTTGATTGACTATGATATTTTATAATTCAGATAAAAAAAAAAATAAAAAAACAATGGCCAACAAAGGATTTGCGAAATCTTTTTCTTTTAAAAGTCCTTAAATTTCAAGGATAAGAGGTGTTTATTTATACAGGTAGAAAATTACGTTTAGTATATAGTTTTTTCTTATTGTAAATTAACAAAATACTAAAAACTGAGATCTAATATAGTGAATTTTATATTTCATAAATATTTTGTTAATATTATACTACCTAATAGGTATACCATATATATATATATGTATATATATGTATTTGTATATAGGCTGAATAAAAATAAAAATATAATAAGTGGCTAAGTGATTATTTTGAAAGATGACAGAAGTTTCGGCGGCATTGCAACAAAAATGCTTACGTACTGCAGCTGACGTATGAAAGAAGTTACTTAAAAGAAGTTTTGTGTAAGAAATAAAATTGTAGAAACCGACAGGTGGTCAATTTTGTTTTTAGTTTTGTTTGTTTTTTGTTTTTCGTTTTTTAATGAAACGAAAACGACCTAAAAGAGAATATTTTTAATGAAGAGGAGTTTCTTTTAAATTTTGTTTTATAATATATTTCTTGTTTTTTTTTTTTTAAATAAAATAAGACAACACATGTAGAGTTGTAGAACAGTAAAGATAAATGTTCATGGAGTTTTTAAAAATAAATTTATATTTTTTGTTTCTTTTGTTTGACAAAATGGAGAATAGAAGGTATTAAGGATCTTATATTTACTTTGTTTCAATTCATGAACCAAACATAATTTTTAAATGGAATTCTTTAAAATAATAATAAAGAATTTTATGAAATGGAAACGGATTAGAGCAGTTTAAGTGGAAATTTGGCATGCTTCTTAATTTCATAAGATTTAATTTAATTTTTTTTTATATTTAGTTTTATTTCTAAACAAATTACTTTTAAAGATCTAATATTACCAGGTGATCATCATGATTGATGAAAAATTTAAAAAATTTAAAAATGTAATATAATAATTTAGAAATTTATATAAATTAGTGAATAATTAGAATTATTTACAGTAAATTCAATTTTAAGACCATGAAAAATTTCAAATTGACATTTAAATTTTTTAAATTATAAATTTCATCGTGGATGCGTATAAAAAAGTAAATAAATAAATTAGATATTCTAGAATAGAAATTACAAGTGGTTTGTTAACTGTTAATTTAGAAAGAAGTGAAAACGTTCAGTTCATTATGAGTATTAAATGTAATATTACTTTGATTGTTATAATATAGTTAATAGTTATATAATCTTACTCTAATTTATATTTTAAAATTAGTTAAGAAGATAAATTTGGTTATCAGTAAAAAAAAAAAAATTTAATGGAACTATGCCAAAGTTACTCTAAAATAAATTAAGCTGAAAAACGTTGAAATTAATTAATATACCCAAATTTCAATTGAAAATTTATTTTGTAAATATAGTTATATGACTCATATCATCAAGACTCTGCACTATAAAAACTGATTGCGATAAGAAGAAAATACATAAAACAAAAACAGGAAATTAAGAGGGCAAAATTTGTACGCATTTCACTATTTGGCGAACAAAAAAAATTCAACCAAAATATTTTAGCAATTTGTTCTCTTTCAATGTTATTTTACAAGTTTTTTTTTCAATATTGCTGATCTAATACCTACAGTTTGCTAAAATTATAGAAAACGAATAACATAATTAAATTAAAATGTAAAAAAAAATTATAAAAGACAGATGTTTTAATAATTTTTCTTCTTTATTATATATATATACATATATATTTATTTATTTTGACAAATGTTACGTCAAATTGAAACTCTAATAACTCTATAAATAATATTTAAGTGTGAATAATATGAAAAATCAATTTAATAGTTAATAATACATAACCCATATTGCTGTACAACTTTTACATATAGTTATTATCCGGTTTTTAATATTTATTGTACACTATTTGCTTTTACAATTTTTAGGGACCTCTTCCAAAATGATTGATGAATGACTGTTAAACTTTTTTGTTGTTTTTTTTTTTTTTTGGTTTTAAGTGTTTAACTGCTTGTATGTTCATTTTAATATAAAACTATTTACGTCACATCCTGAATTTAACATTTGCATATGTAAATCATCAACCATTTAGCCATTACTTCTCAAAAAAATTAAAAGGGTCAATTTAATACAACATAATTAAAATTTTTAATTTTCAATTTATATATATATATATACGAACACTTAATATAACATCCTTTATAATATGCATGACATATAGAAAGGTTATTCAAGTTATTTCTAAAATAATTCATTGAGAATACAAAACCTAAAACAAAAAAAAAACAAAAAGGGAATATAAATCTGATAAAAACCTTTTAATGTACATAAATAATAATACAAAAAAAAAAAAAATAAATGATTTAACATTACAAATTTGAAATTATAATTATCATAAAGAAAAAAATAAAAAATCAAAAGACAATAAAAACAACAAAAAATTCAAAAAGTCAATATTTACAAATTAAACTGCTGTGTGCTTTTTTTTTGTTTCGTTTCTTTTTTCCGGTTTGTTTTTATTTATTGTTTTGTACCTTAAGGCTCTTCTTTCAGGTAACATTAATATTTATTAAAAATATTAATATATATACATAAGGATGAGTGATAATATAATGTAAATTTAAAATAAAATTTATAAAATAAAAAAATTACTTAAAAAGTTTAAATCGGATCAATCAACAAACCCAACGATTATTATTGTTATTCATTAATTATCGTAACACAAAAACAGAACATTATTATTGTTATAAGAAAAAAAAAAAACGTAAATAAAACAAAAACAGGACATTAAAAATATTAAATTTGTAAAAATATTGTCATTGAAGTTCAATTGGAATAGGAATAATAATAAAAATTTTCTTAAAATTTTAATAATAAAGAGAGATAAACAACAAAAATTAAATACGTTACAGGAAAAGGATATTAAAACCTATTAATTGTATATGTATGTATTTGTAAGGGTAAAAATATTATACAATTTAAAATTCATATTCATGACTAAAAAATCTAACGTCTAAAGAATGTATAATTTTTTTTAACATAGGTTGAGGTATGCATGATCGGAACAATCAATAAATTGTTATATCCTTTAGTTTTTGTTTTTTTTTCTTTTATTTTTAAATAAGTAAATATTATTTAAGTGATGGGTATTTTTTATTCTTATAAAATTAAATAAAATAAAAAGATTTTATCAAATGTTAGAATAATTTTTTTTTATTCATTTTCAATTTTAGTATTTGGTTTTCAAACTAGGTATGTAACTATATATGTATATGAATAATTATAGTGGTGTTATATTTTTGCAGACTACATACAATTGAAATAATATTAGCTATCAGCTATTTTGCTTTGATTTATTTATTTTCCTTGGGATCATTATATATATATAAAAATTTATCCAAAATATAGGTTCCAATTTAGCTTAATATGTGTAATATATTGCAAACAAAACAATTGTAGACAGCTATTTTTTCAATAGTTAATTCGCTGTATATTGTTTAAAAAATAAATTGCGATTTGGAAGACTTTCACCATTTCTCACTCGGATTGTAGAGGAAGGTAGGTAGGAGTGGTCATTCCAGTCTCTTCTGGAAAACCAATTAGGACTTAATTGTGCTTTTTTGATACCACTACTCGAGTGACCTATTTCTTATTGTTGGTTTGTATAGGGGGATCATTTCCTTATTTTTTTGTACAGGATTCTGTGGAACCCATTTGTTTGATTTTTAAAAGTTGTAATTTAATTTTTTTCACCCATTTGGTGATTTTTAAAAGTTGTAATTTATATTTTTTTATTCAATTCGGTAAGACTTTCTAATATGTAATGTTTTCAATTATCAAATTATAATAAAACAAAATAAATTGTTTTACATTAGGTACTTTTTTACATATCGCTGCATCATGACAAAACCATAGTAACTCGAAAAAGTAATGTTAAATTTTTATTAAATCAATTATAGAAAATGATGAAATGACTGAATCGGTTTCTGCCGACAAATAATAAAACTAACTTAATATGATTACTTAAAATATTTGTACAAAAAAAATTTAATTAATTTGTATGTATTCAAAATTTGTTACTAGCTTTGTAATTCTGTCAAAATGAAGCCTATTTTATTATTACTTTAAATGGTTGATGTAGTATTTTTGAATTTTATTTTGTCAAAACTCGAAAAATCGTTATTTGAGTTATTACAGTTTTGTCGCGGGCCTACGATATGTGAAACGAAAACAAATAAATTGAAAAGAGCTGTGTAAAACATTGTTCTCTTATAAGAAACATGGGTAGTAAAAGGGTTAATAATAAACAAACAAAATGAATGTTATTTTTAAATCATCTCCTTTACTGTAAAAAAATTAACCAAATTGCTTTAAAGCATAGAATTTCCGGGAAAAAATTTGCAATAAATAAAAAAAAGCTTAAAATTAAAACAAAACTAGATATTAAAAATCAAAAATACAATTTGAGAAAAAGAGAGTAGAATTAAAATATTTTCAAGTACAAATCATAAATTGTAAATTTTTAATATGACTGAGTCCTTGAAAACCCCCATCAGGTAGTTGATAAGCTCATAATGTAGTTATACAGAATTTAAAAATAAATAAAAAATTTCTGTTGAAGTTAAAGGTAAGATAAATGATTAGTTACGTAGATAACCTGAAATAGATGACATGTTTAATTTTTATTTAGCTAAACAAATTCAGTTTCATAGAATTTAATGTACATATAAATTTATAAATATTTAAAATATCCTAGAATGTGACATTTCAAAAGTCAATATCTGCTAAGGAATTAAAATATTTTTAAACTTTAATAGAAAAAAGAAATGAAAACCTAATGTTTTGCTCCGTAAACGAAATATGCTACTAGAATTTAAAAATTAGATGAAACGGTCCTTGAACGAAGAAAATTTGATATATTGATTGAGGTATAACAGAGGTGACCAGATTCAATTATATTGGAAGATCGTGCCAATACAGAAGATAGAAAATGAGAAGTAAATTCTGAAAATGATTTTTGCAATATCACAATTAATATAATATCTTTCAGAGTTGCATTAAGGAAATGAATTTCTAAAAATAAAAATTTTCTTGTCGTAAAAAAAAATTATTCCTCTTAGTAGCTATAGGTTGCCATAGATTAAAAATTAATAATATTTTTGTTAAAATTTTTTTTCCCTCTAAATATTTCCATACCTTATCTCCTTTTTTAGTATTTTAAAAAAAAAAAAAATTTAATTTTAAACTGGGAATTTAATATGAAAAAAGATTATAAAGATGAGACGAATAGAAAGAAATGTTAATGTAGTAGTTAGACAACCAAATCGAATCCTTTTTAAATGGTGTCAGATATTTAACAAAATTTATTTAATTTTTTTTATTATACTTTTTATTTGATTTTTTTTTTATAAGACGTCTTAAATTTTGTTCAAAGAAAAAAATTGGTTTTCCGTATAAAGAAGTCAAAATGAAACACAAAAGCAACAAAATGAAGCAAAAAAAAAAGTAAATAAAATATGTAAAAAAAAGTGAGTAAGTAAAAGGTGTCTTATACAGGGGTAGTGTAATTTAAAATTAAAATCGGGGATTTAATTTTTTGATTCTTGTTTGATTTCATTCTTTATTTTTAACAAGAAGATTTTAAAGATTATATTTTTTTATTTTTTTTTATTTGTAACGATTAATTTGAATATGATGTGATTTAATAATAAAAAATACAAAGATAATATATGAAATACAATGAAAATTATTCTGGATTAATTTAAGATGTACTTAAATAAAGGTATTTATAATTTCTCTTTTTTTTTTTTATATTGCCACTTGAAAATACTCGTACCTAGTTATATAAGATTTTAATTTAAATTTTACTTTATTACTTTCATTAGATTCAATTTGTTTACACTCTACATTTTTAAAAGCAACATTGACGATATTTTAAAACGTTTCACTGTCGATGGAATTATTGTCAAACGAATAGCTTAACTTTGTAATATAGGTATACAGCAATGATTTCAGGAAAACCGGCACACTGAAACAAAATAAGTTAATTATGGTCCCCCGGTTAGATTCTATTCGCTTAACCACTTCAAGTCTTTTAAAAAGCAATGTAGGTGCTTAATATTGGTCGTAATAGTGAATCTAAAAAATAGATTTCTAGATGTTGTACTGTACTATAGAGCAGGGTAGTTACAACGATTATGTATTATAATTTCATATTTTTCCTAATCTGTCAAATAATTTAATATTTAGTTGTATAATTTCTAGAATGTCTTGTGGTGTTGATAAATTTGATTTGATTCATGTACTCGTTGAAATATATGTAAATAATTTATTAAGGTATATAAATTGAAAACTATAAAGTTGTGAAGTCATTTTTATTAAAAAAAAATTCAAACTTTCATCTCGAATTACAAGTGTTATTAAAAACTTATTATATATATAAATAAAATAAAATTAGAGGGAATTTGCAACACTGGATCTTTATTCAAATATTTTGACCAAATGTATAAAATTTTGTTTGTAAAATAGTATTTTTAAGTAAAATCATGTCATACGAACATAAATCCAAAGAATATTTTTTAAAATGAAAGGCTTTGTTTTTAGTGAAAAATTAGTTATCTTTATGTAGTACAATCCTATCCAAAGTTTAGTTTACATATTTTCATGCAGTTGGCCTTTTAAATAATATTTTCTGATAATTTAAACTGTGATAATGTACAAGAAGATGAAGAAGAACTTTAATCGTCTAGTTCTATTTCAGCTCTGCTATTCTATAAATATTACAATTTCAATGCTTGACATTATCAGTACTTAGTTATTATACTATGCATCTTTTAATTATTTAAAAAAAAATTCTATTGGGAATTTAATAAATTTTGTAACTGATTTATTAAAAAAAAAATTCCTAAGGTGCTGAATTTTTTTTCAAATTTAAAACATTTAAATTTTATGATGTGAAAAACGTTTTCAGAAAATATTTTATTTCGTGTTTATTTTTGCTTTGTTTTTCAACAGACAAACACATTCAAGTCAAATTCAAGATGATTTTTTTTATAGTTTTTAAATAAAGCTGAGAATAAGACTGAGAATAAATGTCAAATTTTGTTATGTATTTTGTATTATTTTGATCAGGATTTAAATGGAATTTGTATAAATTAAAAATATTTTCTCTTTATATTTTTATTTCATACTTAATTTTATTTACATATCATATGTATAATGGAATAGAGACAAAAACAGTGGTATTTTCAGTATTATCAACCATTTAAATTATAGCTTTACATAATATATTATGTAATTTGTAAATATTGAAATGAAAAGGAATATATATATATATATATGTATAGCCAACAGAAATAGAATTGATGGGTTATTATTATTGTATTTTAATATTTATACTATAAAGATTGAAATTTTTTTTTGCTTAATTTTTATGTTTAATAATATGTACGTGATAGATTCAAGCTCAAATATTAAATAATGAGCCATTATAATTTTTGAAAATTAAAATAAGTACATTTTGATTTAAATCAGGATAATGTAATTTTAAAACTTTATAGTGTAAATAAATATTATTTAATTTTAAAATAATATAGTATATAGTTGAATGTCACTGAACATTAATAAAAATTTTGATTACCATTACAAATGAATGTCTGACTCCATATGGGTACACTTTAATGAATTGCAAATTGAAAGGTTCTTATTTTTTTACTTTCTTTCGTAGTTTATAAATTAATTTAAAGTTTGTATTCGTTAAATTTAATTCATAGCATTTTGTACATTCAAAAAACTATCTAGAATGTTTTTTTTAAACAACTTATGGCAACTAAGTATTGCTTAATATAAAGTTCTCGTCATAAAAAAAAAGTTTAGTTTAAATACCAGTACATTATTATGCAGTAAATTGGAATAAATAAATAAATTTTATGTGTATATTTTTATCAAAAGTATTCTACTTAAATAAATAATTAAATTAATACTTGAATAAAACCAAACATTATACGATAAAAATAAGATAAAGCTTAATTTAATAAATACAAAACCTTAGTTTGTAACAACGATCAAGCGAGTAATTTAAATTAAATCAATCCAAACTTAGGCAGTCACAGTATTTTGATTTCTCCTTTCATTCTTTCATTTAACCTGTTTTTCATTACCTATGTTATCTTATCTCAGTTGTTTTGATTCAAATCTTTTATTTATTTATTATTAAAATATTTTGAACCATTCACAAAATCACCACTGAAATTTTCTTGCAAAAAAAAAAGAATGGGTTGTTCTAAAAATATCCTTTTTTATTAACTCTTTTAATTTTTACTTTCTAAATTTAATATACAAAAATATATTTGCCTTAATCAAAAAAGCAAAAACAAACAAAAAAATATTTCTTCCTTTTTATGAAAAATTTTCTAATACTGTTTTTCTATTTTATGGTGTACATACTTAAAAATTCTTATTTGCTGAAACATTTTCCCCAGTATAGAAAATCAAAATAAAAAAAAAATAATTTGGCAAAAATTTTTTAGTACATATAGAAAAAAAAATAATAATGACAAAATTTCTCAATTTTTGTGAAAGGGATATTTTTTTCGATATTAAAAGATTTTTTGTTTTTCTTTTTAGATTTGTTTTTTTGTTATGTTTTTAGTAAATTTTATTTCTATATATCTTATTTTTCGTTTTGACTTTTCTCTACGAAGGATTCTTGAATTTTTTTCTTAATATCCTTTCAAATAAAGTATATAGGTATATAGGTATGTATAATATATATAGTTACAGAGCAGCGCTTATAAAAATATCGATGTAAACATATAAGTATTGGATTTAGGTGTTCCAGAGTCAAAAGAGTCAAAGAAAAAGGGCGAGAGAGGGAGAACGATATAGTAAGTGCAAGTGAAAGAGAAGAGGAGAATAAAAATAAATTAAATTTAAGAATGAAGAAATAAAGGACTTTACATAAATCAATAAGCATGACTTTAACTTTTGATTAATATTGGTTAATAGTTTGTGATGTAAGTGTGACTTGTCCTTTTTGTTTTGTTTTGGTGTTTCATTAGTAAGTATATCTATTTTTTCTTTTTAACTAAAAAGAAATATTTTCAACTATATTTTTGTTAAGATAAGTTTGCCTTGAAAACTTTTTCTATTTTTCCAATCAAATTAGAGAGAAAAAAAAATCTGGAAAATGTTTCTTGTCTTAAAGTTTTGGTCCTGTCAGCAAATAACAAAAACAACACAAACCAAAATAATAATTAAAGAAAGTCAAATTATTGTTATTAATTTTGATAATTTCTTTTAAAAAATTAATTAAGGATTAAAATTTGAAATAAGATTTAGTTATTAAAAATATTCATAATTAATTTAAGAACAAAATTGTTGTTATTTTGTTATAATAATTCCATTTAAATAATATAAAATAAAAAAGTCAATTTTAAGTCTTTGGATTTTTTTTTTGCTTCTAATGTCACTATTAAGCAATATAAAAGAAAACAGTTGTACGAGATGTAGGAAGAAAACGATCTCAATAGCGAGGTAATATGTATGAAAATATTTATAACATAATGATGATTGTTTGTCGTTCTTAACATTGTATAAGAAAATTGTAAGAACATTGTTGGAAGAGGTTTAAGGGTATTATTTGAATTCTTGAGAATATCTAAATGCATACATACATAGCCATACGTACTCATTTATATAAATTATAAACGAATGAAATTATTGAGGGAATAAAAATAGTTTTTTGTATACTTGTACTCTTTATAACTATATATATATTAAATTTAAATACGGTCGAATAAGTACGGGCTGTCAATTAGATTGTTTATATATTTGAAAATATATTATGTATATCGTATTATATAAGTACGTATAAATATATATAATAATAATACTGAGCAAAAAAGTTATTCTTCTTTAATTTGTATTCAATATATAATAAAATATATGAATATATATATATATATATATGTATATATAAGAACATATAACTTCCTAAGGATTTTTTATTCTTTAATGAACTATTTACTTATATTTTGGAAAATTTCTCCATATATATATATATATATATATCTCAAAAATTAAATGGAACTTGGAATTTATATAGAATATTTTGGGTAACAATTTAAAAATATTTATAATTTTGTTTTTTTTTCTAAAGAATATTTTTGTTTTTTAAATAATAAAATAATATGTATGAGCAGAGAAATGTATTTGATGATTCAGAGTGTCAAAATTAGTTGCAGTATATAAAAATTAAAATAAGCTTCATTAAATTTGTAAAATTATTAATTATAACTAATTTTTAAATAAAATATTTGTAATTTGGAAATTTGTATTATTTAGAAATAAAATATATATTTGCATAAAGTTTATTAAATTTAAATTAAAAAATATTTTTTGAAAAATTGTATTTAAAAAAAAAACATTTGTCGATGTAGTAAAAGTGAAAATCTAACTGAAAATCTAGATCTAGCAACTAAGTACAAACTGTATATTTAAATTATATTTATTAAAATATCAAAATTATTATTTATTTGTTTTATAATTAGTTATATCAATTCCTTTCAAATCTAAAATCTCATAACAGTTCTATAAAATAGTAATATAAATTATTTAAATATAAATCTATATAAATCTATATAAATTATTTTAACATTGTTTATTGTATTGATATTCAATTTAATTTAATTTTATTTCTTTGAATATATTTTGTTGTTAATAGCTAGTTATTAATTTTATTATATATATAACCGTAACTGCTAATTCTCAGAACTCAATACTTATATAAATTAAAATTATTTAATTTGAAAGTTTTATTAAGTAATACCATTGTAATATTTATTTCAAATTAAAAAAGTTGAGTTAATAAAAATCAATAAAATTACAATGTTTATTATAGAATTTTTTTAAAAATTAATTAAAATTTCAAATAAAATATTTTTTTAATAATTGTTCAAATTTCAATAAGTGATAATTATATGAGTATATACATAATAATTTTTTGTTTTTTTTAATTTTTACAGAAAAAAAATAATGAAAACAAAATACAAATTTAATTAAATATTTAACTTTGTTTTACTTTACAGTTAATTGTACACATTAAGTATGTATGTAATAAATTCAATAATTGTATACAATGATTTATATTTTTAATTTATATAGAATTTCCTAGAAAACTTACATTAAATTAGTTTAAACGATTTTTTGCTGTTGTTAAAATACTTAATAAAATTACATAAAATTATAAGTAATTATAATATAATAAAAATTTAATTTGAATATTTGTTTGTATATAAGTAACTATATATATACTTTTAATAATAAATTTATAATTTTTATATTTTCCTTATATTTTAATTTCATTTTTCATTTTGGTAAATCCTTAAAATTTCTATAACTAGTAATATTTATTAATTCAATTTAATTTGATTTTTAATTTAAATTTTAGTTTTAATATTATTATTTACATCAACTGAAAATTTTACATATTTTAAAGAACATTCAAATATATTTATTATTTACAAATAATATATTATTTTATTTATTTCATTTATTTATTTATTCAATAGAGTGTAGAAGTTAAACTTAGTCTTTCAAAATATGTACAAGTTTACTTCAAAATTTATAAAACAAAATTTGTACAAAACAAAGTTAAATAAATTGAAATATAAAAAATTTAATCAAAGAGAATTTATGTTATTTAAAAAATAATAGTTTAGGAAATTAGACTTTTAAAATAATAATAATAATTAACTATATAATGAGAAAATAAGAGAAAATCTACAACAATCACATACAATACAATAGCTTTTTTTTTTAATTTTTATGGTTTATCTATTAATTTAAATGTGGAAAACTATACATATATGTACTGTAGAATACTTCGCAACTTGATAGTTCCATTTTATTTTTTAGTGATAATCAAAACACTTACTAAGTATTTATCATTTGTTTTATCCCAATGATAAAGGGCACTGTACCAGGTCGAAAGGATTTTTTGCCTAACTAAAAATGTAGATCGAGGTAATATAAGTATGTAAATGTAAAAATGACCTTTTCTAAAAGGTAGTCACATATTGAGTTTAACTATTTAAGTAGTCAATGGCTCTGAATTAGAGCATGGAAACGATTTTAATGATTTAAAAATTTTTTTTTAATGTTAAATGAACTTTTAATTTTCACATAGACTATATCAGTTCTAAAGTTTTGTCTATTGGGTTTCATCAAATGAAATTCAAAAAAATTGCAGACCCATATACATTTAAAAACTTATACACAAGTCTTGTTCGCCCTCATGTGGAATATGCCAGTTTAACATGTATTGGAGATATAAAAATATAATAATAATAATTCTTATTATGCCAAACCCATTAATAGAATTGAGTCGGTTAGATGATATGATTAGATTCTGACTTCGAAAATTTTGACTTGAAAAATTCCAAATGATTAATACCTTTAAAACTCTTGTAGCTAGAAGAAATTGTGCATGTGCTTTATTTAGTAAAGTAAGTTATCCATTTATTCTTGGGCTTAAAAATATTTATGCACTTGTGCGTACACTCAATTCAAACGTTTTTTAATATTGATCACTATGGAGTTACAAATATAGTTTATTTGAATTTATTTCATGTTCTTGGCGTCTTTTTAATTCTAGTTTTGCAGTGATACTGTTAGGTGTCACAGTCGTAGTAGATATTGTTTTGGGAGAAAAATTATTATATTTATTGAACATTTAACTATTCAATTATAATTAATAAATGTTAAGTAATAGATATTACTATTATTAAATTTTTTGAATATTGTTACTTGAAATATTAGATGAAAGTTTTTTTTATCATATTTGGATTTTGTAATATTACTTAGTTTGAAATTTAGATCTTAGTATATAATAAGTAAGAATCTGTTAGGGATGAACCCAGTTCATTAAGAACAAAAATAATAGATAAACATAAAGATGGAACAATTTAAAATGCTATAGTTATATTAATTTTTAATTATTTAATATAATTGCATAAAAGTAAATTAATAATAAAAATAAATATATAGTTATATAATAAGCAAAATAAATTAAAAGGAATTGATTTAACTTTGAAATTTTATGTAACTAGTTATTAAATAAAATATATTTTGTTCAATATTGTATTTATTAATTGCTGTTGTACCTAATTAATATTGTTATAAATTTATTCATTAAGTTCTCTAAATTAACATTTTTTTCTAATAATTTAATGTAATTTTAGTTTATTGTAAGTATAAAAAATTAAAATTATTTAAATAATATTTTTCATTAAAATATTTATTTTTTTTTTGTAAAAAATAAATTAAATTTTCAGTTTTTGAATTTTCTTCGTAGCTATTTTTTTTTTTAACCGAAACAAAAAACGAAATTTAATTTATTACCATTTTTAATTAAAATAACGTATAAAATCCTATTTTTACTATTGAGCAGAGTTTTTCTAGATTACTAAATTGGTAAAAATATTTAATTATTATTCTTAAAACTCATATTACAAATAAAAAGAGGAAGTAAACAAAAACAAAATTTTTTTTTTTAAATTTATATACAGATCTAAGATCACCTTGCTTCATATAGTTGAAATTATGTAAAAATCTAAATTCAATAAAAACAAAAATACTTTCTTTACTCTTTCGAAATTGAATCAAATCAATTTTGATTTATTTTTGTTCTTGTTCTTATCTTTCAATTATCCATTTATGTATATCTCAATCAAATAATAATTTTTTTTTCTTTTTCTTACGTTATTGTCAATTTGTACGTTTTGTTTTATATTTATTTCAATAATAAAAATTTCAAATTCTATATTATTCACGTATTTATTTTGGTCCATGTCGATGTCATAATGTTGCAATGATATATTTAACATTCCTAGCAATGCTTGTATAGGAATGTATCAATAATTGTTTAAAAAAAGGGTATAATTCTTATTTAACCATTATACTATTATCAAGCATTTCATATATGCTAGAGTCAATATTTGACCCGTTTTTAAGAGAGAAAAAAAAAACAAAATAAAACAAAACCTAAAGTTTAAAAAAAAGCAGAACCGTCATATTACTTAAGTATTTTGAAAATCGGTATTCTTTTGATATATTAAGAACGTTAACGAAATTTCATTAAAGAACAAACAAACAAGAGATCCATTATATATATGTGTATACATAATATATATATTTATATATATGTGTATGATTTGTATATATATATTTATATATTATTTATATATTTTTTTATATCTCTCTTTTTTTTTCTTATAATCTTTTATTTTATAAGAATTTCTTAAAATATAAAATCAAATCAAAATCAATATAAAAATCAAAAACATTTTGAATAATTTATGATATTTTCAGACGGTGAACTTTTATGTTCCTTTTCTTTTTTTTATTTTATAACTTTTTTATTTTTCCCTTTTTTGTTGTGTTTTTTTTTTTTTTTAAATTTTTAACTTTTAGATAATTTTTGTATAAAATTAAAAAGTTAAGGGATAAAGTAAAAACCAAAATTTAGTTGCAGAAAATTTATCATAGTTTTAAAAAATAAACTTTATTGCTTTGTAGTTATTTGGGATTAATTTTACAATAGTAAAGGGGTTTTGTTAGAAAATTTTCAATGGAGTTAAGAAATTCAAATAATTGACATTATTTTTTTTACAACAATTAACTACTTTGTTAGATACAATTAAATCTAATCAATTTGAAGAATTTTCTATATTTAAATTAGTTAGAATAGTTGTATATATATATATATATATATATATATATATATATATAATAGTTGTATGTATATATGTTAAAAGGATGAATTTATTGACTGGTATTATGTAGTGTTTATGTCATTTCACCCCGCTCAAACTATATACATATGTTTAATTAAATATTTCTTTGCTAAAAAATACTGAAATTTTATAAAAAGAAATCGGATGAGGGTCTAACTTGATAATAATTGAAATAAAATGAAACTGTTCTGAAACTGTTAGTTTTAGAAATTTTAGTTTCCAATGAAAGTTGTAGTTGCCTGATAATTAGAAAACTGATAAATATTGGTTCCACTTTCTGTAAAAAAGCAGAGTGTCTATCAAAATTGAATTTTTATGATTGAAATCTAACTATTCGTCAGAATGTTAAATTTAACTCGGAAAGACTTTTATGAGTATATGGGTTTGTTAAAATTTTCCCAAAAATCACGATAAGAAATGGTGTAATATTCATGCTTTGTTTTATTTTTGAGTCTTTATTTAGGTCGTTTACTAATTTGGGCTTAATTAATTAAAAATTCTATAAAAATTTGTTTAACTACTTACATAATAAATATACTCTGTAACTATAAGAAAAGTTTTAATTATACGAATATAGTTAATTCATTTAAGTTATCATTTAAATCTGGCTATACATACCAACTATTGTTAAAAATTGAAAAAGAAAATTTAAAAATAAAAAAAATATTATTTTTCATTGTTTCGAATATTTTGATCACTGGTACTAAATGAACTAAATGGTAACACTGAAACTAAATTTATTTGAAATGATTTTAAATTTGTGTTAATTTAAACAATATTTTGATTTGTTCTTTCTTAATATATTCAATACATTTTTTTTTGAAAAAAAATAAATTAATTTTCCAAAAAATTATTTTTTTTTCAAAATTTAAACAATAATTTTAAAGCAACTTTGATTTTAAATCTTGAATACTTTTGAAAGAAACTTTTATAGGGTTTACTTAACAATTGAAATATACTTATTTCATTTAATCCAATCTAAATTTATAACTAGATTCCGTTTAAATTTCTTTTTGTGAAAAATTTATTGAACTCACTTAGAGTTTGGTTTGTTTTTAAATGAAATAATTTTGAGATTTGACTGTTCGTTAAATATTTTTTCTCTGTGTAAAGATTCTCTGCTTTGTTTCTCCTCAATGTATGTATATGTACATATATTTTTTGTATATGTATTCTAAAAATCTAAAATGAAAATTTAAATTTCATTTAAAAGATTGAAGGATTACTTTTTTAACATTTTATATTAAAAATAAAATTCATTTTTTTTTTACTTTTTATTTTTTTATTGTTTTTTTTTTTGTAACTCAATTTTGAATGTAATGATAAGTGGGCGAAGAATATACCTTACTGATATGTTTCTTTTTGTTTTTATTTTTTGAAAAGTTATGTAATGTTTACCCTGACCTCTAAACGGTAATCAAATATAGAAAATTTTAAAATATTTTTGAAAAATATTTTTTTTCTTTTTTTAGTATAGGCAAAATAAGGATATACAATAGAGATAAGGTAAATGTAATTTTAATTTGCCTCAATAGAAAAAGGATTTTAAAGGATAATTGAGTCGAAATTCATTTAGAAAAAAAAATGAATTTATTTTAAGTCTATAATAAAATCATTTTAAGTGGGAGAATCTGGACTGAATTGAAAATGAATTTTCAATAAAAAAAAAATAGGTGGAAGGAGACATTTTTTTATAAAAATTAATTTTTTTTATATACAACCTTATGTACAGTTACAGTAATCGGTAATAATAACGATAATAATCAATTAAAATTTCCAAGAATAATGAAAAGTGTTAAAATATAATTTTTTTTTTCTGTTTGCTGGCAAATTTTTTTTAGAACAATTAATTACGTAAAAAAAATCTATTAATCTTTTTAAATCCTATTATTTGAATGGATAAGTTATAAATACATAAATTAAAGTTGTAGAACAATTTTATCGAATAGGTTATGATGAAAGTAGGGATTATTGTTTTAGTCAAATGTTCATAGGTTTAGACAGAAAAGAAATATCATTTTGTTTAGACCGATTTGGTTGCCGTAAATGTAGGGATGACACGTTTTAATAATATTATGAAGGTGTTAATGCCATAGGGATGACAATATTTTAATATTACAAAGGCGTTGAGTTCATAGGGATGTCAATGTTTTATTATTTTGAAGGGATTGAGATATGTAAAAAATATTTTTGTTTTTAAATAATCAAGTATGTACTTTTAGTGGGAACAATTATGTTTAATAAAAGGTATTCGATACATAATTTCTAAATGTTTTAAATTTTCCTTATAATTTGATTGCAAAGGTATTTTTAATATGAAAATTGGTTATAAGACTGTAAGATTTTAATTAAATCCAAAATATAAGAACATAACTTTTTCAAACCGACTGTATATGAATCCCAAAGTATATATAATTAATTAATTGATCAAAAAATATATACTATTATTTTCCACCAAATTAATTCGAATTATTTTTATTTAAATAAATTTGAATAAAATACTTTTTATTATTGTATTAATTTCCAAAGAAAATTTCTCATAAGAGATACAATGCTTTTAAAATTCATTCATTTCTTATAATAATTTTGTAGTAATTACAGATGTCTAGCCTTTTATTTCATTTATTTGACTCTTCTTTAGAGCACCTCTATTTAATCTCTCTTCTTTCTTTCGCTGTCTCCTGTCAATGAGCATTATTTATGTAAAAAAAAAATACAATAAGGTTAGAAATTATACTTAAATAAAAAATATTTGAATTTAGTATCTTTTCACACCTGGAATTTTTGATAATAGAAAACTTATATAAAAATCTAAAAATTTTGCACTCTTTTTTTTTCGCCAATTTTTTTTTTTATGATTTTGATCAAAATCAGATTTTGACATAATTTAATATTACATTAAAATGTCATTATCCTTTTTGTTATATATACTTATATTTACACTAATTTTTTTCAGTGTTCTTCTTTTCTAGGCTTCTTCTTAAGTACTTCAAAAACGAATTTTTGTGATCGTTTTTTTCTTTGCTGTTTTTTTGTTAGTATTTGAAATATTTCAATTCTTAAGTGTTAGAATGATAATAGCAATAGAAATAGAAGGAGAAAGATATATATAAATATATATATATATATATATATATATATTTATATATATTATAATCGTCTGGCTTTAGGATCGTTATTGTGTTGTCTTACTATTGTTGCGTCCTAACCATTCATTACACAATTTTGCCATTGGTGGTGTTCTTATGTAAGGTGATAAGTTGTGAATTAAAGTAATCAGGTAAATGATTTACAATATTTACATAAAAAAAATAAACAGAAACAAATCATATAATAATAACCTTGAACTTTCAATTTATGTATATATTTGACTAAGTTATCTTATGTAACGGTATAATAAGGATATCCATTTGTTGTTTTTTTTTTGTTATATTTTGTTAAGGTTATTTCATCGAATTTGTAATAACAAAAATCAATATAAGTACATAATAGTATTTTATTTTATTCATTCTTTTTTGTTTTGTGTGCAAGAAGGAGTAAGGCGATATTCCTAAGCTTAGGGTTAATGAATAGAAAACGTTCAATCAAACCACCTGATATCCTTATATTTTCCAAAAAGTAATTTGTAAGTTTAATTTTTTATTCTTGTCATTTTATTTCTAAAGTAATTGAGTTAGAGAAAATAAATGAAGGTAAGAAAGAAAGAGAGAGCGAGAGAGAGAGAGAGAGAAAAGTAGAAAAGCCTTGATAAAGATAGATAATAATTATTGATGTATGA
The DNA here is from genome assembly GCA_963942445.1 of Argyra leucocephala. Lineage (NCBI taxonomy): Eukaryota > Metazoa > Arthropoda > Insecta > Diptera > Dolichopodidae > Argyra > Argyra leucocephala. The sequence goes on along the minus strand of OZ012679.1, from coordinate 99,435,961 downwards.
ATATTATATTAAATGAAATTGTAGAAGCTAATTTTAATTTGGGTGTAATTTATTTATATAACTATATATTAAAATGTACATTGTGTATGTGGGTGTCTGTTTATAAAGGTATATAAATTTACAAAATTTAATAATAAGCCGCGGTCAATATTTTATTGGGGATATTATTTTTGCAGTTAAATTGATTGTTGAGGATAAAAATATAAATACACATTATATGTAGGATAAATGAGAAACAGGACGAAAGTGAATGAGTAATTGCGGTTTATTTCGTTACGTATACATATATGTATTTTTTTGTTGCTATTTAGATATAATTTCAATATTAACAGTTAATTTTCAGTTAATAATTATTATTATAATAGTTATGAGCAATTTATATGATTATTAATTTTAATATGATTAAATTCACAAAAGGTGAGGTAAGTGTGGTGTATATAGGTATAGATAAGGGAATGTAGGTAGTTAGGTAAGCTATACAACTATATACATGTACAGAACTAAACTATATATATAAAGATATATAACTATTAGTTACAGAAATAATTTTTGCTGATTTTTCAATTATTCAAGGTGAAGTTTGATTATTTTTTTATTGAATTTTTGTAATTTAAAATAAAAAAATCAAATTTAAGTAGGTATATGTGATAATTTTAATCTTTTAAAAATGATTATGTAACTATTATAAGCGAGAGTCTTTGTACAGAACTCTTGAACACTTCCTTTGCAGTTGTCCAGCGTTAGCTAGAGCAAGATTTCGGCTTTGATGTGAGGTGAGGCATTCCCTAATAATATATGAATTATTGCGGAAACCAAATTTGTGATCTAATCGACTTTCAAAAAATCAAAATCAAAATTGGAAATTGGAATTAAAAAAAGAATGTACCTAAATTTGTATTAAAATTACAATGATGAGCAGATTTTTAAATTTTCCAATAGTACAAAAATGTTTAAAAAGAAGTATGAAAGAAAGTAATAATTTAATAAATCATTTATTATTTTATTTTAGTTATTATGAATTACAATAAGTCAATAACTATTCAAATGTCAAGAAAAATAATATAATATGTATATGTAACTATGGTACAATGGAATATGTAAAAATCTCTCTTTAATTTGAGAATTGAATTACAAATTATTATATTAAGTATTATTATACACTTTTTATAAAATGCAATTAAGCCGCCATTCAAATTTTTTTTCGTATTTATATGAAATAAAAGATGTTGGTATACTTAAATGTCACAAAGGAGTAAATCCTGATCTTGTATCATATTTAAAATAATCATACGAACATGCTTTTATATGTATATATATATAGAAATTATAATAATAACGTGAATTTATTTCACGTTATTAAATGATGACAAAATCGTGTATGACTTACTTTTTTTTTATTTTCTATTTTCTCTTCATATTTATTTCATTTAAGGAATCATAAAACAAAAAAAAAAAATAAAACCTATAAAAAAATTTCAAATTTGATTTTTCACATTCTATGTTGTGATCATGATTTTTTTTTTCATTTTTATAAATTTATATGGAAAAAAAAAAATAACACAAATTATAACAATAATCATAATCTTTTAAATTAAAAATAAAAATCTGAGGTACTAACTTAATATAATGAATATTTGAGATGAAGAAGAGTTTGTCAGATATTGTTAACAATCCAAAATATGAATAAAAATTAACATGATGAGAAAAATTCAAAATATTAGTTAAGTCTTACTATTTTCTTCTTCTCTGTGACAATGCAAATCTTCAAACTAACTATAAATCTATATAATTTCATCAATATCATTAACAATATTTTCATGATTGCTTTCATTGTCAACAATCATCGGTAATATTATAAGAATAAACAATACAGGAGAATCTCGATAAAATATTTGAATTCACAATAAGAATTTTGTATTTTTAGTGAATTCAATAACATATAATAATTGGACTCAAATTAAAATAATCATGAACATTTTCATACTTCTAACTTTTGAAATTTTGAAACTAATATCAATTTGTTTTTAAACTAATATCGAATTACGCAACTACACTGAAGAAGGCAACATATTTGTTGTCGAAATATCGAAATTTAAAAAAAATATACAAATATACAATTTAGTAAAATAAAAGGAATTAAGTATGCATTTTGCTTTCTTTTTTAATTTAATATTTTCTTTTTTAGTTTTATTTGTATCCCAATCCAAATTTAAAATAAATTATAAATATAATTTTGTTATAACTGGTTAATTGTTATAACTAATAAGTAAAAACTATACTATAACTACTTAAACAGTTTTTATTTTGTTTTTATTGAAAGAGAAATATTTTATATATACATATAGTTGTTATCAAATTTTAATTAAAATTTTTTAAAAAGACCAAATGATATTGGTTGGCCCCCGAATGAAAATAAATTAAAAACTTTACTACTTTACTTGTACTTTTTTGTTGATTAAAAACATAAAAAACTCCCCCCGCTTTTCCGGGGCACTAGGTATATTTATGTCAGTTATATAAAACCAAGTAAAATAAGATAATTTTGAATATTTATCTAGCCTAATCCTAATCGGTATGCAAATAGCAAAACAAATGTATTACAATCATGATGCAAAACTCTGGTTCAAATCGAATTGGAGATAAAATTTTTAATTTATTGTTTGCTTCCACTAGATGATAATTGCGAATTTAGTAGTAAACAAAGTACATTATTCTTCAGCTGTTACTATTCTACCATTATTATCCAATCTACTTTGTAAAATTCTACGTTTAAAAATAAGTCGCAATATGCTCCCAAGCTAACTACGAACATAACAAAAATAGAAAGTTATTCTTAATTTCGTAAATGCCAGTTCTTAAAACACATAACATATTTGGTACATAAATCTAGATTTTACTGTACTTTATATACAGCCAATATTAGATATTTTTTTTTCATAATTCATTTTCCTCAACTAAATTTTTGTAATTTGTTTTTCATTTTAAATTTTCTTGGTATATTTATTTGTAACTTGACTTTTTTTAGACAAATAGATTTGAATGAAATTTAAATGAAAGAAAAGAAAAGTTGGTCATAAGATCTTATGTACCAGAATCTAAATTTGTATATAAATAATATAATATTGATGATAAGTCAGTTTTTAGGTAAACAAAAGACAAAAAACAAAAAAACAACAAGAATAATAATCTTCAATATTTATATAGTTTTAGAGTAAGTACTTTATAAATTATGTATGCGGTTGTAGGTAGATATGTTTGAAATATCTAGAGAGTTTGATACAACAACCTAGTAGATTTGATGTAAGTAAATCTTTTAAAGATACTTTCACTCCTTTTTGCACGATGAGATGATAATATAAATAATAATAAAAAAAAAAAAAAAAACAAATTTTTGTTTTCTTGTACTTTTCTTATTCTCTTTACTAGGTTCTTCACTTTGAGGTTAAACGTGACCTATTCAATAATTCAATTTTTCAGTGACTTCTTCACTTCACTTTTTTTCTTTTCTTGATTATTGCTATTATTATAATTTTTTGTGTTTACCTATTTAGGAAAAGTATACCTATTCAGGTAAAGGTAAGAAATTTATGTTTTTTTTTGAGAATAGAAATATGTAAAGAAATTGAATTGAAAATGTCTAGGTAAGAAAAATTGATTTTTCTTTAAATAAATGTGAAAATAAAAAAAAAAACTTTTTTTTTTTGATAATGATTATTGTTGATTGTGATGGGTGATGATGATGATGATGACAATAGAAGAAATTTTTTGGATGGAAAAACCTCAAGAAAAGCTTTAAATTTTTATTTAATTTTTTTTTTGTGTAATAAGTTTTTTTGTGAACTTTTACTTAAAATTTGAAAAATTGTTGTTTGTGTTAGGTAGTCTCTTCATTTTATAGGGTATATGAATAAAAAATGTGGTTCTTGGAATAACAATTTGTTTTGTGACCTGTTTTTTTTTTTTTTTTGGTTTCTTATTTTAATTTAAAAATTTATAGGCATTTTTTTTTTGTTTATTTTTTATACTTTTTTGCATAAGATGAAAGATTTATTATTAAATGAGTAATGTATGGAGGTTTTTGATATTGAAGATTATACTATGACAGATGGTTTTCGGGATACTATTTCATTTGCTGTTGTTGTTGTTATTATGTTTTTTTTTTCGGAAAAGAGAATTGCAGTTTTAAATTTGAATTTGGTTAAAAAAAATTTAAATTTAAAAAATAAAATAAGTAGAAAAAAATTAGATATATGTTATGAATGATCATTTAAATTTAATGTAAAAAGAAATTTTTTTGAAATTATTTAAAAAATAACTAGTTAGTAATGTGAACTGTGAAGGTTATATTGAGTAAGTTAAAATTATTTATGGGAACGGTTTTACATTTCACCCCTGTATTTAAGACTTGTACGTACAAATTTTAAATTAAGTACTTATGTATATAATTTTATATAAGTAATTTTATCTTCAATGTTGAAAAAAAAAAAAACAAAAACGAAAAAAAATTGAGAGAAAATCTTAAATAAATTCAATTTTAATACTGTTATATTTTATGTACAGTTCTTAGAGTGATCAAGATCATATTCCGTTTAATTCCTTAAAAATTTTTTTTTTTTTTTTTTGCTTTTTCATTTCAAATTATTTTAAAATCCTTTTTGATGAGCTTAGTAGGATTTTCTGAAATTTAATATGTGAATGGTTAAATTCTCTCATTTTCTATATATTTTTTTTTTGTCATCGTGTTATTTTATTATGTGGTTTAAATTTTTTTCTATTTATATATATATATATAATTTATATATATATGTAAGTAAGTAGACATATATTTTCCTTTTTATTTTAAAAAATTAATATAAATGGTATGTATAAAAATGTTTGTGTCTCAAATTTCAAGGGCAACATTGTTATCATTGTTGTTGTAATTTTCATTAGCTGATGTTTGTTACTCAAAGGGACCCTAAAAATATTTTCGAATTTTTGAAATGTATAATATGATTAATGTTATGGGTTATTAAAAGGCGCATTTATATTTTTATTCTATGCATTTTACTACTTTGTTATTTATAAATATATGTACATTATGTATGGATGAAGGGAAGGACGTAACTTTTATTGTTATACAAAAATTATTAATTTACTTAAATTCTGAAGTCATTAAAACTAAAAATTTATTTTTAAAATTTATTTGTAAATGATATTTTAAGTAGGTATTTATGCATAAATTTAAATACATATATATATATATATATATATATATATGTAGTTATATGTGCTGTGGTATATATTAAAAGTATATAATGTAAGTTTAGAATTTGATTAACAACGTGTGTTTTTAAATTTAAAATTATTTTATATAAAAAAATTTTTTTTTTTTTATAATCTGTTGTTTACAATGTTACCTCCTCTTTTATTTTTTATTTTTTTTTTTTTTAATTTTAATACAATGAATTGATTATTAATGTTATCAGTATAGTATCTGATTAAAAATTTGAAAAATTCTATAATAGCTAGTTACTTAGTTAATTTCTAAATATTTTCATATTTAACTATTATGAAATTGTTATTTCATACAATCGCCATTGTTTCGGAATTTCAAAAAGCGTATAATCTTTTGAATTGCATACCTTAAAAATTTTACTAGAAACGAAAGAATTAAAATTGTAAAAGGAAATTTCCAAAAAGATTATAAATTGTGTGTTTGTGAATGAGTTAAAAAAAAAGTAAAAACAAAACCGAAAATTTTTGAAATTCAATATTTTTTTTAAAGATGTTTTTATTAATTTATAAGATTTGTTTTGCTATTGAAATTATTTTTAATTCTTTGGTATGAGTAGTTACTGTGATTCTGGAAAATATTTTAAAGTGGAAAACAGATATGTATATTTAAAATATTCAAATAAATGAAAAGAAAATAATCAGAGGGAAAGAAATCGACATAAGCTCATCAGGGAAGCAACGCAATCTATAAAGACTTAATATATACCCTATCTTGTAAAAATACTAATTCAATAATGTAATCAATTTATTTCTATTAGAATATTAGGTGTGTTCGTTACTCAAGAACGAAGATATATATTTTTTTTTATTTTTTTTTTATTTGTTATAATATAGAGTAAGCACTAAAATAACATCTTTTTTATTTAAAATATTAAAATAAATTCTAGGCAAACTAAGTATAGTTATTTTAAAGCTACTAAGAATATAATGTATGTATTTCATTGAAATATTTAGAAGGCCGTTAGACTTCTTGTTAGACTACAACATTCTTTCTATAAACTCTATTAGTAAAACTGTTATTTGTAGCTCTTATAGTTGAATGAATCTCTATCTGACATGGAGCATTGTTTTTTTTTGTTTTGGAACGGCGCGTCAGGGTCATACTAGAGATGTTGTACCATTTATAATACAATCTTCTTATATTGTATGTATATTATATACATATTATGTTCTGTGATTTGCCATTCTGAAGAGGTTTATCATAGACACATCACAAATCATAGACAGTTTTATTGAAATCTATTTATTGATGACTGTTCGGATGCTCAAACGACTAACTAGTACCAAAATTATTCAGAACTGGTGGAAAATGGGTAGAAAAAGTTGAAAATAATGCAATGACAAAAATTAAGATCTATTAAGAATTGTAAATAGCATTCGAAGCTTTGTGAGATCTATGAAAATGTATTTTTCTCTAATATTTTTAAAATTTTAAAATTTATTATATTTTATCAGAATTAAATAATTTTACAATAAATATAAGAATACATGTATAAGTAACATACTCTACTTACTAGTTTTATATATATAATATTTAGGAATTAAGACTAGGTACAAACGAAAACCTTATACTTAACATAATATATTGTTATTGAAAATTTTAAGAAGCTGATTAAATTTACCATTAACCTATTTAAATAAAATAAATTAAAAAAGAAAAAAAAATAATTTTTATCTGTAAGGACTGTAAGTAATTCACTTTTTATGCGAGTTTAAATATACGACCTGTGTTTATAGCACTTTAGCAATAAAAATTGAGGCCATAATTGAAAATACAGTCTTTACGACCTCAAAAGTTAATTTAAGGTATACTTAAAAGTCGTCGTCAATAGCACCTTTTGTATACAAAAACCAAAAAAAAAAGAGAAAAATGAAAATAATAGGAAAACAATTGTTAGAAAATGAGTGCAATAACTATTTTGAACTTCAAACAAAAAAACAAAAACAATTTCAATTTCAATTTATATAAAGTTGGATGAAAATTAGAAAAAAATAGAAAAGTTAACTTAATAACAACAAAATGATTCGAAGTAATAAAAAAAAAAAGAAATAAAAAACAAAATAAGGATGTATCTTTACCTGAAGAAAGTTTTTATATCTTACTTATAGGATACTTTTTTTTTTTTTTTGAATTCTATTTGTCTACAATATATTATAGTATTTTTTTCAATTGTTATGTCCTTTTTTTGTTTAATTTCTATTACTTGGAATATAGTTTTGAAAAGAATAAGAGTTTAATGGGAATGATGCAGGCATCATCAGGCAGGTACCATAGTCTTGAATAGTTTTAAAATTTATTTTATCCTTTTTCTATCCTTTTTAACAATAATCACAAATAAAATTAAGTAACAAAAGCAAAAAAAAAAAACAAGTTCAATTGTACAATATTATATGAAATTGAAAAAAAAAATTGAAAGAAAAAAAAATATTTAAACGGATCAAGATCAGGACTATTCTTTTTTTCTATATATATATATATGCATATATAAATATTTTTTTACCTTTTAAACCTAAGAAGAGAAGTAAATAATAAAAGTAAAGAAAGGAAACAAAAACGAAAAACAGAATTGAATGAAATAAATCTAAAATTTTGATATTAAATCCTTGGAATTTAAGTTGTCCTTACTTTAATAAAATTAAAACAAAAAAAAAATATAAAAATAAGAATAATGATGATAGTATTGTTTAGTGCACGTACATTAGAGATTCTATTAACGGCGTATGAAATCGGGACAATTCTATTGCCAATAGTTTTGTCAATTTGAAAGAGATGAAAGTCACGGATCTAGTAGATTTTATAAATAGCAAAAAAAAAACGGTTTAAGACTTAAAGCAAATGAAACATACGAATGGAGATTACAACCGTATACCATGCATATGTATATTGATACATTAAATATAAATAGAACGAACGGATTTACAATTGGTTTCAGATTTCTAACTAAAGCTATAATATTTGGGAAGTGTAATTTGCTTACTTATTAACTTAATCTAGTTTAAATGAGTAGAGTGGGCATTAATCGATTGTTAATTACAATTTTGAAATTACATAATTTTAAACCAAATTGATCACTGATTCGATTTCTAATATCCTTTAGAAAAAGTTAAATATGCTACTATTGCTACATTAATTACTAAAAAATATCTAAAAATTATAGTTAACTACTGCAACATCGTAAAATATTTCAGTTTTTTAAACACATAAAAATCATATCTGTTCAACAATATTTCAAAAATATCCGGGTCAATTGTGGATGTCTATTGAAATTCAATAGAAAAGACTTTAAAAAGTCTATTAAAAATTGTTTTTGTATCACGGAATTCTATTGAAACTAATAGACTTGTCAAAAAAGTTGCTACATGTATTTCATAGTATTTGCTATCAAAAATATAAATTTTTCCTAAATTCATTTTACTTTGATATATTTTTTTTAAAGTTGTAACTTGTGGTTTGAAATATTTTTGTGTTTTTTTTTTATTGCGGACTATTATTTTAAATAAATAATTGTGAAAACGAGTTGGATTTTGACCGAATTTTTTTATGAAGAGGTGAGACACCTTTTCCAATTCCTAAATTAATTTCCATCAAACTCACAATTTTCTTCAATTGCCTTTTATTACTAAAACTTTTTCTTAAAATAAAAACCAACAAATAACAACAAATATTAAAAAACATAACTATATATGTAAAATTGAAATAAAATAAAACTTACTTATTCTGCATTTCTACTATGTCCGTTAACGTCAAAAAAATGTCGTCGACTTTAAAAGTCTATTGATAGAAGAAGTCCTTCCCAATAGACTTCCGCGATTGACCCCATCAAAAGTATTTTCAAATATTCGACGACATTCATAAATAATAAGACCTGAAAGCATTCATTTCACACACGGTCTAAGCCCAATTTTTATTTAATAATTGTTGTAGAAAAAATAGTACTCAATTCACTTTTGTAATGTACCGTTTTTATTTTATTTTTTTGAATTATGGCATTCTCAGCATATATGGAATATTGATATGGATAAAGGATATCTATAGATGTTTAAGATTTATAGATAAAAAAAAAAGAAGAAGAAACAAAACAGTAAAATTGTTTTGTTTTGTGAACAATTGAATTTTCAAGAAAAATTTTATGGTTATTTGCTGCAACAATTCAATTTTCATTCAATAAAATAAAAAAACAACATTACCACAACAAAAATATAAAAACTAGATAAAAAAATCTTAAATACAGCAAATCCATATAAATAGGATGAAGTGGATTTTGTATTTGATTATGTAATTCTATTCAGCAGCTCTTGGAATAGTTAAGGTTTAAATCAGGTTTTGTTTGTATCATTTAGTTAGAATCTAGTTGTTTCGTCTCCTTGTAATACCTTTTGAAGACTCAAAATATTTTGGAGGCTAATACTTTATGGTTTCTGTGAATTCAAATTATTACATGAATTTTTTTTTTGTGCTGTCGTTTATTAACATTTTTAATTATAATAAATTATGAAAAATAGTTTCATAGTCTGAATGGTTTTTGTTTAGCTTCTTATTGCTTCTTTCTTCTTTACTTTGAATAATAGAATTGGATTAAAGTTCATGTTTTGTAAAACTTAGCTTTTTGTGCTCAGTATATGAGGAAAAAGAAGTCTGTGTAATACATTAATTAAACGTACAAGAAAACGCAATAAGCGTTTAAATTGATATTGTTTTGATAATGTATCTACATCTAGTCGTATATAAGATACCCATATACATAAACATTTTGAGTCAAGTTCTTATACATATATAATTTTTAAATTGTGATAACATAAAAAAAAATATTTTCCCAAAGGATCTTTTGAGTAGTTACTTCTGCTTTTATTGATGCGATTCAGTTTATAGGTTTCAAAAGAAAAAAAAAAAATATAAAACAAACGAAAAAACATATAAAATGTTCAAGTTTTATAAAAATTTTTCAAGACTTTCGGGTTCGTTTTGTAAAGTCTCTTGACAAATAGCAAAAATAATCTAAAAAAAATATATTTTTAAAATTGATAAAACTGTAAGTTCTTCCTTATTTCTTTTTGTAAATATGTTTTGGTTTTTTTATTGTGTAAATCCATGTACATAATATGAAAGTTGTATCAGAAGTTATGGGTGCAGATAAATGTGTAAATATACAGGTAAAAATAATACATGTTTATGTGCATAGGATAGGTACAAATTATTAAAGAATTTTTCATGGTAGATTTAAGTAAAAAGAGAAAAATTAAAGTATTTTTTTTTACCTGAAAAAGGATAAGACAAAATAAAAAAAAAATTGAATATATGAAAATAAGCAGATTTAAAAGGACCTCACAAAGTTATTTTGAAATAAGGTAAATGTAACAGTGCATATATTTTGTAGTTATATGATTTAAATAAGAAAATATTTTTATAAAAATAAAAACTAAGTATGGAAAATTTTCTAATTTTTTTTATCAACAAGATCTTGTGGTTAAATCTATTTGTGTATGAGTGCATGTTTTGCAAATGTATTGGCAAGTTCTTATAAAAAAAAAAGACTTTTTCCAGGACGACAAAAATAAAAAATGATATGTTACTTTTTGGTTACAAATTATATATTCAGTAAATTATAAATAGAGTTTTGACAAAATAAAACAAAAAAAGGTTATGTGTCGAATTTTATAATCAAATTCAGATAGCTATGTAGGTCAAAATATTTTTTTTTTTTCATAATTTTATTTACATATTTTATATTATTTATATATAACTCTTATCTACTGAATTTCAGATCACTCAGTATAACTAAGTATAACGTCATTGATTTATGTTTTCTCAAAAATAAAAACTAACAAGTAGATCACAAAATGCTATTTTTCGTTAAAAATTAAGATCAACCTGAAAAAAAAAATGACTAAAATTTTCGAAATGATATTATCTGTATAGGAAAACAAAATTTCAGCCAATAATTTAGGAAGACTAACACTAAGTAGTGATACGGTTTGAGTAATAAAGTAAAATAGCACAATTAAAGTCTATTTTTTCTTCCCATAGTGTTAAGTTTCGATTTGTTTGTAACAATATTACACATTTTGGAAAGTAGGGACCCAATTGTCCCTTAAAGTTTAACAATATGTTGATCTGTCTGTTTGACGGTTGTCTTTGAGGTTTTATCCATACAACGTGTAATACATTAGCTATTCTATAAGAATTATTTATTAATTTCACAAAATATCTTTCACAAAATTAAAATTAAATATTGTTGAATAATGATTACATAAATATAAGGAATTGTGTTAAGTTAAAACATTTAAACGTATAATATATTGGATTTGGTGGAACTAATAAATTTCGTTAATCGTTCATCAGGGTTACATAATCATTCTAAGCTATTATTCTACTTGCTTATTTGATTTTATTATGATGATCTCTGATGGTCAATTCTGCAATATTCCTGAGAGTTTTCATTTCTGCACAATAGAAATCGGTAAAATTAAATAATTCAAAACAAAAATATTAATTCTTAGTTTTAAATGGCTTCTTAAGGAATCTAAAAAATGGAAAAACCTAAAGTAGTTGACGAAAAATAGGTAATAGAATAAAGGGGGGACGGGGGAAATAATAAAAGAAATAAATAGTTCAAATCTAATGTTAGTTGACTGAATTAAAACAGCTGGACCATAAAATTTTATTATTCTTATTTTTTTATGCAAATTAAAAAAAAAAATATTTAGTACCTTAATAACGAAAAGATAATTTTAAAATTTAAATAAAATTAACAGTTGAAATGAAAAATGTAAAAACAAATTTTTTAACCTTTTTTGTTTACAAAAATTTTTTTATGTGTTTATGAACTAGTTAGAACACTGATTGCACAATTACATCATCAAACAAAATCAAAATTTTTGTTAAAAAATGTTTTTCAAGGTTTTTCTTTTTATTCCTATTTAATAATATTATATCCATACTTAAATTTTTTTAAAAGCTTAGTTCAGAAAAATTTAAATTTCTTAAAAGAAAATTAAAAAAAAAACCTATATCAAATTATATAATGAGTTTAAGTTATCACATTTTGGATTAGTGAAAAAACAAAAAGTTTTTAAATTAAAGTTTTTCATTTTTTTAAATTAAATTCTGAAATTTAAGTTAGAAATTGATTTAATTCACATAAGTATTTAATGATGAATGATTTTAAGTAAATAAAAATTAAATCCAGGATGGATAATATCAGGATTATGATTTAAAACTATATAAATTTGGAGTTGCAGCGAATATTAGAGTTGTGTAAATGTTAGTAGCTATAAACCTATAGTACCAGTAGGGATATGGTTTCGACTTACTGTAAATGGGATTATTGTAACTACATTAACTAATGCAAAATAATGACTGATTTAAGTCTTAATGCATAAAAGACACGTACCTAAACAACATAGCTTAGTAAAATATAATATTTGAGTTATTATGATCAACAGGTAGAAAATTAAAAAAAAAATTATTGCTTCCGTGACTCAAATGTATTTCTTATATATTTACTTAGTTATAAATACTTCTACTTATATAAGTATATTTTTTTATTTATTTACTAACATATATTTAGATTTTGCATAATGTCTAAAAATTTTCTTCTAAAAGTCTATAACATAGTTAATTTGTCATAGTTTATTTAAATGTCCTTGAAACAGTCAATATAATGTGTACAAATATAGTGGTTCAATGGGCCATGAGGCGTAAGAGATATAAGCTTATTCTTTAGGGATAAAAACTATATAACATAGTCATATAGATAGATTTATTTGTTCTTCATGAAAATTGATTGTTGGCCGGTAGAAAATTATTTTTAGTATTTTCCTTATATATTTACGTATTTCATATTAATTAATGTATCAAATAAACAGTTTAAGAATATCAAGACAATTCAATTTATGAATAAAATAATTTCAATATTTTCTATATATACTTATATATATATATAATTTAAAAAATATCTATAATTAATATAATCAGTTCTTAAATATATATAAAATATAACAATATTCCAATTTCATAAATATTTTCTATGTAATTGCTATAATTAAATTATTTTCGGAATAGCTGACTAATACTGTTTAACAACTTTCACTTTTTATTAATTTTTTACTTTGCTTGTTTTTTTTTGTGGTTTGTTTATATGTAATTTAAATGTAAATAATTAAATTTTAATGATTTCAAGAACATTTTATTTATTTTCGATTTTTTGGTTGTTGTTTATAAAAAAATATATAAGGAAAGTGTTTTGAAGTGTTTTTGTATATTACTATTTTCTATCTTTGAAAATTTTAATTCAATTTATATACAAAGTAAGTATTAAAAATAAATGTTAAATTTTGTTTTATTGAAATTGATATCGCGTTCTTTTAGACCCATTTCAATGTCAAAATTATCAAGTCATTATATGTATATATGGCAATAAATAAATAAATAGAAAAAAAAAATAATAATAGATATTTAAATGTAAAGAAAAAGAAAGTAAATATCAATATTGAAAATTTATCAATATGTTAAATAAAAGTTGAAAAAAAAAGATTGTGGTTTTGATATAATATTATAAAAAAAAATTGAAATAATAAAAAATGCAACGAAAAGATAAGGAATTGTATACAATATGTATGGAAATAAATATAGAATGTTTATAACTCAGTTATTTATTTAAAAAAATTTGAATTAAGTATCAATAAATTTTATATGCATTATAAGTATTTATTAACGAATTGTAAAAGTAAATAATGCTTAACTATTTACTTATGTATTTATTTACAATAAACAAATTTTCAAATAAATGTGAAGAAGAAGTTGCTTTGATTCTTTTCTTTTTAGAGATAATGTACCAGAAATATTATTTATATAATTTTTTATTATTAACTGAAGTCTATCGAATTAACAATAAGTAGTTAGTTAATAATAATTAAGTAATTTAACTAATTTTTAATGAATGTAGTCAAAATGTATACGTATATATATAAATAAACATTTCAATTAAATTTTCTGACTGAGGTAATCCGATATTACAATAAGAATTATCATCTTTCATTGACTCAAATATAAATCAAAATGGTTATATGAGATCTATTTCAGTAACAAAATAATGGAAGTTATGTTCTATGTGCGTAAAATGAAAAGGAGAGTATAGTTAGTTTATAAAATATCATAAATGTATTTAATATATATATATATATATAATATATATATATATATATATATATAGGATTTAAAATGGAATAAGTTTGTAGTTATTTATATGTGTTTATGATCAGAACTATGTGGTTTATTTGTTAATCTAATGAGTGTACTGTTTGCATTTTTTATAGTTGTATACAACATTTTACAGCTTCATTCGTAGGTAAAGTTTTTGTAAAAAAACTTTACCTACGAATTTGCTTTAAACTGGCAATTTTTTACATTTTTGATGGTCAGTTTTTTGAATAACGGTATTGAAATGAAACTTCGTTTTGATGTACAATAAGAGGAGAGGGAGAATGTGGTGGAGAAAACTCTTGGAAAGAAGAAAGTTTACGCTTCTTCTGTATAAAAATAAAAAAAAAACAAATAAAGTAAAATAAAAAAAAGGGAAAAATCCTAAATAAAAACTAATAATTTTGTAGATATTAAGCTATGTACAAATGCATATAATTAGATTTATATTGAAATTGTTTGTATTTAATTTTTAGTATTAAATTATAAAATAAGCAACTACTTAGAATATATATATATATATATATATATATATATATATATATATAAGGTTTGTAATATAGAGAGCCCACATCCTACCCGGAGAAAGGTTCTAAGTTTTGCTTGTACCTTTTTGAGCAGTTGAAATAATAAAGTTATGATCTAATTTATATAAAAAAAAAAAATTAAAAATATATTTTTCCTGCCATTTTTTTAAATTTGATAACTGTGCATAGACTTGTGAGAAACTAAAAAAATTATACCAAGAATAAGAGACAAATACGAGTAATTTAATAATATAAAACTAAGTATTGGAAAAAAAGAATACCTACTTACTTATTTAACTCTTGGTATAACTATATAAAAAAATATTTTAATTAAATTAAAATCAGAAAAACTGTAAGTGTACGCATCTAAATTTGAATAATTAAACGATAAAAAAAATGATATTTTCTAAAAATAAAAAATTAGTAAAAAATTTAATTCACAATTTACTCTAATTTATAACAAAAATTTATAAAAAAAAAAGTTTTTTTTTGTGTCTAGTTACTACAAGATTTGAATAACCAAATGATTTAGTTGAAATTGATTTTTTTTTATTTTTAATTTATATTTTAATTGTCCTTCAATTAAATTAATCTTTCAATTAATATTTAATTAACTTTTAAACATCTATTAAATTCTCACATTTTAACATTTTTTTTTTTTTTTTTTTTTTGAAATAATTAATCATGAACTTTTTTTTTTGAAATATTATGTTTTATTAGTGTATGAGTAGTTAGTATATATATATTTCAAATTAAAGAGTGAGTAGGTATTCCTAGTACAAAAAATTAAATACCTTGCTACTGAAAAAAAAACAATCAAATTTATTTTTATAATTTAAATTTTGGAAAATTTTATGAAATAAAAATTTTTTTACTTACTTTAAAAATGAAATTTAAATTATTTGAAAATATGATATAATAACAAAAAAATTTAATATGTACTTAATTTAAAAACGCAACGATCTTTAATTATATCCAGGGCTTGTAAAATTTTTGATGTTTGAAAAGTAAAACTTTTATTTTTTTTATTCAATTTTAGCAAATTACGTACTTATAGCAATCGTAAAGATTTTATTTTATTATATTATAAGTATAAAGAGTCTGTATAAAATTTATACAAAAAGTACTTAAGTCTTGACTTAAAAAATATAGAACTATTAACATTTTAGATTCCCGACATTGTAATGTATGATAATATAAAATTTCACATATCAAAAATTGCTTTATGATGGTTGAGTGTGTGCATTACTAAATAAATTTGTCTACTTAAGGTAGTAACTTTATTTAGGATATGAGCGTATTACAAAATCCTAGTTCGACCAATTAAAAGAATCTCCTGATATTTGGGTAAAAGTTATACATTGCCATATGATTTAGAACTACGATAATTTTATTCAATAAATTAATTATGATAAGTACTTACGAACCGATTAACGGGCAAATAATAACGGGCGTAAACTAAACGATTGCATATAAAATTACGATAAACAAATAAAATGATCATATTGACTACTTTTTGTCCATTTTGTTTATGTGTAATAATAACATGATTGAAAGACTTCAGTTACTTAAAAATCGAGCAATGAGGCAATTTTATATTGTAAACCGTACACATCGACTAGGTATACATTTGCTAAATAAATTAAGCGTAAAACTTAGAATCTATTTTAAACCGCAATATTTTTTGTATTTAAAATAAAATATGGGTTATTTGTCTGTAGGCAATGCTCAAACGTATGTCTAAAAGAACTGTAATGATTTTCGATTACCAACAACAAAACGAACTGAGACGCAATGATATCTAATGTATAATGAATTAAAACTTTTTAATGAAATGCCGGGTTTGATAAAAGCAGAAGGTAGAGTACATAACTTTCAAAAATTGGTAGTAAAGTATATTAAAGAAAAATTCTAGAAAATTTCTAGATAAAGTATTTAAACCATAAGATTATATTAATTGATATATATATAACTACATATATATACATAATTAGTTTAAGTATGAATAAAATGAAATAAATTAGACGAATTAATATAGTTATATATGTAAAAACAAGGAGTACTTAATTAAGAGATACTTAATGTATTTTTTTTAAAGTTTGTATTAAGCTAATAAAAAATTAAAATAAAAAAGTCTTTATCTAATAAATTATTCTCTCGACTATCGTAATATGTTGATATTATGTTCTTTGGCATTTGGTTATTTTTGGCTTATAATATATTATACAGATATTATGATTATATGTGTATTTGTACCTAATTAAATAATCAAAATTGTTATTAGTTTAAGTCATTTTCATTTTTACTTTGATATTTAAACTAGTTTACTAAAAAAATTATTATGGGCTTGTATACTTAAATAAGTAAATAAATATTCAGTAAGTTGTTGAAGAGAGCAGATGTAGAAACAAAATGAAAATTACATAGCAAATATTTCACTACAAAAATTTTTTAGAAAATGCTCGCAGTTAACGATGGATCTATGTAAACTTGAATCTGAAAATATAAAACAACGAATTACATAACAAGCTAAGTATATAAATTCTATTTTGGAAATATTTATTTTCTTTGAAAACTTTGGATTTCTAATCAAACAAGCTTTAGCAAATTATTGACTTTGATAAGTTTCTTGTTAATTGCATCACCATCAGGAACAAACTAAACTACGGAGTTATCATGCAAGTGTAAGCAACTAAATTAGTTATTTCAAATGTTTTTCTCTATTATTTTATATTTTTTTTTTTTCAAAAACAGTGTCCTCTAAATTCGAAATATGACTCATGTTATTATATAACATATTAAACTGTAACTATAGTATTTAATATGTTCTTAATAATTAATGTAAATACCATTATTTCTGGCAACATTTTAACTATCACTGAAATTAACTTAAAATATATACATTATACTTTAGTGTAAAGTACGATGTAGGTACTGGTCCATTAACGTAACTAATTTTGTTTAAACCAACAAAAAAGAAATAATGTAGCTACTTACAAAAAACAAAAACAAAAAAAAATAAAACTAGTCTTATAAGTTTTCAAAATGGTGATTATAATAACAGTTATCTATTGTTCCTAATTTTTAAATTATGTTTTTTTTTTGTTTTAATATTTTTTTATGTAAATTTTTTTTTATGATAAGTTTATTTTTTAACACAAATTAAATTAAAATAAATTTATTGAATAAATTGATTTTTGTTGTTGTTTTTTGTTTTAGAGGGATAAAAAAAACATAACCGCAAATTTATTATTTAAACGGTTGGGTCTTTAATCACGCAACACGTTGGAAATTGAATTTAAGTTAGTTTTTGACTTTTTTTTTGCTTTTTTTTTTAATTTATTGTTAAAAACAGAGGTAGTAATTTGAACAATAATATAAGAAAGAAGCAACAAAAACAAATTCAAACAGTATTCAAACGACTGACTATGTGAAATGAGACCTTAATTAATTTCAAGTGTATATATATAATAATTTTTTTTTTGGTTTGAAAAACTCATCATTATTAACATCTGCAACCAACAAATTTTAAATATTAAGCGCAATATTTATAATTTATTTAATTTTGTTTTTTTTTTTCAAAATTTAAAATTCTGCTTATAGTCATAATTTAAAGTCTAGCCCAATGCTATGATGATTGCTGTTGTTACTTTTTGGTAATAAATTACACAAAAATAAAATATTTCAACTGATGTGATGCTATTTTCTGAAGTTGCAAATATTTTAAGCATAATACATATAGTCAACATTCAACATAATAATATTACAGTTGCTTTTGTTGTGAACACAATCAGTAGCAATAAAAAAAAACAAGTTATTTATTAAGTTGAATTAAAAGTTGAGAAAATTTTTTAGTTTTTATTAAACTGTTATTTTCATGAATCAGCCAGCAGCTTATTATTAGGTCAGCGACTTATAAAGAAGGCAAAACGTAAATTTGTTGTTTTCTAGTATAAAAGGAAAAAAAAATGCTTCTCTCATTTGAGTATCTATTTTTTTTTTTTTTAATATTGAATTAATTTTTTATTATTTTATCATAATATGTATCTTAAGTAGATGGATGCACTTTAATTGTATTCATATACTTTAACTTACTGTTTTTATTTTATTATTATTATTTTTGTTACTAAGTGTGAGTAGTACAAATTTTTGTTGTTGAGTTTTTAAAAAAATTTTTTTTAATGAAAGAAAAGGAAAATTTTTTTTTGTTCACCTTAGATATGTATATATATATATATATATATATGCTACTTAAGAAAGATGCTATCATCATATTATGATAAAATAAAATAATAAAAAAAAATAAATAAATAAACATGCAAGTTAAAAAACATTAACATAAAACGTACTTAAAGCACATAACTTCTGTACATAAAAAATATTACAAAAATAAAAAAGAAAAATTTTATAGAAAAAACATATTTTTTTAGTGCTTCAAAAATTCGTGTAACTCAGGAGGTTCTTGTACTTATAAATTAATACACGTTAATACTTTTGTTGATCAGAGTTACCAAATCATATAAATTTTTATCAAAATTTAGGTAACTATGTAACTATATTTTTTTTGTTCGATTATTGATTTGTTATCCGTTGTATATTCATTCATAAGTTCTTATTTGTAAATAAGACGTAAGCCTTTTGCCGTTGTGCTTTAAATTATGATAAATTCAAAAATAATGGTAATTAAGTATTAAGTACAAATTCGTTCTTATTAATTATTAATACTTAAAATGTTATGGAATGGAATATTGGTATAATAAAAAAAAGTATTTAGTTATGGTTTAAATTAATAGTTTAGATGTTTAGTAAATTTAAATTTTCACAATTTAACAATTAAGCAGTTAGACTTAACAAGATGGAATTAGAGTCGTTAAAATACAAATTTAAAAATAAAAATATACTTAACATAGAAATTAATGGACGGATATTAGAAATAACGAAAAATCCTAGCCATTACTTAGTCCAAATTATTTAGTTTATGTGATCCATTTACAATATTATTAAGTCATTTTTTTAGTCATTTTATATACTTATATATACATATGAATATGAAAAAAAAGTTTTAAATATGAGAAAATATGTTAGTGACTAAAAAAGTGACTTTTGATAAAATGTTTAATTTGTGAAATTTTGACGGGTGCCAAGAAATAGATAATTTTTAAATTAAGTCGATATTCTTTATTACAAATAACGGTATTTAAGAAACAACATAGTAGGTATTATACATATATCTTCAACGATACTTAGTTACTTTACATTTATAACTGACATTAGATTCGATTCGGTAGGATCAACTGTACAAAAGTTATTAAATTAGTTAGTTCAGTTAACTTTTTATTGATCATCTTTCGTTAAAATATTTTTGTCAATACTGATAAATTTAAGCTTGCCAACCGACAACTATTATTTCTTTTGTTTTTACTTAAATACCCTCATAATTATAATACTTATACATTAATTAAATAAGTTTATTTTCATAAATTCTTACAAAATAAGAATTTAAGATTTTGACCATTACTTATTTATTCTTAAAAGAACTAGGTTAAAGGTTGAGTTGTTGTGTTTTTTTTCTTTTTAAGATTCTGTATAAATTTCTCTATTAAACTAGAGATACATTCAGTACAAAGTAAATAAACTCTGACTCTTCAGAAGAAGATGAAGAAAATATAAAACATGATTACCAACATTACTAATCCAAGCACATCTAACTATATATATATATATATAATCATCAGTGCATTTGATTTTGATTATGATGATGATGCTGTGACTGATAATGATGATGATGACAGGTAAATGTTCATTTAACAAAAAAATATTGCCTTAACAAATTTTTCTTTGTTTTTATTTTTTATTTAAATGGTACTTTATTCTATTTATAGTTTCCCTAAAAATGCATAAAAAATTCTTTAAAGTTTATTATTAGAGAATACAAATTAGTAAATGAAAGAAAGAAGAAGAGGAGAAAAAAATTCTAAAGTCTTTTTAAGTGATTTTGTTTTTAAATTTGAAGTAAAAAGAACACAAATTGACTTTATTTTGTTTTATTGTTTTAACTATATTGCACCCATATTTTTGTATATATATATATAGATATATGTATAGATTTAAATATACGGATATACATATCTATACCTGGCTTTCTAAGTATGTTGAGTACTTACACATGTTTGGTTTCAGTACCTATATTATTATTCTTTCATGTCTTCTGTATTTTTTTTATATTATTTTTTAACCTTGAGTAGTGGAATAATTCACTTAGAATTGAGTAAAAAACAAAAATAAATACAAAATTTTATGAAAATAATAAAAAAAAATATACCTATGAGGTATATTCTTGAAGTAGCTATGATGGATATTGAAAATGATAATAAAACAAAATTATTATTTTCGTTATAACTAAGAGTTAGCGTGTAGTTGTATTAGATTGTGTGTAAGAAAACTCATCAGAATTAATAGAAGTCATGGTTATACAATATGGATATATTTTTATTATTTTTTTAATAGGCGTCATGTGAGCTGTATTTAATTCAATTCGAAGTTATATTGATGTAACCTTGGTAGGTAGTTACAAGCAAACGTATTGAGTGAGCTATTTAAGTTTTAATGTTGATTAAGTAAATCGATTTAAAATATGATATTTTGATGTGGAGATCTAGGTCGGCCCAATAATAATAAATGATTAGAATTACAATTTTCTAAATTCATTTGAATGTGAAAATTCATACTAAAACAAATGCATTTGAGTGTTAAAGGGTGGATATTGGATTCATGTAACATTTTATTACTTACTGCAAAGAAAGCGATTCTATATTTCATAAATAAGTATTCATATAATTTTTAATACTTATCCTAAACTAAACTAAGCTAAACTGAAATACAAAAGAGACTATTTAACAGACAATTTTGGCTATTAATAATTTACAAATTTAATGAACTATACCTACTACAATTATATTTCAATAAATTAGTTCTTGGGTTTAAATAGTTTGAAATGTTTTATGTACATATTATCAATCATATTTTCCGATAACTTAAATCATGTATTTTCTTAATTTGGATACTGAATTGTACAAGTTCGTTCAATCTCTCAGTACCTAATACAATTTAAATTTAAATATATTTTTTTCATACATTTAAACTTAACTTTTTACTTACTATTTATTAATAAATTTAAATTATCGATTCAACTACTTAACTTGTTTTGTAATAATTCGATAGTGATAAGTAATAACTAACTGTAAGTAAAAAAATATAAGGAAATTGACAAATACATTTAAAATCTTTCTAAGTAACAATAATATCTTCCGAAAAGCAGAAACTTAACATCACTTCTATCACGTACAATACTAGTTTGTTCGTTTTTAAATTTAAGACATTTAGTAATCTACTAGTTCTTTCTTATTTGGATAACTACATATATTTATTTTAAAGTAACTTCGCCTTGACAATAGCAATTTATTATATATAGTTATGTAATAGATCTAATATATGGCGTCTTTCAAAAATATATTTCAGCCGGTTTCTATTTCCGGTTACTGTACACGCATGGAGACGAAAGACACCGTTGTTAGATTAAAACTCAGTCTCAGATGGACCATTGAAGAAAATAGAATAAAATCTGTAGTTGTATAAAATAAAAAGAACAATAAATTTAATAATAAAATATGTGTAAAATAAATGAATAGAACATTTTAAAATTAATGAATAAATAAAATTTGTGGAAAATGAATTAACAAGAGTTTTATTCACTATAATAATAACTATACAAGTTAAGAAAAAATATTTCGAAGAAGAAATATTAACTATATCCATTTTATTTTAAATTATATAACCAAGTCGAGTAAAAAACACTGAAAAATTCTGCAAATAGTAAACGAAGTATGCGTATGTGTACGATAAGCATATTTAGTAAAATATAAAGGAAAAAAATTTTTTTTAATGTTAAAACCAAACGCAAAAAGAAAAAAATTCTTTTGTTTAAAAAAAATAAAGATAGAGTTCTGAAATTTTGCCTAGTTGCTCATGACGAAAAAAGCAACCGGACACGGTACAAAGAAGCAATAAAGCAACCGGACACGGTAATATTGTTAATGGAAATTTTCAATATTTGCCACTTGAAAAAAATTACGAATATTAAAAGAACATCACAAAGCTTGGTTTTTTTAACATCACAAAGCGTTTCCAAATTTCCTTTAACAATATTCCAGCAAGATTCATTATATACTTTTGTGTTTTATCTTATAGTAGTTCTAGATGCTCAACATCCACCAATTGTTTTATTTTATACTTTTAAGGGGCTAGTTTGGTTTCTATAAAAGTATATTTCAAAAATTTTTATTTTTTTATATTAATTTTAATAATCATAACAATTATTGTAATAAAACAACTGAGATATTATTAAAATGTCAAACAAAAAAATAATTTGCCATTTTTTATATACAACATTTACTTTAAAAATTCAATTTATATTGAAGTCAAAAACATTCCTTCAGAAATTACTATATTTTCAATATTCACATATGTTTCGAAATTCTCAATGTATTCAGAACACTTCCATCACAATATGTCATTGCCAAATTTCAAAATATGGATAAAAAAGTTGCTTAATGCATTATTGATGTGTAATCGCTCATCAGTATTATTGTTCATATATTTTCAATATATGGACAAGAATATTGATGAAAACATTGATGTGTAATAGGAGGCACCTAAGAGAAATAAGAGAAAGATTATTGTAGTAAATACTTAAAACAAAAACAAAAATGGCTTAACTATAAGTAGGCAAAACTCAACAGTCCCTTAAAGCAATTTTTGGCAATCCACATATACATATATTTTTATAATAAAATTACACTATACACGTATTTACTGATTTTTTTATTTATACAAACTTATACGTATACATCATATATCTTTTGAAATGCATAAATAATTCAATAAATAAATTATTTAAATTTTTTTTCAAAAATTTATACCGAATAAAATATTTTCAAATGTTATCACATTAATAAAAACAAAAAAGGTTTTTTTTAACGATTCAAAAATAATATTTTATAGGTTTTACTTTCAATCTTAATTCTGATATTCCTCATATTTTCTTCAACTTTAAATTTTACTACCCAGGATCATAAAATCCTGTACACAGTAGCATAAAGTAGACTTAAGATGATAAAAACAAAAAAAAAAAATCTCAATTGTGTAAAAATAACTTCAATCCCATAATATTGAAATAAAGGTTTTAGGTTAAAAGGTAACCAAGTGAATACCTATATATATATATATACATAAATCCATATATAATGTACATATATAATGTGTACTTATTTAAAAAGATGTCACTACAAGGTATACTGTCTTTGTGGTTCAAAAAAAAGTTTAAAGAAATATTTTTATACCACAACATTTTTTAAGTGAATTTATGAGTTATGGTACAGTAAATTTTTTTTGTTTTTGTTTTTTAAGGTTAACCTAAAATTAGAAATTCAAAATAGGAGAAAAAAAATAATAATAATAAGAAAATAAATTCAGGAGACAAGACTGTGGTATGTTAATTTAACATTACAACCTTGGAAAAGGCACAATCTGGTACATTTTGGTAATAAAAATAGGAAGAAAAACTAGAAAAAAAAAAATAATCTAAGAAGGATGTTAGTTGCAAAGTGTTGCAAATTTCAATTTTAATTTCCTCTTTTTTTCAGTTTTCGGTTTCTTTGCCTATATATTTTTTGGTTATTTTTATTCCATTTCTACCTCTTGAAAACAACCACCATACCATTCTAGCTTTAGTTGTTTGTTTCATGACATTTAAATATATATTTTCAAAAATAATATGGATACGTACATATAACTACATATTTAATGATGGTATTTTTGACATTGTAGCCTTGAATATTGTACATTATAGATAAACATATTATATCTTGCAAAATTATATGATATACATTTAAGTAAGTAAATTTTATGAAAATTAACAAAAAACAAAGAAGAACAAAAATTGAAATCCTACTGGCTTTTCTTTATCACTTTTGCTTACTTGTGTTCTCCTACTGCTATATAACTATAATTCTCTGTTATGTTATTATACAATTATTATATTATATACTATATATTTTGATATATGTATAATGTATATATATATATATATATATATACTTA
Organism: Argyra leucocephala; assembly: GCA_963942445.1. Taxonomy (NCBI): domain Eukaryota; kingdom Metazoa; phylum Arthropoda; class Insecta; order Diptera; family Dolichopodidae; genus Argyra; species Argyra leucocephala. Next base: position 99,410,800 of record OZ012679.1, on the reverse strand, counting down.
TGTAAATATAATTTAAAATTATTTACTTGAATAAAACTTAGCCATAATAATTTTGAAATAAAAATTTAATTTGTAATGACAACGACTAGATTTCAATATTAAATTTAAAGAATAATATTATTTTGGTTTTAAAGGTAATGAAATGGAGAATTGATATATTTTTAAATTTCATCATGGTAAAATTATTGAAATTAATTCTCAGTGAAGCCGATAATAAAATATATAAAATAATCTAAAGGTCTTAAAAAATATGATTAAAAAAATTTCTATTTTTGAAATAAGTGTAGAGAAAAATTATAACCCAAAGTTCTCTACTCCTTTGAGCGTGGGAATAAAAAATCAATGTCCTTAGACATTTAAGTATAACTAGATCATTACATAAGCACAAAACTTACTTTACTTTTAGTTTTATTAATCTACCAGCAACAATATTAAACTTTATGAATCTACAGCTTACAATGTACTTAACTATTAAAATTTATTTTAAGGAACCTGCATTACTGGACATGTGGCTTATATTCGTATACAGTTATACATTTAATAAAATATTTCGGATCAAAAATGGAAAATTAAATTCAAAGATAATTTTATGCAATCAAAAAATATTTCAAAAAAGATAACTAAATATAAATATTTCTGATTCCAAATTTATTAAATTAAATTTGTTACTTAATTATTAAATTATTACCTAAAAAAAATATTAGAAAGCTTAGAAAAGTCCTTATTAAAATTAAGGACAGTAAAAAAGTCTCATATTATATGTATTATATAGTAATGAAATAATTTTTTTTTTAAACTTATATTAGAAAATTAACTAAATTTACAATTCTATCTGTAAAATTATCGATTACATTTATATTGCATTATATTAATTGTTATTATTGCGAATATTGATTTATAATCAAATTAGATAAATTATTTAAAATAACTAGTATTAACTGTCATCTTTTGCTAATTAAATTATTAGTTATTTTAGAAAATAAAATATAAAATAAAATTGTGTAAATATTTTTGGAAAAAATTAATAGTCTTAAATGATTTTCCTACTAATTATTTATGTAATAGTAATAGATAAACAATTTTCATTATTTTATATTACTATATACACTTATTATTTATTAAAAACAATTTTAATTTTTCCAAGAAAATTGATTTTAAATAGTAAACTGTTATCGAGTGATGAAATTAAAATTATATAGTGTAAAAAATCTTTATTTTTTACATTAAATATTAATTTTTTAGATTGGGAATCTCTTTTTAACGCGTTTTTATAAAAACTTTTTATTTTAACAGATTAAGTTTTAAATTTTAATTTTTTTTATCAATCCATATTCAGAATCTTCTATTATGTATATATTATACTAATTTTATTTTCCTTTTAAAATTCTAACCGTTTTCTTTAAATAATTTTATCATAAAAAATGGAAAATTAAAGCTATTTTGGGTTCGCAGTTAAAACTCAACATATTGAAAAGAATTCACTTGAAAAATTACTTTACTATTAGAAATTATTTCAATTCAGAAAAACTAACTAGCTATTTCTAGTTACTTACTTCAGAAATTAATATCATGTTTCAATTTTTAATTAAACCAGAAAGATACAATAGTTACTAATTTAGTAGACAACTAACTATATAATTCAAATATTTGATTACAAGCATTAGAACAAAAATGTAGTTATCTAGAATTTTATACAATCAAATTTGATTAGGTAAAATGTAACTGTTGTGTGAGTAAATCTTATTCCTACTTATTATCAATTCAATTTTTCTTTAAATTTTTCCATTAAGTAATTTAAGTACTTTTCCATTAAGTTACAAATAATTTAATATATGTTCCATATTTTATATTTTCATATGAAATAGTAAAATTAATGAGAAAACTTAGATTATGTCAATGGAAAAATGGAAAAAGGGCAACTGTAAAATATTTCACAAAAATATTATTAATTCAAATTATTAATAAATTTATATTTGATACTCTTACCGGTTCCGTCCTTTTATTTAAACGTTCTCAGAATTGGATTAATATTTTTTTTTTTTAAATTTATATTTAAATAAAATTATTAACGTAATAAATGTAGTAAAATAATTTATAAACTAGTTACAAAAAGTAGAATATACTCAAACATTAGTATTTTTTTCTAATTTGATATATTACTTCATACTGTTCAATATCTTTTAGATAGGTAAAAGTATATACATACAATCAGTGGCAAAGTTCTGACTACAATAATTAAATTATAGTGAACTAAGTATTGGTTAGGAACAATTAATTGTCAATTCATGCGAATATTTTATTTGAAAAATAAAAATAAAATCAGAGAACAAAAACAAAGTAACTAATTAGGAAACATATCGATACAGGAGTCCTAATCATAATAGTTCGTTCGTTGTTCCAATAAAGTAAAAAGAATTTCAATATTATTAGATAAAACAGTACTTTTTTCAACTTCTAGAAAACTAAATTTTAAACCCCCATTACTAAATAACAAAATGTTTAAACCGTTAACTAATTAATATAATGATAGTGTTTATGTAATCAGTAATCACATTGTCAATGGGAGGGTTATATGTTCGAATGTCAGAAATGTACTTAATGCACAAAACTAGTTCTGACACTAATACAAAAGGTTTAAATATATATAGTTTAATTTAAAATCAATAGAAGAATAGGATAAAAATTATAATTTAGGCTATGTCTAACATAACAAAAAAAAAAATGTGTGATGATATGATAAACCTATGCTATACTATGTACATATTCTAAGTAATAAAATTCAATTAGAAACATTTCATAATTAGTCAACAATATATGCATCATAAACAATTTGAAAATTATATAAATTTCCTAAAAGTTTATGATTTTTCAAAATTTTATTAGTACAAATAAATAAAAAGCATACTTAAAAGTCTGACAAATCAGACTTAAGAAGAGACTTAATAAAATCCAATCTTTTCAAATGTATAAAACCGTTGCAAATGAAATAAGTTTAACTAAACTTATTCAATCCTATTTATATCGAAGTACTTTTATTACAAAACAAAACATTCAAAATTTCTAAAATTTGAATGATTTTTTAAACAATAACCTTCTCTTATACAAAATATTTTCTTAAAACTGAGACAAAAAGTTAAAGAAAGTATTTAAATTTATTTATTTACCTCCATTCCTACCACGTACAACACCACGGAGTACACCATTATTGTCCCTACAATCTAATGTTGATTCAAATTCATAAGGATTCATATTACATATAATTAATATATTATATAAATAATTATTATTTATTTATATATATTTAAAATTTGATTTAATAATGTCAGAAAAAATGACATTTAAAATAAAACTTTTCTTTTTTTTTTCTATATAATATATTTTTTTTTATTTATAAAAATAAATATATATATATATATATACATTCATTATATATCTGAATTTTATTTACTGATCACTATAATAATTTTATTTTATAAATTTATTTAATTTAATCTTTATTTTTATTTTTACTTAATTAAATTGTCGCACTAACTTTTTGAGTTAAATAAGTAACATAATTCAATAAACATAATTTAAATCAAAATAATTTTTATTTTATTGTATGAATTTCACTTTTGGTTTTATCTGTTATGTATTTATTTTTTTTCTTTTCAATTAATATATTTTATGTAAATTAATATTGTTTACTTCAAATATTTTTGTTTATTTATATATATATATATTTTTTAAGGGAAATACTTTGTAGTTATAAAGTAAAAAAAAATAATTTTTAGAAAATTTAAAATTATTTTTGTAATATTTATTTATTTTTATATTTTGTTTTGTTGTTGTAATAAAAATTACATAATAAAAATCATTTAAAAAAAATATACATCTATTACTTGTTTCTATTATTTTAATATGTATTATTATTTCTTCACATTGTATAATGCTTTCGGCATTTCTTTAGCATAAAAAAAACATAAATAATCCTATGAATGTCCTTCAAGGATTAATTTTGTTTTTAGATTTGTTGTTGTGGTTTTTTTTTGTTTTAAATTTTACATTTAAAATGTGATTATTAAATTGAAACTTTTTAAATTTTTATAATAGATTATTTTATGTTGAAACTCTTTTAAATTTGTACTTTAATTAGTTATATAATTTTCAATGTAAGTTTAAAAACAAAATTTAACCCAATGACATCTTATTTGTTTATTTATTTTTTTAAAATTTTTGTTGTTAATTAATTTAGAAAATTTAATTGAAAAAAAATGAAAAAAATAATCACTATCTATTAACACATTTTCGTTTTTTTCTCATTTCCTTATAAATTTTTTCAGAATTCCAAATGCCGAATATACTGAATGTTATGTATATATATTTTGTATTAATATAAAAGTAAAGAAAAACAAAAACAAAAAAAAAATTATAATAATTTGGTTGTATTTTCTTTAAGAAGTTTTTTTTTCCTTTATAGAATTTATTTTAATTTTTTATATTCTTTAATTTTTGTTTTGTTTATTATTTATGACGATTTATCATCTGTTCACTTCCTTGTATATTCCTCTCATTGTGATAAATTTTATATTTACTATTTTGTATATTTAAAGGTTTTTTTTTCACTTATTTTTTAAAAACGATTTTCAAAAATTATAATTCAAAACACTTTTTTTATTTTTAAAAATTTTAATTAACCGAAAAAGAACCGTTATTTTCCGATTTTTTTTTTATTTAACTTTTATATTTCATTAGGAACTTTTAGTAAATATTTTTTTCAAAAAAATTTGAAACACGAAATACAATAATATAGGTACTATTATATTTATTGTATATGAAAATATTCGTTTCTTATGTGTAGAAAATGAAAAAAAAAATTAGTTATTTTTAAAATTTTTTTATAAATCCACTTCTTTATTGAAAACCCTACTGAACGCTTCGACGCGACAAAGTAAACTAAATTCTTAACTTTGTTGTAAGTATGATTGAAGTCATTTCAATTCGAGAGTTATTTTCATATATTTGGTTTGCTTCGTTCGTTCATTTTCATTCTTCTCATCCCATTCGATTCAGAAGAGTTTCAACAATATTCGTTCACCACATTTCATACTCTGCTCACTGCTGCTATGCTATTGTATTATCGTATACTATAGCCATCGTCAGTCTCAGTCATTTATACCTATAGTCAAAAAACATTGTTAATTTTTTGTGTTCTTTTTCGATGTCAAGTAATATTCACCCGATGAAATGTGAATGTTTTGTTTACGAAAATAAAAAAAAAAAGCATAAAATAAAAACAGAAAGAAAAATACCTAAAAATTATTATGAAAATATTTTCAGTTTCGAAGTATAAAAATCCGAAAAACAAAAAATAAAAGAAAATGTATGAAGTATGTATGTTTTTCGAATAATAATGAAGAGATTCGAAGAAAAATGCGAGAGTAAAAATAGGTAATTTTCCGAAATAACAAAACAAATTTTGGATGTGGTGATGGTTAAGTATGAGACTATTTATTATCTTTAAACTTTAATTTTTAAATACCTCATCTGCTGAAGTCTGCAGAACTGGTAATAGTGGTAATTGGTAAATTGAAAAAAACTGTAATTTTTCTCTAGAGCTGTGTTGTATGTAAAACTTGTATTATAATTGTTTGTAAATTGTGTAGTTTATGAATTTTGAGAACAAAAAAAAACAGAGATAGAGAAAGAGAGAATAAACATGAAATCTAAAGAGAAAAAACCTTAAAATATGAGACTGATTAAAATTTAAGTAGGCGGTAAAGTAAATTCTATATATACATAATATGTGGATGTACTTAAAAACACGTCTTCTTCATCCGACCTTACTTCTTATAAATGAGAATTTTTTTTGAATCATTCATATCAACTTACTACTATCATTCATCAGTCAGTACAGTACATTGTGTATATTATTAACTCTAAAACAAGAAAAAACAAAACTGGTTTTGAGTAATATTACCCATATTTGATATTAGTAGTTTTTTTCGAAATTCGAAATTGCATATAAATTGTATTCTATATTTCAAGAACTACATATTATTTTATCAATTCAACTTACTTTGCCTTAATATAAATTAAAATAACTGTTTTTATATTTACTAATAAAATAATAATAATAACAATAATAAAGCTTGATTATGTTTTAGTTGTGCGCTTGCTTACTCAGTCAAAATTGAGAATAGAAATTTCGAAATTTCGATTTCTATTTTTTCAAATAATTTAAGTGTTTTAAAATATGAGAGATATTTTTTTTTGTTACAAAAATTTAAGTGTTTCACAATATACAGAGAAAAACCATGTCTATAACTTATAAGTCCATAAATATATAATTGAGAGAAATCAACATCATGCAACAAAACAAACAACATAATTACAGAGAAATAGTGAGATGAGAGTCAAATTTTATTGATTCAGCGTTCGCGACTGTAGTTTGATTTAAAACAAAATAAGTATTAAGTTAAAGTAAGTACATATAAGATTTTTTGATTTTTTTTTGTTTTGATTGCTGATTGCTGAATTATAAAAAAAAGAAAAAATGATGTTGCTGAAATATTGTGTGTGTAAAAATGTTGCGCATTCTAGAGCAATTCAAATTTTTTTCTGAATTAAAATTATAATGTTTAAGTGGTGTAGCTGTGGTGTATGAACATAAGATTATCTAGTGAGTGCATTCGTGTGTATAATATAATTATTTTTGCATAGGAATATGTGTTTTCTGTATTCGAAATTTCGTAAACAAATTTTTCTCAAATAATGTTTTTATGTTCTTATCATTGTATAATAATGTTCTTATTTTCTTCTATGCTTAGTTTCATTATTACTTGACTTCAAAATACTTAAGTTACAAAAAATAATAAAAAAAGCAATAGAATAAATTTTTTTTAAAAATAAATAAAAATTTAAGTTAATTTAAAAAATAAAGCGAAAAAAAAAATGTTCAAAATAAATTTAGAATTTCCTAATAAAATCACTTCAAACTAATAAAAATTAAGTGTTCGTTCGACACACACCATCTTCTTGTGTTTAAATTGAAATTATTATTTAAAAATATTTTGTTTTTTGTTTTTAGAGATGGTATATAAAATTTTTCAATTGTATGTCTTAAATTATCGAAAGATATTATGAAATGGCTATTAGGTTATTGTGTGTGATGTTAGGGGGAAGAGGGGGGTTGTGTTTTACGGTTATAATTTTATGAAAGAAGCTTTCAATATTGTATTGAGTTTTTTGTTTTTAAAGCTTTTAACTACCTTTTGCACGATAACCGTATCTTTTTTTTTACTTAAAAAGTTTACCCCTAAAGAAAGTTCTGTGCTGAACTAAAAAAACCGTTAGGAAAATTTCTCCAATAAAACTTTCCCCATTTCTTTAATTCCTTTTTCAAAAACTATTTGATTATTTCAATTCAGCTGCTTCTTTTAATCACTGAAGGATATTTATCTCTTCTTACAAAACTGATTCAGCTGGAAATTTTCATTCTTTCTAAAAGGTAAGGATAAATGGAAATAAAAATGAAAAAAAGGGCAATATTTGTATTGTTTGATAAAATTTTTACTCCTCGAGTCCTCGTATGTATCAAATAGAAATGGAAAAGCGTAAAATGCAAAAATATCCTTTAAATAAATCCTTTTATTTTTGTTTTATTTTGCTATATTGTTTTGTTTTTGCGTAAATATGCGAACAAAATATGTATTGAAAATGTTCTCCCATTAAATTTTTTGGGACATTTTTATTTAAAGTGTGTATCTACAGTACGGTATTTGCAAGGAAAATTTAATTTTATTAAATTTAAATTTGTTTTTGTGTTTTTTTTTTTAAATAAATTTTCATAGATTAAATTTTTATCCAAAAAACATATTCATACATAATATATGTAATAAATATATATATATATATATATATATATATATATATATTTAAATGGATTCTATAAATTATGATATTGATGAAAAAAATTTGTCAGTTTTAACTTTTTATTTTATTTTTTACTGTTTTCATTATTGTTTTATTTTTGTTATCCTTAAAATTTTCAATGTTTTGTTATTTAATTTTTGGCTTCCTATTTATTTTGTTTTGCTTTTATTATTATAATTGCTGAACAGGATATGAGAGAATTGAATATTAAAGTTATTTTCTTTACTTTTTTTTTTGTACATATTTTTAATATCAACGTCATCAATATCATTATCAGTATCAACATCACCATCATCACCAGAAAAATAGGAAAATTTGAACTTCCAGGATATAATGTTGGACTTTAATATTTTTGGCATTTTTTTTTCATGTTGTTGTGTACGTTTAAAAAAATCAATAATTTTGGTATGAAAATAGAATTTTTGTTTTTGTTTTTTTGTTTATTTTGTTTTTGTGTGAATTCTGACGTAATAAAAGTCGAAAGTTTTGATATTGTTGTTGTTTTATTTCTGTGAGAATTACTTTAGGCGTTTAATATTTAATTTTGAGGTGCATTTTTTTGAAAAATAAAATTTGTGGATAACAGAGAATTTGTGATATTTTTGAAGAAGAATAATTTAATAAACTATTAAATATTTTTTATATTATATTTTAATTATTTAATAAATTTATGTATATAGATACAAAGCAAAATATTTAAGGGAAGTATATAAGTTTTATTTAAATTATATAAGTCATGTATTGGCAGGGTGAAGCAGAGATTCAAATCTATTATAATTATCAATAATATAGTGAATTAGAATGACTAGAATTTGTTGAAGGGATTCTAGGTGTATTATAATCAATTATATAAAAATTATGTTGGCATATGAGTGTAATATGGTAGCAGAAGCAGGTACTAAAATCTATATAGACTTATGATAGAGACACGCTAAAATTAATATAAAAAATTATATACAAATATTCTAAAATAAAATTTAAAGCAATTCCATTAGAGCGCCCTGATATATTCAAAAAAAGGATCCTCATTGGGTTAACCACAAAATTTTCAGAAGTGAGCCATGTAACAAAAAAAATTTAATTTAAACATTTACTTAATCAATGTAGTATTATTAAAAGGACTAAACCTTATTAATTTAAGTTTTAAAATATTATCTTCTATATAGAACTTTTATAGTAAAAAAGAAATTGGTAAGAATTGAAGACCTGTAGGTCATAGAAATTTTACAGTAAAATATAAATTAGTAGGAATTCAAAACCTATAGGAATAGGTCATATAAATTATTTAGTAAAACAGAAATTAGTAGGAATTGAATATACTTATTATAGGTTATGAATGTGTAATTATAATAATTTTTGTGTTTTATAAAAACAGAATTTAAAAAAAAAATATTATATTTATTTAAAATTTGTTTTATGTTGAAAACACAATCACGACGAATGACGAATTTTTTGCTTTCAAATACAAGAGATTATATGTAAATCGTGACGAATGACGAATGACCAAAATTTCGCGTTCAAAAAATAGATCTATTTCTATTTAACTCGTCGACGAATGCGAATGACATTCAGTAATACCAACATAAATTGGTTTTACTTGATGTCATTTGCTTGTTCTTGTTGTTGTCAGTTGAAAATATAAATAAATTATAGGTTACATAAAATTTAGATTAGATACTTTTTTTTATTTATATTAATATAAATTGAATAAGAGTATTAAGATGGATGTGCTCAAACCTGAGTTGATTTGGATTAACAAACGATGTTATAGACTAACTTCTTGCAGAGAATTTTATAAAATTGAACTCAAATAAAAGTAACCATTAATACAAGGGTTATGTAGAAGAAGGTGAATACAATAATACATGTGAATACCAAAATATTTTGAATGGCGAAATAACAATACATTTTTCCAGATCTTTACAAAAAGATGACATAGAATTTTTTTTTAAAAGTGGCCAATATGAGACCTAATTTCATTTACCAAGGTAAAATTAAAAAAATTGTACATAATTATATGAAAAAAATGATATCTTTAAATTTGTACGTGTGTAATATGTTTTTTTCACATATACTTGGAACAAAAGGACAATAAAACAGAATTGAATCTGAAAACTCTCGCATAATCGTACTAAAACAAGGAGCACAGGGACATATTACTGTTATTGGTAATTCTATTTATGTTTCTTAATTAATTAACCAATTCGTTTTGTTTTGATTACAATAGGAAAAACCGGGAATAATGTTAATTGTGCATGCTGAAAATTGGATTTAGTTGTTTTGTCATCAAAAATAAAAACACTTCCAACACATTTTATTTGTTTTCCATTTAATAATCAAATCCTTAAAGATGCTTAGAAAAGATTTATGGTAAAATATCAAATTAAAATCAATTTACAATTACATATGTATATATAAATAATACAAAATTGTTTTTAGTGATACAATTGTAAATGGCGATATAATTAAATGTATTAAAAAACTATTCATTCATCCGGACAAATTACATTTACAAATAATTATGTTATTATTAGTCGATAATAAAGATATGCGAATTTATGCATCGCAAACTTTAAATGATTGTAAGGAATCTACAATAGATAATAGATCCATTGATTTGGTACCAGTTTTGACGGTTTTTATGATGCAACTAATATTATAAAACTAAATCTTTAAAGTATTTGAATTAATTATAATTACTAAATAGTATATGCTTTTTAAAATAATAATAAGATTTAAATTTATATAAGAAAGTTCTAATTGATTAATATATTTTTTTTAGCTTTTGAATTCAATTTTAAATTTTTATTATTTAGTAATGAAATAAATAATAAATAATTTGTATGAACAATTGCCTTTTCTATTTCTCTCCTAAGTATTTTATTCTTTTTATTTATTATTTGAAAAAGAACAGTAGGTAACTAAGCGACAAAGTATAATAATAAGCGTGTACCAAACAGCACAATTATATAACTTAAAATCTTGTAAGATAATAATATATCCAACATCAACAAGAAGAACAACAATAATTATTATCAATAAATATGAGTTATTTATTCTTATTTTTAAAAATAAAATAAATAAATTGTTGTTATTATTCAGATTGATATTTATTTTTCAATATATATAATAACAATTAATAATCTAACAAAAATTTATTTATTTTATTTTTTAAAATAATATCAATTTGAAATATTAACAGCCATTTATTTGTTCTGTTTTTGTTTTATTTGAAGTATGTCAAAAAAGCAAATTGTTGGTCTCTAATGGCGAATTTTGGTCATTCGTCATTCGTCGTGATTGTGTTTTCAGCGTTAAAGTATTTATTTATATAATTTAGAAAATCACTCGAAGAAATTTTTATTCTTTAGAATTTAAAAACAAAATAGAGAATTCAATCAAAGTATTATCGGAATTGATTGTTTTATTTTTCTATTCAAGATCTGAAAGATTAAATTAGGTGTAAAGAGAAATTGCGATTGCAGAAGGTTTAGGAAAAAAAATTAAAAATTTGAAATAATGATCTATTGTCAATTAAAATTGGTTATTTTTTAAATTCTAATTGATATAAATTCAACTTAAGAGTTATCCAGTTATCCGGTTAAGGAATTGTTTAAATTTTCTATTCGAAATGTGTATAATATTGTCTGGAAATAATGCATCCAAAATACACACTTTAGTTAATATCAAAAGGAAATATTTGCAAAGAGTTGAAAGTCTGATTCCATTTAGTTGTAGTTAAATTAAAGAAAATATTTAACATTTCTAACATTTTTAAATTTTTAAAATAACTGCAGTGCGCTTCGAAAGATGTATTTCTAACTTGCCTGAGTGATTTTTATTAATTACTTGTGAAAAAAAATTTTTGCTTTAAAATAGCACGAAATTATAATTTTTGAAGAATATTGTTTTGAAAAGTACATACTACATACAGACATATAAATATGTACTTATATTTACCGACTGATATGATGTAGTGGTTATACCATTTGTACTATATACTAATGAGAAGTTCTCGGACTCGAATTTTACTTAGAGCATGAACGCATTTTTAAATTATTAAATTCGTTATCAATGTTTTTTTAATAAATTAACTTTTGTTTAATTTAAACAGCTTCATAATTTATAGGTAAGTATATACCTATATTTTGAATATAACAATTATATCTTACCCATATTCAATTATTAATCGTACGCATAAGCAGTCAAATTCTAACTTAGTGTTATATTTCTTACCTGAAATTAAAAAAAAATTACAATTAGTTTTAATAAATTAATTAAAAAAAAAAATTTGTTAAAAATTTTAATTATAAAAAGGTTTTAAAGGCGATAATTTAAATGTCCATTGGACACATCAGTTTGAATTATATTTTCCAATTGAAATTCAGAAATAGTATAGCTAATTACCATTTGAAGTGGTCACTTAGATATAAATATAAAATTTCTGAATTGCAAATTGTTAGATTTAAATTGCAATTGCAGTCAAAACAGGTGATCAAACCCTGATAATCAATTTGGTAGTTACCGATTAGGTCTATTTGATAATTAGAAATAAAATGGAAACTTCAAAGGATAAAAAAAATGTATGTGGCAAACGATAAAAGAATTAGTTTTAATTAACAAAAAAACAGGTTACATTAAAGAAATAATGTTTGAGGATGGGCCTTCGAGTGAAGGTAGTCAAATTGCTGAGAAATATATTTTACAAATTGGTTATAATGATGAGATAATGAAAATATATTTAAATTTGAAAAATTCTAAATATATAAAATAATTTCTTCATTCTGAAGAGCTTATTAAATGGTATAAAAAACTTGAATAAAAAAAAAATATATGATTTATAAAATATATAATATTGTTAGCTCGAAAATATTTATTGAGAACATTGATTTATATGTCCGAATAAATGAAAAGAAACTTTGATAATTCCGATTTAAAAAGTCAAAGTAAGTATAACGAATTTCGTCGCATTCGCATGATATTATGTGACGCTAAAATTGTTAAAAAAATAGTTAATATTCAGATTTCGTACAAACTATAACTGTGAGTCATTATTAAATTTAATTGTAGCAAATTGGCGAATGAATATATCTAACAAAAAAGTAATCATTGATGTGTTTATTGACCTGAAAAGAGTATTTGAGACTGTTGATCGTAAATTGAAAGGTATGGCATCCGTAACAATGAAGCTAAATGGTTTCAATCATATCTTAGCGATTGAAGGCAAAAAACGAGAGTAAATGAACAAGTTTCTTCTTTAATAATTGTACCGTTGAAAATGCCTCAAGGAACATTATTAGGTGTTCTACCATTTTTAATATATATTAACGACATTGAAAAGGTTTTGAAACACTCAAAAATATGTTTATTTGCTGATGATGCTCTAATGTATTTTGTAAGTGATGCTATTAATGACTATGTGAACAAAATAAATGAAGACATGAATCTACTGAACAATTGGGTGATAATGAATAAGCTTAGTTTGAATATAGCGAAAACAAAAGCGATGTGTATTAATGGTGAACTGAATGTTAATATCATGATTAATAATGAGAAAATTGATGTAATAGATGATATTAAATACTTAGGAGTTATAATTGATAACAAACTTAATTTCAAAAGTAACTATTGATTCTAGGTAATGCATATGTAAAACAGTGGTGAAAATTAAATTTTTTCAAAAAAATTAGAAATAAAATTTTAACGAAGAGTATCGAGATAATGAATATATAAATAATTAATACTGTGTGTAATTGAATATTTAAAAAATGAATCTATTTTTAGTTCTTATGCTTGATTAATAATTTGTATATTCGAATTGACCAAATCTTTTAAATTTAAAAATTTAATGTAGTATTTTATATTTGATTTTTTTTTTTTTTTTTTTAATTTATTGTAATTAAATGTACTAATAGTATTACCATATACTAAATAAAGAATAAATAAATAAATAAAAAATTCTAACTATTTAGATTAACAATAACAATAATAGTTAATAATAGTTTGAAAGCTTTGACTCTTAAGCTATACATAATTATCTAAACGTTTATGGAAGTTTATCGTAATTATTTCTAAAACTGTTTGCAATTGTTTTTATAATTGTAACATTCAAAACATTAAAAAATAACTTGTTCATTACATTTTCATCATATTTTCATTCATACAATAACTGGAGCCGTAACGTATATCAGTTCATAGTTTTAAATCAAATTTAATTCGAATAATAAAATAAGAATTTATTTCAAATCAGATTAATTTACTCCTACCAATTAAAATAAAAATTTATTAAAATAAAAAAAAAATATGTTTTTTAAGAAGATTATTAATTCATCAGTCCTAAACAAAATTGCAATTGTATGTCCAAAATATAACACATAATAATTAATTCCGAAAAAAAGTCATAAAAAACAATTAAATCATCATTTCCATAAATCAATAATAATACTGATCCACAAAATATTAAAAATATCATTAGAATTGCATCACATTTAAGTCAATTTCGTATAAAAGATTCCCAAATAACAGAAAAGATGGTAATTTTGTTTTCGTTTTTTTTTTATTACCGGATTCAAATTCTTCAAAAAAAAAAAATAAAAAATCATTTTTACCACATGAAAAGACTGGATTTTTTTTACGGTTGTTTAAAACTTAACTCAAAAATGATGAATCAAATCAAATAAGTTCCATGTTTTTTTTGGAGGGCTTAAATTGTTATGAAAGAAAAGGATATTATTTAAAAAAAACTTTTCAAGAAATGATTTTTATTACCGTTTTTTCAAAGAAAAAAAAAATAAAATGAAATTTACCAATTTAAAGAGTGATCTTTTCACATAAAGCGTTTTTTGAAATTGAAATCGATTTTTATTTTTATATTTCGAATTGAGTTATTGCTTTTGTTGCAAATATTAAATAATTTATTATTGAAAGAGCAACAACAACAAACCCTGTATATGTATAAATATATAAAATAATAAATAAATCAATCGATTTTTTAATATGCTGTTATTGTTTTCTTCCAATTTCAATTTTATGGACTATTTTTTATATTAAAATTTTAAGTCGGATTCGTCAAAGGTGATTAAAATGAAAGAAAATAAAATGATAATAAAATGAAGAGGCTATGATTCAGGTAATGATGATTGTTAATGTTAGTCATTCATTTGTTTTTTATTTTTTTTATATTATTATTTGATGTCATTTAATTTTTAGGAATTTTTTTTTTTAAAATTCCTAAATTTGTTCAGATTTATTCCTGAAAGTCATTATAGAATACAGTAATTCAATAATGAATCAATTGAGTTTGAATGAAATGTAATAATTTTATGGTAAATTTTTATTCACCTTGTTATATTTAGTTATTGTGGTTATTAATTATAATCACCACATTATTATTATAATTTAATTTAATTTTATTGTTAACTTTTTATTAGGAATTATAAAATATTGTAGGGTAGAGAACAATTTTTTTTCTCTAAATGTTTTTTTTTAATTTTAAAATTCCTTACTTTAACATTTTGCCTTTTTATTTAAAATTTAAATTATATACATTAGATACAGAGAATATAATTAAGTGGCACATTTCATTTACTTGAAGATAGAAATTAATAAAAAAATTACAACAATTAAAGAGTAAAATTTATT
This sequence comes from Argyra leucocephala, assembly GCA_963942445.1. Classification (NCBI taxonomy): domain Eukaryota; kingdom Metazoa; phylum Arthropoda; class Insecta; order Diptera; family Dolichopodidae; genus Argyra; species Argyra leucocephala. The sequence continues at coordinate 99,395,245 of OZ012679.1, read as the reverse complement.
GTGGGGGATAACAATAAAATATTCTGCTCGTAACCACAATCAGTAGATTAGAGGGCAATATTGCGATGGGCACAGGATTTTCGAAGCCTGTAGTATCGAGAAAATAAGTAAGAAATAATAACTCATATAGTTCCTATTGCGTTACAAAAATATATTAATTAAAAATAAATTCATTGAAGAAATTGAGTCATAAAAATGTTAATATAAACCTGTTAAATGAAATTAAAAAATAAATATGGAAAAAAATATAAAGAAAAAAAAAATAAACTAAAATTAAATACAAAAATGCAGCAAAACTAAATGCAAATAATTAATAACCAAAAAAAATCATTTAAACCCAAAAAACAATTATAATAAAATATACAAGTCCTGAACAGCTTCTGAAAGTTTGTCTGCATATTAATATGCAGTTAAACTGATATACATATTTGTATAAATTAAATTAAACTAAAATATTTAATGATTAAAATAAAATAATGTTGTAATATAATACAACTGGAACTTGTCAATGCTGATAGATAGATAGATCAACTATCAAATCTAGGAGAGTCTGAAAATATTGGAAAACAACAAGCATTCTTTGCGACTTGCCAGGTCGGGCGAAAACTGCGCTCAGGAGATCACCTAGATTCTATCACAGACTTCAAATTTACAGGGTATACAAGAATACTGCTAACAGAATACGTGTATTGGTCTAGTTTATATTTGTGTAATGTGGTGAACATGGCTATGGACGGCGATGGGTTTCCACTTGTACATTTTTTAATTTTTTTTCTTCTTTTTTTATTATTTTTTGTATTTATTAAAGTATTTTACAATATTTAGTAGTTTGCTCAAAATAATATTAAATAATGTTTCCAAATACCACAACAACAAATGACCTTTCTTGCTAATTTTTCTTACAACATATTTCTATAATAGCAGTGGCGGTTGTCATGAGTGAAATAAACCATATGATATTAAACAATTTAATTGTTGTCAGGTTTCCGTTCCACTGTTTCTGTTTCCTGTTATAGTAACCATTCTGCCATTCTACTAGAGTACTAGAATAAAACCACCCTTATCAAATAATAACAATAAAATTAATAATAATATTATGAATAATAAAAATATAATTACTCAACTCTCCACCTGTGCTATTTCATTGGATAATAAACAACCATCCGGCTGCGAAAAAGGTCAAAAATTGATACCTGTGCAATAAAAACGGATAAGACGATTTTAGATTTCTTTCCTCAGTCGAGTACAAAACAATGAAAAAGTCTACAAGTACTAGATGAAATACGCGTTTTTGGTAAGCATATTTAGTAAAATTAAAAGGAAAGTATTCCACTATTTTCAACAATGATATATAATTTTAGTTTTATTACTAATAAGAAAATTATGTTTCGCAAATCAGGATCCAAACAAATTTAAATTAAATGTTATACCAGAAATGAGGTACAGCGGAGTCGGAGTGTTAGAACCCGGAATACATCCAAAGTCATCAGTAAACGCTTACATTTAATTCAGATAAGTATAGTGGATTAATATTTATTAGAAAAATAATAGACCAAAGAACTGAAGTTTAAGGTACCCCAAGTTTTAAAATTTATATAACTTGATTATTTTTTTGTATATCTATGCTAATTTCTACTAATCTGTTTTTGGTCAAGACAATGAGGTGTTTTTTTTTACACTCTTGACAGCAACTTAGGTGAATCACATTTTCGTGCTTAATTAAGTACGGTACTGCAATTTTATACTACAATATCTACAACATTTCGCGTATTTATTTAACAAATTACTGGCTTATCTACTCATTAAATGTGGAAAACTACTGCTATTGTCAGGAACAAAGCCTTCTTAAATAGAATAGTTTCATTTTATTTAATTTTGTTACCAAATTATTTTGTACACTTAATTATTTTTTCTCATTTATTATATCTCAATGACAAAGGGTACTAGGACAGGTCGAAAAACCAATAAAGCATTTTTTTTTTGTTTTTGTTTCATCGAGAATCGAACCTGGGACTTTTCGTTTGAAAGGCAGGCACTCCACCACCCAGTTGTTTTACCTAATTTTAATACCGATCCATGACATCCTCATTATATCTTATTGCTGAACGTTATTTTCTGCACTTCATATTTCGACTCTTCAATTGAAGATCTCGATGTATAATCTTATTATTGAAGAATCACTTTGCGCTTGTTATTAATTTTAATTTTTTTAATTGATGGGATATTGCGATATTTGAAATTATTTCATACCACCTCGACATTTCTATTATAATAATAAACCATTTTATATCTTCTGGCTTTTCGAGCTATGCATTGTATGAGGGACACATGCCTGTTTGAAGAGCACAAAAACATTACAAGTTTAAAGTTTAAATTACAAATTTGTTTAACTTTTTCTTGTGTTCTTCCAAACATTTTAATTAGTTGCTAAGGCCATTAATACATACCAATTACAAACACTACAAAAGATAATTCTCCAGCTCTATTTTCTTTACACATTTTCGTACTTAAAGTGTAAAAACTTTAATTTAATTTTATCTTACTTTGCCTACCACATGTTATATATATGCAGACAAAAAATTAATATCTGGGATGTAAACCATTTGTAAAAACTTTTATGCCTCAGAAATACTTATAATATTTTGATTACTAATCAGATGTACATGCGTTCTTTGTACCATGTCGGCTATTCAATTTTATAAATATTGTTTTTTTTTTTTTTTTTTAAGTTTATTTTGTTATTTTTGAACTAATTAAGTTTTAGATACCATATTAAAGTCATTAAAATCTCCAAGGTTGTTTTCTATTATTCTTAAATTCTTGAATTCTACAATTTAATGTAAATTATTTTTGTAATTAATTATAAATAAAGTTTCCCACACCCCAATTTAAAATTTTATTTATAATATTTATTCTAATGCTTATTATTTATTTAATTTAAATTAAAAAAAAAACAAAAACTCCCTCAATTAGTCCATAAAATTATCTTTTTTAAATCTAAAATAATTCATAGAATGAAATGTAAAAAAACAAAAAAAAAAATTCAAATAGAATTAAATTTAATTCAAACTCGATTTTAAATAATGTAATAATTACGAGTATATGTATGTAAATGAAATCGGTTAAAAAACAGTAAGATTAAAAAAATAGTGAATCGGGAACATAAAACGGTTGTGTTTATAAATATGTTTATTTTTGTTTTATTTATTGCCTAACAATATTTAAAACATCATTAACATCCTTGTTTAAAATGTTCTCATTAGTATTTTTGACTTTTAATTACCCTTCTCCGTAACCCTATGTAATTACATTACCAAGTAATATATTTGTCACTGGATATAAAAGAAAGGAGAAATTAAAGTCTATTATACTATTATCAAGTAAATGTTTGCTAAATCTAATTATCATAAGTTTACCATTAGCTTGATTAATTTTAAATATCTTGGCACCCACTGTTTTTTTTTTTACTTTTCGTTATTCTTTTCTAGTCTCTTTAATAGCATAGGGCTTCAGCATAGTTTTGGAATCAACATCATATGTTTCACTTTATGAAATATCAATAAAATATTTCAAATGTCACAAGATTCGAAAATATGGACTTGCATCGTTTGGTTCCAATTTTCTCCAATCCTACACATTAGACTAGGTTACCGAGGGACCCCTAATTGAACCCAGCCGGAGTGTTTTATATTTCTTTTCTAAATATTTTTGTAGAGTGTATAATTATAATGTTTATATCGAGAGAAGTATTAGGTATAAGTTGTGTATAGTATTTTATTGAAATGTATTGTCATGTTATCATTTTTGATAATCACAACAATTCCATAACACAATTTACTGTTATAGTATGTCGATGTTTGATGAACAAATTGTTTACAATAACTTTGGGCATATTTACTGTTATTATAAAAATGATACAGAATTTAATAGATAGCTCAAAATTGATAAAAAAAATAAATTGTGATTTACATTAATATTAAATTATTTTATAATTCATAATAAAATTTAAAATTTTAATTTTCAAATTATCACAACCCTACTGTAGCTATTCAGATTTAAAATAAAGTTAAAAAATAATGATAATAATAATCGACCCGTACCGACAAGACAACATACTAAATACTTTTTAAACTAATCATTTTTCAAAGATTAAGAATTCAACAATTTAATCAATAATAAAAACGTTCACTTTGATGGGTGCGGCGGGCGTTTAAAATTATCGCAATAGCCACCAAAGTAGTATACCACCAACAATAATAATTTATACTTTAACAAGTATGCGAATGAACGCGAACTTCAAAACTATAAAAAAAAAATAATGAAGTTTTTATTATTTTTTTTATTTTTTTATTTAAGTTTTATTTGAAACCAAGACAAGATGATATCATTTTATTGAAAATTTACATTCACATCCAAATTAACTCAGTTTGATGCTGGTAAGCAATTTATATATGTAGTACATTTTGAAATGTAATATGTATAAGGAAAAAAATAAGCCGCCGACCCAAAATGATGTTTAGACATGAGTTCAGAAACTAAATTTTGATATTAAAAAAAAAATCCCATAATGTAATTGAATTTTGGATTTAGAATTTATGCAGAAAATAATTGATTATACTCAATATCCAACTAAATATTCATTGAAACATAAATAAGTATGTTTTAGTTAATTTTTTCTGGAAAAATTACTCCAATTAAATGACTTAAATAACTTGTGTAATGTTTACATCTAAACCATACATAATTTTGATTACTCTACATTTATGCTAATTAAATTTTCAATTATAAAACAAGAATCAATTACTGTAGCATTGCCAAAAAAGTTGGTGCACATCTTATTTGAATTTTAAATCAATTTTACTACTGGCATGTTGTTATCATATTTATTTTTTATTCATACTACAATATATAAGTTTCAAGGGCAATGAGAGATACAATTAGAACTTTAATAGATAGTATGTGCTTATATAATATTTGTTAATGTGATAAATTTAAAAGGGGACCAACATTTTTTAAAACAGAGCTAGTATAAGTAAAATGTAAATCATAAACCAATTTATATTGATTGAAGAAAATTTTTTCATCATGAAGTATAGTTGGATTATGATGGCAAAGTATTGAAAATATAGTTTAAAAAAAATGTTTAGATAGTGGCATTTAGATAGTGAGATTAACTGGAATGCAAAAATCTAGTTAAATTTCTTATGAAAGTCATATTCAATAGGATGGTAATAGCTCAAAATCTGAATTCAAAGTTGGTAAGTATTATGGAGATAGAACATATTATGGTAAAATATATAAAAAGAGGAATACAGAGGTATTTACTTTTTTGTGGTAATTTTATGCTTTCTATTTGCTGTGAAAAGAGTTTTTGTAATTGATAAATTAAGCACAATATTTGATCACATTGTGTTCAAGTAAAATAATTATGCTTTACAGTTATAAGAGCAAGCCATGTTTTGTATGGTTTAATTTAACATTAAATAAATATTAAATAACTCTATGTATACTCACAAATTTTATTGAATATCTTAATCGATTTCGGTTATCACAACAACATCAGAAGACTGAGATGGTTATTACATCAACATCTTCTGATGGTGGTGTAATAACCGAAATCGATTAAGATATATAATAAAATTTGTGAAACATCCCTAGAGTCTTAAAATTTATTTAATTTTAATAATGTTTCTGTAAAATAAATTTAATTTAAGAGCTCTAAAAATTTAAATCTTAAAATTTTAAATTCTCAATCTTATATTTTTATAACATTTAATATTAATTACCAATAACAAAGATTTTAAAATATTTTAAGTCAAGGTAGGTGCTGTATAAAATAGTTACTTATTCACTATATCAAGATATTAAAATCACTCAATCATTATATTAAAATTACTTGATAGAAAGTTGATATAAAATTCCTCTTTAGTATTTATCGAACAAAAATTTAATGTTTGTGATATTTCTGGCATAAACATCAAAATAATTTCGTTAATCATCGTTTTCTAGCCGTTGTTTTGAATGCTAAAGATGTTACTTAAACATTTTAATTTTATTTTCGATGAAATAATTCATTCGGTAAAATTTATGAATACATAAATGGTCCTGCTATTGAATTGACAGATTAATAATTTTTCTTATATTCTTTTAGAGACAATTTTCCGACCTCAGAAAGTTATTTTTGATCGATGTAATTTATATTCGAATTTCATTATACCATTGGGATAAATAGGTCATTGAACTATTTGTATAGACCTAATTATTAATTTTTGTATCTTATTATGGAATAGATTATCACTCAATTCAAAAATAATAATTGTTTTTTTTTTTTTCAATTATTTAACTAATTTTTATTGATTTTCTCTAAAAATTACAAAATAAAATTTTTTTTTGTAAATTAAAGAATTTTCAAGGTTGAAAGAAAAAAACAAAACGACAAATAAGATATAAAAACTAAAAGAAAGAAAAATTAATGCTGAACTGAAGCTTATCGAATTACAAACATAATACTATACCCAATCGTAAGCATAACTAACTGTAAATGTATGAAAAGTATATATGGTAGTATGATATTTGTATTAACTGACATCTATTTGGTTATTATTAAAATTTAAACTTGTTTTGGTAATAATTTTATATTTCTAAAATTTCGCATTCGCATTCAATTTTAAAACAATTATATTATAATCTTTAATGAAGTATGAATAATTGTTTTTAGAAAAAATTTTCAATAATAAAAATTAATGCTTCCTATAAAAACGAACATCTATTATGTTAACAGCATTCTAAGAGAGGCATTTGGTTTCAATGTTTTTGTATATGAATTGTTATAAAAATTTAAAATTTTCTGTAGTCTTCAAGTAAAATGAGTTAAATTAAATAAAAAGTGAGACATGCCTCAGATTTTCTTTAAAAAAAATTATAATCTTAAAACTTTGTTGTATACAAAAAAAAAAAACAAAAATATAATTGACGAAAAATCGGTACAATCGAAAAAAAATATTTATTTGTAGGTGTAGGTTTGTCCATGTCTGATTATTTGGTATACAGTTTGAGTTTGGTTAAGTAAATGAACTTTAGGATAGTTACATTTTGAGTCTTCTGAGTTCAAGACTGGAAGATTACTCAGATCGGAACAACAAAATTAATTAAAATGGAACGAGAAGTTTGGAAAAAACCGATCACAAGAAGAAGAAGACGATATTATAAAGTATAAGAAATAATATTATATAATTTAAACTAGTATCAAAGGATATTTACAAAACGACGACGACCAGTCAATTATTTATCATATTTATAAAAGAAGTAAAGACCAAAAAATTGAATATAATCCGTTACATATTAGTTCTGAAAATTTAAGATACAATATGAATATAACTGAATTGGACAGAAAGTGTTTTGATACAAATAATAGGAAGTTTTGGTGGACAGATTAAGGCTATTTATAGCACAACAGTTCTATTTATCTTTTAGGTTTAGTATTAGGTTAAGTATTAATTTATTATTAAGAAATGGATTTTGGGTTTGTTTTTTAATTTTACCAAAAAAAAAAAAGAATTATAAATTAAACACATAAAAAGAACAAAATTAATATAATACATAGCTAAGTCAATAAATTAAAATAAAAATAGATCTAAGAACTTCAATTTAAGACGCAGTAGACTAAAAAAAAATATAGAAACAATAAGAAATCTAGCTTTTAAGATTAATAAATTTGTAGTAGTATAAACACAAATAAAGCAAGAAAAAAATATATATATATATAAACTAGTATAATACCATTTTACTAATCTGGTACAGTTTGGGTACAGTTTAAGAATTATGCACAACACAACTCAAAACACCAACAACAATGTAAAGTAAATATGTACCAAATCTCATCATAATGCATTTATACTATTTTCTCATTACGTTTTACTTCTACCTCCACCTACTTTCATAATACAGAGAAAGAGAGTACATTCCAAGACAAAAATAGTTTATTCTCTCAATTCTCTTTCATTCATAATGAACTGTTTTTTCATTATTATTATTATTGTCATAAAAGGCTTCAGACAAAAACAAAATCTATATTATAATACACAAGAGCACGATTAGTGAAGGCACACTTTTCGTGGTTTTCCGTGTGCTTCGTTTTTTTTTCATTCAATCAATCGGCGATGATTCAGGTCGTGGCGATCAAAATCAATTTTTATTTTATCTATGTTATAATACACAAGAGCACGATTTCGTGTACTTTGTTTTTTTTTTCATTCAATCAATTTTTTTTTGTCGACTCTCTTTTGAGTCAAATTCTTTTTATTTTTTTAAATTATATTTAGTTATATTGATATTAAATTTGTTTTTTTAATGTAAAAAACTTTAAAAAGTTCTTAAAATATCTTATTTTAAAAAAAAATTATTTTTAAAAAAAACTAGGAGAAAAATTATATATTTATTAAAATCTACATAAAAAACCATTTGCCGGCCAATAATCAAAATAAAATTTAAAGTACATACTTCAATTGAAAAATAGTAAAATATTAGGTTTATTCAGTAACCGTTCCACATATTGAACTATGAATATGAATAGTCATGCGTTGAATAATTTCTTAAATAAAATAGTTATTTGAAAATACATCATTTATGTTTAATTTATACATAAAGTACGGTATGGAAAAAGTACGGTTCAAATCTGAACCATCTAACAACCGATGTTCATTATTATTTTTTAAAATGATAGATATTTAAAAGAAGATTAAGCAAAATTACATATTTTAAATATTTTTAATTATTAATTAGAAATTTACATTACACATACCTACAAATTTTTTTTTTTTTTTAAATTATTATTTACGTATACGGTTGTTTTCTAAGTAGAACCAATTAAAAAATAAAATATGGTATTTACCTACCAAGGATAAATTGAAATGATGGATACAATTCATAATGAAGCTGATTTTCCATTAAACCGTATAGCAAATCTGAGGCATATCTATATGATTTCATTATTTGTATTCCTTTTTCAATTTAAAATTATTTCGAAGTAATTTGAAATACTTCGAAAATGTAATGATTGAATTTTTTTTAAAACAATTATTTTATGACAATTATTTTTTTTATAAGAACAAAAATATAATATTTATTAAAATCTACATTAAAATCCATCTGTCTGCAAATAGAAAACTAAAATTTAAAGTACCTCAATAAAAAAATAAAATATATTCATTCGCTAAGTTGTTAATATTTCAGTAAAATATTAGGTTTATTCAATAAACTGTTCAAGAACGATCTAGAACGGTATAGAGTAAAAAAATTTGTTGTGTTCAGTAGTTTCCGTTAATTTAACTTTTTTGCCCCAAAGGTGCTCTGATCGTTGTTGAGCAGATTGTTTAAAATAGTTCTAAATTGATCTATTTTGTTTCGATTTTTTTTGTGCAAAAATTTTGTAGGTATATATTTTTTAATTTCACAACCTGAATAGTCAAGTCAAGAAAATTTTGATGCATTTGACATGTTTAAAGTATCTGAAAATAATGTATGCTATACTGTATAGAATAATAAAATTAGCAATCCACAAAAAAAATAGAAATTACTCAAAGTTTTAAGTTAATCTTTATAAAATTAAGTCTTTTATTTATAAGATAAAAAAAAATATCAGATATAGAATTAAAATTATTTTATAAGAATTTCGTAGACATCAATTTCCAGTAAGTCTCGCATATGCAATATCAATCAATAAATCACAAGGTCAAACATTTCAAAGAGCCGGAATTTATCTCCCTCAACCTTCCTTCACCCATGGTCAGCTCTACACAATCCACTGCTCTAAAAATTAAAATTCTAGCAGGACCAAGACAGGGAAAACTACTGACAACGACACTGTAACTGACAATGTTGCATACCAGGTCTAGAATACTTCATTTTATACAATTGTTTCCTATATGATGAATTTTAAAACTCACACATGTTTTTTGAAACATTCCAACACATGTTTTCCCAATTAACGCGAATAATCAATTAATCGGTTAAAAATATCAGTTATGGTAAAGGGTTTCGGGTTTCGGTGGCTTTAGTGGGTTATAATTCCACATACCTAAGTACCTACATGCGCGATCTGCTTAGTGTTTTTCGAGGCTTTCTCCTTCCCTCGAGAAATAAAAAAATAATAAAAACAACTTAAATCTTACAAAAAAAGTTTAATTCTTTTTGATATTTTTTTATTTTATTTTAAAATTAATATTAACTTAAAATTTTAAACATTTTTTATTTTTTTGTGGTTTGCTATTAATATTACTATTGTACATGAAATTAATTCTTAAAGCTCACTGATAATTTCAATTTAAATGTTTATAATTAATGTACTTATTATTTCTGTTTAATTGTAGGTACAATTCTCATTAAATGTTACTAACAATGATGATATTTAAAACAATAACATTTAATTCGGCAATAATTTATGCTTAATTAAATTAAAATTACCTTATGGGGATATTTCATTTTTGGAAATATGAAAATCTTTTGTATTTATTGTTTTTATTCTCTGATTATATTTTCGTAATAATGAATTGTTTAAAGTCAAGGTATATGTTATAAATGATGACGATTACTATTTTAGTATATTGAAGATGATTATTATAATGATGATAGTTTTGCAATATTAGAACAATTTAATCGGATGTCATTGATGTTGTTTTTGTAGAAATAATTATTATTAATATAATTATTTTTATAAATATCGGGTGCTTTAAGTATATTTAGGGTTTTATTTGAGCATCAGAATTGAGTATTGAACAATTTTTGGAAATTAGGTTACATAAAGCTTTTAAGAGAATATTTTTTTTATTATATTTTATTTATATTAAACTAATCTATACCAAATATGCTAAAATTCTGCACAAGCGGTTAGAATGCTTACCCTTTTTATTTTGGTATTACAAATAAATAATTATTGTTCAATTTTAAATTTTTTAAAAATTATAAAAATTATAACGCCTACCTTTCAATCGAAAGGTCCCAGGGTCGATATCTGATAAAGCCAAAATGCTTTATTGTTTTTTCGATATGGTTTAGTACCCTATTTGTCATTGGTATATATGAAATAACAAAAAAATATTTGTGAGTATAATGTGATACAAATTGATTTTATTCATTTTTAAATTTTACAATATTTCGAAATTAGTTAGTTAGCTATGCAACTTTATTTTATATGTTTTTACGATATCTAATATATTAATATGGTAAAAATGTCTGTAAAACTTTCCACGTCGGTGAATTAAAGCAAAAAGTATTGACAGGAAACCAAAAATTTAAATGTGAAGTTTTTCAAAATATTACCGCAAAAAAATACCCATTAAGAAATAAAAAAAATTAAATAACTACCTTTCAAGTAAATCATTTATATAAAAACATCCAAGTTCAACCAAGTGCAAACAAATCCAAGTTCTAAACCCTCATATAGGGAAACTGTATATTTAATAAAAAAACAAAATAGAATCATCTGAATAATAGCCAAGAAAGAAATACTCAAAAATATATATGTAACAAAAATGTGATGCTTAAATTGAATGATGTCTGTTGTCTACATGTTACTAAGAAAAATTAATTGTTTTGTAGAAGTTGAAAACTTTGTTATGAGTTAAGTATTTAAATGAAGAGAAAAGAAATATTTTTTTAATGCTTGACCGACGAATGTTACGCCCGGAATAGCTATAGTAGTTTACTAATAATCAATTTGATTACAGTCTGTATGTAACACATCTTTTTTGTACAATTAAAATAAGTCTCAAAGATTTTTTTTTAATCAAGTCTCCGAAGTATTCTGTTTTCTATGAGAGTTGAGTGTTCCTTTCATATTCTCATATAGTTGTAATTTTTCTTCATGTTTTTGCATTTCACAGCTTGGAAATTCTAACCCCAAAACCCAGTTAAGGTGATTATTTCGGATATACCATGGTGTATCGATAATGTTTCTTATTATTTGTTTTTGATATTTAAGTTGATATATTAGGTATTATCCAAAAGTTGGATAGCATAAATTCAAATAGGTTTTAATACTTTTTTTTTACAAACTAAAACGTTGCTCGGCAGTTAAATGAATCAATTGAAAAGGCAATGAATAAATTTCAAATCATTTTAATTTTAAATGAGATACATTAATCATCATCAGAGAAGACGACTGTACCTTTCAAACACCCTGTAAATCATAATACATATATGTTAATGTAGAAAAAATATCAAGATAACTATAAATGAATAAATCGGAAGTACCCAAAAGGAATAAAAATTTTTTTTTAAATAGAATAATATAAAAAATAAAAACAAAAATAATAAAAAATATATTTTTTTAAATTGAAAGAAGAAAACGAAATTGATTTTATTGAATTTTATAAACCGAAGAAAATTATTAATTCGGAATTCGGATGTACCAATATCATAATAATAAAAAAAAAAATCATAATTTGCTTTTAAAATACTAGTTAATGCTCATTTTGAATGGCCCAGCAATAAATTTATACAATTATTGTTTATTATTTTAAAGATGTCGAGATAATATTTATTTATTTTATCTGTTAACAAAATTAGAAATTAACATAATAAATTGATTATAAAATATTTAATTTTATGAATTATTAATTGAATTATAATAAATGATTATTATGAAATTTTATTGATTTTTTTCTATTATTATTGTTTTTTTTAATTATAAATTAATAAATCTTAAGATGTTTAGGATTTTATGCTCTGATTAATATTTCAAGTCATTGATTTGCTCGAATTAATATTTTGAGCAAATGTCTGTTCAATGTTTTCAGTGATATAAAAATTATTATTATTTTTTTTTATAGATTTATAGTTAAAGAAAGAGATGAAAATTTATTGCCAATGTCAAAACAAACCAGTGATGTTTGATTTAAAAAAAAAAATTTAATTGACTAATTCAGTACATTTTGTCATTATGATTTAAGAAGAATTTGAAAAAATATAAATTAATAAGTTTAGTAAATATATATTAATTGGTTGACCAAGATAAATATAAAAACTTTGTATGAAAAACATAATAAATATACTGGTGTTTATGAATTAATTTGATTAGAGTTTGTTGAATAAAAAAAAAAAAACTCTACACCAAGGGTTTGTTGAAATAAAAAATTTCTTCTTGTTATTCTGATCTATGATGGTTTTATAATGAATTCAAAGTTCTGTTCTATGTCCCAACATCAAAAGTAAAATATAAGTATAATGTTTCTTTTATTCATAATTAGATATTATTTATATTCGAAATGTAGCGAGAAAGACACCAGGTGGAGTAGTAATGAAAGACTTATTACTGATGCATTTAATATTTTATTAGATTTCTTTCATTAAAATTTATAGTTATTTTGCATATTCGTATAATATAAAATATTACGTTAATGTAACCTCCTTCATCAGTCCTTGTGAATTTTTTGAATTTAACTTTTTAGTATTATACTAATTTACGGACGTTTATTTCGTGGTAGATAAAATTTTTCTCTTTTGGTAGACGAAAGGCAATAAGAAAGATACTAGGTGGAATAGTAACGAAAGACTTTGTTTATATTAATTATACTTTGTGAAAAATTAATAATTGAAAAAACACTACAGTATAAGCATCACTGCTTAAAAAATATTTCATATTATATACTTACGATTTATATAGTATATGAGTATATTATGTAAATCCTATTTTGATTGTTTTAGTTAAAGCTATTATCAATACTAAACTTCTTTCTTCCTTTAGGCTAGTATGAATTTTCTATGCAGTGCGACACCAAAAAAAGTATTTTCGCTTGAATTTGATAAAATCTCAACTCTTCTTAAATTAAAATTTATATATTAGTTTAAATTTTCAGATCCTTTTCACATTCGAGTTGTGTGCCTTTTATTTTTTATTGTCATTTATTTGACGTTGGGTACTGGACCAGGTTGAAAAACCAACAAAACATTTTATTTCATCATTAATCAAACCTAGGTTGTCTCTTAAATTCAAACCCAGCATGTATCTTAAATTGATGCTTAGCTTAAAAATGATGTGCAATAGAATATTAGTAATGGTGAATTTCAATTCAATCACACAAGACAAATTTACTTGCAAGAACATGTCAAAATATATGTTTTCATCGAGTTTTAGAACTATTTAATAATTATGGTGATGATAACAGATAATAGTGTGATTGATGATGATTTTTTTTTAAGCTTTTAATTTTACATAAGTTTTCTCTTTGCAATGATAATTATTGCGAAAGGTATTCAAATCTAATAATTATTTTTTTTTAATTAGTCTGTCTAAATGGTCACAATACTATTATATACTCATATACTGTTTGGTGACAGATTTGTGAGTTTTAATGATGAATGAGACGTGTTATTATTTAATATTTTTTTTTTTTAATTTTGAGGACTAAGAATTTACAGATATGACACATTACTTAGGAGCCCATGGAGATTTATTTGGATTCCTAGTTTTAGAGTTGTATCTGTTTAATTTTAGTTTGGCACAGGGATTCTATGTAATGGTTCACGATTTTAGAATTATTTTTCTCTGGTACTTAGAATTATTTTTCTCTGATATAATGAGATTTTTGGCTATCTAGATCTTCTGTACTAAATCCAATCAAATCGATCAAATAAAATTTGCATTTTTGGTAAGAATTGTTGTTGACAATATTATTTAATACAGAATGGCTGATGAGAACTAAAAAAAAAGTATTGCGACAATAAAAATTCTGAATGGAAGAGATAATCACGATAAAAAATATTTAAATAGTACATACATATATATAATAAACTTTTTTGTAAAAAAAAAAAATATTCAGTAAATTTTCCCATTCTGAAGTTTTACGTGTGAAAAAGAAAAAAATAAATATTCTATATAAAATTAGAATTTAATCGATGAAAAATGACCTGAAAATTACCACCATAATTTTTCCAGCATTTAAATTAGAATTTGAATTGGGGATTTAAAAAATTTTCTTTACAAAATTATTCATTTAAAATTGATATTTAAGTAGCACATCAATTGGACCAAATCCATTATAAAAACATATATACCTAGTATGTTATTATACAGGTTTTTTTTTTATATATTTAATAAATTTCAATAATAAAAAATAGTTACATTTACACAGGTAATTTTGAAGTAGTCTCACACAAGTTGAATATTTCTTAGAATATATTTTGAATATTAGGTATGTACCATTATTATTTTTATTTTTATTTTATCTTTTTTTGCTTTTTAATTTCAATAATATTTGAATAAAAATAACTAAACGATCCATCGAATTTTATGCATATTTAGTCACTGCATTTAAATTATATACAATAAAAATAAAACAAAAAAGAAAATATTAAAGAACCCAATTCAAAAATCTATTCATATGCAATGAAGTGCATCATTTCTGATGACTTTTTGTATTATACTCAAAGAATGTATGTATAGTGATCTCTTCAAATAAATAGTCGTATAATTTTCACAGCACATTTGCATTGTATTTGACCACAAAAGGGGAAAAAAAAACACAAAAAATAATAAAATATTTGAATTTTTATCTTGTAATTTGCTTTCTAAGTCTATTTTAATATTATTTCTGAAAAAAAAAAAACAAAACAGTAAATACTAATTTACATTTCGAAACGTTTATAAGACTGTTTTGTTCAAAATATTATTCGCTCACTCTTAGAAATTCGATAAAATTTGATAAAAATCGAACTAAATTTCATTATAAATTGCTTTCCATCATTTCAATTTACTCTTGGTACTATATCTTTTTATTGATTTAACTTAGACAACATTATTTAAAAAAAAAAAAAATTAAATTTAAATTCTGTTGAATGCATTTGGTGAGCTCTGTACTTTGGTGAATTTAGGAATTGTGTATACATTTGAGATGAAATTTTAAATTGAAATTGAAAATTGAGAATTAAAATTTTTTTTAAAAATATTTAATTTCGTTACGTCTCTTTTTAAATAACTATCATTTAAAAGAATAATAATGAAAATGGGTTGTGAAATGGTTCAGATATTTGTATGATCCTTTTTAATTTACAGATATGATATTTCTCAAGTTATCTTATTTGACTTGTAACTCGAAGATCTTATTTGACTACTAACTAGATGCTATTTAACTACTAACACGAAGATTGCGAGGCATCACTCTCCTACAAACCTAGTATGGCTGAAAAGTCTTTTGTAGTTGTGAGGAATTATATTTAAATAAAATATTTTTTTTTTCATCATTTTATTTAAATAAAATTTTATTAAATAATGAACGAGTTAACGAATATTATTTTCTATTGAATACCAAGTCTGGTTTGAAACCTAACAATTTCTTTTAAAATGTGAAATTTTTCGGTGTATTTTTTCTTATTTCTATTTTGAAGCAATTTCTTTTCGTCGATAATAAAAATCAAAGATACAAAAATTCTATTGTTTAAAAAATATAAATATAAAAAGAAAATAGAATAACAAAAAAAAAATAATAATAATAATAATTTAATAATAAACAGTATGATGTATTAATGAATGAATAGATAAAATATGTACAGATGTTGGAATGAGATGGATCAAATCAATTGATGGTTTTTTGTTTTATTTTATTTTTTTTTTGTTTTTGTTGGACTTCTTTAACAAGTCTTGTTTTCATATTCAATTAATAACTCCTTCTTTTCGCTTTGAAGTTGCCTATTGAAAAATAATTAGTATTAGAGTAGGTATATACAGATTTGATAAACAGTGACATGGTTTATATATTATAACTATTTCTATAAATACTTGTACTCGTATATTATGTAGTATTAGAAATACATATATTCTTCTCAAGTGTCTACTAGATTTTCAATACATATATTATTATATAAATATATGCAAAATATATTTTGACTTATTTATTATAAATATTGGTAAATAAATTTAAAGTCTTAAATTAAAGTTAGCAGTTCCTCGACAAATTTGAAGGGGAAAAATCAGTTCTCTGACTATTACTATTTATTTGCAAGCACGGATAAAGTAAGCAATGTTAGGTCCCAAACCTTAACCCCTATTCTAAATTCCCTCGTAGAATTACGTCGGAGAATCTACGAAAAATCGATTCTAATTCCGAAAAAAAATGCTTTCTAAGTTTTTTTTAAGTTGCCTTCTAATTACGTCGGAATTGAGTATAGTCAGCCTACAAAAGTTCGAGAAAAAACTTAGAAGGCATTTTTTTTTTGCGGAATTTAGAATCGCTTTTTCGTAGATTCTCTCCGACGTACCTCTACGAGGGGCTGATTAAAAAATTATTAGTTAAAAGACCTTTAATTAAGATATTATGTTAAATTATGGTAAATAATAAAATATAGAAAAGTAATGGTATTTGTATATGAATAGCAAGTGTAAAATTGGAAGTATCGTAGGGGAGATTGCCTTTGTGGAAATTTGTTCAACTTTATGTTTTTCCTACCATTTATTTGTCTTTACCATACTATTAATTAATAGTATGTTAATAATATGACTAAATATTTGATATAAGATTAATTTAATTTAATTCAAATTGATACCAATGTAAACAGCGATCCAATTGAAATAGTATCGAATGAATCCCAGCAAATTTTTATACTCAGATCGAATTGAAAATGAGAAGTAGAATCACAAATTGAAAGATTGAATAAATAAATTTAAATTTAGGGCCGGTTTAGTATTATTATTATTTTCTATAAACATTTTAAATATATAGTTAGTTTCTATCTATTATTGATATATATATTTTCTGTCTGAATTATGTAAATCAAGTCACCCCAATTTTCCACCCTATGCCCTTCGGATTAAGATACAAGACAATGATGATAATGCTTTTTTCTCCTTTTTTTTATAGATAAAACTGAAAGCATAATAATTGTTCTCAATAAGGCAATGTTTATGAAAGTTGATAAAAGGAAAACTGAGAAAGTATTTCAGCTTAATAGAAGGAAGTATGATAATTAGTACGATAATGATACGTCGCTGTTTGTTTAACAAGCGCGTAATAAGACAGAGATTTCTCAATAATGATCAATGTGCGAGGGTTTTTACACTTAAAAAGCTATTAAGCATATATTCAACCACTGCCCAGGCTAAGCGAAAACTAGGCTTAGGTTATTGGTGTATGTTTGACAGCTAGACAAAGATTTCAAAGGTTCCTTTTTTTCAGATATGCACAGATTAAGTAGCTACGGGTATGCTCGATAGTTAAAGTTGGTATTGTGGATGGGGGAGATGGTAGTCGCGTAGCACCATCGAATTAAACTTTTAACGAACTTTTAAATTAAACTAAACTCAATCAATTTTTAATTTAATTATTTTAAAAGTAAATGTAAGAATGAAAAAATTTCAGTTAACCATGCCTTGCCATTACATGTCTTGAACGGAATTTGAACCCACAAATTTCCGATCAGTATACAAATGACAACTTAGCATTGAAACAAATTGCTAAAAACTTCACTCGGGACTCGAATTCACAATTTTTGATTTAACAAAAATTATGAAAAAGAAGATAGTAATGAACTTGTAAATTAATTAATACAAAATTGTTTAATTTTTTTTTTTTTTACACTCTACAGTAACTTAGGTAGAATCACCTTTTCGTACTTAATTAAGTACGGTACTGCAATTTCACACTACAATCTACAATATTTCGAGTATTTATTTAACAAATTACTGGCTTATCAACTCATTAAATGTGGAAAACTACTGCTATTGTCAGGAACTAAGCCTTCTTAAATAGAATAGTTTCATTTTTATTTAATTAGTTACCAGATTATCAATTATTTTTTGCCATTTATTATATCCCAATGAAAAAGGGTACTGGACCAGGTCGAAAAATCCATAAAGTATTTTTTTTTTTTGCTTCATCGGGAATCGAACCTGGGACCTTTCGGTTGAAAAACAGGCGTTCTACCTACAGCGCCACCCAGCGTGTTATATTTTATTTAAACTATTTTAATCCATTCAGATCTAATATAGGGGTAATAAATAATTTATTGGTGTTCAATGCCCGCCATTCTTAAAATTAAAGTAAAATAATTAATTTTTTACTATTTACTTATTTTACGAATATATTCAGAAAAATTTAAATAATTATAGCATATTTTCAAAAATTAAAAAAACCAATAAAATTTCGTATAGAGAAAGAAACCAACAAAATGTGGTTTATTAGTTTTCACATAACAAATGGTCTAAATATTTTATAGTAAATTTTTGGGGGTAAAAACGATTATGCCTTCATTGTATTTTCTCTTTAAAAATTTTAAACCATCAAATATTTTGTGAGGCGTTTTAAAAATGCTGTTTTGTATCTATATATATATATATAAAATATATGTACACTATTGCATTTTAAAATTTTTTTTTTTCAAAAATTTAACCTCGAAAATTCATTTACAATTTTATATTCAAATATTGAAAAACAAAATGATCAATGACTTTTGGAAAAAAAGGAAAAAATAAATAGAAACAAATTTGAAGAAATTCATATTGTTAACAATTTCTATTGATATCCAGTGTAAATAAAAAAAAGAAAACAATAACAACGAAAATGTTTTGAATAAATACATAATTATTAACGTTTTTAAGGAAGAACAATTTTTAGAAAGCACATCATAAATATAAGTATCTATTAGAGGAGGGGTTAGTATATTTAAATTTATTTTGGAAGTCTATCAAATTTAGGGAACAAATACAAAAAATAATTTTCTATGTAACACAATTTAAAGCTATCAATTAAATGATGAATTGGTTAGAAACTATATCCAATGCTTGAATTTCAAATCAATTGCAATGTGAATATAGTAATTGTAATGTGGTATACTGCTGTGTTATGATGCTGTTTTATTGTACTTGTACCTGATTATTTTTGTTTATTTCTATTTTTATTTATTTTTTGAATAAATTTGATTTGATGTTTTGTTAGTTAATCATTTGCACCTTTTCAATCTGAATAAAATAAATTTAAAAAAATTTTGTAGTTTCAATTAGATATTTTTTGATTTTGTTTTTGAAGTTTAATGTTTTGAGAAACCTTTTCGAGTTAAGGCGGTACGTGATTTTTAATTATGTGTTTAAGTTAGGTTAGCTGCAGTCAGACGAATATTATTAAACAATTTTCTTTATTTATTTAAAAAATTATTTATATAGGGGATATCGAAATTTATTTATATAGGGATATTGGATAATTGGTGAGTTCTATATAGACGTAACTTCTTCAGATCAATTATAGTTTCTCGTTTGTTATCTTACAATTACAGGGTTATGTTCCTGATGAACGTTTTTATTGCTATTATATATGTTAATTTCAGAATTAGGCGATGCGCACATTGAATATAAACAACATTTTCAGTGTTCGACAGTTTATTAAAAAAAAGAATATGCTAAAGTAAAGGTGGTTGTTAAGAATTAGGGCTGTAGAAGTTCAATAAAAATAAAACATAGCTTACCCTTTTTTCTTGTTCTCAGATCAGGGAAATAATAAAAATTTAGCAGATAAACATGTGGTGTTATCACACGAGATTAAATTTTATACTTTTACTATTCAATTTAAACAAATTACAACTAATAAGGGACATTTTATGGTTTACAAACAACATTTTCAAATCTCAACTATTTCGTAAAAAAAATATGAGTAAAAAATTAAACTGCTGGCTGAGAACCAGTCTGTCGAAAAGATTTGGCGAAAATTATGTAATCTTCCATTACTTTTCTCTTTTTCATCGGAAAAAGTCTGAAGAGTAATTTTCTACCGACAACAGAATAGTTATCACAGTTATTTCGAAAAGTTAGATGATTCAATCATAAATCCAAAATCGTAATAATAATATATCATTGCATAGCGATTTAATTGTTTTGAATATTTAAAGATTTTGTTTTTGTATCTTACCAAATTTTAAATATTTTAATCTCTTGAAATCTTACCTGTAAAAAAAAAAAAAATATTAAATTAATATTTAAAAAATATTTAAATAAGTGATAATGCAGTATGCTTTGTATTTTTTTGGATCTTGTTTTAGTATGTTAAATAAGCCAATTATAAATTATAATATAATGGAATAATTGGTAAGTACTTTCCACATTTGGTTTAACCAATACAAAATAAGTTTGTTTTAATTGTCACAAAACAATTGGATGAAATTGTCACTATACAACTTAGTCATTTACAACTCTTTGTACTTAGTTGTAATAAAGGAAAGGGTCGAAACAATTACTTATCATTCCGTTCCATAATTTGAATTCTAATTTAAATTTAAAAATAAATGTGGAGTGTGGACAATATTGTATTTATAGTTTTCAAATTTCTTCTCTTTATATTACTATACTGTCGAGAGAAACAAGACTCAGGATAATATTTCAACACAAACTAAAATTTATTCGTTCAGTGAGCAAAATATAACTCATAAGTTATAAGTTTCATCATCATCATCTGCTGATTCTACAACTCAAAGTTGTAGCTGAGTCTTAACTCCGTTTTGAATTTTGTTATTTTGGTTTATGTTCTGTACCATCCATCCAATAATTATAAGTTTTTGACCGTTGGTGTTAAATTCGTCCAGCATGTTGATCTTGGTTCAAGCATTCGGCTTTAATATTTTATGGTATTGCGTAAAAATTTTTTTTTTTCAAAAATATACTCAAAATAAACTTTTGTTTCACCTATGTTTTCAATGTCTGTAATTTGTTAATTTTTTGTTTTTATAATTTTCTACAGCTATACTATCTAAATTTCTATTTTATTTATAATAAGTCTTGTCAAATATTATTTAAAATAATACAAAAATCAAAATAACTCACTGGACTTCATCATCAACATTACAAATATAGCCGTTCAATAGTTATACAACACAACACAACCATCACAAATAATTCACGATCAATTTTCATATTTGGATTTGTTGTGTTTTTTTTTGTGTTCTTTATTTAATTTTTTTCTAACTTTGTTTGTTTTTTTTTTTTCTGATTTTCTTTTGTTTTCTTAATACTTGTTACTATTTACGTATATATTTTCTCTCCCTGAATTTACCTTGAACTCACCAATCGATCATATTCAAAAGTACAAAAAAAAAAAATAAAAGCAAAAAAGAAAAAAATTCAACTCTGGCATGAAAACACTAATGTCAGAATGAAGAAAAAAGAAATTGAAAAACGATTGAAATTGAAATGAGGAACAAAGAAAAAAAAATATTGAATGACAACAAAAAAGATGAATATAGGACGTATAACTAGAAAAAATATAATGAGAACGAATATAGTTGAAGGTTTTGCTATATTTAAGATTTTATGCTGTAAATAATATAAGATTTATTGAATTGAGCAGTTAGAATAAGCTTGTTGTGGTCATGATAACCTATTGAAAAAAAAAATTAATTTGGTAAAAAAATTAACTTTGTACATGTTTTTAAATTTTGTAATAATCAAGCTTAAATTCCAAACAAGCGGTACGTAAGTGGTAAAGGCTGATTATGAAATAAAATGCTTCAATTGTACAATGTACTGCTTAAAACAGGATAGAAAAATGTTAGTAAAGTTAGTTGTGGTTATAAAATCGAGCTCTTAACGAAAAATCATCTAAAAAAAATACATAGTAGCAACAAATGGGTGGCTCGAGTTTCGGCATTAACAAGTCATAACGTAGTACTAAATATTCTCTTTCTTTCTACAATTAACTAAAAAAATTAATTTTCAGCAAACCATCTTCTAAGTTGGGATACAAAATGAAAGTTGATTATTATTAACAAATTTAATTGACTAATATGATATCACAAATATATTGTCTGATACTTGGTCTGATCCACAATTGAAATTTAAATTTCACCCATCTCAAAATACATATTTCGAGTTTATTATTAAAATTACGACCTGGTCAAGTACCCTTTATCATTAGGATAAAATAAATTATAAATAGTTGAGAGTTTTCACTATATGACAGTTATCACTAAAAATAAAATGGAACTATGCTATTATGAAGACGAAGTACTCCACAGTAGATATAGTTTTTAACATTTAAATTATAAAATATACCATAAAAATTCTACAGCACAGCTATTCTATGTGATTGTGTATTCCAAACCTCTGCGTAAAAGCAGTTAGAGTGTTCATCCCATGACTTGGAATTATAATAAAAAAAAAATTTTTTTTTGATTTTGGATTATTACAATCATATAAGATCATACTTATGACTATTATATTCACAAACATTTTTTTCCCATTTCATAACTATTACAATCGGATACACAAGTATTAGATACCATTTGAGAGTTATATTTAAAAAATAATCAATCAATTTAAAATTTAGTTAGTACATTTTTGTGCAACACTTCCTCGCTTAAAAGAGATTCCAAGCTTGCAAACGAAAAGATCCCGTTTTTGTTGTATGTGTACATACATATATATGAAATTGTATGATTATATTATTTAATGGTGGCCAGAGAGATGCAAAAAGAAGATATAAAATATTTCATTTGTATGTAGGTATATATATCCATACAGGCAGATTCACATGTATATACGTGTATTTAAATGAAATTCAACCAAAAATAAAATAAAATAATTTTAAAATGCAATACTAAAAACTGAATAAATTTTAACAAAAAAAAAAACAACAAAAATGCCTTTTGGGCGATGTACTCGCATTCTGATGCTTCATAATTCAAAAGAATTTCAATGTGGGGGAGCTGAAAAGTTTTTTGTTCGTTTTTGTCTTTTTTTTTAAATTTTGTATTACATCGTATTGTTGTAAGTACATGTGGATGTACAAAATGAATAGAAATACATCGCATTACCACCAGATAAATGAAAACACCTAGTAGGAGTTTTTATCATACTGTGCACTAATAATATTATTGTTTTAATGGATCGCTTGAGATGTAATTAAATGTTTCGAATGAAATGAATCGTATATCATTTTGTAATGACAACAAATCATGCGTATTTTATAATGAATTCCCGAAAATTTAATAAAGTATATAGATTACTGCTTGTAAAAGATGTAATTAATAAATTTAAAAAAAAAGTGATAATACTGAAATTTACAAATTAGTTAAATTTCACTGCAATTTTAATAATAATTACGAAAAAAAAATAATTTAATAATAGTTTTAAATAATGTAAATTTTTTGGTTTCTCGAAAGTTAATTTGAATTTTAATTGAAATTTTATTGAATTAATAATCATCGAGGTAAACAATGACAATTCTGTAATGTTTAATTCACTACGTCTGAACATTTTATTTCGACCAGTTTTATTAAAAGACAATTCTTAGAATAAAATGCAATAGCGATTTCATTGTTTCAGAATATTTTGTTCCAAACTAAAAAAATTTAAGCAACTGAAATTGACATTTGAATTTAATTTTCAAATTTTTGTTTATTTCAATCTGGTAAACTTTTAATTACCTATTAAAAATTAATTATGTAAAAATTAAAACAATAAAAAATATTTTGCGATAATGTCAAAAAAATTACAGCTAAAAAAAAAATTGTTCAGAACCCAAAAGTTAAAATGAAGTTTTGTTCCGGAGAGAAAAAAATGTTCCCAAAATTTTTTAAAATTGAGAGAACGCAAATTTTCATATTGAAAATATGTGCTCGGAAGAAATGTTCTGAAGCAGTAAATCAGGCTCTTATCAGGGATAAGAGATAAAATTCATATTTTCTACTAGACTGTAATTAAGTTGCCTGGGCCATCAGGGAAACAGTAGTAGTGGCGCAAATTAGTTTATATTAATTTAAATAGTGAGTGGCTGTTGCGTATCCATTTCCTAAATTATTGTTTCATCTATTATCTACCTGTTCCCTTAAAATTACTTATTTTTTGTACCACTTTTATTGATAATAAATTAATTTTATCAATTTAATGGATGTTCTTTAATTATATGTGTAGCACTTGCCAACCTAAAACTAGTGGTACCTCTTATTCATGCTAAATCGACTTCCCTTAAATGTTCTTCAAATCCCACTATAATCAATATTTTCGATTGCCTCATATATAATTAATAGCAATCTTGGCATAATATTTCTTCCATGTTCTTTTTATCTTTTACTAATCCAAGTATGCTGATCATTTTTTAGTTTCGGCTAGTTGTTACTAATTCCAAATTATGTTTTATTAAAATTCGCAGTGAATGTTGAGTGCATTACGCATATTCTTCTAGGTTTTTCTACATCTTTGTTTGAACATAAGTTTGTTTCATTCAATGTAAATGTTTCATTCTATTCGATACGGTGCAGTTTCTTCTTTTTCATTAGGTCTATGATTTTATATGGTTTCATTAAATATATTTTTATTCATTCTATATATTTAATTATATATGTATTTAATAATACATATTTTATTCCTTTTTAATGAAACTGTCGGCGTAGCGACCTGTTTATTACCATGGTTTGAACAAGAAGAGGAGACTTAATATATATTATTTTTTTTTTTTATCATACTAATTATCTTATTTTCTTAAGTATAATATTCTGAGTGTGAAAGTGAGTACATTCCAACATGAATAGAATACACTCACTATTTGGCAATGTACTTTTGTGTGCCAAATGTCCTATAATTTCTTCATTATTTTCATTTTTCCTTACCGTGTCTTTTATGTAGCGTCTTCCTTTTTCAAAATTACCCTCTGATAATGGTATATTTACTAATTTGTTGATCACCGCATGATATGCTGCCATTTTCAGTTCATATTGGTGATTTGACTCAATGAGGATGGTTCTTTGGGTAGTTGTGTTTTATGTTTCCATCTTTATGTATTAACTTTTATCCTTTCACTTGGGGAAATTTTATAAACGTTTTTAAAAAATAAAAGACTCTTGTTAATTTCACAAATTTGTTTTATTCCGACACATGTTTCGACTATAAATGCCCGAATGATCCATTTATGATCCATGATTATGACCGAAAGGTCGAAACACGTATCAGAATAAAATAAGTTGAACGAAATTAACAAGAGTCTTTTATTTTTTAAAAATGTTTATGTATTAATTTTATGTCAGGAAACGGTAGTAAATGTTGTATTTCTATGCATGTATTTTGTTCAGTTGATCTAATATGATGATTTATATTTTATGCTTTGTTACTTCTACGATGATATCGTCTACGTACTTATCGCATCCAAATTCTCGGAATAAGCTCATCTTCATTTATCCCTTATTCAATATGACTCATGAATATTTCATTCAAAACTGTAGTAGTTTCCGAACGCTCCGAGCTATGCCAAAGACCTATATTAATGAGAGTGGTGAGAAAAGGTTTCAATCATGATGCAATACGAAGTGTAGAGGGAACATAAGAAAATCATTAAACTCAAAAAAAAAAGTTGGTTATTTCTATAACTATAAAAGTTTTGATTCTTTTTAATATTTTTAAGTTAGATTAATGTCTTACAGCATAATTCTATATTTGCTTAGTAACAAATCAGATTATTTATTTACCGCAATTTTATTTAGTGTCAATTTGGGCTACTTTTAATATGATATAACAGATTGTAGTATTTAACAATTTCTAGTTTTGTAAAAGTTTCTATTACAACTTGTATAATTGGCTATGTTTTTAGTAATTGTGGCCAATAATACAAGTGCATAAAAGTTGGCCGGGCCCACCTTTAAACTTATATTACAAAATAATTTTAAAGTTTTATTATATCGTATACTCAATTACCAATTTTCACTCTAATCTGTAAAACATCTATTTAGTTTTATAAAATATTGCAATATTTGATTTTAATTTAGAATAAAGTATTATTTTTTAGCAAAGCAATTTCTAATAACTCAAATTTAAATGAAGTAAACCGAAACTAAGGTTGTAAGCAGAAGGTTGGGATTTTGATCCATGTAATCTAGTGTTGATGCAGCACTCTAACTAAATAATTGGGAATTAAATAAATTAATATGAAATGTTTATGATAATCGCTTGATTTGTTTATCGATCAGATTTTTATTTCAATTTTATATTAAAGTTGATTGTTTGATTACTTGTCATAATGAGTAGTCCATTCTTTTATCTACGAATTTCAAATAGCTATTTATTTTAATAATGTAATATTCATATTTATAATTTTTTTGTTTCCATTATTTTTTAAATGTCAATCATAATTAATTTGATGTTAAAATAAATTTTTAAATAATAGATTGTTTAATTAATTAAACCAATATAATGTAGTTACAATTAAGTATTTATTGAATAATTAATTGCTGCTACACAATTAAAAAAAAAAAAATTATTGCTACAAATTGTATATCAACATTTTGTTTATCTATCTGTTTACATATATTGTTTTAAGAGTTCATAAAGTTTAATGTTTTGGGAAAAATTATTTTATAAACCTTCGATTAAATTTATTCAATCAAATTAATCTCAAAGTACAACTTAATCACAATAATAATGTGATTAAAGTAAAGAACCTTGGACAAAAAATAATTTGTTTTGTTAGTTTTTGAGAATATTTCTCAATATTTTGTTCACCAACCCCACCCCACCAACATCCAACATTAATTTTGTTTATCTTTAGTTTTTGAGAAAAGTTTTTAACTATTGTTGAATATTAAAAATAAAAATAGAAAACAAAAACAAAAAACAAAATAATAAATACACGATATTGAAATTGAATAACAAAATTATTTAATTTGGATTCTTAGTATGTATGTACTTGTATGAGTATTTTGGATTTTATTTGATTGAATTTTGTTTTTCCCAATGAAATATCGTGATTTTAGACTTCTCTAAATTTTTTTTTAGTGTTTTCTATTAAAAAAAAATTTATACTTGGAATTCATTTCGTCATTTTGATTTTATTTTTGGTAATTTCGTTTTTTATTCTTTTAATTTTTTTTTTATTTGCTTGTATCTTTAGGGGTTCTGGGCTAGTGAATTTCCGGAAGTTCTATGATAATTTTTAAACAAAAAAAATTTTTTTTTATTTTTTTTTATAAACATTTCAGTATGAGATTGGAATGCTTTAAACAAATGAAAATACTATACAACATTAGTTGTATGTAATATTATATATGAAAAGTAGGTACTTGCTTTTTTGATTATTAAAGAATCTGTTATTTTGATCGGAACTTTGAATAAAAACGCGATATATCTTAGAATATGAATATATAAAAGAAATAAAAAAATGTATTTATAAAATGAGATATAAATCTTAACTAAAACTTTGTATTTTCGATTAGAGAAGTTTCTTAACTTTGATAGAAAAATGAGAATTTGTTGTTTTTTTTTTCAAAATGGGTGCTGGCTAATTTGTGACCATACTTGGTATTGAATTTTGTTTTTTTTTTTTTGTTGTATACGGAAATAAAAATATTTCTCGATTCTTAAATTTAATTTTTATGAAAAGCATATTTCATAATTAGTTTGATTTTTTTTTTCAATTCATTATATTATTTTTGATTAATTTTCTGTAAGTCGAAAAGGTCTACATTTTTAATTGATGGGAGGTTTTATGTTTAAATGATGTGGCGGAGAATTATTTACAATATTATGTTAATGTGAAATAAAATCGACCGTTTGGATTTTTATTGTTTTAATCTAAATTTGAAATTTTGATTTGAATTTAGTATAGAACATTTTTTTTGTCGTGATTTAGCAAACATTTGCAAAAAAAAGACAAAAAACAGAAATGTCTGTGAATTATGCAAATCTGGTGTACTTGAACTAATTAAAAAAAATGAATTGTATGTTATGAGTACGGACCTGTTGCATTTTCACTTAATAACTTAATACTTTGCACTTGCACTTTCCGAAAATACTAATTTTTCGTACTAAATTTTTATCCAGATTTATTACAGTACCTACTATATTTTTAGTAGTAGAATCAGTATTACCTTAATGCATATTTTTTTTTTTGTTTTTTATGTCAAATTTATTTTAAAAGCAGCAGAAAAGTGTTTTTTTTTGTAGCATTTTTTAGCAATCTTTTGCCAATTATTATGTCATTTGTATTATTATTATAAGTCCTTCATGATGGTAAAAAAACTATTTTACAACAAAAATGTAAGCAATAGAGTAAAAATAATATGTTATCAGACATTAATAAGGCCAACACTTGCATACGGTGTACACATATGATACAACGTCAGTGGAAGCTTAATGGAAAAACTACGAAAATTTGAAAGACAGTGTATAAGAGTATGTACCAATATTTATAGAAAGCCTGATTCCGACTACAAGCATTACTATTCCAATAAATACTTGTTCAAGAAAGCAAACATAATTAGAATAGACAATTTTCTATTAAAATTGATTCGAAAACATTGTGACAGAGCACAAAAAACTCCAGAATGGAAAAATGGTTATATTCAAAATCAAAATCATGTCCGTACACTATATCACTAAAGTAGACGGGCTACTTGTGAAACTATAAAGTATAACCCGGTCAACATTAATGGAGAAAAATTGAGTTATGACATGTCCATACCGGACAAAGATAATTTTATAAAAAGAGACTATTCAGGTGGTTGGAAAATACGTATAATTAACACTAAATATTGCAAATACATATTTTTTTTTCTTTTTAACTAGGTTTAAGCAGTTTTAGTTAGGTTTAGTTAGGTTATTATGTTTAGTTAGATTACGTTTATCTTAGATAACACGA
The DNA here is from genome assembly GCA_963942445.1 of Argyra leucocephala. Classification (NCBI taxonomy): domain Eukaryota; kingdom Metazoa; phylum Arthropoda; class Insecta; order Diptera; family Dolichopodidae; genus Argyra; species Argyra leucocephala. Next base: position 99,365,654 of record OZ012679.1, on the reverse strand, counting down.
GAATATATTGGTTTTTAGACCCCAGGTTTTTTCTAATAGATCTATGTAAGAATCCAAGTAAATTAAAACTAAATAATAACAATAATAATAATAATTATTATATAACATAAATTAACATAAAAAGCACACTATTACTTTACATGTTAATAATAACATCATAAATGAACGATGGGTAAAATAAAGTTAAAAAAAAAAAAAATTATTAAATAAAAATTATTTTAAAAAAAAGGATCCTACGATACGATGTCATATAACATGTAAAATTAAATATAAGTAAAAGATAATAATTACTATGTTCTTAAATAATATTTATTTTATATTTTAAATTATTGTTTACAAATTTGTAATTACCATTTTTGAGTATTCATTTTAATTTCTTACGTGTTATGTATAATGTGTTTTTTATGTATACTCTTTTAATGCAATATTTAGTGTGGAAAAAAAAACTTTAAATTTTGACAGGTAATAAAGTGATATATGACATGTTTAGTGCGAGTATCAAGTGCAAGAGCGAGAAGTCCGGAAAGGCCCTATATAATATCATTATTATCATTAAAAACAAATAATATAAGATACAAATATTTTTACTGTATATAATACATAATCTTATATAATAATTATTTTCTAGATGTATGGTGGCTTTTAAAGTCCTCGAGATATAGCTTGCTGATTTAAAGTAAGGCAAAAATAACTTTGTTAAGCTCAGTCTCGTGGTATTGATTGAGTATACACAAAATATAGTATAAAAACTATTTGAGTTTTAGCAATTCATAACTAATTATTGTCTTGTTTTGGGTTTTACTAATTATTTTTTAAAAAATTTTATTAAATAAAAACGATAAATAAATATTCAGTTCATTTACTAAAAAATATATCTACAAGAAACCAATATGCAAAAGTTATAAACTATTATTGAATTGTTGACCGTTTTGTCATTAAATTACTTTAACATTTGTTTTTTTTTTTTTTTTTTTTTTTCAAAAATGTTTGCGATTCTCTGTCCCCAGAAATAGATTAAATATTTTCTGAATTAAAAATATCAATGTCTTGTTGTTGCAGTTTTATTTATAGATACTCTATTTTTGATTTAATTATATTTTCTAAATTTTGATTTGTAAAGAATAAAATAGATTTTTAAAGAGGCTGTTATCAATATAAATTTTTTCAATCTTATTTTAGTGATTAATAAAATGCTCCACTCAGCATCTCTTTGTTATTCTTATTGAGTTTCATATGATACCCACATTTATTATATTATTTTAAATTTAAATTTCAATTTTTTTGCAGAATTTATTGAAATTCAATTTTAAATCAAATCAAAAATTATATTCACTAAATTCAAAGAAATTCTCATCATTTAAAAAGGTTTTTTATTTGTTTTATTTTTTTGGTTTTCTTAGAATTATCATTAAGTATTTTAATATAAATTTGAAAACCACTAACAAATATAAATATTAATAAGTTAATTAAAAACAAAAGATTATGAAAACAATAACCTCATTTTAATATCATTAACAAAGGATATTAAATTTATAATGGTAAAACACAGCTATTTATTTCACAAATTTTAAATCGAAATTTCAATTCATCAATATTGAAACCGCAGGCAGATAATAATACACTTCTTTCTTATAAAATACGAATCTATTGTAAATGCGATTGCTTATGTGATTGGAAATGTTGCTTATGCATGCAAATAATGTCGCAGTATTTATTACAATATTAATATTTCTCAAATTACATATCAGAAAAACAAATAAACCGTAATAACAATAAATATGACGTATTATATATAACATTTAGCATAATATGAAAATTTTGGTTCCTAGTTATTGCGAAGCAAATTTCTATTTTAATTTTGTTGTCCATTTGAAATCATTTTTTTGTCTTTTAAATTTTTAATATAAGGTTTGTTCTAACTATATTATAATTTTTGATTAAGACGAAATGAAAATGTATAAATTTTTGATATTTTGCGATTTTTAATAATAATACAAAATATTATTAAATAAAAGAAAATATACTGTCAAATATGGACAATACAATGATGTAGCTTTTTGCAGATTTTTTGCTTAAACTGAATTTTATAAAATTAATTATGTTCTTTTACTTTTGTTCGTGGTAGAGCCTACCAATTGATAATGCTATATCGATCCAGTTTTTCAAAGGATGTCTTTGAAGACTTCACCTTAAAATATATGTCACATCCATTTAAAGCTACCATAGCCAATATATTTTATTATCACAGATTTTTTACATAAAATATAGTTTGGGGTTTTTAAATTTTCCTTGTATTGACATTTATCTATTTTTTTTTATTGAAAATGCTATATTATTTTTATATTACTTTTATAGAAATTAATAATTAAAAAACAAACTAAAAATATATGGTTGTTAAATATTTTGAAAAGTGTTATTATAAAAAATCGTAAGAAAAAAAATAATAAGATGATAAGTTAAAATTAATTGTATAGTACCAAAAGTAAAAACTGTTAATACATTTCAATTTCATATGATTGAGACATTTTGCAAAAATTAGTTTATCAAAAAGTGACATTTAACAAATTGAACGGTATGGTCTAATTTGGGATTGACAGCGTTAACATTTGACTGATAACTGATCCAAATGCGAAACTGTTAACTTCTTGAGCAAGCGCTTACATTATCCCCTCATCCATGGCAGCCGGACTAATTATTCATAAATAGCAACTGTTTATACGATCGGCAAAAATTGTAAGTAATTAAACAACCTATCAGATTGAAGTTTGGTATTAGACTAATTATACCTAACCCGTAAAAAATCATGATATAGTTTTTTTTCTATTACCAATGTACCTACATATTCATCATAAACTTATAGTCAACAATAAATTTTTAAAATATATAAAATATACTTCAAAATTTTTTTAGAAGAATATAGTTAGTTGCATATTAAAATTTAATGTAGAAAATTAGTTACGAATGCACCTATAATTTAATTTTAAACATAAAACATATAAACAATCTTAACTTAATTATTAAAACAAATAAAGTTAAATTATATATTCAAATTATTTGGAGTATTTCGATTAATATTAAAATTTAATCAGAAATGCATATTATATAAATCGCAAAAAGTAATATTTTAAAAGAATTGAAAACAAAATAAAAAAGCATGGAAAGAAAATACTAAATCTATTCCATCAATAATCAGAACCTTACGTGAATATTTTTTGGTTTTTGAAATAAGACATACATATAAAATATACATGCAAATATTACCGTAAAATATTAATTATTTTTACTACTTGAAAATGGTTATATTAGAGTAAACACACTTTAACCTCTTTTGTAAAAAACGGTAGCACTATAACTCTTCTTAAAAATTCAAGAAGCAAATTAAATAGTCTTGGTGCTATAATGCCATAAAAATTACAATATAAAGTTGTGTTGAATGAAGAATAAGACCAGATGAGGGTCGACTTAATAGATATCTACCTCTAATAAAAACTACATTTAAAGAATAGAGGTGCGGCATTCACAGGTAAGACATTTAAATTCACAAATATTTTAAAACTACTATAACAATAACTTTTTCTTTTACAAATAATTCTGATAACATGTTTTCGAGCAAACATTAATGGTTGAATTTGGTTCATATGTGCCCCTCTTGTAATTGGAAATCGACATCGAAGTCGTAAGGATTTTGAATATAGAATTTTTACCTGCAACATTCGAACATTATGTAGCGCAGGTGCATCTAGCGTATTGAAAAATGCCCTCACGAAGTGTAAAGTTGACATCACTGTGCTACAGCAATTGCGTTGGATCCGGAATAATGAAAAAACAAAAATTTGATTTATATTATAGCTGCAATGAAAAACACCACATATTTAAAGAGGGGCTAATATCGATTGTGATCATATTTTGGTTATAGCGAAAAAGGGCATCTACCTCACATTCCTAAATTTAACATTAGCAGCATACAGTCACCCAAGATAGCTAAAAAAATTGAAGAGCAAAATAACTTAAAAAAAAAAAATTGATTTCTCAAAATCACATTAAAGTTATCATATTGACTCTTTACTACATTCTAATCCCATAATTAACAATAAAAGCTTCAGCATTTAGGCGTAATTAAAAAAATTTCAACGATTTGAGTTTCTGTAAATTCGGACCATTTTAAATTTTCTTTTTTTAAAATAAAATAAATCTTATTGGAAGTAAATAGGTTTATAGCCCGTAACAGTTAGTGCTTTCCATTAATAAGTTATTTTAACCCCTTGTCAGCAGAAGCTGGGATACAGGTGTCCCAGTAAATGCTTAAAAACCACTGAATTTAAAAGTTTAAATATAATGTGGGCATATCTTTAGAGTTATTCATGTTTAGGTAAGTATTTTAAATTGTGGAGTACAGTCGTAAATTTTAAATTATTGTTATTTTTCGCAAATAAATATTAAAATTGTCGACATAGAGATGTTTTTTTATTATAATATAACTATAGTGAATATAATAATATTTGGTCAAAGGTAAGTACAATATATATATTATTACCAACATTGAGATTTCATTTCAGTTGGCTATCTTATCCTCATCAAAACCTAATATAACTTGCGTGAATTTGACATCGATAAATCGACAAAATATCTTTGAAAAATTCCAGATAATTTATGTATATATTTTCAAAATACAAAATTATATAATTTTATATGTATGAAGGTATGAAGAATATTTATAGCCTCCCTAGAAAAAATTGAGCACTCATTTTTGATTTCTTCATTAAAACAATAAAAATTACTATATTATAAAAACAAAAATTTGATGAAATTTCTTTTTATAAAATTTCCATTCAACAAACAAACGACAACAATAAATTATTTCATTTCATCAAGATTTTTATAAATATTTATACACTTCAGTAAATTATAATACACTCTCTTCTTAAACAGAAAGAAAACAAAATTATAACAATAATAATTAAAAATAAAATCATCCTCACGAAATCAATTCCTTTTGCAATGCCAGTAGTACTTATACGCGTATCTTAATACACCTCCCCATTGAATTGACATAAACCTTGAAAATATCGTTTAATTTTCTTATCGTTATTGTTTTTGTTTTCAACTTAAATGAATAAAAGAAAATAAAATGCGTTTTTCAGTTTACATTTCAGGATATTCGAAATTTTAGCATTTTCATACAGGAAATATTTTCTGGAATACAATATCGCATACCTCAGCAGTGTTATTATTGTAAAAAAATTGTAAAAAAATTGTTGGTTTTTTTATTTTTTCTCAATGTCTGGATTAGGCTTACCAAATGTACATTTTTTCTATGTACATTTGAAGTGGTTTTTTTTATATTGAAAATATTTTAATTAAAGTCGGATTTAAAGTCACTGCCAAAGTATTCAGATATCGATATTTCAGAAACAACATATTTCTTTCATTAGTCCTTCCATCTAAATTTTATGCGACTACTTCTTATTAAAACTATATATCTACAATATGTAATAAAATAGATCAGGGTTATACAACATTTTTTTTTTACCTTAACGCGGTAAAAGATTGAAAGCAAAAAATTGATGGAAGATTAGCGATGATATGATTAATAAAATGAAGCATGAGTCTATGTGCGCAAAACTGAGTAATAGACTTTGAAATTGAATATACAATTCATTTGATTTATAAACGCATGTAATACCTAAGCTGAAAGACGCTCTAGCTAGCCTCTGCGCTTATAAACGAAGCAAGGTATTATTCAGGCCAGTCTGGATGTAAAATTAAGATTAAAAACTTGTCAGAAAAACAAAAAAAACAAAACTTCAAATAAAATATAACCATAGACTAATACTATGGGTATTAGCGTATTAGTCTATGTATTAGAGTATTAGTCTGTGATATATTATAATCTTTTATATAATGTTTATGTCCAGCAATTGGATGTAAATTTTCAATGAAAAATAAAAATTAAAATTTTATTACATAACTAAACATTTTAGTTGGAATTATAAGAAGATGATTGAAAATAGCCATGCAATAACGACATAACATAAATGACATAACCTAAAGAGTGTTATAAATGCAACCTATAATTATTCATGAATGCATTAAATAAATTTACAAAATGAATTAACATTTTACATAATTTTGTACATTGGTAATAAAATTTGAAGATGGCAAGCTTAATTCCAATTCAATGTATATAGTGAGATTAAGGTATATAGATATCATTGAAGATAGATTTAAATTACTACTATATTATACAATTTTACTTACTGAAATTTCAAGTGCAACATATTGCATATAATAATTATGTATGTTGAATTTATTCTACTGTTTTTATTAAATTTTAGTGAGTAAAAAAATGAACAGAATTAGGTATGAGTATAATAAAATCTGCGTATTGTATATACCTATACGAAAATATATTAAATACAAACATACCTGAATGCATTAAGCATTTTTTGAATTTTATCCATTAAATAATATGAAATGTATACCAACGATGCAAATCAGTCTCAAACGATTATTAACTGTCTGAGTGGGAGTTTTTGTTTTACGAATTTTTTTTTTTTTTTTAAATTTTTATTATAAAAGGTAAATGATCGAAAGGATTTGAAATGAAGAAAAAAAAAATAATAGCAATAAAAATATAATTAAAATTATATTCATGAAATATCTTTAAGGTTCGATCACCCAAGTTGTAAAAATAAGAATAATTCTTTAGTTATTTAATATTTTTCATATTATTGTTTTTATTTTTTTTTTTACAATTATTTTTTAAAAAGTTGAAATTCAGTTCAAGCAATACGCTAAAAATTGACAACACACCTTTATATGTAAGACATATTATAAGGAATTAGTTTAAATATCTTAGTTTTGTTATTAACTGTTAAATTATCGTTCAAAATCGTATGAATGCTGGATGGAAGTAACAGATAGATGACAGTAAAAGATGTTTGATTACTTGACAGTAGGTGGGATCTCAGTTAGGTGGGACAAATAAGGGAAGAAGAAAATTTTCAAAACTGTATCAATGGAAGTTGTTATAGTACTTTTATATTTCGCCATTTTTAACATTCGAGTTCTTCTGTTTTGCGTTTTTCCATTTTTTTAAGATCCACTTTAAGTATTAAAGTATAAAGATAAGATTTAAGTTATGAAGCGCGAGATATTTTAATTTAATTATTCTTTAAAATTAATTTGGAATACAATTTGGTTATCATAAAATGCAACGATAGCGAAATATTCTACAGTAGATATAGTTTTCCACATTTAAATTAGTAGATATACCAGAAAAATTCTAAAGAAAAAGTTATTGTATGTAATTGTGTATTCCAAATCTCTGTGTAAAAGTTACGGTGTTCATCCCATAGATTTGGAATTATATAAACAAAAAAAAAAAGTGATTATGGAACAACTACACGTTTGTTTGTTTATGGGTAATCAACAATGAAATTGTGTGTTAGCTTGCTGTGGTGACCTATGCCCATTCTAGTCATTGTAACAGAGATTTTACGACCAAAATTTATTTTAATAACTAAAATTCTCAACTATTTTTTATCATTTATTTTATTTCAATGACAGAAGGTACTGGAGTAGGTTAAAAAATCCTGAAAGGATTTTTGCTTTTGTTGGGAATTGAACCTGCGAACTTTCGGTGGTAAGGCAGGCGGTTTACCTACAGGCCCACCCAACGTGTGCACCATATTCTTCAAACCTGTCCCTTACATAACAACTAGGGGTCCCTATTGAGTAATTATAATTCAAGTTAAGTATTAGCTTTTGTATTAAATTTCTTGATACTGGTTTTTTTTTGTAAATTTAAGTTTTTGTAAGTTGTTTTCAATTTAAAATTCATATTATTAGAAATTAATGAGTATTTTATAGCAATGTGATCAACATGTTTCATCATTGCAGAAGCAATTTGATAATTTTAATTTAAATTTGTGTAATAAACCGTTTTAGTCTGACAATATAAATATGTATTTGTCCATTATATTGTATTTATTTTTTATAATAACAAAATTTTTATTTTTATTTATTTTTTTAAGTAACTGTCTCAAATTATTGATTTCTTTACTTTGATCATTTCTCATTTGTAGTAATCATATATCGAAATGTATAACGTAAATATTTAATTTTTAGTAATTTTATCCATTAAATGCCACTTACTATAGGGAACATATCGAAACGAAACAGTATATGAGGGGAGCAGTATTTATGTTTCCCAAATAAAAGTTACTAAGTTCAAAATTATTATGAAAACATGAGTGCTTTCTACTTTATTGTGAAAAGTCTATGTCTGTACGTAAATTACTGTTCTTTTAAAAACTTTAAATTTGGTGTTAACTTGAATTATTATTATTCAACAGGGGCCTCTATTACTCATATGATGGAAGAATTTAACTGATTTTTTTTTGTTGTTGTTATTTTTAATTTTATATGAATTTGTTTTATTGTTTTATGTATGTACATATTATAAGTAATAATAATAATTGATTTGTAGTTCATTATAAGTAATAATAATAATTGATTTGTTTGTTTTTGTTTTTTATTTTAATAAGAACTCACATAATATATGCATATACATATGTATTTGGGGAATAATAAAACCATCTGAATAGAAATATTTCTAAAAATGTAAAGTAGGTTGATTAAAAATTCTTAATTAACATTTAAGGGACTGTTCGACGGAGAACTTTCTCTGGGACATTTTTATAAAAAAATATTTTTCTTTTAGTTATGTATACAAAGAATAATTTGAAATGATAACAATTTTGAACGACACAAAATGAAAATATTTTATTTAAAAGTTTAAATATTTAGAAACAAAATAGAAATTTTTTCAACCGTATGCGCATTTCTGTTGTATGTACAACTTATTTATATATTAAGAGTTCCTTAAGGAGAAGAGAAGTAAAATGAAAAAGTGTTTACTGCGGAGGTCCTTGAATGCTTGTCTATTATAATTACAGATGTAAAAATCGAAGTTGGTATCACAGAGTTGGAAATTCTGAAAGTTGAAACAACTGAGGCAGGAAAAGTAATTGAATTCTTGCGTAGAATTAAATCGATCAAATCAAATATCACACCGAAGATTGTTTTAATCAAAACCTACTTTTCCTTTTTGGTTGTAGTTATTAACAGGTTGGTTGTTAATATTTAGTTGGATAGAAATAGAAATATAATAATTATTATTAAGTAAAATTAGTAAAATTAATATGAATTAACTAGCTTTGATTAAACAAAAAAGCATAAATGAAATGTAAACATAATCCATACTTTGGGCTGGACTAAACCCAGAAGGTTTTTTTATTATTAATTATTAAATTTTAAAATTAATTTTCATTACTGTTTTATTTTTTTTATTATTATAAGTATTGGAATTGTAAATCTTATTTTATCTTTCATACAAAGTGAAATTAATTTAAATAAATATATATATATAAATAAAAAAAACTATATATATATATATATATTTTTTTTTTTCAAAATATAAATTATAATATAATATCACTGATTATATTATCGTATGTATCAACAACTCCCACAATATTTTACAGATCATAAATTCAATAAAATAAACAATAAGACTTATTATTTTTCGTTTGGACCAGTGAAAGTAAAAACTTCTATACTATGTAATTGTAAATGTCAAAATAATTGAAATAACAAAAACAAAATCATAAACAAAAAATTGTTCAATATTTAAAAAAAAAAAATACCTAAATCATATTTTAATTTTTTGTTATTTAAATCTCCACCTTTTCCTCCTTCTTTTTTTAAAAAACCAAATCTAATTGTCGAGGCCATCGCAAAACAAATCGAAAATTATTCTTTCGATTTGTTTTTTTATTTTTTTTAATTTGTTGGCTTTGTTTTTTTTCTTCTTGTAAATTTTTTGCGGTATAAATCTACGCTGTATTCATTATTGTGGAATTTTAGTAAAGAAAAGAAAAACAAATAACCAAAGACCTCGACCGATAGATTGAGCTGTTATAGTTTTCTGTTACATGTTATTTTTATATTACACATATATTTAATGATAATCTATAATATGCATACACTAGGTACATATACTCGTATGTATGTTGCTTACATATAAAAAAAAACAAATATGGGCCATTGGGCTCAAATTCAAAAAATATTCAATCATATTTTGTATCATAAAAATTCAAAATTCAGAAAAAACAATAAAAACTAAAAAAAAAGTCGTGTAATACCGTTGTGTTGAGTCAATATTCATCACCGTCATCATTGCTGTTGTACTGTTGTTGTTGGGTTATTGTTATTGTCGTTATCGTTGTCGGTTTCGACCAAGTAATTTCCAAATTTGAATATTTAGTTTGTTGCTTTGTAAATTCTTTATTTATCTTATTGGTATTTTACAACTCAATTGTAAATTTTTAGCATATAAGTTATATTAAGTTATGTGAATATTTTTCCAATCGAAAGAGACAAAAAACAATAAACAAAGAAAAATAAAATTTTTTTTTTTTGGAAATTATTACAAATTTTTGCCTATCGAAACTTTTTATAATACAATTTAAATACATTTATGTCTACATATATGTATTATATATATATATATTAAATATTTATATCTGCATATATACATATATATGGCAAAAAGTTTGTGTAATTGTAAAAATTACCCAAAGCCTTATAAATAATTCCAGCCAAGACAGGAGGGCTGAGGCAACAAAAATATTTTATCAGTGAATCGTATCGAAAATATCAAATCGATATTTTGTAAAGTGATTTTTCTATTTTGTTTCATTTAAAACGAATTTCTTTGTGCTGAGTAGGTTATTTTTTTAAATTTAAAATACATTTGTTTTTTGTAATTACTTGTTTTATTGTTTTTTTTTTGTTTCCTTTAAATTGATTACGTTAGTCACAAATGATAATTTTTGTGTATCTTTCATGGTTATTTGAATATGTAAATAAATAATATTTTCTATTAAAGAAAAATATATATTATGTCTATATGTATGTATTTGTTTACATCTATACAGGGTGTTTCCTGGTATTATGGTGGTATTATTTTGTTAGAAGAGTTTTGTTAAGTAAGGTCTATAAATGTATATAATATGTTGGTTTTATTTATTGAAAATTTCATTGCCACTTCTTCAATAATTTACACAATTTTAATTAGTGTGCATACATGGTAATGGTTCCAACTTATCAGTATAATAAAAATTCATATTTTAATGTTTGATATGTAGCACAAGGCTGTAAAAATGTACAAAATTTTAGATAGAAAGGTAGCCTTAAACGCCATGGCTTCTCTAGTTTTTATATAAAAACTTGCGTTTAACTTTTACAAAAGCTTCATAACGGCAGCAGAAGAAAACTGTGTCAATATTATGTGAATTCCTGGACATGAAGGGATACAGTGAATAATGAGGTAACAGATAAACTTGCAAATACATGTGTGTTGTAGTTTTATATAGTTTATATTTTTTTGTTTAAATTTATTATAGGATTTTTATTTTTAGTGATAATTTAAATTAAATAATTTATTTGTTGCGTGGTTTCAGTTCACTAATAATTTTTAATATTTGATTGCAAATATTGATATTTCGGAAGCAACATATGTACTTCATTCATCAGTGCTTGTGACTAACCAATTTTCTTAATTAGTTTTTTTCCCCATTTTATATCCTATCTGTTACCTATTTTACCTATACTCTTGCAAATTAGCTTATATTAATTTAAATAGCGGTGAGTATCCATTCCCAAAATCATTATTTAATATGTTGTCTACTTGTTCCCTCGAAAGTGCTAAACTTTCATATGTATCTAATTTGCTTATTTTATGTACCTCCTTTATTGATAAGTTTGTTAATGATGTTCTTCGATTATATGTCTAGCAATGGCCGACCTAAAATTGGTATTACCTCTTATTCTTGCTAATTTGGCTTTCCTTGAATGTGCTTGGAATCTCACCGTAATTAGTCTTTTTGATTCCCTTTATTTCATTTTGAACAGTTTTGGTTCATGATATTTTATATAAGTTAGTTGTTAATAGTTACAACATATGTTTTGTTTGTTGTTATGTTTATAAATTATTTGTGAACATTTTTTTTAAATTTATCAGTGAATGTTGAGTGCGTTACGCAAATCCTTCTAGGTTTTTATACATGCTTATTTTGTTTGTACCAAATTAGGATTACCGAGCAATCGAACCTACAAAGAATTATTTCCAATTAAAAAGCAACTAATACCATATCAAATTTACTGTAGACTATTGTAGTCTAAAAATATTTTTTAAATGTAAAATAACGCTCATACTGACATAGTTTATCTAAGGATACTTACTGTTCTTTCAACAAACATCTGTTCAATACTGGTAGTTCCCATACAGACAAATGCAGATTCTATTTACAGGAAGAGATATTTTCATCTAACCTTCTATTAAAATCCGATAACATAGCTTGGAAGAGATAAACAAGTTTTGAAAATCAGACTCGGAAGTACAACATTCAACAACAATTGCATTAACATTAACTGCATCTATATTATAGGCGTGCGGGACTGTTGTCAAATTCTATTTTACAAACTTCACTTTTACAAAATACTTTTTATCAAACTTTATATTTTCGCAAATTTTCTTTTTTCAAAAGTCCATTTGACTAAACAACCCATTCCTTCTAATGAGACACTTCGCAAAATATATTTTTTGAAAACCATTCTTTTTGCATAATATTATAAGTTATGGTATCTCACCGTCAACAAAAACATATGATATTATGATTGCGGTGACTTATTGATTGTTGTTTGGTTATTATTTCAGACGGTTCGAGATTTTAACATTTCACATATAATCAATTTTATCACGTTGAGAAAAAAGATTAAAAATTATGTTTTTTTTTTGTTTATTGTCGAGATGTTGTTTCGAGGTGCAGAGTTTAATATTTGTTTTTGATTTTTACACATAATATTAATATGGTGGTGTAATATAACATAGTTTCATAGCATCAAAAATTTAAATTAAAACTTGTCATAGCCCACTTTATTTTAGCTATTTTCCATTTGCTTTCTTAGCATATTGATTCGATGTACTATCAATTCATTATGGCTCCGTTCCGAGGCTGTACATTAGCTTAAGTCTCTTTCTTAATATTGTGGAAAATTTTTTACATAACATCAAACCTTATGCTTTTTAGTTTTAAGTTAAAATTTATTTTGCTTATTAGACTAGTGTTGGGAAGCCAGACAAGGAAAAAAATAATGTTAAAGATTGATGCATATTACGAACCAAAACTTTATCTGTCTATACATGATGTCTGTTTTGAAATGATCCAGTTTATAACCAAAGGGTTCCTTTTGCATTGGGAACATATGAGTTGTTATCAGGTTCCATATTCACAATGTTCTGCAAGCAGTCATACCGTATGATATATCTCGGTATATTGTAACCAAAGGGTTCATATTTGAGATTTACATATACGGACAAAATCCTGTAGTAATAACCGTTTTTGCTCTTTCCACCAAGCAAAATAAAGTGACAATTTCTAAACTATGAATTTCTAAACAAGCCCTTTTATGCTTAATAATAGAATACAGATAACCAAACACAATTTTTATTTCGGGTTTTTGATACAAATATCAATTTTAACTGCATCTATATTGTAGATAGTTTCGCTTATAAATAGCCAAATTCCATCTTATTTTTAGTAATTACCGAATTCTATTCCAAATTTATTATAAAGAAAAATGCCCCGAATAAAATTAGAAAGATAATTACAAACATTATAACTACTACTACTATAACCAATAGTAATCATAATTTTCAAATATATAATTTTTAATATTCTTAATCACCTTGTAAACAAATAATATTGAAAAAATTATAATTTTTTTTGTTTAATAATTTTTTAAACATATATTTCTCATATTTTACATTTTTATACCATTTTCTAATAAAATTATCAACAATTACTTTCCAATTCAACTTACTGCAGGGTCTGTCCTAGATTCCAATTTAAAAAATTACATATTTGTAAATATTTTACATATACAAATCTGTATGTGTACATCTTAATATTGAAGCCAAGTAGTAATTTCGATTGATCCCTAAAAGCGAAAATAATTTTAATTTTCAATTCAAATAAAAATTAAGAATTTTAGGAACCGAAAGGAATTCTTATATATCATATTAAATTTTCCCAATAAGGAAAGATAATTAAAATTAAAATTTAATCAGTATTCATTGAAAGACCGGTATCAATGGAAATGAATATTTTGAAATAAAAAAAGAGAATAAAGATGAAAATTAAACCAAGGAACGAGTTAATCTCATTTTCAACAAAACACTTCAGTTGATCGCTTGGAAATTATTCAATTGGATTGCAATCAATCGATTGTATTTAATTTATAGTAAGTAATAGAGAACCGAGATGGGATATATAACATAAAAAAGACCCCTTTAAGTGATAAAAAATATATTAAAAATATATATATGTATATATATATATATAAAATATATAATATATTATGTAGATCAGGGTATTTTAATATAAATTGCGGCTGTTCAATTTCAACACAATTTATTTGAACAGTAATCTCTCGATTAAATCTACAGTTTTAAAATTAAAATTAAAAACAAAAATATTGACTTTATATTTAGGTAATTTTTCAGTTTTGATGAAGAAATTTGACCAAAATATCAATCATATTAATAAATCGTGGCTTGATTCACTATCATGTATTTTAGGAGTTTTCTCTTATACAAATTGTTTTAAATTTTGTTAATATTCGAAAGTTGAGTTTACCCGAAATTTTGTATAATTTAGGTCATCTTCCAGATCTGAACACGATATAAACCGATTCTTTTAATTGCTTCACAACAGTTGAAGATAAGAAATTGTTTTAGATCTGTCAATATTATTCTATCTCTTAACAAAAGTTTGAGTTACCCAACATTTTGAGTTCTCAGTTTGTTTTTTTATAGGTGAACATGATATTTCCAGAGATGTTAATGTATAGGAGATATTGGTGGTTCAATATGTGAAATTATCATAGTCATGTTTTCATTTAATTTTCATGTTTTTGTTTTGTTTTCGAGGGTTATAAACCATGTCTAATTCAAATTTTTGTTTTTCCTTTTTTTGTTTTGTTTTCGTTTTTTTTATTCTTATAAATTTCTGAATGATTGGACGAATTTTTATATTTTTAAATTTCTGTTGCATTTGGTGTTGTTTTTATTGTTGTTTTTAATGTTGTTGGACAGGCAAATTCATTGTTTAATTTGAATTTTGGTTTTAGTTAGCTCCCTCTAATATAGATCAGTTTGTTTTGTTTTTTAAGGGTTTCTGTTGATTTTTTTTTTTTTTTTTTTTTTTAGAGTTGTGGGTCGTTTTAATTTTCTGCTGTTGTATTTGTTTTTGTTTCAATAATTTTTTCAATAATTTTAGTTAAGATATGGGCCGACATGAATGACTTTTAAAAAAAATGTATATATAGTGTAATATACATAGCTAGTGTATGAATGAATAAGAAAAAGAGATATTTGAAAAAAAAAATTATCTAAATGAATTTACAAAAAACAAAAAAAAAGTGGTGCATTTAGAAAACTACACCAGCTAATTTATAAAAAAACAAAAATAAAAGGTTTATATCTGCTATCTTTTTAAAATGATTTCAAGATGACTAGATGAAATTTAGTTAAACTTAGATATTATTATTTTTCAAGCGCATTAAACTGTTTAGAAATATAAATAGTCAATTACAAAATTATTCGTACATTGAAAATGTTGAGTAAGTAAAATTTGATTGAATAATTGTATAAATATTTAATTATATAAAGAAAGAAGAAACCGAAAATAGAGATGATATAATTATTATACTATGAATTGAATTCAGTTGAAAGTAAATAATTAAAATACGCGCACAGTAATGTTTCTAATTTCAAGATAAGTAAAAAAAAAATAGAACTCGTAAACTTTAAGTAAATAACGGAATCTGGAGTGGCATTTTGTAGAGTAATGAAGATAAAAAATTAATCCCTAATTACGTTTTGGCATTTTGTAAGGTTTTCGTCCCTTTGATAGTGACAATTTTTGCTAAATTGAGAGTGACAAAAAATTCGTTATATACCGCTATACAAAATATAATTTTTCTCTTTTTCCATATGTAAATATAATTTCTGTTTTCTTTTTTGTTTTAGTTGAAGAGAGAAAGTTGAAGTAGGAGAAAGGTTCGGCGGGGAGTTGCGAATTATGTTATTGATGTTAACTTTGAATTTTGGTCCAACGTTAAACAAATAGGAATGGAATGCTTAGGAATGCTTGTAGTGAAATACGATTCAACATTCTAGAACTTCTGACTATAAACGAATATCCATAACTAGTCTTGAACCACCTTGGTATTTCCATGGTATAAGGGTTGGGCATTTGTAGCCTCTTGAGTTCCTCGACAGAATTCCTTAAGAGGCGAAAGTAGTGATTTTAGTTCTTTCGAGCATGTGTCTACTCCCACGAGATATCTATAGAATAGAGTTAGTGCTCCAACTATACGACGATGACCAAGTGGGGCAAGGGTTGATGAAATATTTACATCATCTATGAGGGGAATGGCACTTTTTTGTACTCTGTTTTTGAGGCACCCACCCGTAAATGCGAATTATACTCCATCTTGGATCGTATATAAATATTAAGCAGATCTTTAGGTGAAAATTATGCCTTTCACCGAATTAAAAAAACCCAATCATTTTGCGGTGCTGTTTCCAATGTCGAAAATATTGTCATTCCATGGCATATTTTGATTTACTATAGCATTCCGAGATTATTTGAGTTTTTTAATCGCTGTAAACTTTCATCTTGAAATTTTAGAATAGGTTCGGATGGTGTTAGTTTTCTCGTAACTATACAACTTTGAGTTTTGGAGGTGTTAAATTCAACTTGGCTTGCTTTACCCCAGTCAGAAAGAAAAAATTTGACTAATGTGCCTATCGCAACGTTCACTTTGTTTTTTCACTTCACTTTTTTTCACTTCATTTTTCACCCGTCTGTGGAATAAATCGGAATCGCAAGTTTCACTTACTATACAAGAAACAATGTTGAGCAACATTTAAATGTTGCTTAGTTTTGAGTAGTTGCCTCTTTTTTTCTTCTGTTAATGATAAGAAATGATGTCAATATAAATTTTCTAACTCTTTTATTCCAGTATGTTAAATATAAAGTTTGCTAGTTTTTAACATTATTGAGTATAGTTCTCATTATTTACCATAAGAAAGAGTGTTAAAAGATTTTCTAACTCTTTTGCTCCAGTAAAAGTAAAAAAGTGAAAAAAAATCATCCAAGTGAATTCTATCCGGCTCATTTTTTGAAGTGAATAACAAACAAAAGTTGAAATTTGCAAGAAAAATTTTTTTGGTGTTTTAAACAAATAGGAAAAAGATAGTTAAATAATATATTAAAATTATTATATAATATATTAGTAAATTTAATTATTATTAATAAGAGCTTAGTAGCTTAATAGTGTTTATAGAAAAATTACATAAATAAAATCAGTTAAAATTTATTTTTACCCACATTACACTCACTTTTTGAATTGAAAAGTGAATGCTGCGTTACCGAAATTGTCATCCGGACGGAAAAAGAGTGATGTGAATAAAAAAGTGAAGGTTGCGAAAGGCACATTAGTCATTTTTCATTCATGATTTTCTTATTTTCATTTTTCAAGTCCACATTTACATTGTAGTTGTAAGAATTTCGAAAGTTTGTAGTACGAAATACTGGAATTATAACAAAAGAAACCGATCAGTTTGTACCATGCCGCCCACTATTGTTCTTTTGGCTTTAAATTGAGAGTAACAACAAGTTCGTTATCAACCTCTGATGCGCCATACAAAATATTATTTTTTCTCTTCTTTGTTATAGTTATTGATTGGATTTTAATAATACATTTTTAGATGTTGCTTAATGTTGCTAGTTATAGAAATGATCACCTTACAAAATACCGAAAAACTTCAGCTATACATTTCTAATCGCTTTTACTTTTTGTCACAATCACTATCAATTATCAACTTACAAAATTCCATTTCTGTTTACTTTAATAATTATGGGTCTAAAAATAATACTACACTACTACACACTATGTCTAAAAATAATACATACATACATTTTAGTGAAAAAATTACACAGTTTTTCACAGACGGATTATTTTAATACTTTGATCTCATCGTAAGACGACAATTAGTTATGGAACTTAAAATTAGTATGTTGATTATGCTTTGAATGTACGAGTATAATGGAAATATTCAAATAATTACTTTTATCTAAGTTACTGAATTTCAGTCCCAGATCTTTCTGTTATCAAATATGAAACAAGGTTAACCATTTGGATGAAAACGGATTATATGACCAATTTAATTTAAAAAAACGTGACAGTTATGGTACACACACAACACTAAACAGCTTTTGGCGCCCAATATTAACATAACTTACTGAGTAAAACAAAAAAAGTTACTCCTCAAGTTTTGATTATAGTATTTAATTAATTTTATAAATAACTGTATATATCAATGTATACAAATAAATTATATATAGATACAGATAAAAAGAAGGAGAAAATTTGTAGACAATAAGAATAAAAAAAGAAAAAAAAATAGAAATTGAAAAAAGTGAATTTAATTGGTTCTTAGTGTATTATTCATATTTTAAAGATACAAGCATAAAGAATGGAATCATTTCGGTTTTTTGCTTCCTTTTTAAAGTAGCTAACTTTCAAATTATTTTCCATTATTTAAAAAGACGTTTTGTCATCTTACAATTTATTTCAATTTTTTTTGGATTTTGGTTAATGAAAGGCGTCATTATGTGTATGAGTGAACTATTTTGATAGTGTGACGACGATATACATAATTTGTAGAAATAGTGACTTCGCGATTTTTGATTGAGGTGCGATTGTTTTTTTTTTGTTTTTTTTTTTATATAGGTAGCTAAAATGAGGTTTCTTATAAGCGAGGCTTCTAATATGCTGATTAATTTGGTTTTGTTAGTTTTAGTATTAATTTCTTTTTAGAAAGAAACAAAAAAAAAAAACGAAATTAAATAAATTTAAGTGGCGTTTAATTTTTTAATGGTAAATTTTGTAATTGTTATTTAATTACTTACGACGATATATATTAAGAAAAAGGTCTCCTATCCGTCTCTCTCGCTCTGTCTCCCCCTTTTTGTTTTGAATTGAATTAATTTAATATAATTTGCAACACATACAAGATTGTGGGTTTTTATTACAATTTATTGGTTTTCTTAATAATAATATAAAAAATTTCAAATGTTTTTTTATTGTTTTTTGGTTAAGATACATTTTTTTTTCTAAGTAATTTTAGAATTTTTTTTTTAATTAAATTATTTAAGGTGTATTTTAAATTTTCGTCACAATCTTAATTGATTTAAAACAAAGAAAATTTTTGCTTTTTATATTCGTTTTATTATAGAGTGTTGGTGTTATAGAAGAAGTCAAATTAAATTAATGTTTTTGTTGATTCAGTAAAACTCATAAAAAAAAATTTAATAAAATAACTTTGATTTTATGTTACATATGGGTCTTGCGTAAGATAAGATAAGAAAAAGCTATTTCATATGCAGATGTTATTTTTTTAATTTTTTTTTTTAATTTTAATTTATTCAATATTGTTACTAAATTCATCTACGTAATACACATTTGGTAATTAAATTACTAAATCAATTATTATTGTTATTTATTATTATTATTTATTATTATTAAATTAATTCAATATGAATTCGTGCTATTTTTTATAATTAGTTTATTTTATATTTATTTTTCAATAATGTTGATAAGAATTCAATTTCAATCGGCTCTTCAGAATCACGTATATTATAATTCTTATTAATAGAAACTTCAATATTAGAAATAAAATATGTTAATATTCTAATCCATATTTCTATTCGTAATTCAAGTGTAATGCTCTCATAGTAATTATTATCTTTATAAAAAATCTTCTAATATCTGATCCATTTACCTTTTGTTTTATTAAATTTCTATCAAATTGTCTTAATTTGTGAGAAAATTGTGTATTCTATTTATTTATTTATTTCATCTGTTTACAAATTTCAGCCTAAGGCAAATAACTAAAAGTACAAAATAAAATTAATTTAAAAAAAAATTGATAACTTTTCTCTTGAAGTATTGTGTGTTATAATGAAAATCTATCATGGACGAACAAGTATTACATATACGTTGAGAGTTAACTATAGGGACAGAAAGACCATGGGTTTAGGAAACAATATTCAACTGTCGAACAAGCCATAGAATAACTGACGTTATTGAAAAAACATTGGAAGGAAAATGCATCTGCTCTCTAGTGTTTCTTGATGATACGCATCAGGTCTTCGACAAAGTGCTGCATGAAGGGCTTATCTACAAGGTACGTCACTTGTTCTTCGAAACGTATGTTGAGCTGATCTCGTCATATTTATCGAATCGATTATTTCAAATTAAACAAGGAGAAGATTACTCTGCTTTACAAGAGTACCACAAGGTAGTATACTGGGCCCCATACTATATGTAGTATACACTAGTGATATTCCAGAGATAGAAAATGAGATTACATGGCTATATTAGCAGTCGGCAAAAATATAAATGAAGCTACAAATAAATTGCAACAAGCCAATAACAAAATTTCTATTTGATGCAAAAGGTGGAGAGTTAAACTGAATGAAGCAAAATCCACACACGTTAACTTTACAAATAACAAAATTGAGCCGCACATTTCAGTGAGATCAAGCAACGCCATCATACCACATCAAAATTTTGCAAAATAACGTGGTATGACACTTGACGCAAAGCTTAGATGGAAAGAACACGTCAAGAAAAAAAAACTAGAAAAAAACATTTGTATTGGCTAATTGGGCGAACATCTACGTTTCGACGTATAACAAAATTTTGATATACAATCAAATATTAAAGTCAGTCTGGCCATACGATATTCAAATATGGGGTTGTGCCAAACAACTACATATTCAAACTATCCAAACGTTCCAAAACAAAGTATTGCGAAATATTGTTAATGACCCAGAGTGTGTTCGCAATGCTGATATTCATAGGGATCTTAGAGTTCTTCTTATAAAAGACGAATTAAAAAAATTGGCTTTGCGCCATAAAAGTCGTCTTTCTCAACATGTCAATGTTGAAGTTTCACATTTAGCTGATAGTCAAAACTTTGTTAGAAGACTTAAACGAACGAAACCAATCGAACTGTTTTAGTATAAAATCTTTTATTTTATACAATAATTCCTAATGGAATTTTGTTTGATTAAAGATATCTGCAGTAATAAAGCCAAAATTGTATTAATGATTAGTGTGAAAGATGAGTTTTAATTTTAAAAAAAGGATAGGAGTTTCTAGTGCGTTAAAGTCGGCACAGCCCTTAACTTCGTTCTTCCCCGGCACATAGAACAGAAGTAGAAAGCTTTTTTAATCATTTTCTTCTATCTGATCAAAAAAAAAAAGAAAGACGATAATTATAGATAACTAGATCGTATATTGCGCTTTGGAGCATATAAATTATAGAAATTTAAAATAGATGGACAATTTATTCTAGTTGATAAGACATCATAAGAAAACATTACAGAAGCAATATTACGTCTAGATTCAAGAGTTTGAATATCAATGAGCTGACATTTTGCAATTTACCTATAGTGAATTTAACCTGCCACTTAAATTTACGAAGGAAAAATTTAACCTCATTTTTCATGCCAAATTTTGTAGTGTAATAGTAATGGGCAATGGGTATATATATACATTACTTTGAGTCATAAATTCAGTTATAATTAACTTTATAAGGGGGTTATGGTACCGACACATCACAATTACTTACATAATTGTTACTCCACGTGTGTGTCTTAAATTTAAATCATTTATAAATATTTGATGACCCTCGTATAGCGTTCTCGTATATAAATTTTCTTTGTAAGTTTCAGTCAAAATGGCAAAACCAAATTTTAAATACTTTTTATTTTGGAGTTTTCTTTTAGGGGACACGGTCAATTTACTTCTGTTGTTTATTAAATAATCTTTTTTCTATTATCAACTTTTATTTTTCTGAATATTTTCTCGATAGTCCTCATGAAAGCAATATGCTTGAGATCAATTTTAAAATTTACCGTTGTACTAGTTCCAAACACCAATTTACGTATTTTCTATTTTCATTGGTGTAGTTTTAAGTTTGGTTATCTTATATGGCACTTACATAGCTTTTGGAAACATTTGTTTAGTATTTATCATTTTTTTTTAGATTTAGCATGCAATGTTCAACATTTGCAATCTGCACCAAAAAATTTTGAAATATATACCACAAGATTTTATGTTTCATTTTTCTATTCCAAATATTAAATTTTTCTCTCTAGTTTGATTATATTGAAATACTTCTATATATGTATTTAATTTCCATATGTGGCGTACTTAATTTATAAAGGTATTTAAAAATTAAAGGTTTTTCTTAAATTAAAATAATTTTTTTTTTAACTTTAATTCATTATAATTAAAATAATAAAATTAATTTTTTCAATAATGATAAATTAATGTTAAAACAATATGGTCATCAAAAATTCAAAATATTTACTCTATAAAATTATTAAG
Organism: Argyra leucocephala; assembly: GCA_963942445.1. Classification (NCBI taxonomy): domain Eukaryota; kingdom Metazoa; phylum Arthropoda; class Insecta; order Diptera; family Dolichopodidae; genus Argyra; species Argyra leucocephala. The sequence continues at coordinate 99,343,055 of OZ012679.1, read as the reverse complement.
GGTTCTTTGCATTATTTGGTAAACGTTTAAATATTTTATTAAAAATTTTATTATCGTTTTTTAAATAGTTTTGTAATTACCTTTATGTTTCTACTTTTATTTCACTAATTTTTATTTATTACTATTGTGTATATATATGTAACAAAGATATTTTTTTTAGTATAATAAAATAAAAGTGATTTAATGTTTATGTAATTATTATGAATGACTATGAAAAATTGAAATGAAAATCGAATGTGATAAATGTACTCTCCTGTGCAACAGTGTCTAGTGCAGAATATATTCATACTAATAAAATATTGTTTTTTGCAGTTGGAATTAGAACTGAAGAAGCGGAATATTAGCTGCAATGGTAAATATACAAATACTATCTCTTTACACGAATAAAATACGAATAAAATACTTCAAACAGTCTTTACCGACTCAAGCTTGAACTTTATGTTAATAAATTGGTAAACAATTGGTTGAATGGGTTAGTTGTGTCTTTGGTTCTAGATGTGAAGGATTTTTGAGCCATTGTAGGCTTTTAACTTTAATTTTCATGACCGCGTTCACTCTATTTTACAGCTCATAAATTAAATTTGTCTTCCAGATCCTATCTTTGTTTATAGGAAAATGTTCTTTATGAACAAAATATGTATACATGTCCATTATTTTAACCTCTAGAGCAAAGCCGGTAATATGAGCGTTTTGTAAATTTGTGTGTTCCGAAAAAACAGATTCCTGAGATATTTTTGTACTAAGTTTTATTAAATAATATAATAAGAAATAACTGTTAGATTTCAGTATCCTTACAATTGACAGGATTAATTTTTTTTATTATAATGTTATAAAATAAAAGAAAAACTATTCAGAACCTTCATAAACAATTTTTAAAATTAAATTGGGAAAATATTCTTAAAAATGTCATCTCTTTTACCCTATTTAAATGTATACAAATAATATATACATATATATAATTTAGATATCTAAAATGTAATTCTATCTCGTTTATTTTCACATAAATTAATTCTATTCTATTTTGATTAAACAAAACATTCCTTTTTCATACTAATAATAGAATAAGAGTTGTTCCAATTCAAAAATTTAATTACGTTCGCCATCTGTAATAAAAAAAAAATAACTAAAATAGAAACGAACTAAAACAAAAAATATACTAAAAAATAAAATTGGAAAAATAGAAAGAGGTGCATAAAATTTTGAACACCAAAATAATTTTCGTTATTTTTCATCCTACATAAGTGAGGCTGTATACGTATGGGTATATGAGTAATAGTTTTTCTACTATGGTATATAGTTACTATAATAAAAGTAGCTTGTCGTGAATTTTTCTTCTATATGAAATAGAAAAACTTTTCCATTCATTCATTTATTCACTCAAATTAAAAAATAAACCAACAGCAACAATAGTAAAAAAAAAACAAGAGTAGAGAAATAGTAGAAAAGAAATTAAATTAAATTAAAAATGGTAATGCGAAAATTTTTTGTTGAAAGGACATTTCGTTCTAATGAAGAATACGTATAACAAATTCTCTTGATTTTTTAAATTTTTTATTATTATTTTTTTTTTATATAAAAATTAAAAAAGTTTTCTGCCCAGACTCTAGGAATTTAAAAATCAAATGATTGAAGTTACTTTTGTTGAGGATCTGATAATAGACAAAGAACAAATAGTAGCAAGTAAAATATTTACCGGTTGCATGATAACAGTAAATTCATTTTAAATTTCAAAATATTATATTGCGAATATATGTAGGTAGGTTGGTAATAGTGGCTGCCTATTTTACTCGTTGAATCATTCCGAGTTTTTTACAAAGCGGTGGAGATCTTTGATTTTAATGCCATCAAAGTCAGCCAGCGAAAACAGAATGAAGGTTCCTAGATGTTTTTTCCTTTTATGATAATGACCAGGATAGGTACAGCGTAGATGTTGGGCAAATTTATTTTATTCCTCCTCTCTACACGTTCCGCAAAAGTCGTTTGAGGGGAACCCAAGCCTTCTGGCATTTTTACTAATAAGACAATGACCCGTTATGACCCCTGCCATAGTGACGATGTCACAATTTTTCAAAGATAGTAGGTTAAAGGAGCGCTTCAGGTTCAGCATAGACTGCTTTGCTTGGTGATGTTGCAGTCTGGTCTACCTGAACATCTGAAAGTTTTTGTTGCATCTTTGCGAAGAGAGGTGCACCCAGATTGCTTCTTTCTGGATGGATTTCCAAAATAGTACCCTCTCTAGCAAGTTGATTCGAATTGCAGTTACCCGGAGTCTCACTGTATCTTGGCACGCATCGTACCCATATGTTGAACCGATGCGCAAGCTCAGATAACCGTAACAAATCAACCCTTTTGAATTGATGGTTACCGATTCTAGCGCTTTAAGTTCAGCTTGACTGTTTATATGTAATATCGCTATATTCAGATATTTCTAACAAATAATACGCTAGATCTCAGCCACTCTGTGCTTCCTTTATGACCATCACCTTTGCTTCAAACACACTGTATTGTTTTATTTGACTGAAGGATACAATTTATAGATTACGAATATAATTTCAATGTATTTAAAATTAATTTGCGTTAAAAAATTCGATCTAAATCAAGTTGAAGCAACCTGTAGTTTATCTGAAAGCCAAAATAACAAAGACAGAACTGTACTAATACTAATGAATAAATCCCAGATTTTTGGATGTCATGCTATTTCTAATAGTATTCGTATTGAAATTAGGAAAAGTAACTTGTTGTTTTCCCATTTAAAATGTTTGAAAACTTAAGGCAGTTAAAATGTAATAATGGCAAGTTAAGAAGTAAAGCTTGTTGTGTTACAATGTCTACTAAAATAATTTATGTGCCTAGAATCAAATTGCTTATATCGCTACATGCTGGGCTTATATCTTTACTCGAAATCGGATAGTATCGATAACATAACTATGCTATTAAAATTGTATAAAAACCCGGAACAGTGTATTTAGAATAGGAAAAATTATTTTTTATTATTGGAAGTCTGTAGATTAATTAACGAGTAGTCATGAGTTAAAATTAATTTGATATTCTCTATTATTGCTGATTGCGTCCGCGAAATTATGTTTTTTTTTTTTGTATTTCTATAATAATTTTTTAAATAAAGGTTATAATGCGTTAAAGTAGCTAAAAATTAAATATTTATTGAAAGAATAAATGTCTGCTGTCAAGAGCAGAGTTTTGTAAAAAAAAAACAAAAGCAAAATATTATAAAGGAAAATTCTAACCCCATTTATTGTTTATGCTTTAAGCAACAAATTTCTAATACGAGTGTAAATTCTTAGTTTAACAGGTTAAACTGACCGATTCATATTATAACACATCCTGGAGTTCATTGACTCAATGTGAAATCTCCAGTATATATATATGATTTAAAAAAAAAAAAAAAAAAAACAAAAAAACACTAGTAATGAAAAAAGAATTCTTAACAATCAAATTCCAAAACTTTTCCTTTTTAAAAAAATTTTCTATTACGTTTGTCCTTCTCAGTTTTTTTTTTTTTTTTATATTTTTTATTTTATTTTTGTTTTTGTTTTTGATGGATGCTTACTGTCGAGAAATATTTTACGAAATGCATTAGAAATATATGCACAGCGAGTGTCAAATTATATGAGTTAAAGTAAAAATACCATAATCTATGTTGTATTAACTGATTTCCGGAACACGCAGGTGAACAACAAGTCAAAGAAAAAAATGAGGAATAAGACGAGGGTGTAATAGAAATAAATTTGTTTATCTTATTTACTCGATCGACACTACACACCAATCGGCTCCGAGGTTGAGCATAAGTTCTGATGGAAATATTAAAGGAGTTAAAGACATAGTTATTTGTGTGAACCATTCCTTACAGAATTTTATCTGTTTCTGAACAACTGTTTTATATCACATAAATTTCTCTTTCTTTACTCCTCTAGGGAGCATTTGTCTTCCACTTGATACTTCTATTATACTCGATTGGTAGCTGATACTTTTTGCTTGTTCCCATATTATGTTAGTTTTTTGTAGCTCTTGTTTTATAGCCCGAATATATTCGGCATATTATTCTTAAATATTTATTAATGAAGACTTGTAACTTTTGGTTGGAGATGTTTATATGCATAGTCGAGGTTTAAAAATTGTTATGTTTATGATGCCAAGTTATATTTCTATTTTTTTTGGCGAACAGTTTCTAGTGTATAATCTAGGACGATTGTCAAGAAGAGTGGTTAGAACGGACATCCTTGTTTGATTTCTGATTTTTTTCCTTGTGTATGTTAAGCTACGAAATAAGTTGAATGAAGATTAAAAAGTTTGAAGTGCAAACAGACTTGTCCATGAGTGTACATTTTATAGATTAAGTTTTAGACAATTTATTAATTATCAAAAATAAAATTTATTACTAACTTTTAACACTCACTGTATTTTGCATTAATAAATGTATAACATACATATGTATGTATATATATACATTAATTTCAAACGAGTTGGAAATATCCTTACCATTTATCTCGTCGATTGAAGTTTTACTTTTTTAATTGTTGTTGTTATTTTTATTTTCAATTTTTTTTTTTTGCTTTCAATTGGCAATATAGGGGGGTGAAAACCAGCATTCTTACCTGAAATTAAAAAGAAAATAAAAATTGTATTTTTGTTAAAACTTTTGTCAATTGACATTTCAAATGAATTATTTTTTAAATATATACTTATATATATAATTTTTTTTTTAAAGTTGAATAATTTAATTTTAAAGATAATGAAAAAAAAAGAAGTGATTTAATGATTGAGGGCGAAATAGTAAAGAAATGAAATTGAAATGAATTTGGTGTAAATACAAAGGAGTTATTTGAAATTAAATTATTGAATTAAATTAATAAAAATAAATGAGTGTATTAATAAATCGACTTTGTGGTAATGAGATGTCTAACATAAAAGGTTTTTTTTCCATTATTGCACGTAATTGAGTTGTAAGGGTAGATTATGTAACGTCCGTAAAAGGACTATTCTGCAGGATTGGGACTAGATCACAAAAATTTGATTGAAATTACTTTGAGCTGTACCTGACGACGATTCACCTTTGATAGTTTATGTTTCACTGTAAAATGATAAGACCAGTTTATGATGAATTTGTATAGAGTAAAGTTTATAGTTATTGGTTACAGAAATATAGAATGGTTTATAGAAGTTTTTCATTAAAACCATTAGGACAAACTTTTTTTTTTTTATAATTTATGATATACTAAATAAAATTTTGATTATACTTTAATATTAAGGAGATATATTGGGTATTAAATTACGCCATTTTCCAAGTAAATAAATATAGTCTTAAATATGAAGCGTTTGCTGATGACATACTATACCTAGGTAGCGGTTGGACCAATATAAAGAAATACATGAGGAGTCTTTAAAATGCAAGTTTAATTATAGTTCACTAGACGAAAAAGTGTGAAATGAAGTGAAGAGTAGTTTCTTCAAATTAGTTTCATTCATAAGAAGTTACAAGGTCTGCTTTGTGTCATTTTAATTTGTTTTTTAGTTGATTGCCAAAATACCGCTAAGTATATTTGACTTTTAATACTAAATTAAAGTTGAAAGAACATATAAAAAGGAAATCATTGAATTAAATAATGACAAATAAGATCTTAAATAGAATTAGGTTGAACTAAATTTTGTCAATGAAAAATAAAAATCTAAAACTTATCAATAGAATATAAGAAATTAGAATGTAGTCAAACGACGGTGTGGCTCTTTTGTGTACAGATTTTAAACTAGTTTGACATACAGTTTTGGTGAAATAAAGCAACATAAATAGAGCAACATAAATATAACTCAAACTTCAAAAACTGTATTACTGTTTCTGTTAAATGTACTGTTAAATGTACTGTTACATGTATAGTAAGCACTCCGTCACATGTGATCTTAAACTTTTTGCTTTATGTTTTTTTTAAGGATTCTTACCATCCAAATTAGAAAAAAACGTAAACTTTAATGCTCAGAAGAGATATCTATATACCATAAGAAAAATTAATGAGCAATCAACCCTTGTATATTAATTAACTAAATCTGGTGACCGATAATTTTGCAAAAATAATATTGTCATTGATTCAATATTTATTGATATTTATGAGGTATATTATAACTATGATTCTTAAAATTAAAAAAAAACCGAGTTTAAAATGATTAAGACATCAAAATAGTTGAACTATTTAGTTTCTTATCAATGATTAGGATTGGGGATGTTGACATACGATAGAGAAAATTGTGTTTGATATTTGTTTAATGATATTGCAAAATATTGCTTTGAATCTTTGTTTTAAGCTTTATGCCTCAAGAAGAAGCACAAACTAGTTTTTCTATAACTAAAATATATTGTCTTAAAATAATTTTTATACAAAAGAAATTTCCTCTATAAGTTATGTTTGTTGTTTTTTTTTTTATTACCTTTAGGTTGATAAAATTTTACTACATTAGTGTGTTATAATATTTTAATAAATAACTAATTTGATTAAATATTGAATAAAAGAAAAATCCCTGTCTTCATAATATATTACTACTATATTATATACATATAATATTATCATTGTGCAATTTAACGTGTACCTTACGTACATACTTACATATTATATCAATTTAAATTGAATTATGTTTAATAGACTGTAATAATAGAAATCCTGTAAATTTCATATATTCTATTAAAAATTTACATATTAAATGATATTTCCGAAAAAAATTTATATTCACATAATAGCTAATAAATATATTATAATATATTTTGTTTCTCATATACATATTTATAAATTCTATGAAATAAGTAATGATAATGATACAATCGCATATAAACTGCCTGTCAAACAAATAGAGCTGTATTGTGCTTGCTGTCATTCAATTGAATATTTTTCTTTTTATAATACTAACATATATGTTTAATATTCGTTCTACAATGTCCTTTACTTGCTTATTTCTATTGTTGTCATTTTTTTTTTTTTTTTGTATAAAATTTATGCAAATTTTTAATTTAAAAGTGATAAACAAAAAAAATAATAACATAAAATGTAAATTTTCTGTTTTTATCAAATTAAATCACAAAAATGATGACTTGTTACTTTTCTCTTAAATAATAATTAAATTCTCTCTCTCTCACTTCTTTTATATTATTAACTTCTCTATTATTTTATAATGCATATATTTTTCTTTATTTTTTTGAATTTGTTTTTTAAAATTACTTTAATTTGTGATTTTTTCTTCCCATTCAAATACCCTTTCGGTTGTTTCTTAGCCTATTTTGAATATATCTGTATGTAGATAGGTATGTACCTATATAGAAATATTAATATTGCAATATTTTCTACGATATTGTCTATCGTTGTAGAATATAACTCATTTAAATTTATATACACCTACACATAATATTGTATTTATTATGTTCAGTACTAACGACAGGAACGTTTCAAAAACATTATTTTTATATACAGTGACATTAAAGGCAAACATACAACACTAGGTTATAACATATTGAAGTGGAGATAGAAGTAATATATTTAATGTGGCTAAGTTTTCCATATTTGTAACAGTTGAAATATTTCAGTCAAATAGAGGTGAGAGTTTCGCGTTGATAATCAAATTGATTATTTTATTTAAAAGTACTGATGACGGAGAGACAAATTTAACAAAATTAGTAGTACGGCTCCCACTACTAATTTTGTTAAATTATTTAATTATTTAACCCTACCACTACCGAATATTGGTGCTTCCTTTTCAATTTCCTTCATTTGAAGAAACGTTAGCTTATCTTTTTTTTTTATGAAGAATAAGAGTTTACAGACCTTAACTGGTAACAGTTTACTGCTTGAATGAAAAAATAAATCATCTTCTCTCATATATGTACTGGCAGAGGCAGTATAACGGTTCTTGATTTTAGATTTATATATTATATATCGGGTGTTTGGCTGTCTTAATTTACGATATCCTGCAGTGTACATTAGTGATGTTTTTCCAGTTTTTTTTTGTTTTTAAGAAAATTGAAATTATTAAAAATATATTCAAGAGCTTGTAGTACAAATTTAAATAATTTGAGCTAAATAAAGTGAAAACGTATTTACAAGTAAGATATTTTGGGATGAGAAAATATTCGTAGTAAGAAAAATTAAGGAACAGAGACAAAATTTCACCCAGTTTAAGAAACAATTTTTGAATATTAAATGTCAAGAAAATAACTCTAAAACATTTTATATATTACAGTACATTACAAGTGGATAATCAAGTATAGAAATGAAACTCTCTACCTAAAACACAAAAACTGATGAAAAGCTAAAATAAAAAACAACAATAACTATAACAATAATAACAAATTTAAAAATTTCCATAAAAATCACACAAAAATGTTATCAAGTTAAATTTGATTTTGATTTATGACTGCTTTTCTTTAAAACAAAAATAAAAAATAAAATAGAGAAGAAAAAGAAAAAAAAAAACACGTTTCTTTCTGTTTCTATTGTTTTCTCTTTTTATTTAATAATATAGTTATTATTATTTCTATTACTTTCTAACTTTCCTGTTAGAAAGGAAAATTTTTGCAAATATAATGGAAAGACACTATTTTTTAACTTAATTTTTTACTAAAAAAAAATTTAAAAACGGTATACATAATAAAATCTATTTCTAAAAATGTACAAGTGTTATAGAGTTAAAACTTTTATAATAACAATGTAACGGTTTTTAAATGAACAACAAATAGAAGAATAATAAAAATAACATAGCAGAGCTCAGGTATGATATTTTCTCTTTCTTTTTTTTTAAATTATATTAAACATCTATTTATTTTTATAGAAGACTTTAACTCTAACCATCTCTAACTGTAAATGGAGAGCAAAGACCTTCAAGGATCACAAAAAATATTTCGATGGTATTTATATGTTGTTAGGTATTATAGATGTGTGTGGACACATAGTAAGAAAAATAGCAATAAAAAAATAACAAAAATTAAAAAACAAATATATATATAAACATTATAACGGTATATGAATAGAATGAAAAATAAACAAATCTAAATTCTAAAAAATTCCTGACATTCTGAATGTATTGTTGTTCAAAATGTCACATATTTTCATTTAATTTCGTTTCTTTGCGTTTCGGTCGATCACTTTACCGAACTAGTGTGACTACTAGAAAGAAATGAAAATAAAAAAAAAAAATAAAAATAACTACATAAAATAAAAAAGAAAATAGAAATACATGTTTACCGTTATTATGCTGTTATGTCACATTACTATTGTTGATTGATTTCGTTATTGTTGTACTATAGTTCTTGTTATTATTCTAAAATTGAGTTTATTTACCTTATGCGAAACAATTCAAATATTTTTTTGTTCTTATTGTTTTTATTTTTATTTAATTCTGCTATCCAATACCAAATACTAAACAAAACTAATCAAAATTTTAAGATTTATTTAAAAAATAAAAAAAAAATGATAGATTCAATTTAAAATGAACTAGTCCTTAAACAACAAGGACCACTAACAATAAATTGAAATGATAAGTAACAGAAAATAAAAATAAGCAGAAATTAAAGATTAATTCATTTGTCAAAACATTATATTGTAGTCGGTGTAGTCAGTTTCTTTATATGTGAATGTGTGTGTGTATGTGTAGTTCTTTTAAATAGAAATTGTTTTTTTATTTTTTTTTTGTATATTTCTAGTCTAATGATATGGTATTTTTACTTACTACCTATACAAACTATACCTTATAGAAATATAACTAATTTTAGCAGACTTTAGAAATATATACAGTATGTACTATGTACAGACATTGAGACCACGTTTAAAAAAAATTCTAAAATAAAAAGTCATATAGACTCGAAAAAATGTCATTTGTGTGTTAGTAAAGAAAGTAGTCGCACGGTAATGAAAGCATCAGTAGTAGACAAAAAAACCTGTCAAGGGTTAGCCTCATGATATTTTTAACTAGACAAGTTTTTTTTTTTTTAAGTATCTGTTATCTCCTTCTGACTCATTTGAAATTCTCTCGCTTTGAATGCGAGTTGTGATTTAAATAAAGTGTCATGTCATTTTTGTGTACCTTTTTCGAAGAAACTGAGTGAGTTGTGAAAAATTTGAAATTTTTTTATTCCTTACTTTGGTATTTACTTTTTGTTTTTATTTTTTTTTTTTTTGTTTTTTGATACATATTTTACATAAGAGAAAAAGGAAAAGTGTTGGTTTTTTAGTTGTTTTCGGAAGGGTGTCTTTCTGACATACTGTTTCTTCTATGTAGGTATAGATGTATATATATGTATAATATAGGAAAAGAAAAATTTTCCAGCAATGCTTTTGGCGTTGAAATTTTAATTTTTTATTTTCTTTCTTTTATTTTCTTGTTTTTTTTGTTTTCTTTAAATTTTTCTTCTTATTATTTTACAAGGGTTGATAGCTAATAGTTATGTCATGTTTGTATGCAATGAATTGGTTTCATAGTTTGTTTTTTGTATTTTATTTTTTTAGAATAAAGAAAAAGGTAAGATGAGGCAAGATGATACAAGGTATCAAAATATGGTAAAAAGCAACAATAAAAAAAAGAAAATTCAAAAATAAATAAAAAGTGAGAGTGAATATGAGGTATTGTTAAGCTTAAAATTAGGGGAAATACCTGAAAGGCATTGTTGATGGATGACTTTATAGTTTGTTTAGTAATTGTTTTATAAAAAGAAAAATAAAAAAAAATATTTATATATATTTTTATTTTTGTTTTTTGAAATGGCGACATTCTTAGAATATATGAGATATTTTCATAAAGCTGATACTTCAGTTACGTTTTTTAGTGCATATATACTTGCTTTTTTTATAAATCTTTTCTACTTTCTTTTTACATGATTTTGATGAAATGATTTAAAATTTTTATTATATTATTAATGTTATTTTGTGTTTTTTTTTTTTAACGTAAAGGGGTCTAAAAGGGTTAATAAAATTAATGGTTATATATAGTACATGGTAGATTGGTAAATGATAGGTGTGTAATAAATGTTGCATCATGACTCATAAAATTTAAATGAATAGAAAAATCTGAGTTTCTAAGGGTTTTATATTTTATTTTATTTATGAAATTAAGTGTTCTTCTAGGTGAAGTCTAATTAAATTAAAACTAAAAAATTATAAAATTTTTAAGATATTAAATTAAATTTAAGTAAATTTTTTATTTATTTTTTTTTTATTAAATAAATGACAGCTGAATTGTTTTCCGTGGTACGAGTTTTCATTAAATTGGTAAAACATAGTTAGGAAAATGAAATTCATTATATATGAAAATATTTAATGAATATATTTTTATTATTATTAGTTTAAAAATGATTTTTTTTAATGAAAAAGTGTTACTTGAATCATAGTGAAATGAATAATTTTTTCACTAGTTACATACGTTCCTTATATAACATTCACAGTTAACGTAAGGAAAGTATTGTTGTATATTTGTTCCATAAAAAATCATAGTTAAATGAATAATTTTTTCACTAGTTACATACGTTCCTTATATAACATTCACAGTTAACGTAAGGAAAGTATTGGTGTATATTTGTTCCATAAAAAATGTAATATGATAAATAGAAAGTATATAGTAAAATTGTAAAATATCAGAATGAATTAGTTGTTGGTTCATTTGAGAGCAACTCATCATAGCAGACTGAAACGGTAAAGGCAAGACTTATAGCAGAATAAGACGTTCAATATAAATGCTTTTGATGTGTGCTAACTCAAAACCGTAAACATATAAATTCCTCAATATTACAAAAAAAAAAATCAATTATAATGTAACGAAGTTGAGCAAAATTTGTAGAAATGTATTGGGTTGTGCTTTGGGATCATAGGAAAAAAGTATGACAGTAGAAATTTTTTATTTATATTTACATGTTTCCTGTTCGTAAACCATTGTAAAAAATCATATTAGAGTTTTGAAAAATTAAAATTGAGACTTTGTTTTTCCTAAGCGCAAACAAAAGTAGAAGACAATTCTTTGTCGTTAAGAAAAACAGATTGTCAATATTAATTTTTCAAATAGCTTATATTAAATTAAAAAGAAAGAAAAATGCATAGTTCCTTTTATTTAACTAAAATTTTTATTTGTCTATTTTTACAAATATCGATTTCGGCAATAATATGTTGCCCTTCTTCAGTGTATTGGCGTAATTTAAAGCTTACATTGTTTTTCTAAGGCATATTAATTGCCTGTAACGATAACATTAGAAAGTTCGTTTAAGAAAAAGCTCAATGCAGACCCATATCAGAACCCATATTCTAAAAACATTGCTGAACCTCTGGTTTTTAGAATATATATACGAAAATTTTATACACATATAATGTATACATACGCATGTACAAAAGAGTAAAAAAAAGGTTCTACATTTTTCAATCCTGTTTAGTTACGTCTTATAAAATTACCACCTTGATAAGACAAAAAATATACGATTTTAAAGTTTTATTTGAGTGTACCTGCAAAGCATTTTCAACTGTATGTCGTTGTTACTTTATCCATTAGAAAAATAAAAAAAAATAACGATGTGAAGTATGTTTAAAGGCTCATTATTATTATTATTTTTTTTTTTTTGATATGTTGAGATTAAAAATAGCATTTTTAGCCTAAAAACTGTAGAAGTTATATTGAAAATATATTTTGTGCTCAATTTGTTAGTCAAAGGTTTGTATGGAAAATATTGAGATGGAAGATATCAAGAATAAAACCATATTGATTGAAAATTTGCTGCATTAAAAAAATTTTTTAAAGTTCAAACTTTTTTTTTATGGTTGTATGCATATAAATCGCCGTTATTGGGCAACACTTGATTTCTATTTTATATTTTCGATACTCTGGCTGCTATACCTAATTGTTTTGCTTTATTTTGGAATTTTGATGGTAAAATGACTTCCGTGTTAAATGGTGTTATTAAATCTCGATTCAAGTATCGCAGTATTATATTAAAACTTTTATCTTAAAACTTCAAGGTATTTTATATTAAAACAATTTTTGTTTCTATAAACTATTGAAATGATCGTATATCATACTGTTATTGAAATTATTAAAAACATTTTTAATAAATGTTTATAAAATAATTTAAATGGAATATATAAATTTTTAATAAAAATAAATGGCATATAATATAAAAGTGTTTGGTTATTGGAATTCAATAAAAAAAAAAATAACTGAAAGATAATAAGATAAAGAATAAAAATAATAAAAAAATTATAATAAAATTTCGCCATTTTGTATTTCATAAACGACGGATTTTTTTGTTATTATTATTATTTTTTAAATAATTTTTCATTTTTTATAAAATATTGCCTTTAAGCAATAAATTGATTATATTGAGATTTATATCCTAATAATGACTTTATTTTGAAATTTTCTATCAACAGTTATAATATGAATACATGTATACATACATGTGTATTTACGTATAGAATTATTTAATATTTATTTCTTGAAAATACTTGTAAACGAATAAAAATTATATAGAAATAAAAATAGAAAGGAAAACAAAAAAAAGGTCAGGAAGGATTTCGATTATTCATTTTTTATTTTATTGTTTTTGTCTTTTATTTTGTTTTGTATTAAATTTTCCAATATATGAAAATTACATTACTTTCCATGTGAAAATTTTTCTGTCATAATAGGTATGTATACGTACAAACAACGGTGTGTCTTGTTTGTAAAGTATTTTAATAGCGTATATATAGATGCTTCATAGGTTTGAAAATTTGATCTAAATCAGATATTTTTAGTTTTTTTTGTAATGAAAAAGAATCAACGTTGGTATTCTTATTTATTTATTAACAGTTAATAAATTAAAAATATTAATATTATTTGAAAATTTTAAATGTATGGAAATTTTTAGATTGCTATTTGTTTTAAATCTAAGCAGTAATGTTTATAAGGACATGTACGCAACAGATTTTAAAATAAATAAAATTAATATTAGTGTTTTGACTAGATTTTTACAGTATCTACTCATTTTATAATAGATTATGTAAACACTTTGCCAACGGTAGTCTATTGTGAAATTAAGTGTTTTGATTGGTAAAATCTTCACTGAAAAATTTATAAAATAGATTATAGATTTGCAACAAGTAGTACAGTTACCTTCTTTTAGGTTTTAAAAATTAGAACATACCTCAGTATTGATTTTATAATTAAAATAATAAACAAATTGGCCCCAAATACGAAATGTTTAAGTATGATGTCTCACATTGAAAATTTCCAGTTGAATTTAGTCTTTTGAATGATAATTAATGACAAATGATATATTCGACGAAACCGGTGCGTGCAACTTGATTTGGATCCAAAATCTCTAATCATACTCTAAATAAAAATAATAAGTTTTGGCGTATGAAGCAAAAAAAGGATACCTTGTATCGTAAAGTCTGTTAAATAAAAATAGGTTGGGGCTTAAAATTTTAGTAATAATCAAAGAAATAAAATCATAATGCCTTTAACTTTTTTTTATTTTTAGTTTCACATGACTTTACGATAATTGTAAATGTTCTTAATAAAAATAAATATGATGTTTGAAGAAAAGAAAAAAAAAAATAATAATGAGAAAAGAGAAAAATTTGTGAAATTAATTTTATTTGAACACATAAATATCTTTATAATACAGAAATGTCCTTTTTAGTGATTGTCAGTTTAATATGGCATTTGTTAATTTTTTGTTAGTTTTTTATATTATAGCTTAGATTAATTCTAATTTTTGCTCAATTGGTTCTTTTGTATAAATATTTTATATAACTATAAATTTCTCTTTAATACAAATACCTACTATGTATGGTAAAATTTAATTTAAACCAAAAAAAAAATAAAAATATTTTCATATTTTTTTCTGAGTTTTTCAACTTTCTTTTTAATAACGAGCGCATCAAATGTATTAAAGCAGTGCTTTTCAAACATTTTTTTTTCTTTATTTATTTCAAGAGTATTGATTTTTAATTAAATTCAATAATGTTTATTAGAGTATATTGATGTTCAAGAGGTAAATATTCTTTTTTTTTTAAATTTATGCTCTTGACAGTAACTTAGGTAGAGTCACTTTTTCGTGCTTAATTAAGTACGATACTGCAAGTTTATACTACAATAAATCTGCAATATTTCGAGTATTTATCTATCAAATTACCGGCTTATCAACTCATTAAATGTGGAAAACTACTACTATTGTCAGGAAGTAAGCCTTAAATAGAATAGCTTTATTTTATTTAAGTGGTTACCAGATTATACTCCCAATTATTTTTTGTCATTTATTTTCTCCCAATGGCAAAGGGTACTGGACCAGGTCGAAAAACCCTAAATCATTTTTTTTACTTCATCGGGAAAATCGAAGCTGGAACCTTTCGGTTGAAAGGCAAGCGCTATACCTGCTGCATCACCCATCGTGTAAGTTTATTTTAATTAATAATTTAATAAACATATAAAAATATTGAAGGTGTTTAGGATAGGTATTTTAATTTATTTTTATTTAAAAACATAAATTAATTGAATAGATAGATATTGCATAAACTAAATTTTGAACAAATTAACATACAATTCAATAAAACTAATTTAACTGATATTTGAAAGACAGACACTTCACAAACACTATGAAATTATTATATAATGTATGATATAATTTATAAATGTCAGCCATATTAAGATTATGCTTAAGATAACAAGTCAATAAATTTAATTTAAATAAAAAAATTTGACTTTAAGAACTTCTAATAAAGTATTTACATCTAAGATTAATGAATGGAATTTATTTAATATTTTTGCAATCATTATACTTCTAATTTTCAATTTTTTTGTATAACAAACTAGCTATATTAATTGTACCAATAAAAACATATCGTCCTGTTATGACAGAACAAACAAAACTTCTTACCAGTTTAAGTATACAAGTATCAAGCATGTTAACGATAAGTTATGTCACTGGCCAATAGGAAGCCACATCAAGTCAAAATGCTAATTTCATTTAATATTCAAAACCAAATTTGCTGTGATGGTATAAATTAATGAGAAAGACTTTGGAAAAGTTTAATGACTATACAATAACTTCCTGAATGTTTCATACAATTTATGTTAGTCATTAGGTTATTTATTAACAAAAAAAAAATCCCAATGAATCGTACTCAATTAATTAAGTGTACAATCACTTACTAGTTATCTTTATTATTTATATAAAAGACCAGAGTTGTATGTTTGTAAACGACAGTTTTTAACATTTTTTGTTTTTACTAAAAAAAAAAATATTTTTGCTTTCAATTATTTTTATATGATTTTTTGATTTTTAAATTTTTAAATTTTTTCCTTTCAATTAAATTGTGAAAATAAAAAAAAATAAAAATGTTCGAATCAACAATTGCTCTGTACTTATTTTTCATTTTTAAAGTTTTGTTCATCTTTAGTGAAAAATCTAATTCGTAGTATGGAAGAAGATCCAAACGATCGTGCACGACGTAATTGCTAATTTATAGTGTTAAGTTGAATAAATAAATTATTAATTTGTTTTAAATTATAACAAAAAAGTGTTTCTAGAAAAAAATTTCTTGGTGCCACTGAGTGGTTATGTTCGAAAAAAAGTTCGGTATCTTTTTACTCGGTACCCGTTTTGAACGGGCTGACTTACTTAAAGTCATATAATTATTCATTTTTGTTAAATGTTTTTTTTTTTATTTTCAAAATTATTTTTTTCTTAATTGAAAATTTTTTTTTTAAAAATAAAAATAAATTTAAATTGAAACTGTTTGAGAAATTCTGTACTTTATGTATTAAGTAATAATAACGATTTATATATAATAATGGGTGCTTCTTTTATATAAATATATAAACATATGTATAAATATATGTAATATACACGGACTTAAAATAAAAAAATTTCTAAAGGGGTTTTATTTCATTTCATAGCATACACACAATTGGGTACGTAATATTTATTTTTTTATGATAATTTATATGAAAAGCAATAAATTATAATAAAATTGCATTAAGCAAATAGCTTTTCCACTTTTTCATATCACATCAACATATTAACATATTTCATATACATAAACACATATATAAATTTACATATATATAATAAAAAACCAACATGCATATACATAAATGCCTATATCCATATGTAAATATAACGGGCTGATACCATATTATTAAAAAAATAAGCCATCACTACAAATTAGGTTCAGAATCCCAGAATTTCCTCAAAAAAATATAACAAAAAAAAAAATAAATAAATAAAAGGATTTATCAGAGGATATTTCAGAAGTATATATATATAATATTATATACATTGTACATATGCACAGCGGATAAAATATATTGTAGAATGAATGAGAAAAAGAGAACAAGATAGAAAAAGTAACGGAATTTCTTGTACCTTTTCTCTTATATTGGTCTTTATGTATTTATTATCCTTTATTTATTGAGCACAATAAAAAAATATATATTTTCTATTTTTATTATTATGATTTTTTGTTTTTTTTTTATATTTTTTTTGTATTTTTTTAATTTAATTTTTATTTTACTGATAAGCAGAATTATTGCAAAAGGACTCAACCACTTTGTCAGAATTTCAAAGAAAAACATAATTCTTATTATTTTTTTTTTTATTTTTTGATAAAAGGTTTTTGGGATTCTTAATAATGAAAAATAAATATTGGTATAAAAGCTCGAATTAAATTTGAACCCCTCACAAATACATATTATAATAATTTTACTATCAATATTTTTTTTTGGTTTAAAATCAATAGTGCTGCAAAAATGGAACTGATTTTTAAGATGTGATGTGTTTTTTTTTTCAAATTGAATCAAAGACTATTTTAGTCAAATTCATAAATTATTTGCTGGCTCTCTATAAATTTAAATTGGTTCACTTTAGCTATATTTATAAGTTTATTTTAAAATACATTAATGTGAAATATTTTTTTTTTTTTAATTTAAAAGCTTTCTCTCATATGTATACTAAACAAAATAATGTAATTTTACGTATTGATTAGTGTACACTAAAAGAAATTATGCAAGCAAAGAAGGAATGGTTCTCAGAATCCTCAAAAACTTTGGTGTAATCCAAAATAAAAACCCTTTTTAATATTCGGGACAACACAGCACAGAGATACCACAGGCAAATTGATATAATTTATTTATCGTGCAACACTTAAAATATCATCATGTATCGTTTATCCTGCAAATTGTGAGGAAGTTTTGAAATCAATAATAACAATATGTGCTTACACCTTCATTATACAAAAGTGAAATGAAATGAGTTGACTTGCTTATAAATAGTAAAAGATCGAAATGAAAATTCTAATGTTGAAAAATTCTACATCGATAGATGAAAACAGGAACTAGAACAAAATGAAATAGTTGCAAGGATATAGCAATATCAATTAGGAAATGATTAAAGTGACTAAATAAAGTGATTAAACAATTCTTCTGAATCTGCTACTCATATTATTTTTAAATGAATGTTTGTCAGTTGTATTTGCAGCCATATATTATTAACTACATTCTGTTGCTGTATTTTTTATTGTTTGATATTATTTTTTTTATCCTACATTTTGAATTTTCGTTCAGTTTCTGATATTTCTATAAATATCTCTGTTTTCTATTGATACTACGTCTTCCCACCATTTGCTGCTTAATTATTAGTTGTACTTATTAATATTTATAGTTACGACCGAAAAGTTAGAAATTGAAATCTTTGTCGATAAATGAATGTGCAATTGATACTGATAACGAAAATTAGTTACGAATAGTCGAGGATAACAAAAATATATAAATAAATAAATAGTTACATATTAAATAGGATACTTTTCAACTGTTATGAGAAGAACTTAATGAATTGAAAGAAATTAAAATATAGCCAAATTTTCAGCCAAGAAAATCTTCGAATCCTGACCCGAAAACATCGAGTCAGACAAAATCTTTGTTGGAAAGATGAAATATTGGCAGATTTAAAGCAATTTCGTAGCTTCAACTGAAGTGAATACGCCCGCGACTGAAAAAAATAAAGATTTTGTAAGTAAGTAAAGTACAATTTCGGAGCCACAACAGAATCAAAGTATACTGAAGTGTGATTATTTCAAAGGAACTACGATTGGTTGAAAGATAATATTGGATAGCTTTCGTGTGTCATCGTCTGTATTTTGAATTTTTTTATTAACTGCTTCCATTTAATTTCTTATAATTTAAATAATTAATTCTAATAAATTGAATAGAAGATTATCCTGGAAAGGACGCACACGGAGTCCTAAAATATTGCAATATTTATCTATGTTGAAACCAAATTAATTGCCATGATAGTTATGATAAGAGTTTAAAATTTCATTTTGCATAGTTTGAAAGATGTTTTTAAAAATAACAGTTTGAATTTTTGAGTTTTGGTAAACCACCCACCAAACTGAATGAAAACCGCTAAGAGAGATAGTATAGTGAATTTCTTGTCGAGAATAGATTTCATCACGGAATACAAGAAAAAACAGTAACAAAAAACTGTGAGGTTGCAGAGGTTAAGTAAAGTTAAATAATCATAAATACACAACATACGTATAACAAGTTAAAGTGTAATAGTGATATTGTGTAATATTTTAGAAATTTATGACTCATTATAAGAATAGATATTTTTTTGGCATTTGATGGTCTCATCCCACATATCAGCATAAAACGAAAACAAACGAACGTTCATGTATTACTGTACTATAAAGGCACTTAGTTTACGTACGCACACTTATTATAATCCATCATAAATAGATGAAAAGCTTTTTCCTCATAAATAATACTGTACACTTTTTCGCTTTTCAAGAGAAAACCCAATTTTCAAATAAAAATGAAAAAAAAAAACAAAAAATAAATAAATAAAAGCAATACTTTGAATATTTATAAAAAATAAAGTGGTAGAGAAATGAATTGAAAAGAGGGAACGGGATAGGGAATAAATGATAAATATTGCAACTTACTTTTAATTTTTTTTTTTTTTCATATATTTTTGGTATTTTTTTTTTATTTAACCACGGTCTGTTAAGAAAGGATATATCTTTTTTTTTATTGTGAAATTAAAATTTCATTTGTTTTTTTAAAACGTTGTATAAATTTAAATTTTATGTGGTATATTTCAGTTGGCATAATTTTAGTAAGGAAAATCTTGAATCTTTCGGAATGTTATAGAATGAAGCTAGCGGGAGAAAACAGATTTACTCTTATGTCAACTCCTGTGCAGAAGAATTTATCAAACAGCTGGTGCGAAGAGTCAATTCTTAGGAACAGAGTCAAGTATTACTCGTTCAAACGCCTACCTACAAAAAATTGTTTCCAAGTTGGAAACTACAGAAACCTAAAATATATGGGATGCAATTCTAAGATTATTAACCGGAAAATACGATAGATCTGAAGTGATCGCACTTACGAAGAAAACAAGACCTTCATTGGAAATATGAAATATCGGAGGTTGTATAAAAAAGTTAGATTACTATTGAGTAATCAATTGAAAAAATAAAATCAATTAAAATAATTAATTCAGACTTTAAATCTCAAAAAGTAGGTAAGTAAGTAACTACTTGTGCTGTAAGGGCATTAAATAAGTCAGATCAAACTTTATATCTTTTCTAATTGTAATTTACATTTGACAATACAGGATTGCAATTGAATACTTTCAAAATACAGCCAGAAAATATGGGGTTCACTTGGTAATTTGCGAATTATACCTAAATTGAATTTTACTTAAAATAAAACAATTTTGATATATTACATTCATTCGTTGTAATATTAATTTTAAATTAACAATACATAGTGTAGTAATATTAATATTTATTATTATAATAAAATTTTAATATAATGGTGAACTTGATAAACTTGAAGGAAGAGCCTGTACAGCTTCTGATATGGAAATCTGTAGAACAAACAAAATGATCAATCTGACAAAAATATATCAATAATCTCATCAATTAAAAATACCATTATGCCCTGATAATGGCATTAAAAAAAGAAGAAGCAAAATTGAAAATTGTCTTATCATATAGGTCGACTTAATGTGATTTCACAGGCGTGGCAGAAAAATATACAATTTTTTTTTTGTTTTAACATAAATTATGTTATTATTAATTTTCCTACACTCTGTTGATTGAATTTCAAGATTTTTCCATGCCCATATCATTTCGGCCATTCGGAAATACACTCAAAGTTGGTTTTCCGATTAATAGGGTTTCTTCATTTGAGGAATTTCTGTTATGGTAGCTCAGGTAGGTAGGTAGAGGTGGCCATTCCAGTTGCTTCTGAAAAACCAATTAGATGCCTTTTTGATATCACGACTTGAGTGATCTATTTGTTGTTATTCGTTGTTTTAGGAGATCACTCTCACATTATTACTCGAGAGTACACTACACCCATTAAAGCATCTCAGTACTAGAGCCGATTTAGTACTCTTTACGACTCAGAAGGTTAGTCAGATCACCTATTTTGCCTTCCGCAATCCGACCCTTCAGCGTGGCTTCTTATCGGCCAATTACCCGTACTGATGACTACTACTCTAGATATATCAGTACGGGACCGGACTAAGTGTTGCTTGCTTTGTTCATGTTATGCAAGGGCTTTGGCCAGAAAGTATGAATGAATGTGCTCCTTGACGGCCCGCAACGTTCTGCTCAAGGGACCTGTCATATTAGCTCAGAGCAGAAAATAGATAGAAAATGCTTATGAAAATAATTGAAATATGACCAGCTTCCACTGAAATTGACACTTCAGAACAGATCACGACAAAAATTCCATCTATAGTATCTAAGTATAATTTCATTAGAAAATATTTTTGTTTAATTTCGTTTATTAGCTTAATTTCTACTCTTTTATAATATCAGAATTTCATTTTAAGTTGACTGTACATAGTCTCGTATCCAATGAAAAACTCATAAAATTTAATGACATAAAAAAAAAAAAAAATAATATAAATGTTATTACAATTTTATTGTATAATTAAATACAATTTCGAAACAACCTTTTTTTTTATATATATAAATACATATATTACACCTACATACAATATTATTATTACTATACAAAATAGATAAATTTTGATTAACATAAACCTTTTAATTTATAACACAGACATCCTTTAAACACGACATACTTTTATTTTTATTATTGAAAGATGTATGTCTAAATGAAATCATACAAATGTTATTCTAATATTTTTACCTCAAGTAAAATTAAATATTACATTCACCTTTTTTATTCTATAAAAACAACAAGCAAATCAACTAATTGACCTACATTTTGTATAATTTGTTCTCGATGTCCTATTCTATTCAGTGTTCTACGACTACTATTATACAATTTAACCATAATTGCATCTACTATACAATATTACTAACTACTATCACTTATATATGAATTTATGTAAAATAAATAAATTTTGTATATTGTAAAGAAGACTATACTCGAAAAATCCTCAATAAAAACTTTATTTCTTCGTGATTCTTTTATCAACATTTTCATATCGTTCAACATCATATACCGAATATACTTAAGTTAATATTTAGATCCTTTCAAAAATTGTTCAATTTATTCAACTTTTATGATCTTATTCATCATACAATAATATACCTATGTATCTATAACATGTTACTACTGTTATTTTAACAATGTTTGTACAGAAAGTTATAAAAATGAATTAACAAAACTTTGAATTTTAATGAATTTTTTAAAATTTCTATTAATTAGAGCTGTAATCGGCAATGTCAAACTAAGATCTAATGAATGCAAAAATATTTAATGTTTTACAACATATAATTCGACAATATTGACAATACTTTTTTGTGCCTCAATTGCACTGTTAGATATTGTGATCATTTTGATTTTTACATTTGAGATTTATCGCAATATTTTTTTAGCTAATTATTTGTATTAAATTTTACAAGCTTTGTATTTTATATTTATTTTGCTGGATCATGTAAATTTTTCATTTTTAACATAAAAGTGGATCTCATGAAACTACATTTTTTTTTTATTAAATTGCAAGTTTAGACATGCAAATAACGTGCAGATGAAATTTTCAATTAGATGATTTTTGTTTTATTAAACAATCAATTAAACTGCAAAAGTAGTAATCTAAGGTTGACATTAAAAATTGTATGACTTAATTCAAACTGTTTAGATTGAATGTTGTTTGTAAATACATTTAATCTTAGTTTAAGATCTCCGATTACACCTTCATTGATATTATGTAAAAAATATAATTGTACCTAACATCTTAACATCAACGTTTGATTTCTAAAATTCTAATTTTGTTCAGCATAGATGATGTGAATATTACATGAGCGATATTTGATCACTGTCGTATTGTTGGTTCAATAATTATATTTTATATACATATGCTCGACAAAGCTGAAATCATTACTTCCAATTCTTAAGTAATTCCGTCGAGGAATGTTAGCGACAACAAAATCCATCGTTACACCGTGAAAATACGAATTTGGTTCAAGACTGATTATAGAAATTAAGTTTGCTTATCTTATGAACGTCTGGAATTAGAATATGGAATTGAAGTCTATTGCGAGTATTGCCAAGTATTAGTAGTTTCGAAAAAAATTATAACGAACATCATCAACATTGCTTGCAGCTTTCCGCCGAATCTCGGACCTCGGACCTCGGACCTTTGCGGATGATTGGTATCAAAATATGAGGAAAGAAAAAACTAATGCAAAGAAAACTGTGCAAAGAAAACTTAAAACAAAAAAAATTCAATTATATTTTGCGCCACTCTGTATTTATTTAAAATTTTTATATTATATAAAAATCTAAAATATAGAATAATATTGAACATTTATTTTAGCTTAAATAATTTCAATAAAAAAAAGTAAAACAAAAATATTTTCCTGATTTTGACTCGAAATTTAAATGAAAGCTATTAAGTAAAACATTTTTTTTTTTTGCTTCTTCTTTAAGTCGAAATTCAATCAAAACACATTCTTTGTTGCCACCTTACAAGTATGCTTTTGTGGTTATTTTGAATATTAGATAGGTAGGTCCTTGCTATCAATTATTGTTTTATTATTTTCAACTTTTTTGTTGTTGTTGTTTTGTATTGGAGAATGCATTACATAATATTCTATTATATTTCAAATGAATAAATTTTATAATATACATATAGATAAATCTCAGTTGTTTGGTACACATCTTTGACATAGGTACATATTTATATATATATATACATATTATATTTAGATATATTTCTATATGTATGTATATATCTTTAGTATAAGAGTATGTATATAGTAAAAATGTTAATTGTTTATTTTACTAATGGTATTTTTATTGAAAATATTCTATAAGTTAATCTTTTACATTAGTACAGAGTGTATCAATTGTTATAAAATTTCATTTTTTAATTATAAAATATTTTATTTGAGTTTTGCTATGATCAGTATTTTTAATTTGTAAATTGGGTACAAATATCTGAATCATTTCACGACCGATTTTGATTATTATTCTTTAAAATGCTATATAGTAAATGAGACGTAGCGAAATTATTTATTATTTTTCAAAAATCTTTAATTTTCATTAAGAAATTTCAATTTAAAATTTCACCTCATGTATAAGTCAATTTAACATACAACAATTTTAATTTATCAAATTGTAAATTTAAATTTAATTTTTTTTTAAAATAAATTATTAGGCAGTTGTTGTCCAAGTTAAATCAATAAAAAAAATGATATTGTGGCCAAGAATAAATAGTGAAAAACAATTCATAGTAAAATTGATTACAATTTTTTATCAAACTTCATCGAATTGCGAGAATCGGGCGAATATTAGGTTTTTTTTGTATAATGAGGAAAATAAAAAAAAAATACTGAGATTCAATACAAAATTATTTCATATAGCTTTGTTAAATATTGTCAGAATATCTAAAAATTTAATTCTTCTGTCATGTGATCAGTGTCAAAATTTTGTACATTAAAGTTCAATTATTAAGTTGATTCAGTTATGATTAAATATAATGAAAATTTTCATATTAATAGATTTTAAATAACTCTAGTTACCTTCTAGAAAATTAATTAAAATAATTCTAGGTATCTTTAACTGTTAATAGAAACTAATAATATAATGTTTTCCGCCCACGGATGGGGTTGCAGGACATTGATGATGATGATGAATAATAGAATGTTAATAGAAACTGTTAATAGGAATAATAATCTATATTTCAAGTTTAGTAGCGAAATCTTAACATTATTTCGGCACGAATTACAATTGAAATTACTTAGAACAAATAACGATGTCCGATGTCCGATGTCGATACAAAAAAGACCTTGGAAGTAATGCATAAGCCTGATTGGCATTTTTCGTTTTAATAAACTGAATGCCAATGACTAAATGAACTACGAGAAGAGCACTATTTTTAGGTTGTAAGACTATAATTGCGTATATAATTTTCCATACATATATATACGTATTTATGTTAAGTTAAGGAATCCGGTTTTAATATACCTGAACCTTTACTATTATTAAAATTATATTTATCTTATTTAAATATACCACAAATACAGTAGAGAATTTTTTTTTGTTTTTATTTTTGTATTTGATGGAAAAGATGTTGTTAAATTTATTTTAGATAACTGAACATTTTGACAAACATTTACAGAAAGTGATTTAGCAATGGTTAAAATGTTGGTTTACCTAAGGATAAGTAACTTTGCTATTTTTTTATTTATATTTTTTTTTGTTTTTATTTTCATGCTGTACTATAGAAATTTATGTGGAGATAAAAGATATAAGTAACATATATTATTATATGGTAACATTAAGGATCTAAATGATGTTTGCACTCTTACCTAAAAATATCTTTTCTAAATGTGTTTACATTTTGACGTTCTAGCAAAATAAAAACAAAAAGAAAAATAACACGAAAAATAAAACAAAAAAAACAATATGTAATCCTTGATAAAATAAAACATAGAGAAAAGTCCTTTTTTGCGTAAAGTTAAATACATAAAATTATTATATATTTATGCAATACTGAGTTATACCAAGCCATGACACTTAACACATTTTTGTTTTGCTTTTGTTGATTTTAAAAAAGAAAATTACAGAAAATGATAGAAACTATACTGTAGAAAACCTTCGCTGACAATATCAAATAAATTTATTATTTTAAACAGGTGTAAAAGCCTGTATACTATGTAAGTACGTACGGTATTATTGAACTCAACAATGATATCGAACTGAAAAAAGTATGAGTAAATTGTTTGCAATTAAGTGATTTATTTTAGAATTTCTATTGTTCGTTCGTAGAATATGAAGGACTGAAAACATATCTAATATAAGTAAGCCGCTTGATATGCATCTTATTGTTTACTCATCTATTTTAGAATAATTTTAGGAATTCTTTCGTTCATCATAACAATACTAGAACTCATCAGTAGGTATTTATATTGTTAGACTACCTATACAACTCCTGATTTTTATTTTTATTGATTTTATAACTTATTATAAGATGTCATTAGTACATCTGTGAGTTATAAAAATCGACCAAAATTTCATCGTAAAATGTATTATAACTATAAAATAAACTTATGTAATTATAAATTTAGTTAGAAATTATTAAAGTTTCCATAGCTTTTACTTTTAATAAAAAGAACAAGCTCCATTTATTAATATTCATTATTTGAACATTGATACATAGATATAAATTTATATCACCATTGTATCTATAATTATTACTTACTTATAGTAAGAGTTTATAATAAACAAATTATTTTTAGGAATTGTTTCGAATTGTTTCGATATTCTAACTAAATTTATAATTACATAAATTTATTTTATAGTATTTTAGAAGGTTTTTGTAATGTATAATTTTTTATATCATGAAGGTTGCTATTTAGCTAAATTAAATTTTAATTAAATATTTAAAATTCGAATTACTAAAAACTGCTAAATTGCTAAAAAAAAATCATTAGTAACGCTTGTTAATATTGAAAAAAACCAGCCTCAGATTCGGATTTTCTAACCTTGTATACACTCTAATTTTATAAAGAAGAATCTGTATTAATATCTTATCTCTTTTTAGTTTTGTTTTAGAGTTCGTACTGTGATAGTTTCCAGATCCAGGAAGTGCTTCTAACTAGCATACACTGCAGTTTTCAAGTTTCTCAACCAAAAACAGATATCTTCAGATATCAAAATTTTGCTACCAAATCTAGTTAGACAACATTTTACTCAATTTAGGCAGTCCAATTGATTCTTAATTATTTAGATAAAGTAATTTATTCAAAATTTATTCTATCACTGTCATGGCTTGATATAAAAAGGTATTTATTTATATAAGAATCGAGATAAACAGGGGGAGTAGGTAGGAAAATAATACTACTTACTAAGTAAAGATATTACCTTTAACAGTAATATAACGAATAAATTTAAGTATGTGTGTTTTTGTTTTTTTTTATTTCTCTTTGTTTCAAACTATGTATATATAATATGATGTACTGTATATACTTATTTGTAAAAGTATTATAATATCAGGTTTCGAAATTTATTTATTTTGTTTTTGTACTTTTTTTTTTGTTATGTTTTTATTTCCTTATTTTACCGAATAATTTTATCATAAATTATATTAAAATAAAATGTTACAAAACAAAAAAAAATATTTAATGCATTTATTTATTCTGACATACTCCTGGTAAAGTACAATATTATCTAAATATTTATTTGAATTAGTGTAGTTAGGATCCATGATACAAAGACCAAAAGTATTATTCTGAATGTTAAAAATTCCGAATAAAAAAAAAACAAAAACAAAACAAATTAAAATGAATTTAAAATGGAAAATTATAATTTAAATTTGTTTGAAAAATTAATTAATATTTTGATTGTCGGTTAACATTTAGTTAATGTTTGTCAATGTGTAATGAATAGTTGTACGTTTAGTTTTAATTAAAATGGATGATTTATTAAGTGCTTTGTTAATACTATTAGCCTATAAATAGGCCGAATAATCGTTTTGTACATTTACGTTAGGTGCATTATTGTAATTTAATATACAAAATAGAATGATTAGTGTTACACGAGTATTTGTTTATAAATTTTTTTGTTACTTCAAGTAAGTAAATATGAAAAACTACATCTAATATAAACATTAGTCCTTCTTAAATATAATTTAAAAATTTTAGAAAATAGACACAATTAAGAAAAGAGTTTCAATTTTAGATTTGACAATGTATGTAGTGTAGATTGTCAAAAAAATTGAAAATAATAATAAATTTACAAAACAGTGAAATATTAAAAAGAGTAAAAAAATATCAATTAACAACATTGCTATGGCAACATTACAATATTAAATTAAGGAACGAAGTTATAGTACTTTTTTTATTTTTTTTTTTTTCCCCGCTACCCAAATAATATTCCTAAGAAAGTATTCCTTTGTACAAAATTATTTTAGGTGTGGGTGAATATTAGGTTATTGTAGGTATATTAATATTTGAGCCGAACTATCCTGTAGTTTAGATTAAAGTTTTCAAGTAAACATTACTGTTATCCTTATCGTGCCCGTTAAGTTTTTTGTAATATTCTATAGAATTGGTGTTCGATTTTCCAATGAATTTGGAGACAGTAAATTCAATAACAGTTCTTCTGGAGTGTTCAATTCAAGATATGTCTTTTTATTCTGTTTTTTTTTTTTTAAATTATATAGAAATATTTTTTGTACTCGTTCAGAAAAAAAACTTGCTTAAAAGTTTTTAAATTTGTTTTTATTAATTTTAAATATAAAATTATTTTTTTATTTAATTAATTGTTTACCAAGTTATGCATAGTTAATGATATTTGAATTTTTTATTTTATTATTTTTATGTATTGATACCTAACAAGAATAGGGTATATTTCAGAGATATCTTGGTCATTCAAAATTTTGATAATTTATGTGTAATAGTGAAGAAAACGAACAAGTGTCAATTTTAACAGATTTATGCAAAATTGATAGTGTAATAACGCCTGATTGATAATCACATCATATCGCATACAGAATAAAAAGGAACAAAAAAATGTTTACACAATATTACAAAAAAACTTGTAGTAGTTGTACAATTCTTTTTAGATTCTAGAGAAACAAAGATAAATATATTTTACTCTTCGAATAGAGATGTAATGTGAATTCGGTGATTAGAACAACCTAAATAAGTTAATTGTATTGTTTTATTCATTTAAAAATTAACTTTAACTAAAAAATATATTTTTCTAATACCTACTGAATTTTTATTTGATTCTTTAAATATTGCATTAAAATTTTTGAGATTAATAGATTGGAATTTCAAAAAATTCAAATGAAATAACACAAAAAAAAACAAAAAAAAAAATAGAACAATTTCTATATTTCCAATTTTAAAACTCCATTCAAATTTTATCATGTCGATTTATGAAATTTTGCAATAATAAATTTTAAAAATTATTTGCTGAATTCTAAAATTCCAAAAGTTAAGTGTATAAAAATCTCCACGAACATTGCTGTGCGATAAATAAGAGTTATTTTAGTAAGAATTTGACTTTTGTTTTTCTTTTCAAATCAAGAGTTTTTTGTAGTTTTTTTTTAGCCTAACGAAAATTTCAAAAATAAATTAACGCATTCCCAACTCATTTTGTATAAAAATTTCATATACTAGAATACATTTTTTTTTTAAATTGAAGAGTTGAAGACTAATAATTGAAAATTTGGAAATTCAAAATAAATAAAAAAATTCAATAAACTTGAAATTTTAAAAATAGGTAACAAACAAAAGATCTATTCTGAAACATAAAACACTTCAGTATGATGCGAGTAAATAATTACCTTAAAAATCTAAATTTCTGTATTAAATTATTTTTTATTTAGAATTAAAGAATTTGGAAAATTGAAATATGCAATTTGAAGCCTTTAAAAATTCCACTAATATTTTGAATTTATTATTTTGTAAAGATGTGCAATCTATAGAAAATTTATAATTGGTAAACATTGTCAAAAGTTAGATTTGAAAGTGTAACAAGAAATAAATTCAGAACCTGGGGAAACGTTAGCTAGGGATTCATTTTTATATCCATATTACTTAACATTGTATTCATAAAAATAGTCTTTAGGAGTTGTTTCTTTCATCACAACACTACTTGAATTCATCAGTAGGTATTTGTTGTGTTAGACTATTTCTAAAATTCCTGATTTTTGCTTTGGTTGAGTTTAGAATTTATTAAAAGATGTTATTAATACATTTGTGAGCTATAAAATTATATTAGGTAATATAGAATTAGTTTATTTTATAGTAATTGAATTCATAGTTGAATTTTAAAGGTCAAAAAATATTATTGACGTCGTTACGTGTCCTTAATCGCAGGTAATTGTAAAAGACTACAAGCCTTACATGGCTGCAACAAGAAGTTTAATTTAAGCATCATGAGCAATGAAAAAACGAAATACGTAGAACAAAACACAATTTTATATGCTTATAATAAAAAAGGATAATGAAGTTTAATTAACTGCTAGTTACATAAAATTGGAATGAAATAAGATGTGCGTTCGATAGAATTTCAAATTTAAAAGTATTAAGAAAATTTAATGAAGATCGTGAATTGTTAGCAGCACATGAAAAGTTCAATTAGTTTTGCTTGGTAAGATTGAAGAGAGAAGACATTATCTTATATTATTTATTTTCATATATTTTTAGATTGCAATAAATAGGAGTGTGGGTTGGGTGTACTGTAATCCATTGCCTTTTTCTATCTGCAGGCAAAGTGGTTCTAGTAAATTATAACGGATCTATATTTGTTGCCTACATTTTCTTGCATTTCGGAATTTGGTTTCCTAGCCAAGCTTATCCGTCTGTCAAAAATATCCCTGGAAAACACCTGGTGTGCTGTGGTGATTGGGAGACACATTTCTGGTTCATTCGAACGTGCTCCGGATTTCGACAAGGTGATGCTCTGTCATGTAATTTGTTTAATCTGGTGTTGAAGCATATAGTGCGACGTTCCGTTGTGAACACACAGGGAACACCATATTTTACAAATCGGTGCAACTCCTGGGTTGCGCTGATGACGTCGAAATTATCGGAACATCACGACGAGCAGTAACCAAAGCCTTTACATAGATGGAAGAGGAAGCATGTAAAGCGGGTCTTCTCATAAATGAGACTGAAACCAAATATATGCTGTCGACAAATAAAATGTCCTCACAACACCATATAGGACATAACATCACTGTCGGTTCATATGATTTTGAGGTAGTTCAAGAGTTCGAACCAAGATCAACTCCACCAAAAACATCGATGTTAAAGTAAGACGAAGAATTACCCTAGCAAACCATTGTTTAAAATAAATAAATTACGTGGATTGAAGATAGAACCGGTATAGATAAGACAAAAATGTCAGTGTTCTCGGAATTCTACTATTTCTCTCTCTATCCTAATTATTCACAATTTGAAACCTTTGAGGCGCAATTCATTTTACTACCCACAAAGTTTACTGAAATTTTAGTGTTAAAATTAGTTTATGTCGAAATAATTCTCCATAATTTTCTCAGTTGCAGAAATTGGTTTTTTATCACTATAGATTGTCCTATTATATCGAGTTTTAATTTTTTGTGTTGGAGAAATACGGATCAGTTTAGAAATTTTTTTTTTACATCAAGTGGAAATCATTGTATCGGAAGATTTGTTTAAAAATGTTAAAAATTCGAAATTAATACATTAGAAAATTTTACAGTCGAAATATTGTTTTTTGTTTTTTTTTTGTAGTTGGTAGTAAACTCTTAATTAAATGATGAAAAAATATATTTTTTTTATTTATTTATGAGAAATAATCTAGAGAACTATAAAGGAATATGATAACGCCAGGAATTTTTTCATTATAAAAATCAAACAAAAAAAGAAAATATTAATATTTAAAAATTTAAATATGTGCATAAGTAGGTACTTGAGATTTGCTCTCAAAATAAGATAAGGAAATTTCCTTTTTAAATATTGCTTGAAAAACAATAAAGTCGCTGCGCCGCCAGAATCAATTTACATCAACTTCATTGGTGGTCATCGTAGCACTTGAAATAATTTTTAAACAAATTATTATTTGAGTGCAAAATCTTTAATAAAATGCCGACTTTTTTGTTTGATTTACATAATGTTAATGACACAAATATTGAAAGATTGCATTAGGTATAGGAAATATGTATATAAGATAATTTTAGTATATACTTATGTACTAAGTAGATTTTTAATTAAAGTAAATTTTTTCATTTAAGTGCTTCAATTGGTTTTAACTTTTATTCTAAAAATGTTTATGTACTCATATAGATAATTTTTGTAATAAATTTGTTTTTATATTTTATTGCAGGTTGGGTTAGATCTTTAATAATAGGCGCATACAGGGTTCTGTAGTTTGACATTGCGTGTGAGTGTTTTACTCCTTGAAACAAATCACCCATCATTTTGTTTCTTTCGTTGAATATTTCGAATAAGATTTTTTTTAGAATTTCAAAGTTTAATTTTTATTTTTCAAATTTTATGCTATTTTTGATGACAATTATTGTCTATCCTTATAAATATCTGTATTAAAGAAAAATTATAATTAAAAAAATTTAAACTAATAGAATAAACCCGATTAGATGTAATTTGAAATTTTTGTATAGAAGACATCTATAAAATAAATATTTTAGTTATGCATAGATTTGTTATATGTACAGACTTCATTGTATTGTATAGTAGATTAGATAAGATTAGATAGTGATTTCGGGAGTGAATCTGTTCCTTATATCACTGCAGCCGCTCATGGGCTTATTGTGGTAACCCGTGTTTATTAGTTAGTGTCTGAATCCCTTAGGATACCTGATTTTATGATCCTACTCAGACTATTCTTCAATGGTATGCTGGATAACTCCCATTGTTTGGGGAACGCTGTTCCCAAATGCCAAAGTTTGCTACGATTGAGCCCTTCGCATTCATATAGAGCCGATGTTCAGTATAGATTCTTCCTCTATTTCACATATTCTGCATATGTTGTTAGCCTCTTATTATCCCTGCCAAGATACGTATCTGCTTCCTATTGAGATTTTGAAGAGTTTTGGTTTTCTTGAGCGAGCGTTTAGGCATGAGCATTTTTCTTAACGATTTCGAGGAACGTTAACCCGGAAATTCTTAGCTCTTTGCTCTACCCAAGCTTTTAATTGTGTCTTAGCCCAAAAAATGGAGTTGGCCCTATGAAAAGTGTAATGCTCTTCTTGGTAAATAATCTGCAGTTTCGTTTCCTGCTATGCCAGAATGCTCTGGTACCATAATTATTGTGAGTTTATTTGTTTTTGTCAGGGTTTTAAGTATTTCTAAACAGTCCCATAGTAGCTATGATGTGATGGTATATATGAATAGCTAGTATGGCTACTTTACTATACGACAGAATGTAGATTTTACGTTTTTTTTAAATTTCTTTTTAAATTCTCTCGCCCACAGAGTTCTAGAGCGTGTATTTTTGCTTGGAAAAATGTGTTTGTAGAGTTTTAGAGTTTAGGCTTGAATAAATATGGGGTGATCTTACTACATTCATTTTCTTGGAGCCGTCAGTGTACTAACGATCCTTTGTCGAAAGAGAGTGGTCAGGTTTCCCACGTCTCTCTGCTTGGCATATTGAAAGGTTTCTCAAAATTGTTTCTTGGCAAGCTGTAGTCGGATAATGCTATCAAAAGCGTATCATTCTACTGGACTACATGAATTAGTTCTGGGTGTTGCACTTTTTTTTCCCCCCATTTAATTTGAGGATGATCACCGATAGTATTTTGTAGGTGTGAACCAATAAAATATATTATTTGCGAGATCCTAGACTGGTAAGAAGTTGGTTCTCGTTGTTAAACGATCGCTTTTTTAACTTAGATTACATCATAATATATATTTCAGTTATTCAAAGATTTGTTATGAGTACAGACTTAATTGTATAATAAGTAATATGATAGAGTTGTGTTGCAGGAAATTGCTATGGGTATACACATAGCTTGTTTCAGATAGTACCAGTAAGCTGTAGTTTATTATTCGTTTTCAAACTAAATTGCTACTAACTCTTAAATATTTGAATATATTAAAAATTATATGTAAGCTCTTGTGTAATATATATGCATATTAAAAAAATACAGTCTATAAACCTGTTACGAATTGAATTTAATGAATCATATTACAATAAAATAACATTATTGATGACGGTGGCCTTTTTAGAAATTTATTAGTAATGGTTAACCTAAAATAATCTTCGAACTAATTTTTTAAAGTATAATACTTCGTTGTGATAAATCGTCATATTACAGAAAATCATATCAAAGAATATCCATAATAAGAAGGTTCACTGGAATAAAATTTTATAATTTGTCAGTTTGTTGGTCACCATTTTTCCAGTCGATTTCCAATATTGTAAGAAATAGATAGTCATAAGAATTTAATTTGTGAGAGAGAGATAAAAATTCAAAATACAAATTGGAAAAAAAATGAACGAACGATTTTTTTTTATGAAAGAAATATTGTCTTTATTTTTAGTTAGTTAGTTTATTTCTAAATTATGATTTGTTTCGGCACCGCACACCAAACACTTAACAAGATGATGTTTTCTCATTTTCAAAACGTTTTTAAAAATTTTTATATAGAATAGTTTCTGCAAGAACTTTTTTAAGCTCTAAACTGCTTAATTTTCATATATATGTACTCTGCATTTATTTTTTTCTAAGTACTTTCTTATATATTAAATTTTTTTAAAAAATGCAGAGCAATAAAAAATATTATTTATTCAAATTTGAAATGTTCATATTATTAATATTTAACTTTGTTACATGTTTATAAAATTAACAGGTACCTAAATGTATTATATTATTTATAATATAATATGTATTATTAGTTCATTGATGATTAAAATGCACAATTTAATTTTTCAGAAACTAAAAAGGCATCGAGTCATTCATAAAAAAATGACTCGCTTGATATTCTTTTTAACTACCTGTTTCAATACCTGAAAAAATGTGTATATTGAAAATACATGAATGATAATCTGTTTGAAAAAACAAAATTTACTTCCCTTATAAGCCAATAAAATAAAATAATATGATATTTGAGAAATAACAAATGGTTTTGAAACGAATATTATTTTTTGAAGGTACCTGGAAAAATTCAATCCTTCAAAATTTATTTATGTTCATACCCTAATAAATTTAATACGTTTATTTGAAAAACAATTCGTACACAAAATTTCAGACGACTGTACACATGAAAAATCTCTAGTGGGCTAAATAAATAAACAAAAATCTCCCGTGGGCTATTTAAAATTACATTGCAAAAATGAAGTGGTTTTTTAAATGGTTTATATCGCACTCTTTCTTTCTCACAACTTCTTACATAAGAAAATATTTACAATAGTTCTGCTTCTTTAACGAATGGGTTTTTTTTCGTAAATGTGTTTGTAAAAATATCTTGACTTCCAGTGAACCTTCTTATTATATGGATATTCTTTGATCATGTCATGATATCTACAACTGCAAACAAAATTTGAAATTCTCATTCCACAATCCCCACTTGCAGCAAATATTAAATTGATGCATGGTTTCTATATAGATATGTGTAAATATGAATATACATATATATAAAAATCACATATTCTAGGAATGGGTACTGCACACACACAAGTGCTGAAAGAAATAAAATTAAACTCTTTTTATTATTTTATCGTGTGTCGATTTAGGGTTGCCACTTAACAAAAACTTCATGTAAAGTTCTGAAAAAATTTAACCTGAAGATAAAGAAATATTTGAATATATTTGGATTTAATTTTTTGAATTAGTAGAAGCATATGTTTCAACTCTTTTCAAGTTCAGTTTTTTAAATATAAAAAAAAAATGTCAACTTTAGAATATTTTTTGAAAATTTTTTAAACAAAAATTATTTTCTTTAAAATTTTTTTAGAATATTGAAAAAACATTGATTTTAATATCAAATTTATAAAAAATATAAATTCAAAAAAAAGTATATCGCTGTATATAAAAAGTGTATTTGGTATTCTTGTACCCAAGTGGCAACCCTATAATAAATTATAATATAATAATTGAAATAATAAAAGGAAGAGTAGATAATACCTACATATACTTATATTCTTGAAACAATTATCACACATTGATATAAGCAATCTTCATAACCATATATAGCCTAATGTGTATAATTAAAATCGGAATTGAATTTTTTTTATATAAGTATGCATAAGTTAGAAGAGTATAAACTATTCTAATATGATTCTGTATCCATAGCATATATGTATGCACATACACCATTTAGGTGGTACAGTAGTATATATATGTATAATCATAATATATGTCAATTATAGGTAGGTAGGTAATCAATTTATGTATATACATATCTACATATATGGTCATCATAATTATTTTGTTGGTTTTTGGTTCTGCTTTTGGCTAATGAAAAAATAATAAATAATAATGAAAAAATAAAAAGGATAAAAATAAAAAAAATAAAACAAATTTTGTATTTTTTTTAAATGCCGTGATTTATCAGCAAAATCAGAAGATCAGATTGCGTCATAAACCAATACTAATAGGAGAACAGCAGAAAACAATCAAACTAATTCACAAAATCAGAAAAAATTGAGAATAGAAATATTTATATATGCATCCATAAAAATGAATATCATATATTAAGCTTTTATATCTTTCTCTTTTTTGCTTACATTTTTTTTTTGGCATTGAATGGATTAGAAAAATTTTTTTCAATTTGTTTGTTTATTGTTATATTTTTTATTTACACAAGAAATAAAAGAAAAACCTCCTTTTTACTTTAATTTTTTTTAATACACGTCTAACTAAAATTGAAATTGAATTTTTTTCTATTTCAATTTGGTCAGTGTTACAATAATTTGATTTGTTTTTGTTTTTTTTTTTGTAAAATGTATGTACATGATGAAAAAAATATGAAAATAGAAATATTCATCCATATGAGTACATGTATGTATGTATTTATAATAAAATAATTGATAATAAATGATATAGGTATTAGGTATGGGTACACCAAAAATTAATTAAAAAAAAAAGTGTTTACCTACATCAAAAATATTAAATATTATATTAAACAATTATAATTAAGTCAATTATATGTATATAATATAATATGATATATTATTCATATATAAACCATTGAACCAATCTTCTGGCCTGGAATGTAAAACAAAAATGAAATACTTAGATGATTGGATAAATTCAAATTGTTTTTGTTTTTTTTTCTTTCAAAACAGATTTTTTATTCATTATTATTATTATAAGAACAAACGCATACTATTTTTTTCTCGGCGAAATCATCAAAATAAAAATAAAAAATAAAAAATGAAGGAAAATTATTGAAAAAATTTAAAAATCATATTTAAAATATGGCTAATTTATATAATGTTCGATGTTACCAAGTTCAGAATCAAACTCTTACACTAATACATAGAAAACATTTAAAGTGTTAACTAATGGACAATCACTGAATTGTTGCGCTGTCATTTGTCAACATAAATATACAACTACGTCTAAATAAATAGTTATTTAAGTTGATCACTTACATAAAGAGAGCGAGTGTTACCAATTTTTTTGTATATAAAATTGAAAGGTAACTAAGTTATTTGAAATATGTAAACGTAAGAATTTAGGATTAATTAAAACAGTGCAAAGTTTTTTCAAAATTAACAAATTTGTCAAAATGTCTATATGTAATAAATTTAAATATGTAGTAAGGATGAAAATAAATAATTTTTTTTGCTACACTTTAAAATAAACAAATATTTGCTATAAATAAATATTTTAAATTGTCAAAATAGAAAATATCAAAATTTCAGAATAGAAAATTCAAAACGTTGATGAACTGAATAACTGAAATTGGAATAATAACATTTATTATGAAGATGCAATTGCAATTCAATGTAAACACATCCAATTACCGCGCGATTTATTATCTCTGTTTTTTCTAAATTCTATTATCTTCCTATTCCTTTTATGAAAGAGAGTTGGTTTAGATAAGTTAAGATATAATTTTGTTAAGATATAATTAAGTTAAGATATAATTTTGTGATAAAATTTATTTAAATGATTCGTGAGCATGGGTCTTTCCTACTAGTATTATTAATATGAGAGAGTTTTGAATTTCCAACTGTAAAGCTGATAACAGAAATTGCCATCATGCACAAAATGATTGTAGATAAGAGTACAGAGAATAGCTATAATCAGAAATGCCAGCTGTTCATCAAATCTAAAATCATTTGACGTAAAAAATTAGAATTTACAAAATTTAAGCATTTGACAATTGCTTGCAAACTTACAATGCATAAAAAATTTGTTTTGAAGAAATATTGAAATTAAAATAAAAAAAATATTTTATTAGAAAAAAAAAAATAAAATAATCCAATTATTGATGCAAAATATCAAAATAAAAAAGTTTTTGTAATTAAGTTTAGTTAGGAACTAACTAAATAAATTTTTTATTTACTAATTAACAAATAATTTAATTTAAAATAATTTTCTTTTAATTTTCGAAAATTCTGCATCTATTTTTATAATGTTACGATTTGCAAGTGACATTTTCTGTCAAATGATTGTTGTTTTCTAAAGTTAAATGATTTTAGATTGTTGCGTTTTAGGTTAGGTTTTACTGCAAAGTCATTGATGTGCAGCTAACATTTCCTATATCTATATATTAACTAAAAAATAGATTTAATTTTAAAAGTAGCGAGTAATAGAGTATAAGACAGTGAACTAAAATAGCGAGTTATAAATTATGGAATAACATTACTAATATTTGATATACAACACATTTAAACACGTTTTTACTGGAAACATATATATTGGAATAATGAGACTAAATCCCATACTGTATACCTCATGCATATATAAATGTGCTTAATTATTGCATTGCATAGCAAAATTTTAAGTAATAGTGTAAGTAGTAATTAAGGTTCAAAATTCAGTTGCATAACAAATTACTTTTTTTTTTATTTTGCTATTATATTGTCGTCTATATGTGAAAACTAACTAAAACATTTAATTGAAAATAGGAATTTAACATTACATCAATTAGTTTTCATTCTTAAGAAATTCTGTGAAAACGAACTAAAGTAATTTTTAAAATTCAATAATTTCTAAACAAATAAAAATTGCACTAATTGAATTTCAATGTACAAGCTTTGGACTACACGGTTTTTCTGAGGTAGATGTTGTATCAGCGTAGGATCTAATGATAATTTTTGCACAAAACTCCCTCAATATTTATAGACTGTTGGAAAGGTTTTTTTCCTTTTTTTGTTTTTCTCTTTTTTTTCTATAACTCATACATACATACATACATACTTTATGTCTACGTCGAATAGTTTAGAAAATATAATCATATTTATTAAATTTTTTTTTTTATCCGTTTTCTATATAAAACTAGGAATGTGCCTTTTAAAAATGTAACACAAAGGAAATGTCATTAGGTCCTACGTTGATACAACATCTCCCTCAGAATTCCCGACTACACATATTTTTATACCATATTAAACTAATTTTTGTAAAAAAAAAATTTACTGATTTTTAGAATAACAACGATATGTTTTTACCATGCAACAAACGTGTTCATTTTTTGACATATTTAACTTCATTAACTTGCAAATTTTTGGGTATTAGTACTTAATATTTTAGTTTGTTCGATAAGAATTTTATTAAAAATACGTATATTCTACTTCAATATTTCTTTTAATAATTTTTTATCATCGTTTTGTAAACTTTGATAGTATAAGTTTATTATATAAGATATAAGGGCCCGCAGAATATATCTTTAAACTTATGTAAATTATTTCAATTGAATTGTTTCTGTGCAGAATTTCATTTTATATTTCTTCAGTTTAAATTGGTTAAGTTTGAAATTGTTAAAAAAAAATCTTTGTACACAAGAAAATATTTTCTTTAGAAAAAATTCAAGTGCAAAAAACCTGTATTTAACCTAAATAATAATTAGTTTGGAGAGGACTTTATAACAAGAGATTTGACTGAAATTTAATTCTTTATTTTATTATTATACATTTGCTGCAATTATTTGTTGTTGTTGTATTAAAAATCTTTCTAAAAGTTTTCCATGAACTTGCATTTTTCTGTTTTTGTATTTTTTTTTCATAAATTTTTCTTAAAATAATTTTTATCTCTTGAGTACAAAACATTTTATTTTGCTGGTTTTCTTTTCTATTTTCTTTTATTTTATTTAATTTTGTTTTATATTTATTTTGTTTTTATTTTAGAAATTTATTAGTGCAACAATTATAAAGAGCGTGAAAAGTGAAAAACAATTTTCTTAATTTTTATTTTCTATTTAAGAACAAAAAAAAAAGAACAAAAAACAAATAAAAAAATAAAAAATGAAAATTCATTGTTTGAATGGAAGTTATTATTTAGTAATAAGAAAATTTTCAACTTAAAAACAAAAGAGTATAACAATACAACACAATTGTTTCGTATCTGTGTTGTTGCAAAAATGAAGAAGTGTTAAAAAGGAACAAAAACCTTTTTACTTAAGAAGCGTAACTTTTGCACTTTTTATAACGGTTTTTTTTTTTATTATGTTCTTCGGTTATTTAGTAAAGTGCTTGGGATTTGTGTCTTAATTTTATTTTTTTTTGTATTTTTCAAAATTTTTTATTAATTTTTTTATTGTTTGGCCATGTTTCTGGTAGGAAGATGTCATTTTTATTATTTTGTTTTTGTTTGTTTTTTAGAATTTGTATTTGAAAATATTAATAATAATAATGAAAGCTAAAATTATTGTCCTTTGTCTGCTTAAGATAATTGTTATTATGATGTGGCTATATTAAAGAAAAAATACAAAGATAAGGTGTACCTGCAAATTAAATATATAAAGCAAAATAATGGCTAAGAAAAAATTGAAATAAGAAGAATGATAAAATTCGAAATATTTCGGTTTTTCTAACAATATTTTACTGAAATGTTACACAATTGATATATTTTAGACAAATCAAATACTAAAGTAAATCCCCTAGTGATTAAACTAGTTTTTTTTAAATTTTTTAATTCTTTTAATTAGTTTTAGTATTATATTGATTATTTTTCAATGAACAACCTGTACATTACGAAAAGTATCAAAACAATAAAATAATAGTAAGTAATTAAAAAAAAAATTTAAAAAAGTTTATCGTTTGTTAAATTATTTGGACCACTTTAAAAAAAAAATTAGAAAACTTTAGTGAAAAATGATTAAAAATTAAAAAAATAAGATAACTGCATTTCAGAAGTTTTGCATAAGCTCGTAAACCTAAGTTTAACTTAATTTGATTTTATAATTAGATTTTTTTTAATTAAATCATTGATTAATAATACTATAGTATAGTACTATAGTATAGTATTCTTAATCAATATTCTTAATACTATACTATAGTATTCTTAATCAATGATTAAATTTAAAGTAAAAAAACATTTTTTTGTTTTTGTTTTTTGGCTTAATGGAAATTATTTTTTACTTTTCTAATATCAGGAATCTTTCATATTGACATCAAATGCAATGGTATAATATTTGTCATGAAATAGCATATAGAAACAGACATCTAATTTATTTAGTACTAGCAAAAACGCCCGTCACGTCATATGAAAAAAGAAATTGGTATATTAATAAACGT
This sequence comes from Argyra leucocephala, assembly GCA_963942445.1. Lineage (NCBI taxonomy): Eukaryota > Metazoa > Arthropoda > Insecta > Diptera > Dolichopodidae > Argyra > Argyra leucocephala. The sequence continues at coordinate 99,301,412 of OZ012679.1, read as the reverse complement.
AATCAAATATAAGATAAGTATTTTTGTGTAGTGAAAAACTTTATAAAAAATAAAAAAAAATCATACATTTTTGCCCAAAAAACCGCGAACTGAAAATTGTACCCAAAAATTGATTTTTGATTATTTATCGTGTAAACTTTATAAGTCAAGATAAATAATAAATTCTTTGAATATTTTTATTATTTACTTATTTTATTATATATTATAAGATAGTGCACAACTTAATTCCAAAAAGAACAATATTTGTTAAACTATAATGTTTTATCCATTATTATTCTAAATAGATTTTTAATTGGATATTGCCATCTTTTTATATTCACTGCTTCTAAGTCTTATAGGTATAAATCTGGTTGGTATACACATATTTTTTCAACACATGTGGTTGACTAATAAACCAAAAAATTTTAGAGTAGTCAAATCACTTTTTTTTCTTTTTTTTCTTTAGTTAACGCTAAATGTTATTAAGAATGTGCGGATATACTTTTTCTTATTCTTTCCTTCTATGTTGTAATAAAATCTTACCTGGTATACAATGTCGGTCGATGTTATTTTATAAATAGTGCATCCGAATACTATAAATAATTATTAAAGAAGAGGATTGGACATACTGGACTAAAAAAATAAAATCATAGACGTAAAATAAAAACAAAAAAATTTTATGAAAGAGTGATATCGAAATACTCTGCTTGAGTTTTTGCCTATATAAAGTCACAACAAAAATTTGGTAACGATATTGACATACAAATTTTGCAAGTTTTTACTATTACCTTTGTAATAAAATGACTTTAAATGATATTTTTTTTACTATTAGATTTTATAGTCAAGTAGAGCAGGGTTATCTAGTCTTTGAGAAATAGAAGGTATTTTCATATTATATTTTTTGCTTTTGATTTATAGGCAAATAACAACAATAAAAAAGTATTTAAAAGTTCATAATTCCTGAATCATTAAAAAGATGTCCCATCTTTCATGTAGTTGTTTGTTTTGACCTTCCCAATTACTCCTAAGTTACTTCCTTAGTCCTAATTACTAAGATACGATTCGATGCTACAGGTTCATCTTGTACAAAAACTTAGACTGATCATAAAAAAATTAAAAGCTAACTGTTTCAAAAACTTCGAATACCTTGAGCAAATTATTTCTTTTATAATAGAGAAGCTACTCAAAACTGTATAAATGGAAGACAAAAGTGGAAGGTAAGTCTGAATCAAACTCAGAGCTTATATAGTAATAATATTTTTTTATTTTTATTAATTAAATTTTTCAGAAAGAACTAACGAAGCTTACAATCCAGTTTACAATCCATTTTAAAGTGCTTAGTAAAATTTATACAAATTCAAAAAATATGATTATTATAAAAAATTAAGAAAAAAAATATTACATGTAAGTTGCCAAAAATATACTTGAATGAAAAACAAATTAATTACAGTTCAATATTGTGAACTCATATTTTTTTTACATTTGCTCTTAAATAAATTCTTTTTTTTACAATTTAACATTTAATGGGAAACTATTAAACATTTTGATAGACAAGTTTATTACTTTCTCTAATCCAATTAAATTTTTAGTAGCAGAATAACGTGAATGAGGTGCATTTTGTTTTTGTACATTCTTGTGTTTGAGTTCCAATAGTTTCAGTATTTATTTTAATATGATTATTTTGTATGTTTTGTATGTGGATCATTTGCGCCAATATTATAAAATATTCTTGAGTTTTAATATTTGCCAATCTTTTTTCAAACACGAAGAGATTTTTTAATGGCTTTAGAATTTATAATCTTTTGTAATTTTGTAATATTTGTTTCTGCAGAAACAAGAACAGAATCATCTGAATAAAGATAAGCTTTAAGTAGAAAGGTCACGTGTATAGCATGTGAAAAGTGCTGTGCAAATTGACCTTCACACCAAAATCTATATATTTTACTTCACTATTGAATCCCTTACATTCAGAGAATTGTTATTGTTATTGGTTCTCAAAATTCTTTTTGAGCTAGAGATTTTCTTTTCCAACAATTCCACACTCGTACAGAATTCTAAGTAGTATTTTGCGATCAACTGAATCAAGTACCATATCGTCTGAGAAATAAAGTATACCTAAATATATTTTCAATCATTATAAAAATATTAAATTTAATTATTTATATTTTTATTAATATAAAATGAGCACGTTATAATATCTAGTTAGTATGTCTATTGCTATTGCAATTCATAAACATTTAAATTATTATTTTACAATGCTTTAAATAACTTTTCAATAAATATTTAATTTTTATTGTAATTTTATATAAATTTTGTATTATTTTTATCTATTTGAAAAATTTAAAATTATTTTCAATTCAATAATAAAATATTGACTTAATATAATGAACATGAAGTCTGTAGTAATATAAAATTGTTTTCATAATTAAAAAAGTAAAATAAACAAGAAAAAAAAAATAATATCAAATAAAATTCAACAAAATTAACACAATTTTAAATTTTAATTTAAAATTTATAATGGACTTCATTTATAGACCATTTTAAGTATAACTAATTTTTGTATACATATACACATACTAATGAATATTGTTATAGTAATCTGAATATTTACAAAATTTATTTCTAATTTTCAGAGTATCTATAATTCAAATTACATATATAACGTTCAACTAACCCGACCCAACTTATTATTATTTTTGTACTCTAGTTGTGAATAACTTTCATCTGTATGAGTAATATTATGTTTTATTATATATAATAAAATTATCCTATCCATAATCATTTCAAATTGCATCCTTGTTACCAATACACTTTCCAAATTAATTAAAATAATAAATAAAAATTTGGTTGGCCTTAATAATTCTAGGATAGGCTAATGCTAATGAATTGTTTTTTTTTGGTTTTTTTTTCTGTACATTAGTTTGATATTAACATTTTAAATATTTTATATTACATTCGAATTCTATAAGATTCATGACATTAACGTTTATAGCGCTATACTATAAGAATTCGAAAATTTACAGTTTGATCCTGGAATTTTTTTTTTTGTAAAAATTTTATTAGTTGTATAGATATTTATGAAACAGAGGGCTTCGGTTGTAAAAAACAATCGCTAAATTAATTACTTACTAAAACTATTTTAGGAACGATGTAAAAAAAAAACAAAATATGGGAGAGAAATTAGTTGGGCAGGATTTAAACTCCATTTAGCGTGCTTTTAACTTTTTTTTACATTAATTTAATTTTTTGTCGAAAATCTTAATGAAATCAGCACGTTAAGTCACAAGCACTGATGAAGGAAGAAAGTTGCTTCCGAAATATCGATATTTGCAAAATAAAAATTAAATTTAGTAGGGATACTTCTGTTTATTGAAAAATTTAAACTACTACTTCACCTTTAAGACACCCAGCGTAGTTCATATAAAGTTCCTATATAACTTCCGAGATTTGTGTTGACCTAAATCTAATAACTATTATAGTTAGTTTATTAATAGCAAATTACTGATAAATAATAACACAACACTACGCATATGGGCTATGTGTTATAATTTTATTATGTTTTTAACTTACATGTATAAATATTTAATAATAAACTTTTAAGTATTATAATTTTATTGTGCTGTGTTGTATATTGGGCAGATGATTTGATGATATATTCGATAAAGTGAAGGTAAAATGTCAGATCAATAGGAGCATAACATCTTGTTATGCTACTTGTCAAGTTAAAGGTAAAAAGCAAAACTAGATGTATGCATTAAATTTGGCAATTGAAAGCTGGTATAATATAAAATTTTTGGGACAAACTAATATTTACGCGGATACTTGCCAAATAAAATTAAATCTATTAAAAAACTTAACTTTCCTTTCATAACACCATAATTCAATTTTATTTTTAGTTTTAATTAAATTGTATTCCAAATTAATTTCAAGACATAATTAAAAAATCTTTCTACAATATTCATGCCCTGAGCTACATTTGAGCTTTCTGATTATTATTATAGTAAGATAACACTACAATATATCGATCGACAAAGCTATTATTATTAATTTATTTGATTTTTAAAAATGTTTCACATTCTAAGAAAGAAAGGGCAAAGGGGGGTAAGACTGAGTTCTAATTTAAAATAAATAAGTATATTATATATACTAATTTTGTCTGAAGCCTATTATAACAACAGCATAACAACGAAAAAAATAGTTCATTATGAATGAAAGAATGAGAATTGAGAGCATAAATCCATTTTTTTTAATATATTGTTAGAAATAGTAATGCATTATGATGAGATGTGATACATATTTACTTTACATTGTTGTTAGTATTTTGAGTTGTAAAATGTGTACATTTTTAAACTGCACCCAAACTTTACTAGATTAACAATGGCATTATAGTAGTTTATATATATTATTAGTATATTATAGTAGTTTATATATATATTATAGAAGTTACTATATATACAAATTTATTCACAACGCCTTTTAAAATTATATTTTTTTTCGAGAAAATAAATAATTTTTAATTTTGGGTTTTAACAATATTCAAATTATTAGAGATATAATTATATGTGGTCTCGGTAGCCGAGTGGCTTTCTAAGTGCTTTAGCACTCGAGTGTAGTAATGTAACGACCGAAGGAGCACGGGTTCAAACCCCGTGAGAACCGAAAAAATTTTCAAATGGTGAAAATTACTGAAAATGTAATTTTCTATACAACCACATCGGTTCAAATATAATTTAATAATTAATAAAGATATAATATAACTAATAAAAAAAATAATATAAATATATAATATACAAAAATATATACCAAATAATTAATATAGTTTAATAAAAAAAAAGGCCCACATTTCGAAAGGGAAAAGGACCTATAAAGTTGGCCTACAGATTTATCTGTAGGATCAACTGTTAAAATAAAAATAAATAAATAAATAATTATATTAAGAGGGTAATATCGTATGAAATATACGTTCACTCATATGATTGAAACATTTTAACAAGCTTAAACACGTTGTTATCAGTTTGTTTTCAATTTTATTTGGCATACCTTTGATCCATATAGAAGCCAATCTAAATAATACTTCAAGGCTCCATACCTTGTAGATGGTCGAAAATAGACTCCTCTTTCAAGTACAAGGTCGTAAGTGTGAAATGGCTTAAGTACTGTTTTGTATAAAAAATACTCATACATTATTGTAAGCTGACAATAGTTTTAATTCATACGGCAGATGTTTTTATTATATAATTTTTTATTAAAATAATTTTATAATATAATTACTTAAACTGTTACAAACCAAAATAAAAAATATTACATGACGATTGTTCCGAATTAACGGGATACTATTTAATACTTTTCTCTTATAATATTAAATAGCATTATGAATGGACATTTAAATTAAAAATTTTTTTTTTTTTTGTAAAATTTTCAATTATATTTGCTTATAAAATTCTAATTTCTAAAGTCAAAAAATATTTTACTGAATAATTTACATATAATAAATGATATCCATATATTTTTATATTTTTACATCTACAATATTTGGATTTGTGCATATAACCAATAACCGAAAAAACTTTATGAATACCAATACATTTTCTAATAATTACGAAATTCCAATAAACCTAGAATATTTAACAATAAAAAAAAAACAATAAGAAAAATTTTTTTTTATCAAAATTTTCTAAAGGATTCAAGTGTTATCCCAATACCTGTTATATATAAATGGATAGATGTATGAGTTCTATATATTATGTGTTTGTAAATGCTGTAGGTGCAGATTTTATGATATTTATATTTATTTATCTTTGCGTATGTAAAAACCAAACAATACATGATGCCAGAAATTTTAAACTTATTATTAAATCGATTCTATATACAGGCATATTAATAATATATAAAATTTTAATAATTTTTTCACACACACTGAGATGTATAATATTGGCCAAGTCATCCGAAGTTATCTAAGGGGTTCAATATAAAATGTAAGACAATTTATTTCAATAAAGTTTTGTGTATATGAATCGAATATGACATAAGAATGCAATGCCTTTTGTTATTAATCGGTTACAATGAAATAATTTTGGTTGATTGAAATCGACGAATTGATCGAATTGAATCGTAAAACGATTATTAGAGTTCCTACTTTTCGTTCTAGTTGGTGAGATTAAATGTCAAGTACCTATCAAATACACAATGTACGCTAGAGTAGGTAGAGCGCCTGTCTTTCAACCGAAATGTACCAGGTTATGTTGTTTTTGATAATCAGATTTGTTTTTAGTTATATATTTAAATTATGGAATAAAAGTCGAGTTTCCTTTCACTAATCATTTGTATTTATTTTGCAAATATCGATATTTCGGAAGCAACTTACTTCCTTCATCAGTGCTTTCGACTAATTCCTTACGGTTATGTTGTAATATTAAACTGAAATATAAATAAATATAAATACCTGAAAAATTCAATAAGTTCAGAAATTCCGTTCGGTAATTAATACTAAGGGTAAATTATCTAAGTACGAAGGTAATTCAAATTTTTTTTGAAAATCGTTTTTGAGTTTATTAGTTGCAAATTAACAAATCAGTAGTGTTTTATCGACAGATATAACTTATAGTAAAAAATATCCTTTTACTATAAGACTAAGGACTAACTAATTTAGTTCTAATTGAAATAATTTCAGGCAGAATGTAAAAAATAACCAAACGCGCTTTAGAGATATTGGAAATAGTAAAAAATTTAATATCATTAGTGTCCTGTAATTTCTTCAATTGAAAATAGTGTGGAAAAATAAATATGCCGTTAGGAATATAATTTTTTTTATCTATTATCAGATTTTTAAGCCAGTTTGAGTTCATGGAATATAGCTGGGGAATCAGAAATTGTCATATTTATTTAATAATGCATAAATATTTGCTACTGTTAGATATAGTCAATGCCACGACCTAGTGGTTATATACGAAAAAAAATATTTAAAGATATCTAATTAATATTTTTTGTTGTTATCGATATAGGATAATATTAACGCAGTCGAAAATAAATTTGGTAAGATTAATTAAGTAAGATTATTTTTATTTTTTTTAAAATTTTTAGTTTATTTTTATCTCAAAATGAATTTGGTCATATTATTGTTAGATTACTAGGAAATTAAAAAGATCGTACTCTTTTGCATAATGATGGCCCACATGATGACACTTGTGTGTTTAGTAAAGAGTTTAAAGGAAAATCAAATGCTCATTTTTAAGACTATAGTTTGAATTTAGTTTAATTCTACACCACTTTCAATTTAAATTCAGAACAGCTATTTAAAATTTAGAGCAAAACATTTGAAGTTCAAAATTTTATATTTAAAAATCCGAAATGTATGTTGAAGTACTATGTGAGTTGTGGCTACATAGAGGAAGAATATTATAATTACAAAATAAGCTACAACAGATGAAATATTGTTTTGCACTAAATTCTATAATGGTTTGTTTTGCATTTTTGTACATTTTTATTTTCATAAATGCTTGTAATGAAGGCATTAAGTGAAACTACTTAAAAAGGTTCAACAAAAGTCTATACGATCCATGTGCTTCTCTAAGAGGGAGTAAACATATAAAATAACATTATAAAAATTGTCTTATATAAATTTCTGCATTACTATTATTGAATTCCAAACAACATTATTTTAGGGACCTCATAAACTATCTCTAACATTAGTTTAGGGACCTCGCATTCTAGTATATGTAACGACCTCTAAGATTCTGCTGCAATATTTACACTTTCAAAGACACAAAAAATAATAAATATATATATATTTTGTTGACTGCAGTTTGATTTCAATGTATTGCAGTATATGTCAATCATCTAAGATACGAAATATATGATCGAAAATAATAATAATTAAAACAAATAGCTATTCAAATATAATTCAACTACACGATGTAATGAATTTTTGATTCTCTTAAGTTTATTTGCTAAATGTGTGCTTGTGAATATAGAGTAAATTATTAAATTTTTGAAATAAAAAAACAACAATTTAATTTAAATGAATTCCAAAAAATTCACAAAAAATTGTTTAACTTAACATAAAATATTCATGAAATGATGATAGAATGATGATAATAATGGTCTGAAAATACAGGAAGCGAATAGAAAAAAATTAAAATATTGTATGAAATAAAGTTCAGAATATTATGAGTGGTGGTTTAAAAATTATACTTTTATAATAATTTTTTTTCATTTTATTTAAATTTTTTAGTGCAATTCATACATTGAAATAATTGTTTGTATGAATGAATGTTGGTATTTTCATTATACGAGTAATATAAATTATGTATTTTGCCAATTTTTGTTGATATTGAACTATTTGATATGAGTATTTTATCCTTGTATAATATATGTATAGTCCATAATGTACGTTCAATTTTATTGAAAGTTGCTCTAATCTATTTAAAGTATTTTTTTTTTGCTTGTGTTTAAAATTTTATATTAACATTCGTTCATATTATGTTGTTTTAAAATAATCGAAATAAAAAATACTACCTATAAGTTACGTTAAAATTTAATGACTGTACTATAAGTGTTCATATTTGATAATTCTTTCGATATTTAAAGTTCATTTTGAAAGATTATTAGATTAAAAATATGTAGATATAAAAGAGCAAAAAAAAAAAAAATAGTAAATAAAATCCAGTTTCCTTTTAATTATATTTTTAAGCTTTCGTTTATATTTGACTCTTTTGAAAAAATTTTTATTTATATTTTTAAAAATAATAATTTTGTATAGATTTCAGTTTATGAATAAATTTTTAATTTTTTGCTTTTCCAATCAATTGCAAAGTTAAGAAGTTTTAATTTAAATTATATATTTTTGTTTTATACTCGTACTTAAATTAATTGGATATTTTTAATAACAATTATTGATGATACTGCATCCACATAATTATATTTAAAATTGGCTTGAAGTAGAAACGTAAGAAAAAGGCGAGAGATGTTCTAAATATTATTAGTGAGCGTATAATAAAAGGAGAATGAAAATAATTCAGGTTATTTAATACTTCAAAAATAACTACTGATGATTTCAAGTAGTATAACCATGTTTTCATAAATGCAAACCTGCAGTCAATCTGCATATTCTGAATTTATGAACACACTTGTCAGATTTTCTGAATGCTGTTCATAAATGCAGACTCAAAGTCTACTGGGCCTCAACTTGGTAGAATAAATGTTTAGTATGCATAAAATTTTTTGAAGTAGTTTTCATTGTTGTTTTGAGTATTTTAGTTTTTTGTTTTGTTATTTAAAAAAAAAAATGTTATTTTCAAAATGTCAGTATTAATGAACAGAAACTTTGCAAAATTGTTAAGTAAAGGTAAAATATAGGTAGAATTTGTATTCATTTTTGCAAAGTACGCCAACTGGTGGCAAACTTGTTGTCAGTTTGCAGCATTTATGAATACACCCTAACTCTCTAAACTTATTGTTGCAAAAGAATAAACTTTCCTAAAAATTTAACACTTGTTCTTTAAGATATTTCAATGTTAGAATGGTAACTTCTGCTATTAAGTATTTCTACTTCCTTCATGCTATAACCACCGGACAACTGAAATGGTTTCAAGGGGTCACTATCACATACCTGTATTTGGCTGAATTTCATTTGATTTGTAATTTGTCTGTATTTTCATTTTCATAAAATCCCACATATCAAATACAAAAACTCAAAATCCCGAAATACCAAAATCGCAAAATTACAAAATCCGACTTTAATTTATTTGATATTTTCGAATTCAATAATTTTGTGTGTATCCAACAACGGCTACGCATAAAACTCTTGTTTTTTTTTTCAAACATGTGTAATGTTTTATGAATATTAATTTATTCATTAATTTTCTGGTAGCTATATTAATTAATTGAATATGGAAAACTATTACTAATTCACGCAATTGTGCCTTCTTATATTGTCTAATTTAATTTTATTTAAGTTAATACGAAATTATATTCTCAAAAAATTTTATAAAATTGGATAAATTTATGAATATTGAAAGAAAAATTCAATTTTACAACCATATCCTGAGCTTGATTTGAATCCGGAATCTTATGATTAGTAGTCATATTGAATTTTATGTCATTTATTAGTATAGTCAGATTTAAAATTGAACCTGATGGGATCTTATGGTTAGTATCTAGTAGCATCCATGTACTTTAATCATGATTTGGCGACTTTTTGATTTGCATCTAATTCCAAAGCAAATGTCAATTTTATAAGACGAAAAATGGAAAACCCTGCAAAAAGTAACGGGAAATCATAGTGTATTGTATTTACATAATATTAGAAATTGGACGAATATTATAAAATTTTGAGGATTTAATCAACTTAGCAATGAATCGAAATGCATATAACCGGATTGCAACAAACATGATATAACATTCAAAGCATTCAAATTAATAAATTTCTAAGTACGAATCCGATTTTGAAAAAATAGTATTAAAATTATCTAACGAGTCCTTTGAAATAAAGCTCATTATACAATTGTCAAATATGAATCTACAAACAAATTTGTAGGTTAAGAATGTGGTAAGCCCAAAAAAAACAGGAGTTGATAAAAAACAAGATTAATCAAAAGTGAAAGATTTGAATTATATTTCGATATTTGAATATTTTTTGTATAAAATGTTAACTGATATAATGATCTGGCAAAGAATAAGCACTAAAACACTAACAAAACTGAATAAAATCAAGAAAAAAAAAAAAAAAATAAATACTCAATAGTCTATTGTCTACACTACACCAGGGCTGGTCAACCCGAATTGAATAATGAACCAAAATAAATTTATAATTGTATGAGTCGAAAAAACAATTACGAAATAAACTTTGTAAGGAAGATTTAACGCATAGTTCGGAACTACCAAAAATACTTATGATTTTCGCAGCGAATTTGCTTATATTTGAAATTTTTAATAAATTTTGCATAAAACTGTAATTTATCATATGTTTCAAGAAAGATGGTTTTTAATTCGGGATGGCATTGGAGATTAATTCAACAACAGCTGTGCTGCATTAACATTGATTGGTGATTGAAATATTTCAAAATTTTTATCATACGAAACAATTTTATAGAATCTTGAATCTAAAGCTTTTTCCAATTTCTTCAAATAATCAGTATATTTATCAAAATCCTTTTGTACCGATAAACTAATATTATTTAATTCAGTAAAATGAGTTGCGTCGCCATTCCTTAATTTATTTTCACACAAATGTAATTTGAGCATAAAAGATTTAATTTCACCACAACTTTTAACAACTAGCTTATTTTAATCCTGAAGTTTTAAGTTGAAGCTATACTGAGGTGGCCAGTTATGTCTATAAGAAAACTCAAATCTAGGAACCAATTATCGTGTGACAATTCTCCAACAGATTTGTTTTGTAACTCCATAAAAACCTTAATTTCTTCTTTCAGATATAAAAATCTTGCTAAGCATCTGCCTCTACTTAGTCAACGAACCTTAGAAAAATAAATAACGTCTTCGTAGTGTGAATTTATTTCTTCCAAATATTCTTGATATTGACGTCCACAAATACGAATAACATTAACAGTTTTAACCACGACACGACATTCATTACATGATCCATTTTTAATGTTTGGCTACACAAGCTTTCTTGATATATAATGCAATGAAATGTGTAAGTCTGACCAATATCTATTCTAGCTTTTGACAGTTTCGCTTGCATCAGGCTCATAAAACCCTTATTCCTTCCTATCATGTTAGGAGCACCATCTGTAGCAATCCCAGATAAAACAGTTGGAACTAAATTATTTTCAGTGAAACTTTCCCAAAACGCATTGAATATATTTATTTATTTGGTTGTATCCTTGAGGGTTTTTAAGTGTAAGAGTTATTTCAACAAAAGCACAAAATTCAAAAGAATTAATTTTATATTTCACTAAAAGCACAAAATTTACAATAAAACCCAACATCTTATTGTCGTCCGCGGTTAGCCATAAACAAATACTGTTTCTGATTTTGCATAATTTTAAGAGGAAACAAAAATGAATACATATCATATTTTACTTATATCAATATAGCTCTAACAATATTTAAAGCCTTTTTTATATTTGGTATATTTTACAAATATTTATGAATTATTTTGTGAGCCCCAAACTATCTCTCAAATCACAACTGATAAATTACAGGATCGTAGTTTATTTAAATTAAAATCAAACTGATGTAAATCTAAAAATTCTGGATTCGGCATATCTAGCTAATTTAAAACTAGAGTATCATCGAATAGAAATATTCATTTATTAGGACTCTTTCATGCACTCGTATACATTTTCAATTTCTATGTTTTAATTCTTGGAATTTGAAAAGTTCATAGTACCTATTGGAATAAAACTAGGATGTGTATGCAAATTCTCAATAATTTCACAAACTCTTTCATTAAAATTTTAATTAACAGAATTTGACAGCAGTGACAAATTACATGGATCGTAAGCATATCTTGTTCTCAGAATTTAAAAAGTTCATAATACTCTTGACATAAAACTATGATGTGTAAATATAAATAATAAAAAATGCTCATTTCCAACAATTACAGTTTCGCAATCCTTTTCAATGAAATTCTAATTTACATTTAAAAAACATTTCAATTAATTCACCTCAGATCATTTTCAAAGAAAGATAACGTAAATGGGTAATATTTTATTTTTTTTTTTTTTTTTTTTATATAATTCCAAGGCTATGGGATGAACACCCTAACTGCTTTTACACAGAGATTTGGAATACACAATTACATACAATAGGTTTTTTCTGTAGAATTTTTATGGTATATCTACTAATTTAAATGTGAAAAACTATATCTATTGTAGAGTACTTTGCCTTCATAATAGCATAGTTCCATTTTTTTTTATTTTAAGTGATAACCCAAACTCTCAACTATTTATCATTTATTTTATCCCAATGATAAAGGGTACTTACTGGACCAGGTCAAAAAATCCAGAAAGCATTTTTTTTTTTTTGCCTTCGTCGGGAATCGAACCTGGGACCATTCGGTTGAAAGGCAGGCGCTCTACCTACTGCGCCACCCAGCGTGATATTAAATTAGAATTTTAAATAACTTACATATATGGGTGAAATATTTTGTTTTAGAATTTAATTGACCATGAATTTTAATTTTTGTAAATTCCTATAAAATTAAAATTTGATTTAATTTTTATTATATGTATATAATGTTTTTTTGTTTTTTAGTAAATAAAAGAAAATGATTTTTAAAAAGGAAATTTTAGATTTTACTATGTATCATATACATATATATAATGCACCTAGACCTACATATATATTTTCAATATGTTTAATTTAAATTTTATTCTAAAGTTTACCAATCCAATTAAATTACTCTTAAAATTTATTTTAGACAATTTATACAATAACATAAAATAAGAACAAAATAACAATATAATTTATATGGTAATTGTATACTTTTAAAATATATTTAATAACCAGAGAAGATGAGACAGAGAGATGTCAACAAAAAACAAAATTTAAGGTAAATAAATTGAATTGGAAAATGGATTAATCATATCATATAGAGTATTTCGATTGGTATTTGGACAAAATATATACTATGTATTATGCATGTGCTATATTAGTCTTTAATTTTTGAAAATAAAAATCATATATTTGTCTCTCTTTTTCCTCAGTATAGTTTAATATGGCTTATTACAACTATTAAATGTTTAAAATTTTGTTAGTATACATTAGTATACAAAATTTTGATTAATATTCAAGAACAAAATGAGTTGAAATGTTGTTGATTTGATAAACCATAGAATAGAACTCTTACTAAAGAGTCAATTCAAAAAACAATTACACTCTTAAACTACTACGACGACGATCAAACTCTAGATAGTTTTGTTATTGAATTAAGTGGTCTAATACGCCAATATACAAAAATTATTCCATCCAATAGTTTTAAAAGAAAAATGATTGGATGACCCCGGAAATTTCTGAAAGTATAAAACTTCCTGATTCTTTTTTACGATATAAAAGAAAATATACGAATGATGAAAATGTCAAGACCGTTTATAACGGATATAAGAATAAAGTAAAAACCTCAATCATTAAAGCTAAATCTAAATACCAAAGAGCCAAGAAATCCTAAGAATTTATGGAATGTATACAAAAAAATGATTTTTAACAAAGACTTTACAAAATTCAAACAATCAAATAAAATCCATTAATTAATTTCCATAATAAATCTTTTAATGAACCGCAAAATATTTCAAATTTGATGAATGAATATTTTACCACAGTTACCGATAATCTAAACCTTCCCTCAAATAATATTAATCAGTATATTTCCAGAAACTTTTCCTTAGCGAATCACCTTCTCAAATTTTCATTTATCTCCTACAAATTCAGATGAGATCATTCTGGCGATTAACTCATTAAAATCCTCAGCTGCTATGGCATATGACGGCAACGAAATTTGTAAAAAAATTCTCAAAGAAACTTGCTCCTATTTTATCTAAATTTATAAACATATCTTTTGAGGCATGTTATTTTTCAGACTGTTTGAAAATGGCTCTCGTTACACTCATCTACAAATCAGGAGATAGAACTGATCCATCTAATTACAGACCAATTTCTGTACTCCCAGTATTCTCTAAAATGACTGTGTAGATCCTAAGGTGTTATTAAGTAAGCTTTCCAGCCTTAACTTTAATAGTAGCCAAAACATTTTTTTCGAATCATATTTAATCAACAGAATGCAATGTGTACGTAATGGGAGCAATAAGAGCGATTGGATGGAGGTTCAAAAAAGTGTTCTTCAAGGCTCCATTTTAGGACCTGCTTTCAAATTTATATAGACGATTTAGCTTGCCTTCCACTACTGGGATCTATTCAGCTTTATGCTGATGAAGCTGTCATAAAATATTCCGAGAGTAGTGACAACCACCTTTTTTCTGCAATAGTCGATGACTTAAAAGTTATTGACAAATGGCTAATAAATAATAGACTACTAATAAATGTCGATAAAACCAAAATCTTGCTTTTTGACAATAAAAAATTTATCAATACCACATTCATGTACACTAATACATATATTGAAGTAGTTAAAAGTTACAAATATCTTGGGTTGATACTAGATGAAAAGTTAAGATGGGGTGAGCATATTAACTACATTGTCAAAAAAATAACACCATTTGTTTTCTTATTAGATTGAAAAGATTTTTCAATTCTAATATACTATACATCATTTATTCGTCATAAATATCATTTCAAATGTAATCTACGTTAATCCTATTTGGAACAGAGCTCCACAAACTTATCTGAACAAAAGTGATCTTCTTATCAAAAAAGCCATTAAAATCATACATAATTACTCTACATTGCACCCCACTCATATGCTCGATTCAGGAAAATATATCAGTTTCAATAAAATATATGTAAGCAAGAACTATACACGGTTGCATTCAAGATAATAAATAACAAAATAAAGCATAATTTCATTTTAAATAGGAATATTGACATACACAATCACAATACACGCAACAAAACTAATTTTATCTAACATTCTTTAAAACAGAAAACCAGAGAAATAATTGTGTATATAACTGTCTTAAAATCTATAACGAGTTACTGAATGAAATCCAAAATATTGAAAATATTTGTATCTTCGAAAATAAAATTAAAGAATTACTTAATCTATCATAAATATTGGGGATTTTAAGAATGTGCATTCATTTCTTTGATCACTCTGTATTTATTTTTAACTTTTTATTTATTTTTAATTTTTTTGTTTAATTTTTCTTTTTCTTACTCATTAACTTAACATTATTTTTTGTTAACATATAAGAATTTTACAAGTATGATATTATGCTGTAAAATTCATAACAATAATACCAGACAGCGAAAGCTTAGGTATCTGAAATTATATAAATTATACAAATAAAAAAAAAACTGTATAATAATAATAAAAAAAAAAAAATTGTGAATTATTCTTAGTCTATAAGTATAAACATCAATGTATAACACAAAATAAACGAACAGAGTAAGAAATGGAATTAAATGAAAATAACATTTCAACGAATAAGGGAAATAATCCAAATTCAGTTAGTTTGAGCTCATGAAAGTGAAAAGAAAATTTAATGAGTTGAAAAATTGTGTCCAGTACTCAGTCCAATATATTTTTGAAAATTGTCATACTTATATTTGCAGTTTGTTTTGTTTAGATTTCTAGTAAATATCTAATTTGGTATGCTGCCAAGTATCGTAAGATTTGTTGAACGTATATGGATATCGAAGACGTTAACAACTTAGCAATATTTGGGGATACACCATGCTATTGGTACAACAAAATGTATGATATATTCAGTTGTTCAGTTGAAGCTAGAGTTTTTTCATCGAATAATGGACAGAAAAAAATTATACGGTACATAAATCCATGGGAATCCAAATATTCAGAATAAACAAACTCAAAATATTCCGCGTATAAGTGTTAAATTTATTCTGATATGATAATGAAATTGGGCTGTTGCAACCAGAAGTTGCAAGTATTTAGTGACATAATGTCTTAGACTCTTAGCATTGTAGTACGTTTAATGTTCTGATCAACAACAATAAACAACAAACAGCTCAACATGTTATCACACAAAAATCTTATACCATAGCAAACCAGAATCAAAAATTGAAAGTGTAATGAATTCGAAAAAATAAAATCAAAACATGAAAACGAAGGTTGAATGATAGAGTAATGAATTCAAAAAATCACTAAAGAACGTATTTCATATAATAATAATAACAACTGTTTATACCTCTTTCTGCTTTCAGTATAATTCAATCTATAGATAATATATTACGATTGAAATATCAAATCAATCAGCTCTATATGCAGTCTACTATTTTAAGGGGAGTAAGGATACAAAAAAAAAATTGTTAAAATTACACTACAAACTTATAATACGTATAAAATACTTTGTAAAAAGTTTAATATGTTCTTCTGAAACTAAACTTAAATCCAAATAAAAAAATAATTCTTATGAAATTAAACTAAAAAAAAAAAAAACAAAAACAAAAATCATAAAACAAAATGATTTAAAAAATTTAACAAATTCATTCAAAATTATCACACAATTTAATAACTAAATCAGACATTTATATCACAAAACCAGGATATTCATATTCATCCGTACGAGTCATACACACATACACATATGACATATACTATAGCATTTATCATAATAAGTATAACAATGTTCTTTTTATTTCTTAAAAATATATTTTGTATATAATAAAAATATTCTATCATAATTTTTGTATGTTAATAACCATTTTTATAGAAAGAAAGGAAAAAGTTTTTTTTATTATATGTTTATTTTGTTGTACATATCCTTTTATAAGGATATATTAAAAATCTAACTAAAAGATTTACAAAAAAAAAAAAGAAAAATCCACTCAAGTGTATATCAATGAAATTCAGAATTGTTTTTTTTTTTCTTTTTTGTAGTTTTATTATAAAAAAAGTTTGAAGTTTATAGTGTCTTGGTTAGTTTTTAAGTTGAGGAAACCACCATACACATACATACAGTGTGTGAATTGAGCTGATGGCGACGAGATCCTTTTTGTTTATTTTATTTGCTTTTTTTTTTTTGAAAGAAAATTTTTTGGCGTTATTTTTAATTTTTAAAATATATTTCCATATCATGTATATTAATATAAAGCCCACAATCTACTATAAAGTATTTAGTTTTTATTTTTTTTTTATTTCGTATAGCTTTATAAGTTTATAAAGGATTGAAGAACGACCATAAGAATAAAAATAAGAAAAATAAAAAAGAGAAAAATAAACAAAAATAATGAAAATCAGTTTGCATATGTATATATATATTACATGAATACGTGCTGCCAGTATATTCAACTTGATAAACTTAAATCAAAATGGACCCAAAGACCTGGCAATCGAGACGTCTAGTCTACAATTTATGTTCATAACGTTCAATTATTTTTTTCGTCTAACTATTGTTGTAGAAGAACTCAAAAAACATATTACTTGGTAGAAGAAGATCCCTCTTATACATATATGGACATAATGTGTATATATATATATATATAGGTGTAGTATAAGTTTTTGGTTGGGTATCATATTAACCAAGTATTATATAATTTATAAAAATCTAGTTTTGATTTTTTATTTTGTTTTTCCACCAACTCAACACTATTAATGTACTCAGTTCATTTTCATATCATCTCTATAAAGGATAAATTATTATTATTACTATTATATACATAATAATTTTGTTGTTGTTGTTTTTATGTTGGTATATTGTACATTTCTATTATTATCCTTGTGGAAAAAAAATATCAAAAATTATGTTGCTTTTTTTTGAGACTATGAATTTAGTTAGGATCTCTTTTAATTTATATCCACTTGTTTATTTGTATGAAAAATATAATCTGGCAAAGTAAATAAAATATTCTTTTCGTATAATGTGGAAAAATTATAAAATTTATAAAATTTTATATCCAAAAATTTCGTCCTTTCTCAAATAATGAAAAAAAAAGTGAAACCACTGTCATATAATAACAGGTTTAGTCATAGAAAGAGCTAGAATAGTATAATAACAACTCGGTCTATTTATATTGTAGAATAAATTCATAGAAACGAACTACGAAAAAAGGATATATGCTCTTAATTTACTATTTTATTGCTGTTATTGCAATTTTTATATATAATTTATATAATTTAAAAATATCCTTTTGAGTGTCTAACTATTATAGAGTTTATTATTTTAAAATGTATTTATTTACATAAATTTAAATCAATAAAATAAAATAATGTTAAATAAATTTTATTACTTTTCGATAATGATTACGGTAAAGTACTTTTCATTTTTTTGTTTTCTATTTCCACACAGTTTTGCCCAAAGTTAAAGTTTTGTTTTTAATTTCCATTTTTATTTTATTTTAGTTTTTCATCGTTTTTGAATTATTGATTTTTTAATATGAAAAGTTGAATGAATCATTTTGGCTTTTATTTGTCTATTGAAGAAGAACAAAAATACGACTATGAAATAAATTAAATGTTTTATTGAATACACAGCCGTCCGGTAAAAATTGTAGTGGAATATTACATAAATCCCAGTACTTATACGTATTAGAATTTGGCATATTAATTTATATTATTGAAGTAAGATAATAATTGAAATTATTAATAATTTCTGTGTCTTTAAATTATTTATTTAAAATATTAAATATTTTTGTAAAACAAAAAAAGAAAAATACAAAAGAAGAGCTTAACTAATTGATAATAAGGCTATTATTACAGATTGGGATAATAAGGCAGAACTGCTTTGTAAAAATATTTAAAGAAATGCTTTAAAAGAGTATATTTTCGTGCACGAGTTGTGGAAAAGTTCTAAAGGAGCTAAATTCAAACAAATCTACAAAAATTTGCAATTCGGCCTAGTCAGATCTCTGAGCAAATTTTTCATACATAATTTCTGATTCTTGCAACGATCTTCTAAATGATTGCCAACATAAAGCTATAGACGAAAAAGGTCAACTAAGTTCTTCTGACGAAAAATGGCAGCGATTCATATAAAAATACTCTTTTGATTTGGCATGCTTAACTAGAAATAATTCGAAGCAATTTGACTTAGAAATACTAAATTATTATTGTGTATAATTTAAATTATTTTCAATAAAAAATAATTATAATGATAATACTTTTGATCTTAGTACCACCATTGATTAAATAGTACTACAGATCAGAGAAGTAGTAGTTTTACCTGTCTATTCCTTGGATTTTTCTTACATTTTTTTTTACATAGAGTGAGTTAAGAAAAAAAAAAATTAAAAAGTATCTACTAATTTTTGTGACGGACTATTTAGTATTAATTTTCAAATATATAATTTATAGAAAAACGTATCCAAGTTCTAAACCCATAAATTATGTAGCTTGAAAATATGAAGCTTTCTCATATTAGAAGTATTTTTTAAAGTCAGTAAAACAATTAAAATGAGTCAAAAAATAACTTACCTAACAAAAAGTTTTAAATTTCCCTGGTTTGTGTCTTTGAATTAGCCATCACGAAATGTTGATGGCTATTTGACCAATGCAGGCATATTTTCAAGTTAAAATTAATGTTAATTTTGTAAAATAAAATATTGACAAACATAAAAAAGTATTCCTATTGTTAACATGGTAGATGTTAACATGTAGATCTTGCTTGGCACCTTTAAAAATTCACTAGATTTGCTAAAATTATTCTTATTGAAAAACACTAGAAGGAACATATTATAGAGAAGATATATCAAATTGGTGCTGAAATTACAAGACTTCTTCATCTCTCAATAGTGTCTCCATTATATGCAAAAGAAAATTTTAAACCAGCATGGACAATAATCGCTGACTCTTAAATTGGACGATATCCTCAGAAAAATTAATTGTGTTCCGGAAAGAGAAAAATTTGTTTTGAGTTAAATATTTAAATGATGAGGAAAGAAATATTTTGTTACTGCTTGACCAGTGAATTTTACGCCAGTAATAGCTATTATGTTATTGTGTCTGTTGACAAAATTCAAGATCAAGATTTCCTTCAGAAATTCTTAACATAGAAAAATGTGGAGTATATTTACTACAATGTTTGCAAAATGAAACACTACTGTTTCTCCAAATATATTTCTTGCTTAACGATATTAGTTCTTACTAACTAAATAATGATATGTGTAACAATCAGTATACACAAATATTTTTTAGTACATTTTGTTGCACATTTGCATTTGCATATAAATAAACAATAAAATATATTTTATTTAAATGGAATTTTATCCAGTACCGGTGAAGGTAAAGGATAATCTACTACTACTAGTACTGGTACTCAAACAAAGATACGGTAAATATAATCGTTTTTTTATTTGTGGTTTTTAAATTTGAACTTATTTGAAAAATTGTTGGGGTCCAATATTTTTGGTTATTGATATTTATTTTAGTTTTATTTAATTTTTTTTCATTGAAATCAATTTTTATTTTTATCTAGATTTGTATCTAGACTTTTTTGGTAAGGGTTAACCAAGTTATTTTCGTTTTCAGTATAAAAAGTTTTTTTTGTTATTATGCATATAAACTTTTTGAAAGACATACACACATACACACACTTGTACGAGTATATTGGAATAATATTGAAATTGAAATCTATTTTAAATTCGAAAATGTCTAATAATGTTGGGGGAGGGAAGGTTAAATTTAAGAAATTAATAATTTTTTCATATTCTTACAGTTTGGAAGTTGTAGAAAATTGATGAAAGAATAGCATTAAAGATTAAAAATTAATTTTTTTTTCCAAATTATAGGGATAATTTTTGAAATAATTTAATATAAAAACTTTAGAAGAAAATTTTTATTGTCTAGTCGTAAATTATTAATAATAAATTAAATTATTTGTTGGTATTATCAATCTAATATTATTATTAATTTTTTTTTAGTGCGAAAATATTATTATGTAGTAAAAAATAAGTAATGATAAATCTCTTAGGTTGTTTTTTTTTGCTATAACTTTGCAGCCATTGAATTGTTACATTATATATAAATAAGATACTAGGTAATATAATAGGTTTAAATGATTAAGATGATATAATAAAATAAGTGATAGAGGCTGCGATGTGCCACTAATAAAATCTTACGATAAAATAAAAAAAAAAACAAATAATATAGGTGGTCTTATAAAACAAAGTTAGTTATGTAATCTATGCCACAGAAATTAATTGAATATGAATAATACATAATATGACATTGAAAAAAACTTGTCTTGGGAAAGATAAAAATATTTATACAAATAAGTGAATAGATATGAGGAAGTCCTAGTGATGTATAGTGTGCTGTTGAGGATATCCAAAAATATTGGAGGAACTAGCGATAGCTACTGATTTAAAATTTTACAACTAAAAGAATTATTTAAATAATGAAAGGAATCGTTTCAGTATTTGAAATCCAAATTTGCGTGGGTGTTATTCATACTAATACTATTCTTTTCATATTATATTAAATTATCTAAACCAATCAAAGTCAATCACACTGTTTACAATATCCATGTCATAAGCGATATTTGAGAATACAACCTTCATATTGGGGAACAAAAATGACATAACTATAATATTAGATTAGAATGCAAATGTGTGTTGCCATATAATCTAAATTTTTCCATGTATTTTTTGAATTTAACTACAAAATTTTGAGTGTTGTCATTGCTTCAAAATTCAAATCGTAAACACTTAATACTTATTAATTTTTATTAGTTCATCAAAATCAAATTTTATAATTGAAATTGTGTAGAAAATTAAGAAATCTGACAGTTAAATTGTTACAATAAACTTGATTTTAGTATTCGGGACTTAAAGATAATTTAATTTCATTTAATCTACGATGAAACTCATATTTGGATGATCCTTAGCAATGGATAAATTCTCAAGACTAAAGTTTTAAATTACACATTTTTTATTTTTTTTTTATTTTATTTGGAAAAGTTTGTGTTAAAAGTTTCCCACAAGGGGAAATAAAATTGAAATATAATAATAATAATAAAAAAAATAGAATAAAAACAAAAATGTTCAGTTCTTTTATCTTGGAATTCCTGGTTCATTCCTTTTTTCTTGTGGTAGAAAAACAATTTTAGAAAATTCACAAAAGGGAGAAACAATACAAATAGAAAGTATTTGAAAGATAAAAAAAAAACACAGAAACAAAATCATTTAAAGTAATTTTTTTTTTGTTTTCTGATTCCCTCTATTGGTGCACCTCTTTTGTAGACTATATAGTCTAGATACATCCAATTTAAATTAACTTTTTTAAAATGTATGAAACTGTTTATTAATTATTTGATTTTTAGTCATTAATTCGATTGTTCCAATGCTGTGATAGAATTAATTATATTGTATAGAGAAAGAAAATCCCACCGGGATTATTACCTTTCAAATTTGACTATAGTTTTTTAATCTATCTTGTTTGAATATTAGTTATGAATGAAAAAAAAAGAAATTATTTGAATATAATTTGAAAAAAAAAATGAAAAAAATATTATAAAGTAATTAAATAAATGAGTAAAAATAATTTACAAAACCAAAGGAATCTATTGCCCTCCAAAGGGGCAATAGATTCCTTTGGTTTTGGCACCATTGAATGAAATTTTGCTGAAACTGCTTTTGCATTGAGACTTGGCATATGCAATCACGTGTAATAGTTTATTTTTTGATTTTTTTTATATACTTAATTATTTACTCCACAAATTGTATAAATAAAACTTAGTGTTTTAAAATATGTACACGCTTAGTTCACAAATTTAAAAAAAAAAAAAAAGAGTGAAATTCATTGAAATCTGAAAAATGCATATATCAACTAATTTAAATAGAGAAAACATCTACATATATGTAGATAAACTTTGCTTTAATAATATCATGTTTTCATTTTAATTTAGTGGTCTGATAATCAAGTTTTATTCTCCATTAATTTTAAAGAATAATTTAAAATAGTTTTTACGACATCCGTACCCGTACTTCGGAACCAATACTTTCTGATTAATAGACAGATTTTATAACCACTATACAATATCGATTGGAATCCTCTATATAGAATCCTCTTTAACTATTATAAAAAATAGTTATCTTTTTAAAATATAAATTTGTTAAAATTACAATAATATGTGCACTGTAGTTCATCAGTAATCAAATTGATACTGGGTGATTTAAAAATGAAGTCAATTATGGAATAAATTAAAGCTTATAGAATGAAATACCAGATTTGATTATCTTGTTGTAAATTTGATGCGAGACTTACCATCCACAGCTTGATTAGAATAAAATAAAAGCAATTCGATTTTAGTCAATGAATGTTGCATGAATACTGCATTATTAAATCTGAAAAACTTGACTTTAAAAAAAACTTCTAAATATATTAAATCGAAATGTATATATGTATATAAGTAGATATAATACGATTTAGGATATTTTACTCCAGCCATATTATAAAGAACCAATAATTTATAATAAGTAAGTTTTGGAACCAATTATTTATACTTTTATTAAATCTTATTAAATTTTTCTTCAAAAAAACGAAACTAAATTTATGATGGAAATGCATTTGGATGTTATTTTCAATAACGATGAAAAATAAAATTTTTTTTTTATTTGAATATTGACAATCGTCTAATAGTATGTATAATAAATTCTTTATACCGACTTGTATACGACCACATATTAAGGATAGGTGAGAACCGATAAACAATGTAGTAAAGCAGAATATTTATAATATATTTTTGTTTAGTAAAACATTTAAAGAGCAGTTTTTTCAATATTCTATACCAGATATTAGACTATGCTTATGCATATCAAAATACCTTCAATGTAGAATCCTATTTCTCTGCTGCATATGGTATGATATTTTTCAAGCTTAAATTGTAAATTTGTTGGCGAAATTTATTTTTATAAAAAATATAGCTAAACTAAAACAAACATACAATAAACAAATATGTTGACATAAAATAGTAAGTAAATTTTAAATGAGAGTTGCTCCTAAAGCCCCAACTCAATGTTACCACTGCTGTTTTAATTTTATTATATTATCTCTGTATAACTCCCCGACGGATTGGGGTACGAAATATCCGCAGTGAGGCATGCTTGTGGTAAAAGTCCACTAAAATCCTAGAAAAATCCAGAAGCGACTGACCCAGAATGGACGGCTTTCTGGTCTGCGACTAATCGCAGAGGGACGGCAGGAATAAAAGGTACCGCCTTGTACAAGGGAAATATTATCCTTAGGCTAGGAGATGGAACTCCGAATTAAAACAAAAAAAAAAACCAAGTATGCAATGAATAAAACTCAAGGATTGTATACCCCAGGTGGTAATCCAGATCTTTTGGAAAATCCACGAAAGCAGGGCTGCTTTAATTGACCCATCTAGAAGAAAATCTGGGATCCAGAGAACACCTCCAGCAGGGTCTCAAAATATTTACGAAAACATGTCCCAAAAAGACAGCTATAGAAAACCCGACGAGGGTAATAATAACGAAAAGGCACTTGAGGCAAAAAATAATCAACTTAATGCCAGAGTTACAGAATTAGAAATCTTATGCAGGGAATTGGAAAATGAACTCTGCATAATTAAAGAAGAAAATGAGAAACTAAAAAATTCACAAAATATGTCTACTAAAGGAGTAGTACTAAAAACTGCTGAAGAATTTTATACAGATGACGAAGAACTACCTCGAGAAACCGACTGGATTTTTAAAACAAAATCTGCAAAAAAAGAAAAACAGAAAAATCACCTACTTTAAGCCCAGAAAATGTTGCGGCCAAAGTAGAGAAAAATGTGCAAATAAATGAAGTTTCCAAAAGTAAAAGAATAGGTAAACCTCCTTCAGTTATACTTAGTAATGTAGTGGAATACCCTCAAATAAGCAAAAAATTCAAAGAAACCCAATATTAAATATAAAGTTAATATGCTTAACAATAAGCAACTAAAAATTAATGTTGAAAAAGAAAAAGAATATAAAGAGTTGACTAAGGCAATAAATGAAGCCAATATTGAATGGTACACTTATGAAAATAAGAGCAGCAGGCCTATTAAAGTAATGGTTAGGTATTTACATCCGTCATGCTGCATTTACCAAGGCTGCATTTACCAATCTACCGGTAAGCCAATCTATTGGCAAACTGATAGAAACAAAACTCCTGATCTGCTTGATTTTTATATAACAAAAACAATTTCACACTATTATATTAAGCTAGAAGATAACCATGATTTGGACTCAGATCACTCTGCAGTCATACTAAATCTATCTGAATAGGTTATTAAGAAACAGTCGAAACCTCTGCTAACGAACAAGACAACTGACTGGGCTAGCTTTAAACAAGAAATAGAAAACAAAATAAACATAAAAACAAAATTAAGATCCAAATGTGATATAGATTCTGAAGTAGGAAATTTTATTAAAATTATTCAAAATGCTGGATGGAATAATACAAAAAATTGTGAATATAAATCTGTAGGATTCAACTACCCTAGAGAAATATTAAATATGATAAAAATAAAAAGAAGAGCTAGACGCAGATGGCAACAAACGCGTGATCCGGCAGACAAAACTCTGTTAAGTAAGTTAACTCAGAATCTTAAAAGAAAAATTAAAGATCTTAAAAATGAAAAATTTGAAAAATATATGAAAAATTTATCAGCTAAAAGAGAAAATAATTACTCGTTGTGGAAAGCAACAAAGATTACAAAAACTCGATCTCTCAAATCCTGCCAATCAGAATGAAAAATGGTGAATGGGCGAGAGATATTAAAAATAAAGCTGAAACATTCGCAAATCATCTTGAAGAAATTTTTTGTCCAGACGAGACAGATTCGGATAATCTCACTGAAGAAAATAATAATTGGCAAGAAACTGTCATATCGCCATTCTCACAGAGAGAAATAGTTGAACAAATTACAAAGCTGAGAGATAAAAAAACTCCAGGTTTTGATCTAATTACATCGGAAGTCCTGAAAAAACTTCCGAAAAAAGCGATAACAATGCTAACACGCATTATAAACGCTGCTATAAGAATAAGGTATGTGCGAATATGTGGAAAATAGCAGAGATAATTGTGATACCAAAGCCAGGTAAGCCCTTAAATGAGGTCAAATCCTACAGACCATATCACCACTACCAATAATTTCAAAATTATTTGAAAAACTACTATTGATTCGAATGAGTCCGATCATAGAAAATGCTAATCTGATTCCAAATTATCAATTTGGCTTTAGATCTAAGCACTCGACAATCGATCAAATACATAGAATAACAGACATAATAGAAAAAGCTTTAGAAGAAAAGCAAGTATATTCTACCATATTTCTAGATGTAGCTCAAGCTTTTGATAAAGTATGGCATCGAGGCTTAATAAATAAACTAAATAATATGTTACCTAAACAATACGTAGATATACTCTCATCATATCTAGAAAACAGACTATTCAGAATAAAACAAGACGAAGAGTATTCTACTATTAGAGATATTAAAACGGGTGTGCCTCAAGGTAGTATTCTGGGTCCCATACTGTATTTGCTCTACAGCAATGATTTACCACAAATGGAAAATATAACTGTAGCTACATTCGCTGACGATACTGCGTTGATGGCAGTAGGATCAAATATTGACGAGGCTACAAATAAATTGCAATTGCAAGCGACAAGCTATACCTCTGGACAAAGAAATGGAAAATTAAACTCAATGAGTTAAAATCAGTACATGTAAATTTTACAAATAAAAAATTAGAAAATCAACCATCGGTAAATCTGAACAGGGTAAATATACCCCAAGAAAACAATACTAAATACCTAGGAATAACATTAAATGTCAAGCTTAGATGGAAAGAGCACGTTAAAAATAAAAAATTTGAGCTTGAAAATAAATATAGAGAAATGTACTGGCTCTTAGGTCGAAATTCTAAATTACATATAATCAGACAATCAAACCAATATGGTTGTACGGCATACAAATATGGAGATGTGCCAAACGAACACTTGATATACAAAAATTCCAAAATAAAGTCTTGCGCAACATGGTAAATGCCCCTTGATATGTTCGCAACAGTGACTTGCACAGAGATCTAAAAATTCCTTGCATAGAAAATGAAATAAAAAGATATGCAACAAAGCATATAGCTCGTCTGGAGGGTCATGTTAACGTTGAGGCCACTCAACTGCTAGATAACCAAAAGGATATCAGAAGGCTTAAAAGAACTAAGCCACTAGATTTAATATGATAGAATTTCGTAAACTTTTTTTTAAGAAAATAAAAATAGAAACAAATTAATGGTTAGTCCGTCGGACTAGTTTTAATGGGATAGGTGTGGTTTAGTCAGTAAAAATCTGGCACACAATAGAAGCTACGGGGCTCATTGTGTCTATGAAGATTCCCACCAATCCACGCCAAAAAAAAAACAAAAAATCCCTGTATAATTCTAATCTATATGTTATTCCTGATCCCTCAACGAATCTGATGTAGATTTTGAATAAATATAAGTTCTTCCGGTCGGTTTGTCAATAAAATAAATCATATTAATAAATTTTAGATAACTGATCACAACTATATGCATTTCTCTATTGTGTGTTCAGTAACAAAAATTAACATAAGTACGTATCGAAAAATAGACGAAATTTTAAATCAACAAGATTATAATCATCTACATTATGGCATTATCTATTTTTACATACAAGGATACTGAAGTAAATGTTGTACCCGCGTAAGACCAAATGGAGCTTATATCAAGAATATTTGGTGTTTCCAGTTTTCCAAAAATATATATGTTTAAGTGTGCTTATTTATGCTTATAGTATTTAAAAATATTTTTTTTTATTTCCAAAATTATTTAATTTAAATACTATAAGCACTATAAGCATATGTAATTAATATTTGGAAATGCAATACAATAATTTGATTGTTTTTGTAAATTAACCACAATATTATTTTTATCTACTTATTTTTTCAGGAATAATTAAATTTACTATCAAAATTCAAATTAGGAATGTTATTTGAATTATGTGATTGGGACATTTTGTTATGTCAAAACAAAAAAAAAATTGTTCTCATTATTGAAAATTGCCCAATTTACCTGCAACAGTGAACAATTTTCAAAGCGGTAAAAAAAAATTATTTGCGTGATTAAGAGTAAAAATTTTTGACGGTAATGACAATAATTTCAAATTTACTTCAATATAGTAATTTACTCCATGTTCCTATGAACTTCAGAAGGAATAAATAAAATGAAAAAAAAAAAAAATTAAATGAAACATTAAAATGTCAAAACATTTTAAAAACTAAATTAAAATTTTCAAACAATATTTTTTACGTTAAATTTTTTTATTCCAAATTTATTTCCAAGTTTTCTATAAGACTTTTTTTCTCAAATGCGAAAATGAGATGGAAAAATATATGTCAAAAAATCTAATGGAAAGTTGAATGATAAATTAAACATCGGGGGCGGGTGTAAGATTCATATAAAGTCATATAAATCAATGATAATGTTGTTAACAAAGAGCTGTAAATAAAATCACCACTGTGCAATTGCACAAGGGTCTGCTAGTATGTATTTAATAGATAACATTAAAACTAGAATGATTTTTTCAAATGTCCTTTTCATCCTTAAAGTATAAGATACCCCATTAAAAATATTATATTTTTGAAAAACCGAAAATATCAGTATATAATCATTTCATTCTACGTGGGTACAGCATTTACTTCAGAAAGACCGTACATATATATTCTTAAAATGGAATCTCTAATATGGCATTGCAGAATCAAAAATATATCATTCATTGGAATTTGACTTTAATTTGGTTAATAAGTTATTGTAATATGTTTGAAAAAAGCATAATAAATAAATAAATATTGAATTTTTGACATGCGCTCAAAATAGTTTTAAAAGCAAACTACATATATTTAAGATAAGCTTATTCACAACTTTTGACAATTATTATAAATTTGGACTTACTGAATATATGCAATTAAAAAAAAAATACATAATTGCTACATTAATATTCACCACGAACTTTAAAAGAAATAGCTTCTACAATTTTATTATTAAAATTTAGGATAAATATTTAAAATTAACTTTTTTAATGCCTCTGATTTCAATTTAAAGTGAAATTTACTTTTAAATGAGAAAAATTTACAATAAATTATAAAATATTTATTGACTTAGGAACACAAGACAAAAAAAAAAACATAAGCCGCATAGTAAAATAATGTCAATTTATTTTAAAAGTTCAAGTGGAATTGACTTTTAAAACAAAGCCTATATCTCTACTAAAAATAATTATTCAAAAACGAAAAGAAAGCAAAAAAAAATCGCATTAAAATCATTTTTTATGAAAAGTTAAGAAGATTTACATAAAATATATATATTTTTTTAAATTTGCATAATATTATATATTTTTAGAAATCACTTTATCAATTCTTGTAAATTATTCTTTAAGAACCAAAAAATAAAAAAAAATTATAAAAAAAATAACCTTTTTTTAAAAATCCACGCAAAATATATTGCATAGTATAGTATCTGAAATGTTCTCTCATCCCTTCTCTACTTACTTTAACACACATAGTATTAAAATAATATAAATATTGTATTTTTATTTGATTTTTGTATTTTTGAAAGCTAAATTTTGTTTTAACGTCTCAAACTTACATTATGAATCAACTAAAATGTTATGTTTTAAAAATTTACTGTTAATTTCATTGGTGTTTAGAGCTGTATACGAATAACTGATATCAGTTTTAAAACTAACTGACCAAAAAAAAGTGAAAATAATTTACAGCAAATCTGATGGAAAATGGGAAGAACATATTGGGAGTAAAAATGAAATTTTATAATTTGGTAATAGTTTAAGTAAAATTGAACTACGCTACTGAATTATAGTAATATAGTAATTCCCCAGATATAGTTAGTTGATGTAAATTGATAAATATATTAATACTCGTAGCACAACACACTTTCCACTTTATGTAATATCGTGTATATAATATACGAAAATGTATTTTACTCAAGCTATTAACCTTTTATAAAAAAAAAACATAGTAGAAGTATACATAGTTAAAATTTATTTACAGTATCTTATTAGATGTAAGAGTTAAGTTAATAGACTTGTAATAAAGTTTTCAATGAGTTGAACTTAATTAGTAATAATGTTTTTTAAATTTAGTTATTGCTACACGGTTTACTAAGAGCCCGGTCTTTTACTGATAATTAAATTACAATTTGATATCATAGAAAATCAAAATTCAAAACTGACTCCAACTGACAAGAAAAAGTGAAACTCAAACGACTTGCAAAGCGGTGAAATAGGGACTACGTGATTATCTACCAATTAATTACAATAACCCTAAATAAAGCGTATTTCCCATACAGATATCTCATGGTTAACAGGATTTTAACAATAATTTATTTTCTTTTTATTTCCTCCTTTTGTTTTGTTCTGTTTTTTTTTTTTGTGAAATTCAATTGAAAACAAACCCGCAAAAATTAAATTGACTCAGTCAGAGGACACAAAAAACAAAAACTAAAACAACATACAAGAAAAAGAAAAGGAAAACCGCCAAATTTAATGATTTGAAAATTTTCGGAAAAACAACAACAAAACCAATAATAACAGCTACAAGAGGAAAAAAGCTTTCCTGATTGAGACCTCTGGGATTTTTCTTCTTTTATTTTAATAAACATAAGCAGAAAATACACAATGGGATTAGATATATGTATATATAATGTATATCTAAGCAAATACGAAGACAAGCGAGTCCTCAGAAACAAAACAATAAATAGAAAAACAAAAATCATTTAAAAATTCCACCAACAACCCATCAAAAGCTAGTGAATCAAACGATTGAACAAAACCAAAAACAAAAAAAGCAATAACAAACTTAGTTGAATTCGTTTATTCCAAAAAGTATTATTTCAGTTAAAACAAAAAAAAAAAACAAAAATGTTATAAAAAAATTTTTTGAATGATATTTTGGGCAGGTATTGGTTCTGGTTAAAATCTGACAATCTTTAGGTCTGTTTTGGAAAATAAATCAACATAGAGAATAAATCTACAAGGAAATATATGTATACATTTTCTAGATAATTTTATATCTCCCCGATAACAGCATGATGTATTGTTTGTCTTTTGCATAAGGGTTTCTCAAGAAAACATAAAATGATAACAGTTACATTCCATTAGTTATACAAAAAACGTATCGCACACACACACACAACCCTATACTCAATTCCATAAATATATTTTGCAACGGTTTTAAGAATTTTTTTTTTTGCAAAACAACATGAAGCAAAAAATATTTGGGTAAACGGTAAAAAAGGAAAGAAAAAAAATGAAATAATAAGAAAATTCTCATCAGTAGTGATGTCTACAATTTGAATAATTTGAAATATTCTGTGAAGAAAGAGATAGAAAATAGAATCTATGTTTAATATTATTTTTGTTTTGTTCATTCGTTTGTTTGTTACTTTTTTAACGAATACCTGTGTTCGTTTTTTATTTATTTGATTAGTGGTTTTTTTTTTGCTTTTTTTTAGAACGAAGTTATTATTTCACAAAATCTCTTTAAGGATGCCATTTCAGAATTAATTCGTTAGTCTAGAGATTTTAGGTGTTTATAGTAAGAATTTTTCTATCCAAAAAGTTTTTCTTTTTATAGAATTAAATAAAAGCCATGGGAATCTGGATCAAAATTATTTATCATAGTTTTAACAAAAAAGGATGTGAAGTTATTTGTTACTTCGATAAAGTCTAATTAGTATAGTACAATGCTTTTTTCAGAGATACGACGTCTGAATGTGGAAACGTTGGGCAGAGAGTCCAAAATTCAGATCGAATTGGATATATAATGTTGATTGAACATTGAGTATATAATAATTTACCAATATTTAGAAGCTGTGGGCTTATAAGTGAGTCTTTTTAAAAATGATTTTAGTTTTTTAACTCTATCGGTAAAATAGTTAAATTTTTCCAACCCTAAACAGTAATTTCTTAATCTTATCAAAATGCGTCAAACTCATTTAAATATTGAAATTAAACTGTGTTATTTTAATTCCAGTTCATAATTTATTGATAAAACAGTTAATTTATGCTACATATAAGTTTTATTGCTATAAACTATAATGCAGAGCTTAACTTCACAAAATTTTTTTTTAAATCGTTCGAACTATTGTTGCACTAGATAGATTGATCCGAAATGGTGCGATTATACTTCAACCATATCAGTTTTCGGTGTTTCAAAATTTGTATTAAAATACTGTTTCTAATATATAATAAATAATATTACTGTTTTAGGGAATGAATTGACTGATGGGGAAACTAAAAGATGATAAATGAATATGATATATATTTTAAATTTACATCTAGAGACGTAAAATAGTTGCTTTAGATAAATAAGTAAACTGATTCACCGAGATTTGAAGTTAACTATATTAAAAAAGAAGATTAAGTTTAATACAGTGACATAAGTAGAAACTGATGTATGTCAATAATCATCTAGTTGTTATAAGTTTATTGGGGGGAACAAAATTTACTTAAAAGGGCTAGTTTTTCAGTTAAGTTAGATGGGTGGCTTAGTAGCACTGATATGTTTTTTTTGGAAATAGGTGCCAATAGATGTTCCACTATTATTATAATGCTTATAATTGCTAAATTGATTTTTTAAATGTCCAAGAATGATTCAAAAATCCGTTTTCATTAGAGCTTTGTTATTTATGTTCAATATTATATTATTGACATATATATGCATTATTGATTTAATATTATTTGTCGAAATATTAGCTAAAGTCGTCTTTCTCAACATGTCGTTGTAAAAATTTTACGATTAGATGACCTAAAATTTTTGTTAGACGACTTAAATGAACAAAACGGTTCGAACTATTTTAAGCTAAAATCGTTTATCTTTCAATAATTCCAATGAAATTGAATGTTTGATCAAAGATATCTGAAGTAATAGAGTCAAGTTTTAATTTTAACAAAAGAATAGAAGTTTTTAGTTCGTTAAAGTCAATACAATCCTATAGTTTTCTCTCCCCTGGAAAATAGAATGACAGAAGAACATGAAGGATTTTTTGATGAATTTTTTCTATCTAAAAAGAAAGGAATATTCGCAAAAAATATGTTGTGATTAACAAAGTGTACATATTTTGATTATTATTTTTATTAAATATCATTTTTAAGTTGAGGGTTCAACCTCTTAGTTTGGGTATCATTATTGTTTAACATTTTCTCTACCATCAGATTTATTGGACTATAAAATATCATTTTGGTTTAATTTCTGTTACACTATATATTATGAATTTGATACAACAAAAATCCAATTGAACAATCTATGCTATATAGTGACTTACGTTAAAGCCGAAAAATTTTAAACTGACTTCTGAAAATCAATCATATGGTAAGCTGTGAGACAGTTTCAATTAAGACACTTCAAAAATATGTTAAATGAAATTTTTGTTTTATTTTTTTATTTTTGCAATTTCATTTCAAGGATCTTTTTCTTAGAAATAATAAAAAAAAAATAAATACAAGATTTTTTTGTTTGTTTTAGTTAGAAAAAGAAAAAGAATTAATAAATAAGGATTCCTGTACGCACACATTATATAAATGCGCAAGACAGAGAGAAATAAATATACCAAACCAAACAATTGAAGCAATTCGAAAGAATATAGATGAGCCTTGCCAAAGGAATCATCCCAAGTGAAGGTATATATATGTATATATATATATATATATGTATATATATATATATATGTATATATATATAAATATATATATATGTATATATATATCAAAACAAAAAAAAAATTTTTTTTCTTAAAATTTTTTAAATTTTTTAACAAGTACATAGGCATACGTAAATAAATGTATAGGAGGATATGCACAACATGAATCCAATTTATAACGGAACAATTGAGAGAGCGCGCGTTATTGGTAACCAAATTTTAAGTTTATAAAAACAAATTCGTACATTTTCTGTAAATATTCTTTCCGTAGAACCTGAAAACGAAATTGAGCTTTAGGAAATGAATT
The DNA here is from genome assembly GCA_963942445.1 of Argyra leucocephala. Taxonomy (NCBI): domain Eukaryota; kingdom Metazoa; phylum Arthropoda; class Insecta; order Diptera; family Dolichopodidae; genus Argyra; species Argyra leucocephala. The sequence continues at coordinate 99,266,865 of OZ012679.1, read as the reverse complement.
GGTTGACGGAGAGACTGAGATTGGGAAAAAAGGAAAATGGATATGATTTCGAGATAATATCAAAAAACGAAATATGAAAATGAAAAGTTTCGACAGATTTATTAAATAAGATAAGAATAAGGAAATCCAGATGAACATGAGTTATTATTGTTATATTTCTATATTTCCATATTAGAATAATACATATATGTGTATACAAATATGCAAGTATCTTTGTATTATGTACATGAATGTATATATATATATATATATATATATATATATATATATATATATATATATATATATATATATATATATATATAAATGTCAACAATATCAAATTGTATTTTTATTAAATAATAGGTACGGAGTTTTTTAAGTATATGATGTAGTACGTTTAGAGTAGGTGGTGAATCAAAACGGAAAATACCTACCACAAGAAGAAGAAAAAAAAACAGGAATATGGAAAAATGGTTTTAAATGATGAAAATTAAATATCTTAAAGTACATTTTTATAAATTTTAATATATGGGTTCTAACTCAACACACAGTATTGAATGTGGTTGAAATTTTAATTATTGGAATTTAAGGTTTCAAAAAATTAGACCTTTTGTCCTTCTGAGAAAGTTAATTTTGAACTCAGCATATTTGGGGTAAATTGACTTTAAAGCTTGAAAATTCATTTGTCTGAAAAATTTATTTACTCTTTCTTAAAAAGTTACTCTCTTCCGAAAGTTAGATATTTTTGAATTAAATGAACAAATTAGTTTTTGTCAACATCTGTAAACATTTTATCAATATTTCCCTAGTTTTTTTTTTGTCTTGTAAGAAATATTTTGACACACTATTTTTCCAAGTTGTTAAGGGGGACTCAACTATGACAAATACTAACGTTTTATGTAATAATTACTCAACTCTCATTAGTTTCAATAGGAAACAGGTACATATCTTGGCAGGGATAAAAACAGGACCCTGCCTAATAAAGAAACATTCTTATAAAATGGGTCTAACCGAAAACAACTAATGCAGAATATGTGAAATAGAAGAAGAATATATTAAGCATTTGCTCTGTGAATGTGAAGGGCTCACTCATAGAAGACTTTGTCAGTTGTGAACCATCCAGCATACCATTGAAGAATACCCTGAGTGTAATCACAAAAACAGGTATCCTTAAGGAGTCAGAGTACTAACTAGAGCTAACAAACACGGGTAATCACAATAAGTCTTTCTGGGCTTGCGGTGGTATAGGGGATTCCCTCCTGAATTTACAACAATCTTCAATGTGCAATGTAAGGAATAGGAAATCTGTTGTAATGCATTGCACATCAAAATTAGAACTGCTTACGGTATAATTGAAATTATCACTCTAGGTAAGTATGTGCTTCATTGGGAATTTAAATTTGTATTTGCCAAGTGAAAATTTAAAAAAATTAGAAGAATACTTATTTGAATTCATTGAAAAGTGCCTCCAGTTTGAAAGAAAATTCTCTGTTAAAAATCTACTAGAATGTATTTTGGAAATATTTATGGTTTAATTTTCTAAATTTAAATTGAAAGATCGTTGTTTTCATTAAAAATTCTAAAATTCAACAAACTGAATCCATCTCCCTACTCGGACTATTTTAATTTATTGTCGTTGATAATTAATGTTTAATAAATTATTATAAACTATCGATAAAATTTTATTTAATTGATAAAATAATTTATTTAATTTTATGGTAACTTCGTCATCATTTTTACAATTCCAAAATAAATATTTTTTTTTTGGATTGGAATATAATAATTTATAAATTTAGAAATGTAATTTTGATCATCTCTTCATCGTAAATCAGTTTAAATGACAATAAAATTCACTAGATTTATTTCAATATAAAAAATATAATATATTTTTTATTGGGGTGGCATTATAGAAGTCATGTTACACTAAGTTAGACAGTAAACTAATAATTATTATCATTGAATGTGAATTGGAATTTAAGAGTTGCGAATTAAAAAAAAATAAATTTAAAGTTGAAACTGTTATCAATAAGGTTACTAATTCAATACATTAGAATAAAATACATTCAAAAACATTAAAAATTATCAGAAAGTTTTACTAAATAACTATTAACAATTTAGTAAAAATTTCCAAAAAAAATAACAGTTGATTGAATAATATTAAGGTTAGTATAGCATGGTACGTAATTAATAGCAGCTTAATTAATCATGGACATGTGAAGTTTATTTCATTTCTCACTTTTGGCTCGCTTTACACTGAAGGCATAACCTAACAGGTTCGCCATTTCAAAATCAAAACTTCGCCGGCTGATCATGCACCCTTACACTATTCGGTAGTGCAAAAGTAGTTGTTTGCATATAAATTTTTATTTATTAGTTTTGTATTTATTTATTTTATTAACTATTTTAACATTACAGTTCATAAATTCAGTGTTTTAATAGAATATATAGCTAGATAGCATAGAATTGGAATATAATTTCTATCCGACGACTAATAACATTTCGAATTTCTACACGACGACAAATTGAACTTTCAGGTACTGTTTTATATTTTTTTTTCTCATAATAATTAGGAGAGTGTAACAAAATCCGTTTTTACAAAATTCAGTTTTTTATTCCCATTCCTATATCTAATACCGTCTTAAAAAATGCCGTTTGTTTTCCAGAAATCCGGTATTTTTTTGTTTAAATAAGCCGAAGTACATTTTACTAAACTTCACGTTTGTGCCTAAGCGAACCCTACAGAATTAAATTGATAAAGTAAACAAAAATAAACCCATAGACAGAGCAACTGTTGTTAATTGATAACTGTATGTTTGAATTTGAATTGATCAGTTTCGTAGAGTACATTTTCTTAACTATTAAATTACCTATATTCCATATCTAAAGCTTAATCTCATAAAAATTTCATAAAAAATTCCTGTGGTAATCAAAATTAAAAATAAAATTTTTTTTTATCCAATTTTTAATTATTTTTTTTTGATTATTGTGAAACAAAAAAAAAACAAAATAAATCAATTAAAAATGTTAATTTTTAATTTATTGTTACATGTGTTCAAACATCAAAGAAAATAATTTATTATTTAATAAAATTTTAATATTATATAATTTATTCGTATATTTTATAATACACATAGTAATTTAATTTACTGGACTTTATTAGAATTTCACTGAAGCTATATTTATCCTATTTTTCAAATTTAAGTTATATAATATTTTTAATACCCACACCAAAAACCCATAATTCCCCCTTTATTTTATGAAAATTCAGAAAGTTTATTAAGAAATTATAAATTTCAATATAAAAATACCACAGTGACTTATGGCCTGGCATATCTACTATTACTACCACTTTTATAATTTTTTTTTTCTTAGATTAAACGTCATTTTTTCTGGGTGATATTTCTTTATTAAAAAAAAAAACAACAACAAAAAATTAAAATAATGCAAAAAGGATACTGCATTTTAACATGTTACAACCCCTTGTATTTATTTTCCATTCAATCATTGGAAACTTTTTTAAAAAACAAAACAAAAAAATAAACCCAAATATGTAACTTAAAATTCAGAATAACGACTCTTGTAGTTTAAGGATTGCAGAGTATATTTAATCAAAGGAAATTATAAATTTAAATTTCAATTTAATATATTTTATGACGTATAGACAGAGTGATTTTTCAATTATGGAAAATATCCTTGCATTGCAAATAGAACTGCTTAGTAGGGGTATATAAAATCAAGGATACTAGATCTAATGTGAGAACACTGACATGATATATTCATAATCATGGTTCATTTAAGAAACATTTGTTTAATATTGATAAATAGAACACAGATGCAGATTCTGCATAGAAGAAGATAAATCATATTCTCACACTCAAAGCTCACAAAAAACATAAATATTTCCAAGAATGAACGTTGCTGTCTGAAATTGACATCGAAATAATAATAGTGTTCATCAAAGACATAGGTCTGCACATTCTAAGATAACAAGAGAAGTACAATAGATTTGAAGATGGCACATAGAAAGAATATAATATAAATTGCCAGAGAAGTAAATCAGTACGAGTATTTTAATTCAAAACTAAATTAGATAAAGTAAATTTAATGTAATTTATAAAGTCATGGAATGAAACATAATATGAGACTAATAATCGAATGTAATAAACTTATTTTGATTTAAATTTTTTTGGTGTAAAATATTCTAATATCTGTTGCTATAATATTTACGTTGAAATTATTTAGAAAATACATTGAAGCGTCTGCTATCATCAGAGGTTGATACAAAGGAAAATGTTATGTTGAACTAGATTGGCCAATTAACAGATCTGTTCATTGTATTATGTTTGCTAGTGATAATTTATTCATTTTATGTTTTGTTAGTGATGATTTATTCATCTATAGTTATCCTCTTTTAATTTAGGCTAATAGTACATATAGGCTATAATATAAAATAAATTATAGTAAAAACTAATTGGTTCGAATTATTCCATGAAATACAATATTTCTATTAAGACATATATATTATAATTGCAGTCTCTAAACATTTTTTATTTTACAAATTTTGACTTTTATAAAAATTCAAAAAAATATTTTGAATTGAGTTGGCAAAGCATTCAGAATTATTGTGATTAACCCTGTATTATATTCTATTTATTAGGTAAATAATTATTTTGCTTTCATATACAAAGATATAAATTGAAAACGAAGTCAGTAAGTAAATATTATAATGTTCGAAAAATTTTTATTTTCTGTTTTTGTTTTTATTTTTTCTTGTTTTTTTATGTATATTTAATCTCGTGAAAATATTTATTAAATACTTAAAATTCAAGAATATTCTCAACAAATCAAATAAAATCCTCTCCTATGATATACAATTGGAACAACTAAATGAAATCCAACACAATATTCACTTATATACATTATATATATATATACATATAGTTGGTAAATATTTGCAATTGTTTACTACTATTTACTGGTTATGTTTGTAATGTGTGTGTGCTTATAAATTGTAGATATTTGTGTACATACATTATCATCATCACATCACCCCAACCTTAAACAAACTTTTTTTTTTTCTTATTTTAAATTGGTGGTCAAACAAATTTATCATTTAATTCCAGTGAAGTAACGAAAGAGATGAAAATAAAGATAAATGTAGCACATCATATTGTAACAGTCTAACAAAAACAAAAAACATCGACAAAAATTATATCGAATCGAATTTATACCATTTTATCTCTTGTACTCGTTTTGATTATTTTTATCATTATCATAATCATCATCATCATCATCATCATCGTTATAATCTTTAGGGATCTCAAAGGGATTTTTACATAAGTCTAAAGTATTGAGTTGATATTTTAATTTTGTTGTTATTGTTTTTATTATTATTATTTCTTTCAAAGGATTCCTTCACAAGGATAATTTATTTATTTTGGTGTTACAAAATGCAATTTTACTTTAAATATCATTTCATTGCTAATCTCTACCTTTCTTTATTATTATGTTTCCTTCTATCTTGCTCCAACCACTTATATTTTTGCTTTTTTATTCTTTCTCTGTCTATTTATGTACATTGTAATTCTTTTTAATAGAATAAACAGATGTCATAATTGGTAAAGAAATCCCTTCAGGATATGGACTCTGTTCAATTCACCCCAAAACTTTAGAAAAAAAAAATAAATTTTCAGTTTGAAATCGAATTATGAAAAAAAAAACAAAAAAAAGAGAAAATAAAAATTAAAAGTTACAAATTTCAAATCATAGTTAAATGTTTTGTCTAACTTTACCGTTATACTTTAATTCCCATTTGTAATAGAGTAGAATACAATGCAATAACGGTACAATGAAATAAACATTTTTAATGACAATATGGCGGCGATTAATTTTTGATATTGGCGAGAGACATTTATAGTATACAAGAAAAATAATAAAATTGTCCTAGGACATATTGGTAGAGAAAATCCTTTGAGTAAGTTTTTTTTTTTGTTGTTGTTTTTTTCTTCATGAAATGAAAAATCATTACAAATGTCTCACTGCACTGCAGTCATATTAAATTTGTTGACATTAAATTATATAAATAAAAGAAAATTAAGATAATAGAAGAGAGAAAAATAAGAAGAAGTCAAAAGCAGATTAGATTTTTATAACTTTTATTTATTTATTTATTTTTTTCATGATGTTTTTTTAATTGTCTTTAAAAGAAAATAAATCAATGTGAAAAAAAAAACAGAAAGTGTGAGAAAGGAATGAAAAAGTAAAAATTAATGAAAATTAAGAGTATAAAGTTGGACTTAAAAATTTATCTTATAATTGGAATCATCAAAGTACATACCTATCGAATTATAAAGGTTGAACGGTAAATTTTTGGATAATTAAAAAATTTGATAATAAATTTAGTTTAAATAATAATAAAGTGATAATTCGTCACGGTTAGTATATCGTTGTTGACATAATATTATTCGATATTAATCACTATTGTATTGTTGTCAGCTCTCTGCCTACCGGTTAGGATTTCAGTACAATATTAATAATGATTTATCAAAAAATCTATACTTGCTCTACATTTGTTTTACTAATTGTATCTAAGTATATTTTACAAATATAACAAATTGCCTATCATTATGTTATGACTGTACTGCTTTATTTATCTCATGAAACAGTCAAAAATGTTTTTAGTAATTGCTCTACTTTTTAATTAGAGTTTAGTCCTCAAACCCAAAAAAAACAAAATTCATGTAACGACTTTTGCCAAAAATAAAAATCACAAAAGCGATCGTTTTTTTGTTATTGCTCTGATTTATTTCACCTTATTATGTACGGTACTGCAAATTTTAACAATATATTTTTACTACAATGTTTTTTTTCGTGCAATTTATTTTAGTAAATTTCTGGCTTTTCAACGAGAGCATATCGAAGTCGTGCCAATTAAAATCTCGTTTCTCAAACTCTTGAAAAAATACAATGATTATTAGGAAGGTAATTATATTGAAAAAGTTTAGCAGGGTTTGGGGGCGGTAGCTATTATCATTTTAAATGCTTTAGGTAAAATGTATATATTTAGGTATTTGTAGAGTTAATTATTTTTATTTATCATGACTGTATGTTTAATTATTTATTGTATTGTAGAATACTTATTGCATTTTCACACATTCTACATTCACATACCAGTATTTGTAAATAAATATGTAAGTGCTGGTATTACCCAATCATTAATAAAGTCAGTCTTGAAAATAAATCAAAATAGTGCGTATGAATACACTACAGTATTCATTTTAAATATTTAGATCAAATATTTTTCTTTCTTTATTTTTTTTTATACATTTGAAAATTAGTGTGCTAGTAATCTAAGCTTATCGTTAAAGTTTTGTCCCTCAACACTGCAGCACATATAAAATAATATAAAAACCTTTCACTTTCTCAATTCTAATAATTATTTTTAGCATGACAATATCCAATATTAATGGGAAGTTTAATGAGTTCAGCCAGTAATTTGATAAATAAATGCTCGAAAAACATTCGTAGATATTGTAGTATACACTTGCAGTACGGTACTTAATTAAGCACGAAAAGGTGGTTCTACCTAAGTTACTGTCAAGAACATAAAAAAAAAAAATTACTAAAAAAAACACTACGAATAGTTTATTAACCCTATTACGTACTCGTAATTATATAAAATGTTTTCTATGTTACGAATGATTAGGTCTAGTATTGTATACTTCTACATGTCCTTGGTTAGGGGTTTACCAAGCTCTACAGTTATCTAATACATATAACATTTCTTTGTAGGCAAGAATTGTAGATTCCAGTTTATACCTATGTTCTTCAAAACTTTTCAGTAGACCTTTGTTTTCGTTTATAACTATCCTTTTTTTTTTATTTATATTTGTACTAATTTTTTTTTGTTTTTTTACAATTTTCTTTATATTATTTATTTGCCAATTTTCTTTTTATAAATTTGTACAATAGAAAAACAAAAACAAAAATAAATACAATATAAAAGAACAATAAAAACAAATATGATTCAAGATAAAAATTTTCTTAGCAGAGATCCTAGTATAAGAGAACCTCGAACAAACAGAGTTAGTTAAAAAAAGAAAAATAAATAAATTCCGAAGAAGAAGTCCTGGATTTTTTTAAGAGCAACGTACATATATTTTTTTACGTTTTTTTGTTTTGTGTTTTTGTATTTTGTTATGTTTAGTAAGAAATCAATATTTTCAAGGTTCTCCTATAGAATCAAGAAAATAAAATAAGAACGAAGGAAAAAAATTTGATTGGAAAAATAAAAAAAAAAATATAAAAAAAATATTTCTTTTGTAAACTAGCCTCAACGATTAACTCTCTGTAGTTTCAAATTCCAATTTTATAAAAATTTTACTATCTCTATTATTTTATTTCTATTTTCTGTTTTTTTTTTTTCTTTACCAGAAATTGAATCTTGGAATAAAGGAATAATCAACCAACCATTGCTAACTACAATTTACCACAACTAAAAGTTAAAATGTTACACATTTAACTTTGTGTTAAAAATTACGCTTCAATATTCATTTCAAACTTTCTGCAAAATTTATATACATTGAATCTCATTTTGTTTAACAGTTTATGAAGTGTTTGGGAGATGAGTGCTTACTACTTCTTTGTCGATTCTTGGATTTCATCTTCACAGAATATGGAAAATAAAATTAGAAATATAAAAAGAAAACAAAGAACAAAAAATTATAATGTGCTGTGTGTATTTTGGTTTATTATGTTTTGATGTATTTTCATTTTTATTTTATTTTTGTTTTTGTTGTTTTATTATTATATGCCATCAGTTTTTCCTTATAGTCCTTTGGGAGCAATCAGCTTTTTACATTTCAGCAACAGAAGCAGTAACAAAGACACAAGATATTGTTAAGGATAAAAAGGAATTCAAAACACAACTAAAAAAAAGAGAAATTGGCTTGAGCTAGATTTTATGTTTTGCTTGTTTTTTTTCTTTTCTTTTGTTTTATTTAAGTTAAAATCGTATAAATTTTCAAAAAAAAAAAAAAAAGAAGAAAATTGGAATGTTATCAGAAAAGATAAAATGATGAAAAACTTAGATGAATATATTTTGGGTATACATTTCTAGTTGTGATGTATGTTTGTACATATCGTTGATATCGCGTATACATATTATAGTTTTCTATATGTGAAAATGTGTATAAGAAAATGAAAAGATAAAATTTACCCAAAGGACATAGAAACAACTACATTATTTTATGTATAATATACATTGTGTGATAAAATTAATTGAACATAATTATTAATATTTGAAATATTTTATTTGTGTGAATATATCACACATATCTCTTCATATCACTTTTTAAGGAAATTTGGCCACCGCCAATGAGGTTGAGATGACCAGCTCACTTAACCATGATCTAGCCGATTGGGATAACGCAAAGAGAGTTGTTAAAGAAATGAACTCCTCCCAACTCTACTATTGCAAGTAGAAAATCTACAACGATCCGAAAGTCTTAATATTTTAAGCTTGCAGCTAAACCAAAAAATGTATTGGAATGAGCATATTTTTGATATAACTAAGAATTATATAAAAAAATTATATATGAAACGCCAAATATTTGGTGTTTCATTCGCGATGTAAAGTCTACTTTTCTCCAAGAGATCTGTCTAATATCTATCAAGCTTACATGTGACTTAAGATGAAGTACAATTCTCACATATGGACTGGCGCGCCCCAAAATTCCCTAGGTTACCCTGACAAAATCCAAAATCGAGCTCCATGCCTAATTAACGACTAAATTTTTCAGGTAACTCTTACTCATCTTAATACACATCGAAATGTTGGAACTCTTGCCCAATCAATGAAACTCTCAATTCTATTGAAACAGATATCTTATTGGACTAAGGTAGTCCAAATTTCCACCATTGAATTCTTCAATGCTAATTGACTCTCTCTCTCTCTTTCTTGGAACCATCGAAGGAAGCGGATATACTATATCTAAGATATAGTACTGATGATAGATACTGAATAATAATAATTAAGAATAATAATGATAATAAAATATAAAATATGATAATGATATAAAAATTACAAATAAATAACAAAAAAAAATTTAAATAGATAAATAATTAGAATTAAGATTAAAATAAATAAATAAAAACTAACACATTATCGTTTAATTTAACTACATAGTTAGATTATAAATTGTATTAAAAAAATAATTGTACTATTTATTTATTTATATATTGTATATCAATTTTTTCAAGCCCATTTTGGTGCAAATATTTTCTTATTAAAATTTATTTTATACCAATGACGCAAGGTACTGGACTAGCTCATAAAACTAATAAAGCATTTTGCTTTCATCACGAATCGAATCTCAAACTTTTCGGTTGAAAGGCAGGTTATAAACCTATACTGTGCTACCCAGCGTGCAAATTTACAATATATTTCGTTAATTTTTGATACTCACTTTTAATTTGTATGTGTACACTATCAAGTTAAAGAATGCTTGTTTCAATTTTCTTCTGAATATCATTTGTTGTGTTTTGTTTTTTTTTTTTGTTTTTATTTTGATTTAAGAAGGAATACAGAACGAAACAAAAAGAGTGTTATTTTTTTTTTTTTACTTTTGTATTGTGTTTTCTTGAGTTTTTTTTATTTAATTTTTTTGTAAAAATATTTTCCTAAATATCTGAAAAGTTTTAGACAAGGAGGATACTCAGTATGATGATGTTGCTTTTTTGTTGAAAATTATTTTAATACCATGGATATGATAGTAAGTCCGCAAAGACGACTACTTATTTTGGCCTTGAACTTCAACATACAATTATAATTATTTATATGATTCGTTTCTTCCTTCAGGATAATAAATTACATAATGTAATTATAAAAATTGTTATCTTTGTTTTATATTTTTTTTTTCTTGTTGTATTTTTTATTTGTTTTTTTTTTTTTTCATTTTTGTTTTTAAAATCAAGTCCTGATTAACAGAAAATGTTTTCGATTTAATTTTTTTGTTATATAGGTAATTATAATATGTAAACAGCTCGATTCAGTTAAAATAGCATAGCACGTGAAAGGTGAATAAATTCAGTAGTATGTTGTCTTAAATCAAGACCTTTCATGATCAAGGTATACACGAGTGTTATAACTGTTAAACATTGATTTATGAAATATAATAGCAATATTTAATTTATTGAAGTAATAAGAGAAATTTAAATGAATCCATATATCAGTCAATAATTATTTTACTAACGTTTTTTGATGTTATTTCAATTTGTATATTTTTGGCACATCATGATCTCCTATTCTGGGATCAAATAATTTAGGATGAATTAAAAATTTTCAAAAACAGCTTTTGTAAATTAATTTAAAAATGATTTTTGATTTTTAAAAAGAATTGTTATTAGGTTCCATTATGTAATTAGGTAAGCATTTTTAATATTAGAATTTGATTAACTATTCAATCCTGTAATATTAAAAATGTCATGAAACAGAAAAAAATGAATGGGTGGTGTGATAAAAATTAGTTAAAACTAATAGTTTTTAGTTTAAGTACCAGCTCTATAGTTGAAGTGAAAACCATAAGCTTTCGCCTAAAAAAATGAATAATCTTTAGGTAGAAATTGATTACTTAGAGCTGGAAAATTTTAAGCTTTTACGCATAAACAATACAATAGGACAATGAATTAACATGCATTTTTATTTTTGTTTGTTTTTAATGTTTTTCAATGTCGCTGTTTTGATTTGTTAGTTTTTTGTTTTATTATTTTTTTAGTTGATCTATAAGTTATTAGTTGTATTATTAGAAAATTAAAATTAAAAGGTGAAAATGTAAAAGGTTTAAAACTTTTTTAAATCTGATACAAATTTTCGATATTTACAAAATTAAATCGAATAAGAAAAAAAAAGTTCTATAAAACCAATTAATTTCAAATTTTAAAGTTCTTTTTTAATTTCAACAATTATTTTGAATCAATGAGTTTAATATATTTTTCATTTAATTTTTTCTTTATTTCAACAATTTATTCTCGCTGGTGATTTTATATATTAATTCATCTTGGTAGTCATTGCTATTGCTGTGAAAATTCTCATTTTCATCTAACATGACTTTTCTCTTTCATATTTCAAATATTTTGCAATATTATTAAGTACCACGCAGGAAATCATTTTGTTGTGAATTCAAGTATTGATCAATAATAGATCTCTGAAGAATTCGAATATTGTGGACTGACTTGGCCCCTGTATATCAATCCTTGTAAACATTTTGTTTGCATTGTATGTTGTTTGAACATTTATACTAATAAAATATCTTACGATTAACATATTCATCACCATGATGTGATGGTTTTCTTATTACAACATGTGTGCAATCTTACAGATTCTAGAGCACAGATCAAACTAAACCGTTCGGATCACTCACTTTCAACTTTTTTTATTTCGTCGATACTACTAAGGAATTTAATGTATAGCCTTAGCCCAAGCATAGCCCAAGTATGCGCCTTAGATAAATTTTTTGTAATTACTGTGTGTTTAACAATTACAAATCGTTATTCGATTTAATCCATCTTCGTAGCTACACCAATTTGAGAGCCAAGATTGGTTATGAGACGAAAACAAATTTTTATTTTCTTTTTAGGCGATAATGAAAGAAATCTTTTCTCATTGCTACAACCAAGAAAATAATTTTCTAACCACATCACATGATTTGCATCAAATCTATATAATTTAAAATAATCTTTTTCTATTCACAACCTAATAACCTCCGATAACGTTTTCGAGCACGAATATTCATAAATTCTAACTAATTACAATAAATGTTTATTTTAAGTTCACTAATATATCTTTCTTAAAAATTTTTCAATAACTGGACAAAAGTTGTAGTGACATTAGCATGACCAGCTTTCAATTTAAAATTAAATCTAAAATAATCTTGTAAGTGAACATTCTTGTATTTGGAATTTTTTTCTATAATTCACATTGGAAATCAATTTCATTTAATTATATATGATGGTAAATTTGGTTTTTCTAATAAATTCAATCGAATTGTCTAAAACTATTTATTGTTAATATATTGCCTCATTTATTCAACCAATTAATAACGAAATTTTGATTATTTACACCAATAAAGTTTTAAGATTTAAGGCTTTTCAAATTGCAAAAAAAAAACACTCATACACTCACTTGCAGTACTCACTTTTATTATAATTGCAACTATAGTCAAAAAACAAATAATAAATAGTTTAATTATTTCTATAAGGAAATACTATAAAGCTAACAAGATATGGGCAGAAAGTAAATGTTAATGGTTAAGAAAATTCATAAGTGAACCGGAAAAAGTAGCTTCGACGAGTAATTTATAACAGTACAGGACAGGATATATTCAGGGACATTATTAAAAAGATTACAACACTAAACGAATATTGATCGCAAACATCCGAAATCGAATAAGAAAAAAATAATAGTAATAGTTTATAAACTTTATTGGAGGACTTTTTTCTAAGATTCAACCATAAAAGGGTTAAGCTACTGCAATTCAAAAATAAAAAAATGTTTGATTATATTGTTCTAAAATAAAGCATTCAAGAATATCTAATTTGCACCATCTAGAACAGTTTAGTGTCGTGGCGGTGACGGATTGTTGTGACTAAAATTAAACTAAAATAAATAACAACATAGAATATAATAAAACAGAATGATCTAATATTATTACCATGATTGGGAAATGGAATAAGTTAAAAAAATTTATTGATGGAATTCAAGGCCTGTATTGCGATAAAAAAAAAAAATAAATAAAATTTGTAAAATCTGAATGCTAACCAATCTCTATGACTATAAATGAATTAGTGTGCAAACTAAATTATAAAATTTCCTTTACAGTTGTTCTCGTAATCATATTGCAAAAAGGTATCCTGTACAAAAAAAAAAAGGTAAATAAATACCCATTGTTTTTTTCCATCATTCAATGTATATAAATACACATATATACAGTGATATTCCCTATATTGGTTTAGCGTTAGATCTTGTTAACTTAACACAGAATATCTTAAAGAATAATATTAGAAAAGAAATAGAAAATAATAATAATAAGAAGGAGAAAAAAAAATTAGGGAAATAATAATTTTTTTTTTGTTCGTACGTGAATTGAAAACGAAATGATACGACATTTTTACCTTAGAGAAATGATAAGTAGATATGGGAGTTAATATTTGTTGGTAGTTAAAAAAAAAAAAAATCTATCACTAGCAGTATTGAAAAGTAGAAAAAAAATGATTTTATTTTTATTCTCATACATTTTATTTATATATTTGTTATTTTTATCTATCTACCCTTTAGATTGAATACCTATCTACCTATCTAAATAGCATTTTATAACAGTTTATTTGTTTTTTTTTTTAGCTTCTTTTTCTAAAAATAATTTTTATTTCAATCATTTTCATTCCTGAATGTATCTACAATAAAGAACTATTAGAATGGAACACTTCATATCTTGGTACAATACTGATCGAAGAATGATTTGGGTTCCGATTTTGCAGATATATGTATATTATAATTTTATTATTAATATCAATTAGTAATGATATTTTTAGTATTAATTAATCACAAATATATTAAATAATTAAAATTAAACTGAAATATTGTTCAAGTATAACTGAATATATCAGTCTATTTGAGTATACCCTATGTACAATATTAAATCAGAGAATGTCGTTGTCACATCAGTAATTAATTGGCCTATCTGCTAAAGTTGGTGTTGATTGTGAAGATTGTGAATACATGTGGTCAAATCGCTTATTGCCAGTATTGCAAGCTTCATCTGTTGTGTAAAGTTAGAGTTTAGAATCATATTTATATTATAAGCTATATGATATCCTTCTCTTACACAACTAATAACATACGAGAGAATTTGGTGGGTTTCAGTATCTAGAAAAAGTATTTCTCGAGAACCCGATTAAATAAAAAAAAACCTGATATATAAAATGAAATTGTTTTCAAAAGGAAACGTGCAATGTCAACTCTGACAATTTTGACTTTTCCACATGTATCCTGCTATTCTTGATGAAATCATTTCCCATATAACCACTATTTCATCTGCTACTGGTTGTTTTGTAACAAATTATTTTTAATGGTTAACAAATTATTTCAGGACTTTCACTAAAATTTTTTTAATTACAAATAAAATAGGATCAAATCAATGGTAGTGTAACGAAATGCTCTCTCTTGAGATTGAATTGTTTTTTGAATAAATTTTTATAAATTAAATTTGTTGATTATTTATTTTTGCATTTATACCCAGCCCCCCAGATACGTCTCAGATTTCCGTCTCAGGTTTTTCAGAATGAAAATAGACCAACACAAAAAATGGGATATTCAAAAGAAGATTTGAAAAATGCAATATTTTCAAGAAACAAGATTTTTAGAAACCTTAACCCAAATCCACATTTAAAAATGGATATGTGTTGAAATTTGTATATTCTGAAACTTTATAACAATTTTTTTTCGGAACTGTTCTCTGCAAAAATACTTTTAAACAGTTATAGAATTATTTTTCAATTATGTCCATTGTTGTCTGCAAATGAAACCAAATTTTAATTTGTACTTTTCTATATAATTTTTTTTATACGAATGTACGAAAGATTTTGTACGTACATACCTAATTTAGGCTGGGATAAGAAAATATTTTCTAATGTTTGTTAGTAGAGATCCACTATTTATAACACTTGTACGATTTCGATGTGTACAATTTCAAGTGACATTCACTGTAGTTAGGTTGATAAGCTATCCATACTAACCAGATCATTTTCTATTTATATATTTTTTTGGTTTAATATTTTTTGTGTTTTTTTCAGATCTGTTTTTTTTTTTTTGAAAATTTTCTTTTCAATTGTCAGTTATAAAAGCTTAAGAAAATCTATAGAAAATCAAAATAATATGGACATGTATGAGGATACGTAAACATGTTTATTTGTAATTGTTTATTTGTTAATATGTATGTGAATAAGTAAAAGAAACAATGAAAATAGGTAAGGAAAGGTAATCGTTTAGGTAGAAAAAATAAAGAGTTTAAAACCAGAATCTAATTCTAAATAAAAAATATATATACATATTATATATAAAAAAAAAATTGAACCGAAGTTCGAAATAAAAGAGGAATATAAAAGTGAAAAAATGATTTGTTAGCTTTTCTATACTATTTAGTGGAGGGAGGCTAGCATCAATAGAAAAATATTCAAGAAAAAAAAAATAATGAAAATAAAAAAAATATATACAAAAGGGGTATTATGTAAATTATATTTAGGTTTGTAATATTCACAATTCATAATTATCCTCTAGAGACCAAATTGAAATTTGAATAATATTAAAAATGTGAAAATCGAATTTTTATTGTAAAATATTTGAGTGTTGAAATAAATAAAAAAATTTAGATTAAATTGAATTTAAATTTGAAAAAAAAAAGGTAAAATAACTGAACATGTAATGAAATATATGTTAGCTGGTTTTTAGAGAATGAGACAAAATAATCTTTGCCGGTTTCAGGTACCTGCACAATATTTCAAAAATGATTCGATTTGTTATAGCAATAAGATTTTTCGGTTTTTGGTACTGCAGCTAGAACTTTAAACTGACATTGGATAATTATAACCTAAAATTATCATGTCAGAAAAAATAGGGTTAAAACTAATTGGAAATACCCAACAGCAAAAATTGGATTGAAATTATTAAAAAATATACCTACATATATGTACACAAAACTCAAAATATTAAAAACAAAATTAGAAGTAAATTGAAGAAGTTTGAGTTGAGTTAGGAAACGAAATATGGTCTGGTTTATACATTGTTATCGATTCAAAAATGTTAAATATATGGCAATATCATACATCACTACGAATCAAAATATGCTGAGTTTGAAATCCGTTCATGGTGTGCATGTTAAAACTTAAAAATAATTCCGGTTTTCGGAAATAAAATAATGAATTCTTGTAAAATTATAGGTGTCACAGCTTTATAATTAAATTTAATCATTTCAAAACGAAATTAAATTTAAACGATGTGAAAAACTTAAGCAATAAAGAATCCATTCTGTAATCAATTTCGAAAACACATCATCGATATTATATTATACAGAAAAACTCATTAATCGATTTACGTAGATTGGTAAACATGAAGACTGGATAGTTTTAGTGATTTGTATATACTGTTAGTGTTTAGTGTTAGTTTAGTGATTTGTATATACTGTCAATAATTTATAATAAATTCTTTCATTTATTACCTAAATATTACCTAAGTACAAACTTAATTTTTTGAGGTAGGTACAATTGATTCCATACACTATACATGTAGGATTCTAATTTTTAATTTAGAATTTTAGTTTTGTTTTAAGTTGACCATTAGGAACAATAACAGTATTAAAACTTATTCGAATATTAATCTTTGAGTTAATTTTAATAAAGTATTAATCTGATTACTAGTTAGAAAACTATCACGAAGCGTTAATTATATAATAAGCCCATTTGCAGCTGTTGTGATATAGGAGCCGGATCTCTGCTCTCGAAAAAGCCTAATCTAATCACGAAGCATTCATACCGTGACTTTGGAAACGTCAAAAAATACGAGACGAGTTGTTAAACTTTTATTATTACAATATCAAAATCATGTGTTTGATTTGTAAGGTCTACACAATGTATTATTTGACGTTAATAAACCCTTCTTGCAATTTTACGAATATTTGTTTTTTGAATGTCATAAGACAAAAAAATTAATAATAATATAGCAAACATATTAATTTTTTAATAAATAACATTAAGAAAAAGAATTCTTTCGTGTGTTTATTTCTTTTCCCTATTAAAAAATGTCAGTTAGTTACGAAAACAAAAATCATTTTTGTTTTTAAAACAAATAAAAACACTCACTCAATTGATTATTTCCTGCCACATTTAAAATTTTCCAAATTATTTTGAACGTCAAACAAATGTTTTTCATAAATTCTCGATACCTTCTTTGCACATTCGAGGCGTTGCGAATACAAAAATTAGGCGTTTATTTTTATTTTTTTTATATGTTTACTCAACACATTGTGCTGCAATTTTGATTTAACGAGTGTAAACACAAAACATTGTGTTTCAACTTTTTTTAGACGTTTCGAAATTCGAGGATACTCACATTTACATCATTATACAAATTTATAGTTGCAACCTAGTCTAAAATATTGATAAAAGTTTTAATCTAAGTACAACCCTGTGCATCTATATATGAGTTTACAATTACGAAATACCGATTTTTGTAAGTAATATTATTTTTTCTTTAACAATACATCCTGGAGTTGTAAGTGATTAAAGTATTTTTTTTATACTTCTCAATTTTCGATTTTGAAATTATTCACCTGTATTAGATAATATTAGACATCTATATGAATGTATGTATAATATTTTTAACAACTAGTTATTTAGCTGACCCATCTCTTGACAATGAAAGTCCATTACTACATATATTCTATCAATCTATATATTTACTGATATATCTATAACAGAAGTATATTATATAACAGAAATTTATATTATATAATAATGCCAATAATAAAAAGTTATTACTATTATTCGGGTATACCCATAAAAGGAAAATGAAAATTATAAATTTTTTATTTTTTTTTTTTTGGTAATTCATATTCTGAATGAATTTCGGTTCTTCATTCGTTATTTTTTATTTCACATAATTTTTAGTTCAAATAATAAAATATATGTATATATATATATATATATAAAAAAAAATAAGGACTCTTCTATTTTTCTATTATATATTTTCGATCTAGTATATTTGATTGAAGTAATCTTTAGATTGGGTACTAAGATTGCATAATAAAGCTATTTAAAATAAAATAAAAATAAAACAAAACAAAAAATATCTAGTATATTTGGGTTAATTTCATTCATCCTTTCTTATTGTCATTTATTTAAAAAGCAAAACAGGTAGCCCTTAAATTTTAAGTATCCTAGAAATACTTTAATTTTTATTAAGAAAAAAAAACGCAAACAGAAATATTATTTTTTATATAATGGCATAATGGATGTACATACATGTGCATTTTTATATGTATGAGGAGTGGAGTAAGTTTATTTTGAGACCTAAAATATTGATGATGTAACGAGTGTTTGTTATAATTGGCTCAGATAGTAAATGCTTAAAATGATTTAAGCTCTAGTTTATCTTGTAATAATAAGCAACAAAGATATAAATTTTAAAAATCTATTATAACTTAATGTGGGGAAAATATTTTCAGAACTGGAACCAATCAATCGTTAAGTAATTGTAAATATTTCATTTAAATGAAATAAATCGCAATAATTGATGACAAATTCAAAATGGAATTTTTACTGCGATAGAGATTTCGGTTTTTAAATACGATTATACAAATATCAATTCCAGATCACATTCTTGTCCATATAGAATCTTACTCGCTTTTGGAAAAAAAATCTATCAAATAAATTCGAAATTCGAAATACATTTTATATACTTTCCATGTGATTTGCATATTTTCAAAAACTGTGTTAACTATTTTGTATGAAATTTTTATTTTTTCTATTAATTTAGAAACTAGAACAACTACTGAAAGTATTGAGGCATTTTATAAAGGTCTAATTTATTGAAAATATAAATTTAATCGGAAAATAACCGTTTAATAAGCTAGAAAATAAACAAGCAATTAAAAAATATTAGATCAATTTTCATTTTGTATAATGACCCTGTATCTAAACGGAATATTATATTCCTTTATTTTATTCCACAATGGTTTGCAGGAAATTCGAATGGTGTTTTAAACCAATAATATAGTTTTAAAATCTTTATTAGATTAAGAACTATTTACTATGTATAATATGCTTATCGGAGTTCAAATAGTCCTGTTTATTACATCCTCAAAAGTGTTCCTGTGAAACATTCAATGTGAAATTATTACAATTATTGCGACCTGACTAACAAATATTACAACCCCAATTACATGTTACATACTGATATAATATTTTATTAAAGCACAATAAAATAAAAAAAGATATAAATAAAAAATCGAAATTTGATCTATGGAATAGAACCTTGTTTTAAGATACCAGTGCTAGAAGTATTAGCTAAAGTACTAGTACTGTACAGATGATATTAAATAGAAGAAATTATTGAAATAGTTAAACTGCTTCAAATTGTTAATGTCGAAACTGAAAGAATATTAATTCTAACGGAACTCAAAAATTTATTGTTCTTCAAGGAACGTAGGTATTCTAATACTAAAAATTATTTAAAAGAGGATAGCTACTTGTTCTTTGGTATAAAGCCTATATTTTCAACATAGAATATTTTATACAATATCAAATAATATAATTTCATAGATTGTATCTGTACATGAACGCATGATTTATAATTAAATTAAATATTAGAAAAAAAATAACAAAATATCTTTGATAGTAATGTAAATTATATGAAAAACGAGAATTGATTCCTTAATTTTTTTTATTATTATCATTATAATAATAATTTTTTTTTGTTTTTCAATTTAAATTGTATCGAATTTTAGATTTTGTTCTGTAATAGTAGTCCTTGAGGAAATATCTCATTTTCTATGAAAAAAATAAACAAACAACAACAAATAGGTCGGGTCAGAGTTTGGAATAATCAAACAAAATTACGTCTTATCTAATTTTTATTAATTTATTTTTTATTTTTATATTACAATGTACAAAAATGTTGATTAAAAATATTTTCAGTATATGTATAAGATCCTGTTTATTCATGCATTTATATATGTACGTATGTATGTAATGTTGTGTTTGCTCAGATATCGTATTTTATAATTTTATCGAATTTATATCGTAATATTTTATTACAAATGAATGGTTCATTTAGAAAATTTTTATTTTATTATATGTTATTGTTTTTATTTTTTGTTTTTGGAATTATTTTTTAGGCTTTTCCCATATATTTTTTGTGTAAGAGAAGAAAATGTGTAATCAAGTAGAAAAAATCCGGAAAATCAATTTTCTTTGGAAAATTTGGTATATTATTTAATAATAAAATATAAAAATATATGTAGATATTATATCATTATATGTATGTGATATGTGTATTTAATATTATGTACTATATCTATTGAATATAGTGTAAGAAGAATTATTATGGTTTGGTATATTTTTTGCTTAAGAATTTTGTTTTATAATTTATTTAATTCTAAATTTTTTATTACTTTTATTTTTTTGTATTAATTTTTTTTCCACAATATTTTAGAAATGTGATGAATTTTAAAATATAATGTTTTATGTATATGTACATAGATAGGATGTGTATTTTATCAAAAATCTACACAATTGAAGAAAATTTCAAAAACTTTTTAAATTTACTTGGTTTACTAACTAAGCCTATATGTCATGTACTTAATCAACATTTCTGTATAACTATGATCAGAATTAATTTATTAAGGAAAATTTATGTATATAAGCATCTTGATATTTATAGGCATTACTATACTTATTTATTTACTAAGATAGGCTTATAACCATGACAGACCTCACTTAGTAATTTTTACTGTACTTAATATATCTTGTAGAAGTGGTTCATTATCAACAATATTATTACCTCAAAGTTTCAAATAATTGCATTGAGGGCCACAATATACTATATATGTATATTCCTATACTGTCAAAAGTGTCAAAATGATAATAGATACTCATTTCCATTAAGAAAGTCTAGAGTATGGAATTATTTTTTATTACTGTCATTACAAAGGACGAAAAGTTTTTTTTTATGTATACAAAGAATATTATTCGTAACTAAGTCTTCGTACCCAAATTGTAGGTTGTAATTGTAAGTTACCCAAAACAAGATTCTTAAAATGATATTAAGTTTTTTGATTTCTTGCTCTACAGTAAAGTTAAACAAAAGAGTAAATATTAAAACAATTGCTACAAAATACGAAAATGTATATACAAAACTTTGTTCAACGAATCTGCATTTCATTAACATCCTGCTAATAGATCTTATAATTTTGACAGTATAAGTCAAAAACAGTATAAGTAAATTAAATCTAAAAAACAGGTAGTTACTAAGAAATAGGTTAGGGTTACATTTTTCGTTAAATAAAATGTTTCAAATTAAGTTTATTTTGCTAAAATTTTTGTTTAACTTATAAGTATTTTAACCATACAATTCAGTGGATTTCAGTTAAATAAAATTAAAATGTTCTTCACTACAAAGATCTACTATAGTGTCTTTATCTCTTATTAAATTAAACTAAAATGTAGCATTACAAATAAAGCATTACTACAACTACTACTAACTACTCTATTCTGTCTGTTGAAAAACATTTCTGATGTCCTGGATGTATAAAATATATAAGTGCGATCTGGAGGTAAATTGCTAGAGATCGAAATAAAAGTTCTGAGGAATTGGAATTTTTTTTTTTTGTGAATATTGTCAATATTTAGTTTTTTATGTCAAAAACTTTTTAAGCTATAAGTTTCCATACTATCCTATATGTTATGTACATATATGTATGATAGTTTGAAGGTGTGTATATTAAAAAAAGTATATATGACTATATATTTGGAATCATATATATTTCTATGTCAGCAGTTTTTAGAAATAATTTGAATTTTATATAATGTTATGTACTCGAAATTTTGTAAATTAAAATTGAATTCATTTTGTAATATGGAATATTATTTATATTTATGTTTGTATACGTAAATACAATTTGTAATACATGTAAATGCAAACTTATAATATTTCTTATTAATTATATTTAATTTTATTTCATAATATTGATAAATATTTATGTATGTATAGTGTATGTTATCTTTTTGATCAGGTTTTTCTATTTTGTTTTTGTGGCCTCATTTTATTCTCGGTAGGATTATGAGGCTTCATTAAAAAATAAATTTTGAGGTTATGTTCTAATTTTGTATTCGAATTTTTTTTTTTTTTTGGGAATTTTTTAATTTAGTTCAAGAAAGAAGTCAAGAAAAGAATTTTGCTTGCAATTTCTATAACTGCAACTTATTTTGATTGTTTTTATTGAGCAGGAAACTCCTGTTATGGCTGACGTTTAAAATTTTTTTTTTTACAATTTACTTTAAATATTCTGGCTGAATATCTTCTGAATCATAGTATATTAGTCAAAATATTTGAATCAAAATTATAGGAATGCTTAAGACTACAGGAATGCAATATTTTAAGATATTATTAACCATACTAAAGTACTTTGTAAGCAGCTATAATGCTTATTCAATTATATTGGCTAAAAAAAAAAGTCTTCGCAGAATATATTGTGTTTTTCGAGAAGCATAAAAAAAGAAAATGCAAATGCTGAAATTAAGTAATATTAGGAACTGGACAGGTATATAAAATATCCCGATGAATTTTTTTCCCCCACTATTATTATATTCTTAAACTAGTCTATACTACAAAACCGCTCTTTTACTATATTTCATTAACATCTAAACAAATTTTTATATTCATTTTGTGCACTATTTTAAATAATTTTTAATACTAATATACAGATTTTGCAATAATTTTGAATTGAATTTTAATATTGGAAAAGTACGGAGTAAAACCCAATAATTTTTGTTTGAAACTAAAAAAAAATAGAAAATAAAAAAGTTAGCATAACTTAATCTATCTGAAAAATGCTTGACCTAATTAAAAATGAAATAATTTGTTAGATTTAATTATAATTTTCCAACCATCAATAGTTTGATTTAATTAATTTGTCCTTATCTGGTATGGACATTTCGAATTTTAAATTTTCACCCTTTATATTGCCCGGGTTACATATCTAAAAAAATAGAATGCTCAGGAGATATAAAGCCCGTAAGTAAGGTCTTTCCAATGTATACCAGCAAATATAACATTTTTCGGAATGTTTTGTCGTTTATCATAATGTTTTCAAATAAATTTTATAATTAAATTATCCATACTAATTATGTTTAACCTCATTATACAAGTATTAATTAGAGTAGTAAGTAATGCTTGTATTCATCCCTTCCGTGGCCCAATTGTTTGGAGCACAGAAATGTGTTTCAATTTACGATGTAGTAGTCACGAGTTCAAGTCCCATGGGTCCCATGGATAAAAAATATAACTAAAAAATTAGCAAAATATTATATATAAAAATTTATAACCAATAAAAAATAACTAATAATTAATATTTTATAGCTAAAAGTACTACCTATATCAATATCTATATCAATGCTCATATATATTACACAACACAAATAAATAAATATTGGACAAACACTAATAATAATTACACAATTCTCAACAACTGATAAAAAGTATGTGACATGACGTACCCAGTAAACATAGTAACATCAAGCATCTTAACGTCAAGGATGGATAAAACCGCAGCAACAACTTGCAGTAATTATAAAATCTTAGAGTATCTTTCTTAGTAGATCATTATTAAGTATGAAAACAAGAAATAGGGTAATTTGGTTTAAGAAAAAAAAAAACATTCAGTAATCAAGAAACAATTAAGACAGAATTATATAATAGTTCTAATCTGAATGAGTCATCGATATCAAAATGATAGAGAATATAGAGTTGTAGTTAATAAAAATGTTACACAACATCAGTTGATGTTATTATTTAGGTTTCTTTTTTAAAGACTTTTTACTTAAAAAAAAAACAAACAAAAAGTTTGAAACTATAATCATTATATTAATAAATCATTATATTAAATATTGAGTTTTATTTTTATTTTTATTGGTTTATTATATGACTGAATATCTGAACCCAGTTTGTTGTCTACTGTGTTTGAATCAGGCCTAGTTTTAAAAATGTTTTATCTCAAAGTATTCTCCCGGACTATTCCTCCCATATAATTTTCTCCCTGTTCGTTATCTAGCTATAGTTATTCAGCTAGTTAAACCAAATAAATTAATTTCAGCTTCAGAGTTAGCTTATCGGCTGGTGCCAGTTCATACAAATTTACTTTATTTTAAGTAAAAACAAAAATTAAAAATTTTAAGTATGTCTATCTACACAGAAAACAAAACAAAGATGATGACAAGATAACTCACATCTGAAAAAATAAACTAAAAAGGGAATACAAGAAAGAGCCTTGCAGTGACAACAGAAATAAATATCGTTCATATCAAGGACAATGATCTTCTTATTTATTCTTCTTTTGTGGCTTTGGTTTCACTAGACTTCTATAATATATATATTTTTATTTCTTGTGTTTTTTTTCTTCAAGGTTTACAAATGTTTTGATCTCATGAATTATAAATCTTGGTTAAAATTTTTGAATTATTACAAAAAACCTACACTTCAATTTAAATCTATTTCAGGAATTAAATATGAAAAATTTTTATGTCCTTGATAAACTTTTTAAAAAATTATTTACACTAGATTTTAAATAATAAATTTAATAAATTTAAATCTACGTAGAAGACTTCTAATTTGATAATTTTTTTTTTTTTTGTATTTTTCCTGTGGTTTAAATCTTCAAGGTTGAAAATTAACTTTACTTCTTATTCTTGTTTTGTGTTTACAACGAAAATTCATCAATTTTAATTTTATTCTATTTTCAATTTTCAATTTTTTTATTTTCTTTTTTGTTTTTAATTTTATCTAGTTATATTTTTTAGTTTATGTATTTGCAAAATGTATATACAAATCAAATTTTCTTCTGTTTTTTTGATATTTAACTCTCTCGAATTCGATTTTTCCTGTATTTGATCTATATTTTAGAAAAAAGATGGAAAAAAAATAAATAAAAAACTAAAACTTTAATTTTAACTACTTTGGCAATAATTTTTACATATTTCAATTTCAGTAATTATTAGACTTATATATTGTAAGTGAACATTCGTATATATACACGAAAATAAATAGATTTATTGTGTATACGGTTAGGTGAAATGGCTTTTAATTACCAAAGTTGTTTTGGTCCTTATATCATAATGTCAATGGCTGTTGTTTTTTTTATTCTCGATTATACACAGTTCTATGATGTATTTAGAACCTCATAATATAAAATTACTTTTCCAATTACGTTTTTGTATATTAACTATGAATTATGTACATATAGCTAGTAATTACTCTGACTGCTCTTTCAGAAGAAATTAGCAGGAAATGATATATTCATTATTTATCTATTCGTTGTGTTGTATTCCAACCTATAGGTATTGATATTATTTGAGAACTTTATGATTTGTTAGAATTTATACACCTCTATGTTTAGTTAAGTGTGGGGTTATACAACACAAAATTCATTTCAATTGGATTAATTTTTTATGATAAAATATTAAGCAGTTGAACTATAGATGTAGAATTAAATTATTTTTTTTTGAAAAATGGGAATACGGAATTTGTAGAAAGAGTTTTACAAAAATTAATGGCAAAAGGACAATTAGAGAATTGTGGCAGAACATATTTATCTATAGTAAATATTAACGAGAGATGATAACAACATTTTTATTGTTGTTGCTAATGAATAAAGTTAAAACTTACTATTTTAGTACGTTAAACAGTAAAAAAATCAACACTGCCGAATATCAAAAAAATTTAATAAATTTGTTAGCCAACATTAATTTCCTGAGCTGGCCTCCTAATTGAACATGAGGTTAATTAATAATCATTGACTAATAGTAATGAATCTATATTAGCTAATAATGTGCTAGTGAGTGTTTATTTTCAAAAATTTACTAGTTTTCAAGGATTTCTTACTTTTAAAATGACTTTCTTATGAAAATAATTGTAGGTGAAAGTTAATATTCCCAGTTACTTCTTGTAAACTAATTATTTGTGCCGCTTTGATGTCACGGTTCAAATGACTCAGAATATTCGTGCCCCCTTTTGAATCACGGATCGAGTGATTTTTTTTTTTTTTATTGTGGTTGGTTGTTTTAGGTGCTTACTCCACCAAAGAACTTAGCACTAAAACCAGGATGTACGATTTGAAAAAGTCGATCAGATCATCAATTTTTCTTCTCGCAATAATTCCTCTATTGTATTAGAATAATACTTCAGTATGAGAATTGTGATTCTTAACTTTGAAAAAAAAAAAATAATATAAACGAAGTGGAAAACTTTTGAAAATTTATATGCAAATGACTGAGATTTCAGAAATTTAATCAGACAAAGAAAAATTCAACAAAATTAGTGAGTATTGTTGAAGCAAAATCAAGTTTGTAACATTGAATTCGCTGATTTTAGTTTGGTTTTTTTACTTTCACGGAGTAATAAATGTTTACGCATTTAATTGAATTCTTAAATTTTCACAAAATAGTTTATTAGTTTATTGGGATTAGTAGACCGGACAAATTTTATCTCCAACGGGATTTGCACACCGTTTTTATACCATATCGTTAAATTATATTTTTTGTTCTACGTTCCCACTCATCAGGCTGACTACGCAAGAATTAATTCCCAAATAGAACAATACTATTTGCAATCTACGCCAAAATGTTGCAAAAATATGACAATATAAATTATATAGATATAACGTCAGTGCTTATTTGCAATACGTTATGCAATGAAGATGGAAATAAGAATAAATAAAATATAATTGAAAGAAAATATTCCACATGTAATGTAAAATAATTCCTTGAATTTGTTAAACTTATTTACAAAACTTCCATTACTAAATCAAAAGACCCATTATTTCGAGAATAACAAACAAAAATGTTGCTTAAACTAGCGGCTACAGCACTAATCAAAATTAATTATCATATTAAAATCTAATCCATGATGCAAAAAGCACATAAAACTATTTACGATTAATGCTGATATTCGAATGCTGTAAAGGTATTGAAAGTTTTGATAAATTAACATTTTCCTAGTATATAGTCCAATTCATATGAATTAGTGTAGTAAATATAATACAGTTTGTTCTATGTAATTTTGTAAGATCGCAGAAATCATCATTCTAATTGTAATGTATCCATTCGTAACAAAAAATAAAAAAAAAATAAATTTATTTTAACAAATTTGTACCTAACACATAACAGTTAATAGATGTTAGACTATTGGAATTAATCTATATAGGTATGTATGTATAATATTAACTAAATACAAACAGCCATAGAGATCATATCCTGGGCAACATTAAAATACTTTTTATTGAGATCTGTACAAGTATAAATAGATTGGTATACATACAACATATTGATGTATCGTATGTGTGTGTCAGTATAAATTAATATGAATTCTTGTTATAAAACGTACAAAAAAAAAAAAAAAAAATTAGAGAACCGAATAAGTAAGGTATTTTTACACATGAAATGGTTAAAATTATAGGCACATGTAGGCTTTAAATACCAAAAGGAATTCAGTAACAAAAAAAAAAACAAAAAAAATTATGAACAGAAATGAAGCATTTTAGATTCATTACGTTGTACGTTTTTCAAGATGAAAGAAATTAATTTGATTACACAATTTTATTATTATGATTATTATGTACATTATTATATGGTATATAGGTATTACATAATATGTATCATATAGCAAGAAAAAAAATTCACCTATGAAGGTGGTAAAATAAAATAAAAAAAAACAAGAACAAAAACAAAAAAAAAAGCCTATACAACACAAAATGTACACAATTTTCTTATTTTATTTTAAATGTGTGTAGTATTTTTGCTACTTTTGTGGTACTATTTTGTTAGTGTTTCTTTACTGTTAATTTTTTTTCCTTTTTTTATAAATCAAGAATTTTTCAAAGTATAATTTCAGTTAAAAAGAAAAGTAACAAAAAATTGTACACATCATATTGAAAGAATCATTTAAATTATTTCATGCGAAAAATTAGTGGTAAATGCTTGGTTTGACATTTGAGAATAATATGAAATAAACAAAAACAAGAAAAAAAAAAAACAAAACAGTAAAAAAGAAATTCCGTTTTAATATTGCGTTGCGGATGTTTGAAGGTGAAGGTACGTATTTGGTTTATTATGTATAGTTATCATTATATGTAATATATCTATACGAATATAATATTAAAATTTCGATGGTAGAATTTTAATTCAGAAATTTTTTTTTTTTTTTTTAAATAGGTATAATACATAATGTGGATATGAGAATTGTACATATACATTCGGGAATAATATTCTTTGATTTTAAAATATATAATAGAAGTGATTAAAATAATTAAAATAATTTTATATGAATACTTTAATTTATTTCAATTTTTATTATTTTACTCTAGGTTGTATGGCATTACTTTATATTATGATGTCATTATACTTAAGTTAATTCACGCTTGAGTTAATTCATAAATAAATAAAATCCGTTTATGAAGATAAACTAAGTGTTCTAAGATAATATTCTAAAACATAAATATGATATTACTTTATATGATATCTGTACTTTATTCGATTCACTGTGAATTCAAGTACAAAACACAATGAAGTGGTCAGAAGGTAATTGTTATTAGTAACTAGTTTTTCAGGATGCAAGAATAGTTTTTTTGTGACATATTTTGAGTTACGTTAATTGAACTGTCATCAACTATTAAAAGCTAAATCTTTTTGGTCAATAGCTCTAGAACTTCTAGTTAAGATTACCAACACAAATACACACATAACAGTTGATACACATTTTAAAACATAAGGAAAAAAATATATACAAATAAAGAAAATTCACAACAATCAATTTAATGCCAATTTCCAAAGTCAGAGGGGCAAGAGATATCGGTTATTCAGTACCAGTTCCAGGTGGTAAATATAGTTGGTATTTTTTTTTTTTTTTCTCCTATTACTCCGCGTGGTAGCATAGGGATAGTGGACATCTAACTCCTATATTGGTGTAGAATGGATCACTGATCTTACCTGTGTTGAACTGTTGTCTCTGCATCTTCATACATCGCTTTGATGATGTTGATGATTTTTTCAGGAACTCCCTTCTTTGTAAGTGTTCTCCATATTGCGCATCTCTTGACTGTGTCGAATGCTTTCTTAAAATCTATGAATAGTAGATATAGTGGGGCATTCCATTCTACTGATTGTTCAACTATGACCCGTAAAGTATTTGCCTGGTCTACACAGCTTCGGTTTGGTCTGAAACCTGCCTGCTCTTTCCGTAGTATTGGTTCTAGTACTTCTTCTAATCTTTTCTTTATAATAATTGCTATTATCTTATGAATAGTATTTAGAACCGTGATTCCTCTCCAGTTGCTGCAATTTGCCAAGTCTCCTTTCTTAGGTATCTTGACAATCATTCCTTTCTTCCATGATGGTGGTATATTCTCCTCTATCCATGCTTTCCTGATGTGGGGTTCAATTGTTTTTGCGAATAAGTCAGGGTCCAGTTTGGCTATTTCTGCTGGAATTCCATCTTCACCTGTTGCTTTGTTGTGCTTCAGGATATTGATTGTAGCTTTGATTTCTTCTATATTTAGAGCTTGAGTAGATATTGGCAGTCCCTCAGTTGGGTAGATATTTGCATTGTCTCTGTTTCTTATGTCTGCTTCATTATTTGTACTTTCTTCGTTGCTCAGTTCTTGGAAATGTTCTCTCCATCTCTTTAATTGATCCTCTAAGTTTGTGATGTATTAACAAATTAAAATATCACATACCTATCAGAAATTGTATTTGATATCGAAATTTAAAGCCATTATATCAAATTATTTTTTTTGCATGATTTAAGATTCTTAAGTTGACTTGGGTTCCATTCAAACAATTCCCACTTCAAAATAAAAATTATAGGATTCAATCGGTTACATTGTACAAATTATTTGTTTACCGTGTAGTTCATATCCTCTTGATTGGATCAACAACGTTGAATGAAAATCATAATGCAAGTCCTTATTTTATTTTTTATATCTTTTATTTATAATTAAAAATTGCATAAAATTGGAAGAAAACTTTTAACAAGTTTAAGTAACATTCAATTTGAATTATTATATCTATGATACCCATTGTTGACCATCATCTAGTGTTATTTATCGCTTTTCAAAGAAATTAAAAAAAAATTGGTGGATGATATTTAAAGCGTAACCATAAGGATCATTTTTCTACCTAAACTACAATTGATTTTAAAAAATCGAATTACTAAAATTTTATTAAGCGCTTATATTGAAAATAACATTGACATTCTGTTGTTTAAAGACCGAATAAATAAATTGACATTTAGACAAGTGTATGTCCATTCAAACATTAAGGACATTATACATATCCCTAAAATAAGTAATAATTTCAATATGCTTAAATCACTCCCAAAAGCTTACAGATTTATTTTTTTATATATAATTATAATATACTTAAGTTACAGAGGGCGGCGGTAAAAACAATAGCAAAAAAATACAAACACAATAAACACATCTTTTTAGAGCAGTTGAAAATCCATAAACAAATTTTTTAAAAGTGACGCTATTTTATTTGATTGTTTTCATTTTTAATATTCTCAACGCAACATAATTTGAGGAACCAAAAAATTTCCAAAAGCCTTTATTTTTATTTTATTATTCGTTGATTTTTTTGTTATTATTATTTTTTCTAATTTTAACTTTTATCATTTTGAATTTACTTAACACGTTAACTTTAAAAGGTTTTTTCTTTCTCATAAAGATATTAAAACTTAATTTTCCGTTTATAATGTTGAGAATTTGAATTACGCGGGTGCGTACACTTATTTCGTCAAAAATAAACCCATAAATGAGAATCCCGCCAAATAAAAATCAAATTTGTGGTTTTTTTTTATGTTGGAAAACATGAATATTCTATGGTAAAATGCAGTATATTTCGGGAATCCAACAAAGGTATTAAATAATGGATATCTTATATTGCCAGTTAATGGTGGAATTTTAATTGATGAGCAATTTATTGGTTATCAGAATTACACTTTCTTTTTTAGATGAATATATTGAAATAAAAGGTGAAATAATTTGAAATGGATATAATAATGAGTTCGAACTTGAGATTTTATAAAAAGCAATAATTATGGAATTGGTTTCATTACATTTTTGATAATCGAATAAAAAAAAAATAATAATACTTTGCGATAACTGTTATTGTGTTACTCATCTCAGGTTTAGATCACTGTAAATTACTATATATATCCGAATATTTCTAAACACCGAGAAACAGTGTGAAACCTGTGTAAAAATTTTTTTGATTGGATTAGTTTTACAAGAATTTAGAACTATACAATAAATTTATTGATTCATTATGTATAAAGCATAACTCTACATAATGAATTCTTATATGGAAAATTTCAGATTGATCTAAAATGTCTTTCTTGGAAATTGTTTTTGATTAAAATTTGAAAATTAATCTTGAAAATCAATATGGCTTTTTATAATAACAGGCAACTTATTTAGGTAGAAAATTTACAACTGACAAAAAAAAAAACAATCATACTTAATGTAAGAAAGGAATAAAATGAGATTGGTTCAACCTGTGACAAATAGAAAAATGTTCAAAATCAACAAAAAAAAGAAAATTTCTACGAAATGCAGAAATTCTGAATATAAAAAGAATACTGGAATCAAAGTCTTTGACATTATCAGAAAAATAATGAGTATTGAAAGTTAAATAGATGTGTTCGAATGGATTTCCTGAACAGTCTGAAGGGAATATATTTCTAACAAGATTTAATGACAATATATTAAATAATAAAAAAGAATTGACTCGAAATTGCAGTAAACGAGACTGGTTTGCTTAAATATGATGTAATAAAAAAATATTTAAATAACCCTAAATTTGTGTTGCTACCAGTATTTTATATTTTTATTCTTCTGTAGTATTTATTTTTACAACTTTATTTATATTGTTTTCTTTACGTTAATTTTTTGTTTATTTCATTTTACCTCCATGTATACTGGCACATTTTTGATGTATTTTTTTTTTGTATTAGATACGATTTTATTTTCGAAAAAAAAAAAAAATATTGTCTAAGTGAAGTGAAGAAATTATTAAAACAATATTAGAAAAAAATAAATAAAACCAACTTAAAAGTCAATACACCATATGGAATTGTAATTCTGCACACCTTAAAACAATAAATTTCTTCAACTCATGTATACTTATAACAATCCATTTCGGATTTGTCACTATATTATTTTAACTATACTATCTTGACTTTTATCTTTTTCTTTCTTGTATCATTTCATTTTAAAATTTTCATAATATATCAGGAAAAGAATCATAAGTATTTATAAATAATCGTAGTAGAGGTAGTATAGTACCATCAGGACTCAGGAGTATAGTATGAAACGATGGTGTGATGGTAAAAGAAAATGAAAACAGTAGTGTAAAAGGAGTCTTGAAAATATTTCATATGTTTAAAATGATAAAATAACCGTTTTTTTGTTCAAAAATATAAAAACAAAGAATAAAATAGCATTAAGATACGAAATATGTTAAAATTATGTATAAGCAAAAATATTATAGTACACTTGAGAAAGTAGAAAGAACAAAAGATAGAAATTTTTATACAAATATGCAGGTATATATAGAATGAAAAAAAATAACCTATAAATTCAACATAATATAAAACAATACTTTTATGAACATACATAAGAATGTATAAATATATTATATATATGCATGGTATATATATGTAGATTTACTGAAAATAAAAGTGGAAATTTGAGTAGATTCAGAGAATGGTATAAAATAACGTATAAATATATACAGTCAATATAAAAATTATTTACGCACTGAAAACTGTAAAAAATAAAAAAGATTGAATGAAATCGGAGATAAGAGATTACTATAAATAAATTAATCAAAGAAAGATAAAAATGTATATTGTTAAATATTAGATGGTGAAAATAAATTAGAAACAAAATGTTGTAGGAGGATATATTGGGTTAGGTTATATTATATTAACAAAAATATTTAAGGACTAAATATATAAAATATATAAAGGACATAGTATATAATTCGTTATATTAGGAAGAAAAACTAGAAGCTGATATGCCTTATGACACTAATGAAATAATAACAGAAGAGTGTTTCTCAAACGGTATTCTGCATAATAATAATTAGTAACAAATAAAACAATTTAAATTAAACTTGCAATATTAAACTTTGTATTGTTATATTTAGATTTTATTTAAAAACTATGAGAAGCTTAAATTAGCCACTACTAATCGTATTATTATAATTAAGCGTATTCGCTATATACATTCTACATTAAAACTGGTTTATTTTAAATAAAATAATTTACACACACAAATATAATATATGTCAGTTTGACGAATATTAGATTAGATTTATGTGGGAATTTGATCATAAACTTATTTATTAATATTACAGGGGTTTGCACAATTTTGATGGTTGATTTTGTTTGATGAAAGTTTTGTTTGGTGTATACACATCAAAAAAAAAAAAATTGATAACAAAAAATAGAAACAAAATGTGTAACTAAGCAACTGACAATAGTCAATTTCAATTTAATGAAAAATTTATAGTTTCCCCCATTTTCAATTTAAAAAATGTTTGAGGAGAATAGGATTATATTCTACTTTTTGTATGTCAAACTTTGTTAAATATCGTTTCCACGTCAGATTGACGTGTATTTTCATTAGATCATTAGTTATTGTGAATTGATTGTTATACAAAATAAGCATATAAAAAAAACACATATTTTAATATCAAACACGAACGGGACATTAAAACCGCTTGTGTTTGATATTAAAATCTATTTCACTAACTTGAAATTAAAATAAATAATAAATTTGAAAGAAAAATTATAAAATGAAACTAGCGTATTAAATTATACAACTAAACAGCTACCGCTCAATAAAACAGATTTTTCGAAACTATCAGTACGAAAGTATAAAGGGTCATTTGACCTGAACTGACTATTTATGCAGGCATGAAGGTATTTTTGTATAATAAACACTGTGAATCTTATAAGAAGGTTTTAATTTAATTGCTGAATTTATTCGAAAATTTTTTTTTTTATTATAAAAAAAATTAATGTCAATAATTACATATTTTCGCATTACAAAGAGGTGACTGTATTATTTTTGAACCAATATCTATCTGAAACAATTTTAAATGTGCTGAATATGGTGAATAAAAAACTTTTATTTTCTTAAGAATTCATTTTACAATTTATAACTTGGCAACTAACACTTTTTACTATTTACAGTTTTACTTTTATTCCTGTTATTTCAACAACAAAAACAGCCAAAATATGATGAATATGTTGTTGTTTTTTTGCTGTTTTTGTTTTTTTATATTGTTGAACAGAGAAAAAGAATAATCTTAATACATACTCGTACATAGTATAAGGATTTGATGTTATGTAAGGTAAATGTTATGATATCAATTGTACATTGTAATTTAAAAACAAAACCAACAACAAAAATTAAAACAAAAATAAAACGAATTGTTCAGGGACGTTGTATAATAATAATGATAATAACAATAATAATTATAATAATAATATGAAAAACTAAAGTATTTCTATGTATGGAAACTTATGATTTTCAAAAACAAAAAAAACACAAAGTAAAACAGAAGATATGAATAAAATGCGACCGAGACGACATACCACAGAACTAAGCAATAAAAGACAAAATATTAAGAACAAAACGAAAAAAAAAAAATTTAAAAGAAAATAATTTTTATGTCTTTTATTTTTTTTTTTTTTGTTTTATGTTATATATTTATTTTTCAATTATATCCCATGGGATATGGGATGAAAATCGACAGTATTATTATTTTTCTAATTTTTATTTTGTATCTAAAGTAAAGTCTGTACTGAACTTATTTTTAGTGTCAGAGGAGAGTATTTAGTTTTGGAAGTTATAAATTTCATTGTGTTATGGTTTATTTCTTTCCTTTTTGTCTGTTTTCCATTACTTTTACATTTTGTTCTTATATAATGTTTTAACACTGAAAATATGAGAGTACTTGAATTTTAATAAAAATATTTATGTGTAGATATACCGGGTGTTCCAGAGCATGCGTATCAGCCTTTTAAGAGCCGAAGGAACCGTTTTTTTTTAATTAAAAAAAATTTTATTAACTAAATCGAGGCTGCTCTATCGATTGGTGATATTTTCAATTTCCGTGAAATTAGTCGAAATCGAGATTTTAAAATGTGAAGAGGTACTTTTTTTTAATGCGAATTCTGATTCTACGTTAAAAAATAAGACACCTATGTTAAACAATTTGTTTTTGTTTTCTTAGTATTTTTTTTTTAAATTAATAAAAATTAAAACAAAAATCCTACATATTTTCATTTATTAAATTAAAATTAATAATATCTACCTAATCATTTTTATAAACAAATTTGTTTTTCATATTATCATATTTTTTTATCTCAGTTTTTGGTACATAGTTTAAACAAAAAAAAACAAAAACAAGTATCTTAGTTTTTGATGTAGAATTCGAATTCGCATAAAAAAGTAGCTCTTAAAAAACCTATTTCCGGTTCTTTCCGGAAGTTGAAAATATCTCCAATCGATAGTCGATCTTCAATTTTTTTTTTAAATCTTAAAAAAACGGCTCCTTCTCCTCTTAAAAAGCTGTTACGCATACTCTGGCACACCCGTTATATGTAAGTACATACTTATTTATTGAATATAATATTTATATTTAAATTCTAAAATACATTTTATATGTGTCATATTATGCGCGAGATGTGTGACCACTTAGCTCATATTAAATTTTTAAATAATAAATGTTGAAAAAAGAGAGATTTTGATTTTTTATTTAAATATTTTATAACTCTTAGCGTAATTTGGAATATATAATACTAACGACCAAAAAATATTTAAATTTATTTTAAGAAATTCAATTTATTAAAAAAAATCAATTTTTAATGTATTTTGAACGTTATATGATATTATAAATAATTTTTTCTTGAATTTTAAATAAAATATCCATAATACCTCAACTATAAATATCCATAAAATATCCTCAAACTATATAATTTTAAATAGATTATTAAGTATAATTTTAATTTTATATTATGTTGTACGTGTCCACGTTAGTGATGTATTATCAAAAAATATTCATTTTAAAGTTTTGTACATTTTAACGAAATATGGCAAAAAAAAATATACAAAAATATTCAATTGTTGTTGTTGTGAAAGAACAGATTTGGTAAAATAAAAAAAAAAATTCAAATGCTAATTCTCTACTACGTATAAGTATAATGTATTTGTAGTTATTCGAATTTTGAAATTAGTAAAATATTTTTTTCTCTTTTCAACAATTTTCATTAAAATAGAAAAAAGCAAAATTCGAAAAATAAATTAGTGTTAATTTCGTTATAAAGTAGAGATATATTAAATCCAAGTGTAATTATTCAGAAAGCAACAACAATATCATATCGAATATGTATTTGATATGATATTGTTGCACATGTCATGATATTGTAGGTATCATATATTGTAATATATCATTTATTTCGTATGTAATAGTGTCTGGAAAAACCATATCTCTGGAATTGCATAGAAAATTCATTAATATTGTGGAAAATGTCAAGAGTTCTAAAAATATTTTACGTAATATTGAAATAAGTCAAGTAAATAATAATTGACATTATATTTAGTTTATTTTTACTAATAATTTCAAATGGAATTTTCAAAAATTACTTTTTTTTACAATTTTGCAATTATAAAATTAATTTTTTAAAATATATTTTCTATTGATCAAATGTGAAAATTTAATCAAAGAAAAAATATTTTTAAATAAAATCGGTGATCAATAACGTAAAAAATATTATTTTTTTTTGTTATTTTAAAATAAAAAAAAAATGGAATATGATCAGTAAATTGTTAT
The DNA here is from genome assembly GCA_963942445.1 of Argyra leucocephala. NCBI lineage: Eukaryota > Metazoa > Arthropoda > Insecta > Diptera > Dolichopodidae > Argyra > Argyra leucocephala. The sequence goes on along the minus strand of OZ012679.1, from coordinate 99,229,164 downwards.
AAATGATAAAAACAAGTGTTGTGTAACTACTTAATAAAAATTTACCAATACCAATATTTTAGGGAGGAACTGCTTAATGTGATATCGAAAATATTAAGTTGACGTACTAGTAAAACTAAGTATAAAAATGATTTAATACCATTTATAAGTATAAACAGAGGTAGGCAAAAGTATTTACAATTTACACATTCAATAAATTTTAAGTTAAACTTTAAACAAGATTATAGTAGGTAACCCATTTTTTCGAATGATTTTTGCTGACCAAAAAATAAAATTTAACTGGGCTATATCAGATTTTTCTTTCTGGATATTACTTAAGAATTTGTAATAGCCTTCTTTCCCGTCTCTTAGTAACAACTTTATTTCTACTAGATCGTTCCCTATTTTTCAAGCTAATGTAATGGTCTTTTTTCACTACAAGATTGCAAACAATTTTAAATGAAATTCCATTAATTTCTGGTAGTAATCGAGCTGGTGTTTAGCAACAACTTCTGAGCGATTTTTAATATTTAATTCGTCTATTTTAGGTATCATTAAATAAATTAATATGTATTTTTAATAGAATAAAATTATTTGAAACACTATTAAAAACTGCACTTACTCACTTTTAAATATTAGAACACAAATTCAAAAAGAAAAATTAATTAAACGCTATCAATAAATGCACTCATTCACTTGAATAGATCAAAATGTAATGATGTGTAAATACTTATGCCGTATGAAATTAAATGACATAGCAAACTGTCCCTACTGAGTCAATTGCAATTTTTTTCAGACGAAAATTTAAATAAATTAAGAATACTTTCTAAAATTCATTGGCAAAATTTTTTTTCACAAATAATAATGTTAAAAGACACCATTAATCCATGTACAGAGTCTATTTTTTATTTCTAGCCAGAATAAAATTTAAATTTATTTATTTATTTTTAAATAAATCGCTATACGTGCGGTTGTTGTCTATGATAAATCAATAAAAATTATATAGTGTCAATAATAAATTGATATGATAGAAAACAAATTCTTAAAGAAATTGTATACAATTTTTTAGCAACTTTTCCGAATTTCGAAGAGCAGGCTATATAACTATATATTAATATATTATTTTTAATTAAAAAATTTGACGAAAAAGGTTAAACGAATTAATATTGTTGCTAAATGGCACATTTATAGAAAAATTGTTGTTTTTATAGTAAATCGTTGCTATACACCAAAACTGATTATGAAAGAGTTAAAAATATATTTTATTTTAGGTACCTATTATTAAGTTTCTAATTTATGGAGACGTGTTTTTAATTACATCTCTATTAACAGGACATCATTAACAAATATATATTTTTATTCAAAGTATATTTCTTTCGATCTTCCTAATATACAATTTCATTAATCAAAGTATAACTTAAAAATTTTATTAAATCTTATCACGAACTTCCTAACAAATCATTGCGACCTCATTGAGATTTTAAAATTCTTCTTTTCAAATATAACACATTTGAACAAAAACTAAAATATTTGTACTATGTACGAATTAGTATATAGTAAGGGGGGAATATCTAATCAATCAAAAAAGTAAAACTTAAATCAAATTAATGACTGATACCCTATTTTTCTACAAATTGAATTGAATTGAGAAAGTTTTTTTATTGCATGTCAAGAAATTTACATTAAAGTCTTAAATTAAATAATTCCTTCTATATTATATTCTTTAATATTTATTATATATTTCTAAAAATAAAATAAAAATTAATGAATAATTTTTTTTTAATGTCAACTCATCAAAAAATAAAAAAAAATTTTGTAGTAATTTATAATTAGTCTGCGGTGGGGAAATTTAATGATAACAACGCGCCGCAGTTACCAGCTCCTAGCTCGAATATTAAAACAAATTAAAAAAAAACTCGTATAAAGATTTATGTTCCTACAATAAAGTTTAATGGATACATAATTATGTCATTGATTACATATTCCATGTTTATTTTTTTGTATCTTGTACATAACATAATAGGTATTATATGAACTTACAAAATTATTATATAATCAAATCATTTCTTTGCATTGAAGAGTAATAAAAAGGTGTTAATTTTGAAATGTTCTGACGTGATTTTTTTTTTTTGTTACTCTAACTCACTAATTTATAACACCCAAAAGGAATAGTATAACATAAAATTTATGATGACATAACATAAAACTAAAAAAAAAAAAAACAAAAACTAAATTTAATAAATAAGGGAAAAAAAAAACAAGAAAAAAAAATTATAAAGTAATCGTCCATTGGGATTTAATTGTAAGAATATCGACCAAACATGCAAAATTATTGTTCCCAAGTGTGTAATGTGGATGAATGACTGCGTTATGTCATTTTTGAATTTCCATATAACAAAATTTTTTAGTGTTTTGTATATATACCTATGTATAATATATTATAAATATCACTTCTTACTTACTTTATTCAATTTTGTTAGTAATTGTTGTGTATTTAGAAAATTGTTTAACTTGCAGTCCTAAAATCCTAAATAATATTATACCTTTAAGAATATATGAAAATGTGGAATGCGTTGAGTTGTATAATGTTAAGTTTAGATTGCAAAATGATTTTAAAAAGATGATTTGGATTAGACTACAAGTTAAATATGAAGAAATTACAATGAATAGGGTGTTATAGAATATTCGTTGGTTTTGTCAAAATTCATCAGATTCTAAAGTTTTTTTTTGTTGGAATAGAACTGATTATTTATCAAAAATTTTTAAAAATAATTAAATTTAATTAAATTTAAGTGATTGAAAATTATTGTTTTATCTATATAAACACATCAGTTATTGTGTAAGTTATTTTATTTGTTGCAGGTTTGTAACTTTTATAATGTTAAAAAAACATGTCAGCACATTTAATTTCCAGTACAACAAAGATAGTGGAATTAACTATTTGCAATACGATAAATGTCATAGTTTAATATTATGTATGATTAGATGAGATAGAATGCTTCAATTGATTACTTAGGTGATCTTAATAACAAGAAACGTTGGCTAATGCTTAGACATATATTACCATTTGGAAAGAAGAATATATAGAGGTTGTTGAAAATGGCCAGAACAACAAAATTTAAAATATTTCTTTACTGGTTCTGTTCTATTAGTCTATTGAATGGCGGTGAGATCTGTCTTATAAGTAAAGTCTATACACTAAATTTAAAATACTTATAAATAAACGTCTCCAAATAATTATATAAAATGTTTGAATTTAGAAAAGTCACAAGCAAAGAATTCTGTTGTCTAAAAAAAAATTAAATGAGCCATTATAAATTGACATTGTAAACCTTTTTAAATTACAATATTATAAAGGTCTATTATACTTGACAATATAGGTCCTTGAAAAAAAGAAAAGTTAATTGATATGAGAATATTTGTAGGTTAACTGTAAATATTACATGAGAATAAAATAATTAACTTAAAACGAACTACTGTTGCCGACTAGTTGTAAAGACCTTAAAATCTAGTGGAAAATGTATAGGGAGATAAAAAACTAGTATTTAAATAATTTTTTTTCAATCAAGGCCAATTTAATAAGACAAATATTTTAATCATTGATAAGGTACTTGAAGTAGATAATTCAAAAATTATTTGTAGTGAAATATTTAAAATACCGAAGAGAATCCTTTAGAATAGTATTTTAAATTAAATCTGTATATTTTAGATAAAACTCTGTGTATTTGAAACGTGTATCAGTAAATACTGGTAAGCAATCATCATTTTAACTGAAACATGCTTTTGGAATTCTAGCCTTGAATAGCTCAACCGAAAACAATAAAAAACAACTCTATACAGGGCAGGTTAAAAATGAAAAAGTATATAAATTCACAATGATGCCTCCAACCCTCAGTAGCTAAATCTGAACAACTAACTACATTTCTAGGCAGGGCATTTCTAGGTGTAAAACTGTGAATAACAAAAAAAAATTCACGATGATGCAAAATTCTTCAAAATTTAAATTTAAATATCGCCCTAAAAACTTCTCAAATATTTATTTACAAATAATTTATATAAATATTATGTCTTCATTAAATTCATTTCAATATTTTGCAAATTTCATTAGACTCACATCTCATATTGATAATACTACTAATATTATTATAATATATCACAAAAAAAAAAAATAAATAAAAAAAATCAGTTTTCATAAGTCAATAAAGCCTCCTGTAACATTTCAACACCAAATAATTTTCATATTTTATATGATTAAAAGTTTTTTATCTAAAAGGACAGAAAATATAAAACCCTTCAAGCAATTTTTATGATGTTGCATTTATTTATATATCAATATATTTATCTATATAACATAATAATTCTATGGGGACTAAAAAACATCATATCAAAAAGAAGAAGAACAACAACAACCACAAGAAAAAACAATAATAAACAAAATATTACATTTATTATTAGTGTAATAATTTTTAACCCTTTACAACTGTAATCTACTACCACACTGTATGTAATGTATGTTTGTATGAATGTATTTATTGGTATTGTTAAACTTGGTTAAAAACCAGATCGAAAATTTTTTTTTTTTTGCTATTGGTTTTTGTTTTTTTTTTTTAACTTTTGATTTGAGACAAGTATAAAGTTAGTCAGCGAAAATTGCAACTTTATGACTTTTATAATGGTGATGTAATTTTTTGATTGATGTGAATATACCTAACGTATGGACGTACGTGCAATAATATACAGTTACCATTATATGAATATTGTATGTGGAACCTGGGTATCCAGAAATAATAGTTATGATTTTAAATTGATTCAGTGTCAAATTGTATTTGAAATACTTGGGGTGGATTTTTGAAATCTTTTTTATTGTTTTTCTTTCTTTTTTTATAGTCTGTTAAGAGTTTTATAATATTTTGATGATGATAGGCATGATGACGATGCAGAAACTTTTAATTGTTTTTAAAAAATAATTTCTAATTTCGTTTAAAGCAAAAAAAAAAAAATTTGTATGACAGTTTTTTTGTGAAAAATAGTAGCATGAAATAAAATAGGTTTTCTTTACAATTAAGTACTAGTCCTGTAATAATTGTACAGCATCTGATAGATACCATTGTGTATTATATATCTTGTTTATTTTTGATCCTTGTTAAATTTTAAACAAAATTAATTATGTGCCAAATGATTTTTTTTGGCAACGCTTACATAATTGATAGAATTTTGAAAAAAATAATAAAAGATTAAAAAATTAAACGAATCTAATTGATAGTAATATATAGATAATATGCGCAAAGATTGAATTTTACATAGGAAATGGTGGTAGTAGTTTTTGAATTAATCCACAATATTTCATATATCCTAATATTTGGTAGGTAAAATATGTATGTAGGTGAACAAATTGGAATGGAAATATTCCAATTGTTTCTGGAAAATCATTTAGCTTTTAATTGTAATTCTTTGAAGCCAGGAAGACTCGATAGACCAATTTGTTGTTGTTAGTTGTTTTAGTGGAGTACTGAACACTTGAGCCATCCTGTATGATTCAGAACGTCAATTAAATGATTAGAAAATATCACTAGGTTCAAATAGTTTTGCTTAAATTAGAAGAGACCGTTGTACCATAAAGTCGCATGTTTAAATAAATGAGTACCATGTAAATTAAATGTATGTACATGTAATAATTAATGAGTAAATTAAAATTACCAATGATTTTATGAAATTACAAATTTTCAAACGATAATATTATTTTATACATAATTGAAATATTCAAAATTGAACTGTGGAAGTTGAAGAGAATAAAGTCATTGAAAATAGTACCTAAATGAATTTCTTTGGGGGTCTCTAGAAGGAAATATATACATATTATCTGTAATTTATTGTAAATGAAATGTTATACAAAATTGTTAGCTATTGGTCCATTGCATGGGTTCCGAGAACATTCACAGCGAAGTCAATAAAAAAACTAGAAGCAATACAAAGGTTGGCGTGCCCTTGTATACCTTTTAGAACCGCATCTACAAATCCACCCAGCTATACAAACATTTCTTGGGCTTCCACCCTTGCATCATTATGTACGAATGGAGGTCCTCAAAGTTACAAGAAGGGTGCAAACTCTAGGCAATACTAGAGAATGTAGGAACAAACATCAGAGGCTATAGAAGGACTTAGAAGAGGAGCAGAAAGAGTTCTTCATGCCAACAGATGACATCACTACATCATACGTATCCCTAAAGAAAAGATACGAAGTAGAAATTTCGACAAGAGAGACCTGGCCCTAAGCTTCACAGGGTTCCGAAATCAGGAACAACTGATCTGGATACCGGGTCATAGTGGCTTGACTGGAAATGAGAAGGTTTGACGATCTAGCCAGATCATCGCGCAATATTTCTGGAAGAGAAAGAAACCTCAACACATGTTGTAGGAGAGTGCCCAGCTCTTTCAAAGCTGAGACTCACGCTGTTGGAAACGCATTACAAAACCTCAGAAAGCTTCTGCAGGATAAAACCCTTAAACCTATTGGCCTTTATCCAAAGGGTCGACCAGGTTGAAGGGTGGAGGAGGGCATAAAGGCCTAAAAGCCTACATGCCAGCCCTGACATATTAGTGCCACCTCCGTAATAAATAAAAAAAGGATTGCTCAATACTGATTAGTTTTAATTTTCAAAATGAGAGTTGAGCGACGTTGTTAATAATTTGGTACGTAAATTATATGTACCTTACAATGAATATTATGCAGAAATTATTTCTGTAATGGTCGTTATATTTAAGAAAATATTATATATTGTATTATTATGCATTATAAACCGATTCATTTGATATACCGGATTATCAAAATATTAAATACGGTAAAATGAATGTATGTTACGCTGATCTGATATTTTTTTTAAACCAATGAGATAATACGATTTCATAGAAGTAATCGTATAGATAAAATTCAAAACCAAAATGGTGTGGAGCTTCAAAATAAATTGATTTTTATGATTAAAAACTTAAGAATAAATTTTTGTAAACAATCCTAAATTTTAATCATCATGCTGTTTAACGAATTTGTGGCAAATCAAATTTCAAGCACAATCAAAACGTTTACTAGATATGAATATATAATGCCATAAAAAATAGGTATTAAATCGTTCATGTTACCTATGTGTTAAAAAATAGGTTGTCTAGTAACTTTTCATTACTGTGCAAAGACGATAATTCAGTGCCAGCTAATTTTTTCTGTTAAATTTAATTAGTTAAATTAATACTATGATTTAATGAAACAATTTTTTAATTATATAATTGGTGGGATTGTAAAACTTAGATAGAAAGAAGTTGAAAAAAGGAATTGAAGAAAAAATGTCCATCAAATCTACATGGTTTCAGTTGAAAAGAAAAGAAAAAAATTATTGAAATTAACTAAGTTTATTAATACAAATATCTAATTATATTAATTTCTATTATTCAATTAAAAAAGCCCTACACTAAAAAATAAAAAAGTTCTTATAATTGAAATAGAAAAAAAAAAAATATTTCAAAAATTTCAATTTAAACCACATATCCATACGTCGAAGAATTTTCAATAAAATCTATTACATATTTTTATTATTCTACAACATTAAATACCAATACCAATTCTAAAAAAAAAAATAAAAAAATAAAACAAAAGAAATAAAAAAATAAATTGAAAACTTTATAAGCAACTCTTCTCCACTTCATTCATTTTTTATGTTCTCTTCAAATTCAAAAACATTTCAGAAGTCGTCATTTTCATATCCTGTGTTTTTTTTTTTTTTTGTAAAATACAATTTCAAGAAAACCGTGTGACATTGACCATTTGTTAGTATTTCCATTAAAAAAAAATAAAAAAAACACAATATCTTTATCCAATTTCTAAGTATCATATAATGTATGTACATATACGTACACATGTACAAATCTCACCCTCGATTTAATTTTATCCGAACCAGTAGCTATTTTCTTGTCATTCGTTCAATTTCATCATCATCAGTTCAATCTAAGCCGATCCATTTATTAAATATATACATATATATAATACGAATTGTATGTTGATGGTTGGTTATAAAAATATGAAAGAAGTGAAATGGAGCCATCATGGCTTCCTGATTCCTTTTGTTTGTTGTACTCATCAGAAACCTTGTATCTGAAATTTTTCTTAACTCATTTTTCTTTCGATCATTTTTGTTTTCGATGATTTTCTTTCTTGTTTTTATTTTGTTTTGTTTTTTTTATTTGGTTGTTGTCAATGTTTTATTTTCTCTGATGATGTTTAACAGACATTATTATCCTTGTAGACCCTCTTTAGATTCATAAATACTTAAACTTTTGAACATGAAAAGTCTTTTAAAAAAAAAAAAAATTCTTAATTTTTTTATTGCTTTTTTTTCTAAATTTTTTGTATTACACTTATTTGTTGCTGGAAAATGGTTATGACCCCCTAGAATTTTTGTTAAGTAGTTTGAAGAAAAAAAAAAAAACAAAAACATATAAAACTTTAAAAGAAAAAATATGAAAATATAAAATGAACAATAATAATAATAAAAAAATAAGAAAAAAAAAACAAAACAAACAAAAAAGCCAAAGTTAATGTTGATAAAAATGTGTATGTGCATTTGTATTTGTATATTAATAACATTAAGGATATATGGCGCAAAATAACCCAGGATATGGTAAAAATATTTTGAAATATATTTGTTTTGAATTTTTTTTTTTTGTTATTTTTTAATTTTTTTATATTATATAAAATTCAACTTGAATCCTACTAGACCCTTTATAGCAAGAAAAGTCTTTAAGTTTGGTACTGTACATATAGTCAATAAATACTTTGGGTAAAATTTCAAAAATGTACTCAGTAAAAACAGTTTGTTAAAGATCAGTTATAAACATGTTGAAGTTATTTCTTAAAAAAATAACGGTTCTTTTTGAAAAAATTTGTTTTTATAATAGAATTATGGAATTGATCTTTCGATTGTAAGAGGTTTTATACAATAATTTAGAGTAATAGTTATGAATTAAGTGTGTAGAGAAATAGTAATACTCAATGTAGGTTATTATTATAGAGCTCTATTAATTGACTTTGAGATATTCAATTATGAGTTGTCACATTTTCTTGAAATATTCAATTATAAGTTGTTCTTATTTTTTTCTTTTTAAAATGTACTCTATATTTATACATAACAGACCTTAGAACAGACCTTTCACATGTTCTTTTTACATTTGAAATTTTTTTATTACTTTTCTTTTGTTTTGTTTTTTTTTGTTTATTGCAAAAATTTTGATAATTATGGAAAAAAATTTTGTTAATGGTATTTAAAATACTATCTTGAATTGACGGCTCTAGTTGATAAGCAATAAGCTCAATATTCTGTTTCTTTAATCTGTTCCATATTTTAGGTGTGACATACTGAATGTGACTTAAGTCTTCAATGTCATTATAATTATTCGAAAGAGTATTACAATAACATATTACTAAGATATGTATATTAAATTAAATTTATAATCTAAATAAATGTGGGGTCATTTTTTTAATTCAATTAAAGGTTTTACTGAAGGTTTTACTAATCATATTTAAATGAGATTTTCTGAACCAATTAAAAATAGTTTCTGTTGTTTTATAATGAAAAATAGTTTCTGTTGTTATTGAAATTTCAAAATCAAATTCATTAAATTTAAAAACAGAAAATTCACTGACATTCACATTAAGATATCCAATTTAATTCCTCAGTCTTAATTAATTTACGCGCTGGTCCTTTTTAAATTAGAAGATTTATTTATTTTAGTCAATTATGAACGAATATTAACATTTTTACTATATAATTTCATGTAGCTGTAACATCATTAACATCATTAGCTTTGCAGGAATAATAACAGGCCAATCTGACTAATAAAGAAGCACATTTATGAAATGGCCCTAACCGAAAACAACTTATGTAGAATAATGTGAAATAGACGAAGAATCTATTAAAAATCTGCTCTGTGAATACGAAGAGGGCACTCGTAGCAGAATTAACCCTAACCGAAAACAACTTATGTAGAATAATGTGAAATAGACGAAGAATCTATTAAAAATCTGCTCTGTGAATACGAAGAGGGCACTCGTAGCAGAATTAGCCACTTGGGAACAACGTTTCCCGCACAATGTGAGCTATTCAGCCAACCAATTAAAAATATCCTGACTGTGATCATAAAATTAGGTATCCTTAAGGACTCAGAGGACTAAGTAGCATTAACAAACTCGGGTAATCACAATAAACTTGTCTGCGGCTGAGATGATATAGGGGATAGATCCCTCTCTGAACGTGCATTCATCATTAGCTGTAAATTTAAAGATGGTCACGTTTTTGGAGGAAAAGAAAATTTTAAACTTTGAAACAAAAATAAAAAATTTTATTCGTTAATATGTTTCTTATGACACTCTACTTCAGCCTTCGTTCAGTTTTATATTTTATTTAGTATAAATAACACTATCATATTTATAATACATTAAATTTAATTTAAATTTTCGTTATTATTTTATTAAATTTAAATATACCAACTGAAACTTTTTTAATTTTCTCAAAATATTACGATTTTTAATTATTCTCAATTTTTTCTCTTCGAACATAAAATTTTAATCAATTATAATGCATGTTTTTAAGTTTTAACAAACCAATTGTATACACTAATAATATCATTATGTTCTATATAAAGACTTTGAAATATCTATTGTCCTTCTGTATTTATTATTCAAGATCTAACATAGTCCCATTAACTCATACCTTGATATTCTATAAATTTGATAATTTTGCTTAATTTGAAAAAGTAATCAGCTGAAATTTTGTGGAAACAAAAATGACACAGTGAGAGAGAGAAAAAAGCAAGAGAATAAGAGATGGAAGTAGTACATAAACTTTTAATTATACCAATATTATTTTTTTTATGTTTAGGTTGTACTGTATTTGCTTTCACATGTTCTTTTTACATTTGAAATTTTTTTATTACTTTTCTTTTTGTTTTGTTTTTTTTTTGTTTGTGGGAAAAATTTTGAAAATTATGGGAAGAAAGTTATGTTGATTGTAGGAAAGTTATTATTTTTTTATATTCTTTAATGGAAGTAAGCAATTTTTTTTTTGCTTTATGTTTTTTTTTTATTTGGATTTACGATGAGTTGAGAAGTTTTTGCAAAATTTTTTTTTTCTCGTATTTATAATATTGTTATGTCCTTATATATTTTGTTCACAAATGATTAATTTGGTAATTAGAAATCCCCTTTTTTCCTTTTCTGTTTTTGTATATTTAAATAAAATGACTCAAAAAACGAAAATGCTAAATGGAGAAAATAAATTGAAAAGTTTTGGTTTACTTTTTTTTTCTTCTTTTTAATTATTGACAAAGAAGGTTTTTCTAATGAAAATCGACAAACAAAAATTATTCCTTTTTTTTATGTTGTTGTTTTTCACGGAAAATTACTCAATTTATATTTTGTAGTAAAGTGAAGTATGGAAAATGAATATAATAGACAGAAAATAAAATTAAAACTAATTAGGGATTAATATGATGATGAAATAATATTTCATTTTAACGAATATTTAATATTTAACAAATAAAGGATAATCACATAAAAGGATAACTTATCAATAACTGCTTAATAAATCATTGATGAATTTATTATTTATGTTCTTATATATATACATTTATACATTTATTTTTTATGAAAAAAAGTTTTTGTAAATTTCTGTTAATTGAAATTGTATAAGAAAATTATGTATTCAATGATATTAGTTAAGTTTTTAGCAATATGTAAGTTAAATAATTGATAATTTATATAATTTGCATATTTAAGGATACTAGGGGCCTCTATTGAGTAATTATAATTCAAGTTAAGTATTATCTTTTGTGTAAAAATTAATTTCTTGATACATTATTTTTATATCAGATAATTGAATGTTAAATGCACCGAATTTTAACAGGGACCGAATAGAAATTCTTTGTGTCAAAATTTGAGTTTCTGTAAGTTGTTTTTCAATTTAAAATACGTACTAACCTTCAAACGTTTTATTAAAACATGAGTGGTTTGTGCTTGATCGTCAGAAGTCTATGTCAGTACGTAAATTACTGTTCTTTTAGCTTTATATTTGGACTTTTAACTTGAATTATATTGACTCAACAGGGGCTCCTAGTACAAAATTTAATATGAAAAATACGTAAAGTGTCATATGCACTATCTTATATTATTTGTAAATGGGATGATCCGTCATGGTGGGGTATTTTTTAATTTTCTTTTATTTTTGTAAAACATTTATTTGTTTAAAAATGTTTTTCCAGATGTTGCTAATTGTCTTCAATTTAAAGTCTGTTCATTTCAAACATCATAGTGTAGTATTACCAAAATAATTTAACCCAAATATGAATATCGATATTTCGGAAGCAACATATACTTCTTTGATCAGTACATCTGAGATGTACTTCATAAAATAAAAATATAAACAAAAATATTTTGTGAAAGAAAAGTTAAAATATCTAATCAATTATTTATTATTCAAATTATTTATTTTACAAATTTAATTTAGTATGAACATTGGTTAGAGTATAATATTATATTAGTTGTCAGTATTTACCTCAAAACAAAAGAGATACTCTTAATTTTCTGTCTCCGAAGACTTTTTAAAATCCCATACATTTAATTAAATCAAAATTTCATCTTTCAAATTCCATTAACCTTTCTTTATATAAGCTTTTCCCATGATTATTTATTTTTCTGTAATTCACATTATTGACTCCATTTTGTGGAAATATAAACCACAAAATAATCTTCTAAAGAGACTCTACTCCAAAAAAATGTTATTATAATTTTTTTTTATGTCAGAGATCGGGTTGAATTATTTGAAAAATCTTGAATATCTTTTAATAATATTACAAAAACAAAATTGTGAAAGTAAACAAAAACAAAAAAGGAACAATTACAAGAAAGTAAAAGAAAATTGATTCTGATTTCCTTCCTAAATTAAATTGCCGCAAATCGCCGTTCTAAATAAAATTTTAAATTGGTGCTGTACTTTATTTAATAGAATACTAGATATTATTCTTTAAGGAACACACCCATTTAATATTTACTTTCACAAATAATTTGACACATTGACAAATATTTTTTTTTTCTTTTTTTTGTAAAATCAATATTATTTTAAAATGATGTTGAAAAATTAATTTGAATTTAAGTTCGTGAATTTAGTAATATCCATCCTTATTATATCTATTTATATTTTTAGTTATTGTGCAATACATAACAATAATATTCGAATTTTTGAGTAGGTTAATACAGTTGCGCTCAAAAAAAGTGAATTAATAGAAGAATTTTTCAAAATTTCTACCTACTAATTCATTTGGAACAAACATCCGAGGTAATCATGATACAATTATTGCAGATGCAGATAATGTGAAATTATTTGATGGATCATTTCTCTTAAAATCATAAACAGCGCTCTCATGCATAACATTTTTTTCAATGATTTTTAAAAATATTTTTAACTGTAGAATATTATTTACCACAAGCATAATCAGAAAAGTATCAAAATAAAAATCAATCACGGAATCCTGTACTATGTACTAGAGTAATGAGCAACATGAATGACAATACGTATGAGAAAAGCAAATTAGAGTTCAATCCATTACTCGGCTTTCCTCTTTTATATTCATCTGAAGTAGAAGAGAAAATTAATATTAAATATGATCAAATAATTTTACACTCCACTGTATTATTTTGTATTTGTATAATTAAGTAAATAAAATTAAAATATTCCCAATATAAAATCTACCTACCTACCTATTTAAAAATAGATTTCTATTGTATAAGCACGTGTCCTCTTACTCTCTAAAGTGAACACATTACAATGACGAAAATAACTACGATAGCAAATAATTCGTTTTTGTTTTTTCATTAAAAGATGGCAACGTAAAAATTTACAGATAAAATTATGAAAGAGTATAAAAAGAAGAGATAGATATAATAAAGAAAGAAAAAGAGGGGGGATGAGTAGTGAAGATATAAACCTTATTAATTTTCATTCGATGAACACAATTTTAGACTTTGTTAATTAATTAAAAAAAAAAAACAAAAATCTGATAAGTAAACTGCAAAGATTTAGATATTATATAGAGAGAAGAGATCAACTAAGCATAGACTTACACTATCATTAACGTATTTAACGTCTATAAACGTTTTTGATGACTGATGTACATGTACAAGAAGTGGTATTCATTGTAAAGGCATGGTATGCTCGTCTATATGAGAAATTATTTAAATTGAATTACAGCGTCAGGGCTTTTCAATTATTTTTGTTACATCTTGAAGAATTTAAAATACACTAACTATCAGCACTAAAAATACAGAATCGTAAATATAGTAAACATGTAGCGTCGTAAATGATATTAATAAGTTTTGGATATATTTTAACAGGTCATAGTAAAAGAAATAGATTGAAGGAAGGTAGACTCTGAAGAGACTAGGACTCAGAAAACTTTAAAATTGTCCTATTATTATTTCTACAACAATAAAGATTTTCATAGATTGATCGTAGTACAAAATTATTATGTAAATTTAAATACAAATAACTAAATTGGCGGAAACAAAATATTAATTCCAACCACAGTATTCCAGCACCAAATTACTAAAATATTTACTAAATGCAAAAATATATTTTAATGTTATAAATGAGATAGTTAGTTAAATTGTAAGTCGGTAACAGCCTTAACCTGATGCCGATTTTCCGAAATACAATTACTTACTTAGGTGGCCAACATAATATCATGTAGGTACTGTGCCTAAACCATCAACGCCCTCCATTTTTTTCCGCACGGACGGATTCTCTCCAGTTTTAAATCGTTTTAAATCTGCCGATGCCGCGACACTGGATACGCTATTTCATCTCTTACCATTAGATATCCATGGCAAAGAAATGACATCCAGAACTGCAATCAGGGTAAAAGCCAATTCCAAGTGGAAACCACAATTAATTGGCCACTCTTCTATTATGGAATACAAGAAATTTATTCCAGAGAACCTAGATATGACTCGTACAGGGTACTTCTTTGAGAGATCATATCAAATCGATATTCCGTCTAGGGAAGTCTCCGTCTACTTCTACAGTGATGGTTCAAAATTGAATGACAGAGTGAGGGGTGGAGTCTACTCGGAAAACCTGAATATAAGTCTATCCTTCAGCCTACCAAGACATTGTAGTATTTTTCAGGCGGAGGTGATGGCAATAAAAGAAGCCTCAGACTAGCTGAAATCCAGCGCATTATCTGTTAGAAATATCTGTATACTCACAGATAGTCAGGCCGCAATTAAAGCACTGCAGTCGGTAACCATCAACTCAAGAACTGTTCGACCATCGACTATTTTCACTGTTATACCAAAATTTTACCTTAACGCTGGAAAACAAGTTTTTATAAAAACTCAAAAACTGTGTTGGCCTGTCGCAGTTCTTTGGACGAATCAGGTAATAGGTTCAACATATTGTTACGATGGGTGCCAGGACACAGTGATATCCCGGGTAACTGCATGGCAGATTAACTTGCTAGAGAGGGTACTGTATTAGAAATCCTTTCGGAAAGGAGCAATCTGGGCGCACCTCTTGCCACCTGTAATTTATTGCTTCGCAATGATGCAATAAAAGCTTCAAACTTCAAATGGTCAGTTAAAGCAGGCTGCAACATCACCAAGCAAATGTGGCCTATGTTGAACCCGATCCCTTAACCTACTAACTTTGAAAAGGTCTGTAGAGTCCTGCGCGAGGAAAGTTATCGTGGTATCACAATAGACCTCACCGGTCTGAGTGTGTCGGCATACTGTCGGCAGCCACTGCTGCCTACCTAAATCTGCCGATACTACTAGATGTTCGAGCCACTGTAGTATCATGACTTTACAGCTCACAGAATTTGGCATTATATCTTCTCCACCAGACTCTATTGTCGTCTTCTGGATCATATATATCGGGCGAAGAGTCTTCTTCTCGAAGACACCAAGTGCATGTTCACCTGCTTTCAGTAGTATCCATGATTCTGATCCGTAGAGCAGAACCGGGAGTATGAGTGTTTTGTAGATTTGTACTTTGGTGCTTCGTAAAAGGAATTTTGACCCGAGATGTTTTGACAAACCGAAACAGCAACGGTTGTCAACGGCATGTCGTTTGTGGGATTAATACAATTACACCGTTAATTATTTCGGATATTTGTGTAAAGACTAATTTGACTAATAATTTATTTTTTTGTAAAATCTGTGTTCCTTTAATTACAACACAAAAACAAAAGGTTATGACCCACTGTCGATTATAGAATGGTCGATTGCATGCACTAACGCATTCAGTTAGTTAATTTCCTTCTCATTTAACAGAATATAAACTCCACAAATATATACGAATAAAAGATTTGGTGATGGGTGGCAGTTAGTAATAATGGTGGTAGTGGTGGTGATTCCAAAGAGTTTGGAATTGAATGTTTTTGAGAGTAATGAATATTGCAATGAATAAGAATTTATATACGGTGTTAATACGATACGAACTGG
The DNA here is from genome assembly GCA_963942445.1 of Argyra leucocephala. Lineage (NCBI taxonomy): Eukaryota > Metazoa > Arthropoda > Insecta > Diptera > Dolichopodidae > Argyra > Argyra leucocephala. The sequence continues at coordinate 99,212,651 of OZ012679.1, read as the reverse complement.
AAAATAGTAAGGGAAATATATTTATTCAACAAAAATCAAATTATTGAGAGGAAGGGTATCTTCATGTCCATACAATTTTACTAATATTCTATTAATGGTTATGAATTGTATCTCTTGTTGTTGTATATAAGTTTAATGTGTCAGTAAAATTGAATTGCATATTATGACAGTTACTGTTGGTTAAATAAATTTTTCATATATAAACATTTTTTTTTTTATTTCAATTTTCATGTTATTTCCTGTTTCAATGCAATATAAATTCACATAGTTCTGAAAATTCTATATATAGTATACTAAAGAGATAAGAAGTTAGCGTGATGATATCAAATAAAAACAAAATTGTATTAACTTGACTTTTAATTTTTGTTTTATTTATTATTTTTTTTTTTGGTAATTTTATACTATTGCCTTTCCATTTTAATTGAAAGTCATGCACGCTTTATTGAAGTGAAATTAAATATCCTGTGTAGAAATATGTGAGAAAGGACTTTTCCTGTTTTGTTTTTTGATTTGATTTTTATTTTTTTTTTCCTATTATGAACAAATTTTATATGATTAAACGTGTAATAAATACGAATACGTAGGAACAAAAAATTTACTTGAATTGTGTACGTTTTATATTTTATTAGGTGTGAACAAAAAAAGACAAAAAAAAAAGAAAAACTATAAGAGTGAATGAGAAAGAAATATAGGCACCTGTGTGAAATTAGAAATAAAATTGACATTTTGTTTATATCAATTATTTACGAGTAAACACGACTGGAAGACAACAAATTGAACATTTTAGGAATATTTTGTTTTTTTTTTTTTGACATTTTATAAATTGAATAATTCGTAAACATATACATATGTACATGTATTAAATAAAATGTAATTTGATTTTTAAATTAAAGATAAATAAAAATGTGTACATATTTAACATATAATAAGAGAAACAAAAAAATATTGACAATCAAGTTATTTAAAGTCCTAGTGGTTTTAAAAAACAATTTTGAAATTTAAGAATTTTTTTAGAACTTATTTATAGCTGGAGTATTGAAACTCTATAGTTTTGATATTTAATTTTTATGAAAAGATTAGTTGTATTCATTTAATAATTTTTTATTTTAAGATATTCTTTTAATTTGCAATTATTAATAATAAATTATTAAATAAATCTTCGTTATGATGTGTAGTTAAAAGATATCTTTTTAGTGTAATAATTTTTTGTATAAATTTTTTGTTCTCAATTTATAAAAAAAATCATTGCATTTGTATCTCAAGATTAATTCTAATAGAAAACATGTTTTTTTTAGAAAATGTATAGTGTGTTTAAGTTTGAAGATTTGTTTTTAGTTATAAGTTCTTTCAATTTCATGTGGCCATTGTACTACGGCTGTAAGGTTATTTCTAGAATGTTCTCTTCACTCTAATTCATAGAGTGTTCAAAGATGAGGTTAGGAAAATTGTGAATTTAAATTGAAGAACATCACTATTTTAAGAAAATTAATAGATATTCACAATTCAGGTTATTCAAATGTCATTTTATCAAAAATAAATTTCAAGATGAAGTTTTGGATTTTTTTTGCGCTATTAAGCGATAGGAATATTTAGTCAAAGATATGATAAACTATACGATTGGGCAACAGAAATTAAAGTGTACAATTTTTTTAATACATTTCTTTAGAAAATAATTTTTAGTGATAAATTTAATTTTTAATTGAATGATTTTGAAAAGCAAACAAAATATTCTGAGATGAAAATTGTACTACTATTGTATCCCAGTTTTTATTGCAAGTTTTTACGGAATTATATTTTGTGTGGCTACGTAAAAAATAATTTATTTTTTTTTTGTTTTTTTTTATTTATTATTTTTCATTTCATATTTTTCCCTTTACAATAAAAATAAATTACATTAAATTTAAAAATTAAGTATGTAAAATAGAAAAATATAGGAAGACTCTTTATTTAATTTAAAAAATAGAATCGAGTTACCTTGTTATTTTTTAAAAGTTAATTTTGCTTACAAATAAAATGCCCAACAAACCATGAGAATCGCATAATTATAGCGGAAGTATCCCCTAAAAGAATGTATTTGTGTTAGGTTCGCGGCGAGAATTCATATTTTATTCTTCTGCGATTCATTCTTTATATTATGAAAAGGTTGACATCGCCGCGACAATCGTAAATTGAATCGCATTAGCTTCCCCGGGAAATACGAATGTTTAGAAGAATAAAAATATAATTTTCAGAAAAAATATCTGTTTCAGGGACTTAAAATAATTTTCAAATTTAATTATTAATATTTATTTATTATAAATATTTAAGGTTATTTTATTTTTGAATTTAATTATTATTTAAAATTTTTATAATTCAATATATTAAAAAATTTTGAAGTTTGTACCTAACACGTGCGCTTTAAAAAATAACTGAAAATATTTTCATATACATTATACATATATGAAAAATATATTCAAAATGGAGAAAACAAAAATAAACATCCAGGCGAACATTCGCATAAAGTTCACCCGGGGGATTTGTATATGTTTCTTCTTGAAGAACACTTTCTTCCTATGGTTGTTGGGATACTACATATTTTCTATTATGTGGGGTAATCACATATGTATATATACTACATTAAAAAAAATAATTTAAATTTATATTACAAAAACAAAGTAATTTTTTTAATAATAAACAATTTTAGCAATGCCAAAATTAGGTCAAAATTAGGTAAAAAAATTAAAAATTTTAAAAATTCATACTTTTGAAAGAAAAAAACTCCTTGATCAGACCTTGGTAAATAATGAGAGCAAAGGAAAATTAAGAAGATAGGAGCAAAGTATATATAAATAAATAAAGATTTATAACAGGAATTGAGAACTTTAACTAAGTACATCAAAAAGGGATTCAACGCTAGAATATTCTAAACATAAAAACCATTATTTTACTTTTGTTCAAAAAATATTTAGTAATCTGAGTTTTGTTATGCTAAGCGGCAATTTATTAAACAAACGAAATGAAAATATAAAATAAAAATTACACAAAGTAGTAGTTCTAAACTGTGGTACAAGACACATTGTATTGTTGTTATTGTGTATATTGTATTGGTCTAGGTTTCTAAAGTTTAAAAAACGTTTTGAGAACTTTGTAACAATACAAGTGCCTTAGGGGAACGATATTTAAATCGATAAATAGTGGAAGACTACTTTCAAATCTATTTTTGTTACATAAAATATGAAATATGTGTTTCTGAATAGTAAGTATAGGGTGTAATTTATTATATGTACTACTACCCCAACAACTTAAAGCGTATTGAATTTTGGATTGAAATAGGCCATAGTACATTGTTTTAATAGTTTGTACAGAACATAGTTTTTTCAATTCATAAATTACTCTCAGAGTAGACCTACAATAGTTTGATACATTTACCCAGTGACCACCCCAGTTAAGCTGGGCGTCTAAGTTAACCCCTAAATATTTAAAATTACAGACGTCTTCAATATTAAAACATTTAGAACTACATTTTTCCAAAAAACAGAACGTTTTTTTTATCATTGACAAACAAACAGAATTTATAAAAAATTTTAACAGCTTTGCACTCAGGAGTGTGATATATGAGATTTCCTTTATGCAGATCTTTCTTTTTCAGATTATAAAACATGACCTTTGTTTTGTCACTAATAATAAGTTCATACTGGTATTAACCATTTCCTAAGCATGTCTAGATCATAATTAAGATCAGAAATAAGATCTAAAAAGCTATCAGTATCATAAACGAAACCAATATCATCGGTAAAAGCTGTAGGTTGTTCCTTAAAAGGAACTTTGAGCAAAGAATTTATGTATACAAGGAAGAGAATTGGCGCTAACACACTGCCTTGTGGTACACCTGTGGTTATAAAATCTGGCTTACTGATTGTATTTCCAATTTTAACGAATTGCACTCTATTGTTAAGGTAAGATGAAAAGCACTTTAATATACAACCTCTGATGCCTGAATTTTCTAATTATTTTAGTAAAATTTTATAGTTAACCATATCGAATGCCTTCGTAATGTCTATAAATAGACCAGAAGTGTTTTTTTTACCATCTAAATTTTTGTTTCCATCTAAATTTTTGGTTTCGTCAAATATAACATTATTGCAGAAGGAGCAAGTACAAGTTTTAGACTGAGTAAGCAAATTGGAGTTAACGAAATTCTTATTAAAAATACTTGACAACTAAACATTAACGATTTGTGAACTTGAGTCGAGATAAAGTTTTATTAATTGCAAATGGTACCTCGAAATTGAAGCAAATGAGTGGGTTTCGTGAGACAATAAATATTATGATTAAATTCTTAGTATTTTATCCAAGTTCGCTCAAACGCCTACCTACGAACAAATGGGATAGTTTTCAAAACTGTTTGTATTAAATGATTTTTTTTTATATAATTCCAAATCTATGGGATGAACGCTTTAACTGCTTTTACATAGAAATTTGTTATATACAATTACACACAATTTTTGTTTTCTTTAGAATTTTTATGATATAATATCAACTAATTTATATGTGACATTTTTTCTTCGAGAATCGAAAATAGATATAAAACCTGGGACTCTTTCGTTTGAAGAGCAGGTGTTTTACCTATTACGTTACGTTGGGTCTAGTAATTCAGATAAATGACGTAATCAGGGAGAGTAAGATCTAATATAAAATTAACGGCTTATCACTAACATCATTAACATCGCCTGACACTGTCTTTTTGACAAATATCTCTTCAAGATTGCCAAATCTGACACAAATAGATGCAGACTTTGCTTATAAGAAGAAGAAATTGCTTGTTCACTTCTATTTTAATACGATGCTGTAGCTCGGCAAATATAGGTACACACATAGCTTGATTCAGAAACTGACATTATTGTAAAAAAAGCGTTCAAGAATCGCAAAAACTTGCAATTTTAAAAAATCTGGAAGTTATAATAGATCTGAAAATAAATATATTATTTACATAGAATTTTCCAGCGCCCAAGAAGAAAGAAAATATATATAATTAATGCAATGAAGTTTATTTATATTTTAAATTCCTCCAAAGATGGGTTTTCTAAATTTAAAATTTATTTATCTTTAAAATTTTTGTTACTACAAAATAAAACAATTATTAAATTCCATAGATACAATAAAAAAAAAAAAATTAATTAGGTGGTGCAATCTAAAAGAAATTTTCTACTTTTATCTAATAATAAAAACTGTAAACAAATGAATATTATTATTTTATTATTTATTAATTATAAGAAAAAATAATCAAAATTTATTATTATTGTATATTTTGTAGATGCAATTCTCTAAATATATTACGATTTAAGAGTTAAAAAAAAAAATAGGAAAATAACACTGCAAATATCAATCATGCTATTAACTACTTTTAGAAAGTTAAAATAACCAATTATTATTATTTATATTCTTTTTGATAATATTAACAAAACAGATATTAAATAAAGTTTTATTTTTAATTGTTGTGATATATTATTTATTAAATTAATTGTAATTCAATCTTTTTTATTTTTATTCTTTCAATACCGTTATTATCATTAATCAAAAGATTTTTATCATATTCTGGACTGCACTTAACAATTTTTTTCACTATTCAACATTTTTTTGTTTTGATTTTTGTTATTTTTATTATATTTCACTAAATATAATTTATACACTTTAAAAACTAAATAAAAAAAATAAATATATTTTAAAAAAAAAAAAAACTTTAATTGAATAAATTAAATTAATTAATTAAAAAATAATTAATAAAATTACAAATAATTCTGAAATAATTAAAATTTAAGTGTTATTTAGAGGGTAAGTATTTTAAGTGTTATTTTATTTAGGTGATAACATTTCATATGATTATAAAAATGATTAAATCAAAATTTTAAGAATATTATTATGATTGAGTTAAAATGTAACATTATACTTTATGTAAGAGGAATTATTTCAGGGAAAATACAATAAATTTAATTGTCACACAAAAATATACTAAAATGTCATTGTACTAGTTTAATAGATTATCTGTCGTTGTCATAACAGAAGATCATATGGATATACATACATTATCCCTTCGAAAACAAACTAACTCATATTGTAAATTTTCAGCATACACAATGTAGCATTTAGAAAACGTGTCTAGTAACTCAAAGTTTTCAAAAGTGTTGACTCATTATTGTGATGTCAGACCAACAATTGAAGATGACATGTAAAAATGACATTACATAATGACCAACTTATACTGTTGTAGAATATTTCTTTAAATTTTTATTTATAATATTTAAATGTTAGGTATTCAAAATTTAAAAAAATAAACTTTATACATTTTTATAATCAACGATTTACATACTTGTATTTGTTTTAATTGGGAACTTAAAGAGTGAAATGTGTGAACGCATCCTTTGAATAAATCTTTTAATTTTCATAAATTTGTGAGTAAGTGAATAATATAATCAATATATAATTACAAGCAAATAAATAAATAATATCTGTTGTCCTTCAATACTGTAGTAACTATGCTATTTTTTACAAGATTTATAAATTTTTTAATTAATGTAACAAATGCAAATATCTAATTTACCGCAAAGATCAGTTTAGTATTCATTTGTTTTAGTATAATATTTGTTTCCTCAATACCTTATGATTATCATTATAAATTTTAGTTATAATTTTAAGTTACTACTGTGTTGAACATGACAAGTGTGTATGGTATAAATTTTTTTTAATATGCAAATTAATTTTAGAACGTACGTTTTTATAAATAAATAAAATTTTCTGAAAAATTATGTCTATAATGAAAATTTTGTGTTATTTAAATTTAAGTAAAGATTTAAAACCTTAACGAATGTAAAATATATCTCAATAATTTATTCTAGTTATTTTTATGTTTCTAAAACATAACTAACTAGACCTAAACTAAAAAAAAATAACTAATTTTAAAACTAAAAAAATATAGTTGGCTATTTATGTACAAGAAAAAAATATCTACTTACACTATAATTAAAGTTTATATTAAATATTTGCAGCAATTTGATTGTTAGGTCAATATTTTGTATTTTGATCAAATGATTATAATAACAATATATGAGTATGGTTAAAATTTTCAAATTTGATTTAGAAAATTAACTTTTGTCAGTATAAAAATGCATACATACATATATTATTTTTTATATTTTTTTTATATTATGTATATATATTTCCATAACAAATATATTATAATAGACAGAAATAATTCTTTAAAGTTAGTAAATTTAGTTTTGTTTAATATGTTTTGAGAATATTGAAAATTTACATTTGTCACAATTCACTAAAATACATTTTTTGAATTTAATTTGTGATAGTTAATAGATAAAATACATAATATATTTTTGCAATTATTTAATCTGATTGTCACAACTTCAGTATGCTGCGTTAAAACTAATTTTTAGAATTTGGTGATATTGATACTATTTTTCTACTTTTTTAAAAATTGGAAATATTGAAATGAGGTAATGCAATAGAAAATCTGGATATAAATAAATTGCCATTAAGATTATAATTTAAAGTTGCACTTGTCACAGATAAAAAATCACATGGTGTCGAAATTTTATTCAATAAAATATTTTTGCTTCAAAGTTTTTTAAAACACACCTAGTCTATTCTGTAGATAAAAATTTGAACCTGTCAAATTTTGTTTGAAGAAAATAATGAAAATCAAACTTAAATTTGTAACAATATTATATTGATAGTTCCAAAACAGAATTGGGTTCTAGCGAATAAGATATCACTACTCGAAATTAGTAAATTTTTTATTTAACATAAAATTAAAAAATAAATTTTAAAGTAAAAGTGTATTTGAAATAATAATAAAATATTTGCTTAATATGTTGGCAGCCTCAATGTCTACCACTAACTACAGATATTTTTTTTTCGAAGAGATTCAGTATACATATTATAAACAATGAGGCCAAAAAGGTGATATTCTGTGTAAACCCATATGGAAACCAACTATTTAAGCAATAATTTGAGTATGAACTGAATATAAAATTTTCAATGATACTAGTGTTTATTTATTATTTTTATATATGTATGTTACTATATAATTTAATTTTATTTATTCAATAATCTGTGTTTTTACTGAAACACAAATTATTGATATAGGTAATTATTTTTTGTTTATTTTTTTTCTTTTTATAAATTGCAGTGTTATTTTATTTAATTTCAAGTTAAATTTATAATTTTGATTTTAAATGCATATTAAAATAAAAAAAAAAAAAACAAAATTATATCAAAAAATAGAAAATTAAAAATTAAATGTTTTTCATTTGTTTACAGATTTTGTTTTAAGTTTGTTGTTTACATTTTGATCAAATCAATATTTTACATCGAATTATATAAAAATATTTTGTAATATTTTATAATGATATAAAAAATATAAAAAAAAAAACACATTTTTGTTTTGAGTTATGCTTGGAAACTAATTTGATTTTTAAATATACATTGTGTTTGGAGGGGTAGTACAATGATTATAATTCTAAGTAATTTTTGTTAAATAAAAAAGGTGGATGCGTTTTCAAAAATTCCGTAAAATAAAAATGAATATAAAATAAAATACAAAATGGTAATTTAATAAAATATTTAAAAAAAATTAAAATAAAGTCAACATATAAAATTAAAAAAATAAAAATTTGAAAAATAACTGATAATTTATTTTTAAAAAAAAAATATAATGGGACGACAATACTAACAAACTAGCCTCAGTTTTGGACGGTTTCAATTGGAATGATCCAAATTACACCAAAACCCGTTCAAAACTAACACCAGTATGTAGCAAATATTCAGTTTTCCTTCACTTTTGTTTTTCATTTTTGATTTTCAGTTTTCTGTAAATGGTTTTCTAGTTTTTTTTATATTTTAAACTTTTTATTCGTTAAAGTTTTTACTTCATTATTAATTTTTTAATTAAATTTATTTTTGGTTTTTATTTAATTTTTTTTTAATTATAAAGAGTTTAATTATTATTTTTATTTATTTTAATTTTTAAAAATATTTTCAATTTGAAAAAAAAAAAAAATATGATCTACTATAAATGTATAATAAATATTAATTAAGAAAAGCATTTAATAATTTTAAGTAATAATTAAAAGCTTTAAATAAAAGCAAAGGAAAGGCTATTAATACATATATGAATTAATTCAATATATATATATATATATATATAAAGTATATGTATGTATAATATATATATTAATAAAAATAATTTAACTACAAAAATTTCAAGAGGAAATTTACTATGTAAAAATAAAAATTAAAATAAGAAAAACAAAAATAACGAAAACAAAAATAAAAAGTATTAAAATTAGAATATTTTTTTTGGAATGCAATAGGCGAAGATAACAATTTATCTATATTATGATTATTAATTAAATACAAAAAAAAAGCAAAATTACTAAAAGGTGATTTTCTACTAAATAAATATTTAAGAAATTTAAAGAATTACTACTGTAAATAATTAGTTGATAAAACATTTTTATTTTTTAATTTTTATTTCAAAACTACATTTTTTTTTCATAATTCATGCTTTATTTTTGATGTGTTGTCGTAGGAATTTAAATTTAAATTGAATAAATTTATTATAATAACTTTAAATTACAAAAAAAAAAAACAAATTTTCAAATAAATATTAGTTTTCAAATCATCATAATATTTAATCTCTAAAGGAAAAAATACGGAACAACTTTCAGAGCCATTTCTCAACTGATTTTCATTTTTTTTTTTTAAATGATAGCTATTTAACAGGAATCGTAAAGATTCAATTAGAAATTTCTATTTAAAGTTTTACCTATGTAAAAGTATACACACACATCTTCACAAATGCAAAAAAAAGTAAATACATGAAGCAGCTATTTTTGCCGAAAATAAGATGTCGTACTATAGTTGATTTAAGTCATTTTAATTTATCAAATTGCCGAAACTCACGCAACGTCAGAATTAAATTTAAATTTGATTTTTTTTTTAAATAAATTATTACGTATGCGGTTGTTGTCTAAGATAAATCAATAAAAAGTTAAAATATTCCAACTAATTCTACCATAAAATATTTATTTTTTTCTTCCTTTAATTATGATGCACACGTTATACTCTAATGCGGCTCGAGGCTGAAATTTTATTTCCATATCATCATCATATATCATGTTATTTCATAACATTTAATTGGTAAATGAAAAAAATTCTGTACAATTTCAAGAGCTTTCAATCGATTTTCATTATTTTTTTTGTAAATGATAGATATTAAAAAGTAGACGTAGCTAATTCAAATACTTTTTTCAAAATTTATTAATTTTGAATTATAAATTTCACCTTATGTATAAGTATACTTACATCTTAAGATACAAAAATTTTAATTTATCAAATTTTCGTAACTCAGAACTTCTGTTTTTCTGACCAGAATTAAGTTTAATTTGATTTTTTTAAGATAAATCAATGAAAAAAATATAAATATATACTATCAAAAATAAATTGAAAATATTATTGAAATTATAATATTATTAATTCATAGTGAAATTGGGTACCATTTTTTATTAAGCTTCCTCGAATTTCGAGAACTGGGCTTATACTAGTAAATATTAATGATTGAAAATCCGTCGTTGTAAGACACTATAACTTTAGCTAAACAATTTCTATATCAGAATATAATGATTAAATTAGTTAATTTGAAAAATTATTTTTTTGTATATATGTTATTGTGGGCGCGTATAGATATTTCAATATTTAACGTTTTTGCTAGTAGAAAACTGGAGCTTTGATAAATGGGTGAAATGTGGAATAGACAAAGCTAGGTCAGTATTTTTTAGAAATAGAAAAGTTCTTATTTGGTTCTGTATGAAGATACTTTTTTTATTAGAAAAAAAAGTATGAATACTAATTTTTTTATTTGGTTGAACATGGTTTTATTACATATATATTTTATTATGGTTTTTTAATTTTAAATTTATTAAAGTGATATAATATAATCTATAATTTGTACATTATTTTTTTTCTATATATAATGTACTAAAATGTTGCCGTTTGCGTTTATATGCCGTCTGCAAAAACGGAGTTTCAATTAATGAGTGACGGGGGTTTGGGGGCCGGAGCCCCCGACTATAACAACAAAATTTGTATTTTCTTTATAATTTTCACTAAATTTAAGCTTTTTCCAAAGTTGGGATAAATATTTTAAAATATTATTATTATTATTGAAAAATCGTTGTCAAAGAAACAAATATTGAAGTTCTAGAATGTAAAGAAAATAAGAAGAAGTACCGACTTCGATGTATGAATATAAGAAAACTAAGCTATACTTGAGTCATATTTTGTGAATCGAAAAATATCAGTTGAATTTTATCGTTGAGAGAAAACGTTTACAGCAGACGAAATGACGAAAGAAAGCAATTGTCATGCTTAAATTATTATGCTTAGCAAATGTCATGCCACAGGTAAATTAAACTCATACAGCCAGCAGAAATTGAAAAAAATTAGCCAGCATTTAAAAATCTAAACCATGATTGTTTAAAAAAAATGTAAACTGAAATCAAATTTTTATTCCGATAAGTACATATAAAGGCGATGTGAATTCATTGGTATGTATCAAAAACTAGACTTAATCAAAGATTTTAATTAAATTACTAAAAATGTACTAAAACTGCGTTTAAAAGTGTTGTCAACCATATAAATTAAGCTTAAATAATATAATATTTATGGGCAATACATTTGGATAAACTACTAACGTGAATGAAATGTAAAAACGAAAAGAAATAAGTGAGCTTAAAGATATGAAAAATATATTGGCTGGTAGGTTTCTTGAGAAAACAAATTTTTCCTAAATAACGCTATTTTAAAGCCCGAAATACGAACATAAAAAATAATTTAACATTTCAAGGAACTCATTATACAACTATATTTAATGGAAGAATGAAGGTAGTTCTTAATAATAACAAAACATAATCAAATGAAATGTAGATAAATTGGATGATTTGGACTATCAATTTTGGAAATTGTATTAATTGTTGTTTTCATTATTTACAAAATATTTATCATCATTATTTAATATGCCCTCAAAAATGTTAATTTTAAAAAAAATTTCTAGTGTGTAAATAAATATATTACAATAAAAGTTTTTAATACTTAGTTTAAGGTAGCAATAATTTCTGTTATATTTTTAAGAGAATTAAGCTATTCATTTACTAGGTTTACATCCAATTTTTTCAAAAATAGATATGATAACTTTGATTGTATTGTGATTACTAGAAAAACTTTGTAATGATCACATCATTAAAAATAGTATCTTTAAATTTTGTTATAAAACTTAAAAATATTATCTATGACATTTATTGCAATATATATATATATATATATATATATATATATACTGTATCATCATCATATTTCATCCAAATAGAAATAGGTACATAATACTGCATAGATATAAAAAGTTTAGGTGTAATTATAACAAGATAAAAATCTTATTAAATTAAAGTCATGAAAATGTAGTTACGTAATATAGTAAAGAAAAAATAAATAAAAAATACGGTAATAGTTCTGTTTAGCTCCCGCATCTAATTTAATAAAATTAAGCACAACGAAATTATTGGGAATATAATTTTAGCAAAGAAACAGTTGTAAGGATTGTAGTAAGCGTATTTAAAATGAAAGGATTACAATATCATTACAAAATAAAAATTAGATTTATAATTAAATGTCCATACATAACTCCTAATTTAGTTAATGTATTGAGTGTTGTTAGCTTATAATTTTTTTTTTATTTTACCCAAACACTATGAAAATATTTCTTTATACAAAATTATAGGTTCGGGTAAGCAAAAAAGTATGAGGAGGGCAATAGGATGATAAAAGAGAATTGGTAGTTCAGTTGGAGATGAACTTATACATAATGTAGAGGAGGTGCTTATGAAGAGGTGTTTTTTCAAAAATTGCAAATTGTATAATGGAGTGTTTATATCAGAAGGGAACACGTGAGATGGAACCATATTCCACATTTTAGCAATTCTTAAAATAAATGAATTTTCAAAAGCAGTTGTAGACCACCTTGGTATTTCTGCAGTGTAGCAGAACTGCGCACTTTGTCAAGCTAATCTTGATGAAGTTTAGGGTGCGTCAGCCTTCATTGTACAGAGAATTGTACTCTATCATATCGTATATATGCCTTAAAAATATTGGACAGATCTGCTAGATGAAATTAGGCTTTACACCGACAAAGGAAACCCAAACATTTGGCAACATTCTTAGCTATATCAATATCCACTGCATTTTTTGATTTAGCTACATGCATAAAATATTTAGACTGTCAGAATGTTGTAGATTTTATCGTATAAATCGCAGGGTTGGGAGGGGTAAATTTATACCCGTATTGAGTAACGCTGTATTTTTAAATCCAGATTTTTAAACTTTCCTGAATCGAAAGTTTTAATTTTAATCCTTCAAAATCTAAAATAACCACAATACTTACCTATTTTCTAAATTATGATACTTTTCCGAACTGATACGAAAGATTAAAAATTTCATAAAATTTTTTAAAAATACGTTAAATGCAATTAAAATACGTTAATTCGTGCTACTGTTATATTTTATCAATTTGACGTGAGAAAAGAAAGTATTATATGCGCTTTTTCAAAAACTCATATTGGTTTTATATTTTTAGTTACTTCTCTAAATATAGCTGTAAATGTTTACCCGAAGATAAGGTTGTATTTCGCTAAAATTAAGGTCTAAAAGGAATATATTCTGTAAAGCAACTATACCGAGTGTTCCATAGCAAAGAGAGTTTGTTAAGGCCAAAATCGAGATTTTCGATGGGAAGGAATTTTTTTAATGCAAATTATTGAAAATACCACCAATCGATAGAGCACCCTCGATTTAGTTAATATTTTTTTTTTTAATTTAAAAATTACGGCTCATTTCCCTCTTAAAAAGCTGATACGCATACTGTGGTACACCCGGTATATTCAAATTTATTTGAATTTTTTTTTATGTCCCACATTAATTACATTATAAAACATTTTCTTTGTGTAAAATTAAAATAAAATCGGACGCGAAAGTCAAACGGAACTATTGCTGAAAATACACAAAATTAACGAGTACATATGTAGCTGTTTTCCAAGTAGGTTAGGTATATTATGTACATATATGACATTTGTTAAAGAAAAAAGGAAAATAATATGCAATCCAATGATGTACTTCAATATGTGTGTGTGTGAATGTTTAATAATAGTGTTATGCAATTTTTGAACATAGTGAATAAGTGCCATTGTAAAAAGTTTTGCATAATTTATAGATTCTTACCACCATAGACAGAAAAAAAAAATGATTTTTTAATGAAATTTAAAAAATATTATAATAATCTTGTTTTTCAAGGATATGACAAACTTTTGATACTTAGTTTTTTTTTGTTTTGTGGGTTTGTTTTTATTTTATGATTTTACTTTGAACGTAATTGTATAAAGTGAAAGTTATTTACTTAAAATCTTCTATTTTGTTTTAAAAAGTCAGATTTAATCTGATAAGAGAAAATTTTAGAGAAAAATTAAAATTTTACTTTGAAAGATTGCAGTTTTAAATTATTGGAGAGATAAGTAAGAGGTATTATAAGATATAATATAATGAGATTAAAAGAATTATGTATACAAGTAAAATTTAGTTTTAAGAACAAGTTTTTGTTCCTATTTTGGGTACTTTGAAAATCAATATTTAAATAATTAAATCTAATGTGTTAAAAGACGTTTAAAAAAAGGAAAACTTTAAAAAAAAGGAAAATTTGGGTCAGTTTAGGAAATTAAAAACTTTGACAGCAAATTATGTACCTTAATTATAACTCCCTAACTGACTCTCATTATAGCTGACTTTGTTTTATTAAAGTGCATACTTCTACTAAATATTTAAATGCTGTCAATTGTTGTGAAGAATTAAAAAACGTTTAAATATTTTTTGAGGATTCAATACTTAAAAAAGTTTCAGAATTAATTTCATTGTCTTACAAGTCTTTATTTACTCAAATTAGAAGCAATAACCTCGTGCTCAACTGGCTTTTGATTTCCTCTACAAATAGTTTGTAAATAGGTGACAAAATTGTAAATGTAAATTTAGCATTAAGGCGCTGTAAAACTTCCAAGGAGTTGATAAATGGAAAACTAATAAATAATAAGCACATAAGTCGACTCAGAGTTATTAGAACTCTTAAAACCTGTAAATATGCTAGATTTCATTGACTGTTTTCATCTGGCGATTTCCCATTTTAAAAATAACTAATTTACTACGTGCCAACCATGTTTCCTATACAGTTTTCTATAGTTATAAAATATTATAAATTGGAGTTAAAGTTTTACATGATAACAAAAGTAGGTACGATAGGGCAGTATAATTATCGTAAAATTCTGGTTATTATTTGATGAAATGCTACTCCAATATTTTGAAGTATACAAGTTTTTTATCTTTAAAAACACTATTACAAAGTCGTAAAAATACTAAATGTGCATATGATGTAATATGAGATCATATAGTTATAGTTAAAATTAGATTCAAAAGCAATAGATAACGTTTTTTCAAATCTTGAACTTCCTTAACTTCTTCAGTTATCCACTTTCGTCTACATATCTAGAATCAAGATCTGGGAGGTACGAACGCTTGGCTTATATATGGTTTTTACTTTGAGTATTATATTTCAAATTAAATTTGTTTTCTAAATAAAAATATTAGGTGCTATTAATGGAAATCTTATAGGTGAATAATAAATCTTAAATAATAAATAATAAAAAGCCTAATTAAATGTTGTGCGGACCAGTACCAGAAAATTCTTTTTCAGTTTTCATGTTTAAAGTTTATGTATAGGAGATATGTATAGATCTTAAGACTTATATGTAAAAAAAATATATATATATATATATATATATATAAATACATCCTATGCTTAAAACCTAGGTAAATCAATAATCTGCGATGATGACAAATATTTTTTTGTATTACATTAAAAAATTGATTATGAAAAGCTTTTAAAAAGTGTAAAAAAGTTTTAATAAACTCACATTAATAAAATTAAAATAACTTAGATTTAATTTATTATTCATAATTATTTGTCATAGTATTCTAATAAAATTTCAATACTAAATTAACTTAAAAATTCCATTAGAATAAAGGAGAATACATTTTTTTTTTTTTTAGATCTTTTCTTCATCAAATTGACCCAATTATCATATTAATCCATTTAAAATTTGACAACAATTACCATAATATTTAAATGAATTTTTATTTTAATACAATAAACAAAAAAAAAAAATAACGATAAAGAAAAGTTAATTTAAAGATTTTTCAAATTTAATTTAATTTATTTTATATACAGTCTGTGTTAAAATTATTTTTGCGAAAAAATATCAAAGGTTTTGCAAAATTCTTGATAACAAGATTAAGGTCCATATTGATAGCAGAAAACTTAGTACCAATCCAGTAATTTGAGTTTGGACAAAACCATTCAACAATTGAACACGTTCATAGAGTTGTAAACGTAATAAGCAAACTGAAAAGAAAAAACTATTACTCGACAGTGTTCCTAGATATATTGTAGGCGTTCGACAAAGTATAGCGTGGGGAACTACTATACAAATTGCAACAAAGCTGCCTAATGAGTTATATATTTATTATCTATTTTATTTATTTATTCATGATCTCATAAGAGCAGCTATTAGAGCTCGTGTTGATTATTTAATACAATTTATTATGAGTTCATACAAATAAAAAAAATCAAAACAAAAATTCAAAAAAAATCTAAATTCGTAAATTTGTAATAAAATATCAACAACAATACACATCAGAAAAAATTATAAAATCAAGAGGCCCTAGGGTAGTGTGCTAGGACCTAGCTTGTACTTAATTTATACAGGACATTTGCCAACACCAGAGAACACAGTAAAATAAGCAACAAGCAGAAGGTCAACTGCTGCTTCAAATAAATTGTAAGAACATTTATCACAAATTGAAGATTGGAACAATCAAGATCAATGTAAACAAATCATTGCATGTTATTTTCACCACTAGAAGAGAAGATTGCGCGGTTGTAACATTAAATAATTTCCCGTTAACAAATAAAAATTCAGCAAAGTAACTTGTTATTCATAGGCGGTTAAATTGAGGTGAGGTGAGTATATTGTCAATAAAAACAAGCAATTTAGATTGATGTTTAACTGTCTGTACTGGTTAATAGGACGTTAGTCGGTATACTGTCAATGAAGTGCAAGATACCAGTTGGGTTCGAGACAACCTTTTATAGCCATCTGATATCATGGTATAAAATTGTGAGGTATCACAAGTAGTTCCAAAATTGAAATACTAGAAAGGTTCCAATCCAAAGTACGTAGATCAGTAGTAAATGAACTGCGATTCGTCAGAAATCAATAAATTAGAAAGGGTAAAAAAAGTAAAGCCAAAATAAGTTACTTAATATCATTTAATAGTGGCATATTATTAGGTTTAAAATAAGATAGATTTTAAAGTTAAATAATAATAAAAAAATATCAAAGTCCTTACTTTTAGTAACCGGCAAGTACAGAAAAACAGTAAATGAAAATTTTTAATTTAAAGTTTGAATAATAATTTCTATCATATCAATTTTTTTTGGTCGTTGTTATTGCATATCATAAGTGGACTCTTCTATATGTCATTGTTTAGAAGTTTGTTAAAGGATAAATATTTTGGCTGGGACACTGGAATCCATATCTACAATTTCAAAGATATCGAGACTAATAAATATTTTAGTGGCTTATTTCTTTGGAAGTCAACTTATATTTCCAAAGAGTGAATTCCATTAGAATTTTATATTTTGTTAAAAAAAAAATTATAATATAATAAGATTTATAAACAAGCATTTAAGTAGCTCTAACTTTCCATCTTAATTTAAAATATGTATATAGCATGTCGTGAACTCATGTAAACTGATGGATAATTTTGTATAATAACTAATTGGTAATGATAAATAAGAAAAAGGTGATTGCTTTCTTCTGTATCTGAAAACCCCAAAATGTTTGAATGTTATTAAAATTATTTAAGTAACGAGAAGGAATGTGTTTTAAGTAATTGTAATATCTTTCATAATCAGTCGGATATAGCAGGATCGCCATGTAATATGTTTTTGGTACGGTAACAATATATAATACGTTATAAATGTACTACAAAATCTAATAAACATTGTACATAGCCCTTTTAAAGTAATTTTTTTTTTTAATTCTGTAGTTTTTTTTTTTTCAAATAACGGTTTTCTTTTATATGTATATAAAATAAATTCTAACTTTCCGATATTTCTCAAAAATTTAAAGCTTAGATTTGAATATACCTTTTTGATGGGAAACGTCGTTCTTACCGATTGGGAAATAAATAATTTTCTTAATTTTAACTCTAGCTTATTAAAAAATCATTTTCAAGGAAATAAAATTATTTCCATGTTTACTAAAAAAATTTAACTTCTAAAATTTATTTCAATAAAATTAGATTTACATAAACATTTTTATCACTGACTGTATTATATATATGAATATATATTTTGCCTATGTGCTAAATTTACTTGAGAAATAGATATAAGTAAGACGCATTTAACAAATCCTATCACAAAGAAAATAAAAAAAAACACACCAAATTTTTTATTTTTTTTTTGGCTTTTTTATAGCAATGAACAGCAAAAATCCATTAAATCTTATTACAGTCACATTGGTAAACAATGCATAATATCCTTTTTCTTATTTTTGATTTGTTTTTGTTTTTGTTATTTTTTTCAATTCATGCATTATTAATTTAATTTTTGTCCATTTTATCCTTTTCCTATGTTTAAATGAATCAGGATAAGGAGAATTTAAACAAAAAAAAAATAATAATAATAATAACAATAAAAAAAAAACATTTTAATTTTGTAGACCATTTAATCTAATCATTATCATAGGTATATTATATATACCTATAAACTTAATAAAATCAATGATATCCTTTTAACTCAATAAAATAGGATATTTTAATTCCTTTTTATACATTGATATATTCATATACATACTTGCATATGTATAGATTCTATGAACTTCGTTATTAATTGATCCCCGAAAAAACATATGCATATATAATAATGTGGTCAAATGTTATTAAAACTTCACCATCATCATCAATATCATCATCATCATCAACATTGTCCTCATCAATATCAATATTATCATTATTAGTATATTTATCATCCTCATCATTATCATCATCAACATATAACTATTATCATTTTGCACCTGACTTATTTCTTTACCTAAAATTAGTATTCCTTTGTTTATTTAGATTGTAACTTTAAGGAACTGATTTTTTTTCTGTTTGGATTATTTTAAAATGTTCTAAGATCAAAATAAAAGCAAAAAAAAAATTAGTTTGCCAGAAAGCTTCATGATAGTCAATGATTTTTCTTATAAATTTCTTTTAATATTATATCAATTTTAATAAATCGACTTTTAGTAGACTTTTTCCGGGATATAAGGATGAATTAGTTTTGATTTTAGTTTTCTTAAGAAAAGGATATTAATATTTGATTTTAATTTAAATAAATGAAAATTGTTAACAGTATTTTATTCATGGAAAATTATTACCGGAAGAGCAAAATTTTAAAGAAAAAAGGGATATAAATCAATAAAATTTAATCTCCAAAAAAAAACCAGTCAATTCCTTTCTTTAAAGTAGAATGTGATGTTTACAGAAAATTGCACAATATAATATGAATACATAAAGCAGTTGCATTGTGTTTCTGTAGCACCGCAATCATTTCTTTACATATCAGATCGTAAGTTTAAACTTAAAAATTTTGTGAGTTGACATAATAATATTATTTACGTGGTCATTGAACAAATTAATGAGTTTGTCAGTTATTGTGTTTCTATTCCTTTAGCTGAAATTCACTTAAAATAAATGGTCGTGATGGACGAAGACAAAAAATAAACTTAAACTAGTTTTGTAGAATACTCGTGAAATTTACAGAAACTATCAGTAAATGGTATTTGGAAATAGAGAATAGAACAAAATTTAAAGATGTTTAGCCAAGATAATCTAAAAGATATTAAAAATTATTTATTGTAAATAAAGAAATATGTAATAAAAATGAATTTCCAAAATAATAGAAGAAATATAGCATTTTTATTTTTTAATGTTCAGTACTTACGAATTTCAATTGTTTAAGATTTAAAAGTTAGTCAAGTACAGTTGAAAAAGCACGATTGAACTTACCTGTAATTAAAGATAAAATGTATAAATTATTAGTAATTAAAATATAATAATAAAAAAAAAGAATAATTAAAACAGTTTTAAATGTAAAAAATGGAAAATTAAATTTTAGAGTACAATAGTCTGTCTTTTTCCATCAAGAGGTTGAAGATTTAAATAACATAAATAAATAACGATACAGTTTTAAAGGATAGCAAATTACTAAGAGAGTAATTATTTTCCATTTAAATAAAATATGCGATGACTTTACTTTATCTCTTTGCGTAGTTTGTTATGCAACAGAACAATTTCCCTGAACAAAATAAGGTTTTAGACCCCAAATAAATATTTATAGAAATTCCGGAGGACAACAGAATCAAATAAAATAATAAAAAGTATTGTTCGATATATCAGTTAGAATGAATTTACAGTAGGTTTAAAGTTCCCAGTAGTATTGCAACTTTGGGACCAACCCTAACTTAATTTAATAATGAAATTATAAACAAAAACTGATATCGTAGTTTGAATTAAAATTTTTATAATTTAATTTTTACTTCTTTCTTTAATTAAATTTGAACAATTTCACTATGAAGAAAAAAATATATATATATATAAATTCTTCTTTTCTTTTGATATTTGATTTTAAATTAGTGCAATGAATTATTATTTTGTTGTTATTTAGTCTTACTAATGTTATTAGTAATAATAAGATACTCTGTACGAGCGACTGAGCTCTTTTCAGATACTGAAATGAAATAAATAAATAAAACGGCAGTCATACTTTAATTAGAACTGAGTTTGAGCATTGATGGTGTGCTATATAGTATATGAATTGCCGTTCGCAATCAAATTATTTTTATGTGAATTGAGGAACTTGAAAAAACACACAAAATTGTTTTAAAAATAAATTTTTATTATAACAGTTTTCAAAAACATTACTCATAATAAGTCATCGATTATTGTTAATGTGCATTAGTGATATACAATAAAAATTGAAATAATCGATTTTTGATTTTGTAACTGTTTTTCGTTTTCAGAACAGGTTACACGCTGGGTGGCACAGTAGGTAGAGCGACTGCCTTTCAAACGAAAGGTCCCTGGTTCGATTCCCGACGAAGGCAAAAAATGCTTTCTGGATTTTTCGACCTGTTCCAGTACCCTTTATCATTCCGATAAAATAAATGATAAATAGTTGAGAGTTTTGGTTATCACTAAAAATAAAATGGAACTATGCTATTATGAAGGCGAAGTACTCTACAATAGATATAGTTTTCCACATTTAAATTAGTAGATATACCACAAAAATTGTACAGAAAAAGCTATTGTATGTGATTGTGTATTCCAAATCACAGTGTAAAAGAGCAGTTAGGGTGTTCATCCCATAGACTTGGAATTATATAAAAAGAAAAAAAAGGTTGGTAAAAGTACAAAAGAGGACTTTCACTAAATCTAGTAATTCAAAATAAAAATTGATTAGTGTTGAGAATCTCTGAGAGGGACAAAACTAATTGGTTTGTTAAATAAAATATTTTTTTTATTTAATAGAATAAAAAAAATTTATAAATATAAATTATTATAATACGTGTAGATACTATGTAATAAGAGTTAAAAAGTGCTACCTGGACAAGTGGAAAATATGAAGTGAAAGATTTTAGGTCGGTAATAAATGGGATTAAAAACAAAAACAATTGTAGTAGAAATCACACAATAACAATCACAATTTACAGGTATTGAATAATTTAAATGTCTGGGCTCTATAAGTACTATAAACCAAAAAGAAAAAACAAAAGAAATATATACCGAACTTTACAATGAAATAAAGATTTTTCCCAATTAGAAAATACAAAGCTCAACTTGTAGAAATTGTGAATTCATCCAGTTTTAAGTTATGGGTATGAAAACTCACTGAACCAAAAGCAAAAAATTTAATCATATTTTGACTACGAACTGTGTGAAGTATAAAATAAACCAGAACAGACTTCATTTTGAAATGCATTTCTGTGAATAGAATTATCCTAAAAATTCTTTATTAAAATACGCATTATAATAGATTAAAGCCAGACGACCCTGATTACACGCTTGGTGGCGCAGTAGGTAGAACGCCTGAAAAATAGGCTTTATGGGTTTTTCGACCTGTTGCAGCAGTCTTTGTCATTGGTATAAAATAAATGACAAAAAATAATTGATAGTACAATCTTGGTAACATATTAAATAAATTGAAGCTATTCTATTTGAGAAGGTTTAGTTTCTGGCAATAGCAGTATAGTTTTCCACATTTAATATGAGTTGATAAACCAGAAATTTGTTATATAAATACTCGAAATATTGTAAATATTGTAG
The DNA here is from genome assembly GCA_963942445.1 of Argyra leucocephala. NCBI lineage: Eukaryota > Metazoa > Arthropoda > Insecta > Diptera > Dolichopodidae > Argyra > Argyra leucocephala. Next base: position 99,190,079 of record OZ012679.1, on the reverse strand, counting down.
TGTGAAATTGCAGTACCGTACTTAATTAAGCACGAAAAGGTGACTCTACCTAAGTTACTGTCAAGAACATAAAAATAAACAATGTTTAAAATTACTCAAACTAGTTTATTATCTAAAATCATAATCTAAATCATTATCTAAAACATAAATGTAAAATTATAAAAATACTTTAAAAAAAATATTACAAATTTCAACAATATAGCTTAAAAATTATATATATAATGTACAATTAAAAATTGAATCTGTTAAAAATAAAAAAAAAAAAAACAAAAAGAGAAACATGTGAACACGTGCGTTTATATTAATACTAAAAAGTTGTGCTACTGCCCAAATAGAAAACGTCATAAAACACCATACAAAAATAAATGTTTTTTTTTTAATGTTTTCGTGTCCTATTGTTTGACAATTAAAATTAATTTATGTCTTTAATTACATTGCATAAAATTGTAACTAATAAAATTTAATAAGAAATCACTTATTTTTACAATTTTAGTTATTTTTTTTTTTATTTACACAACTAATTTGTTTTTAAGATGAGCAATTTAAAAATATATTATAATATAACCATCAACCTACTGTTGTAAATGCCATCAAATTTATGTGAATGATACTCACAATAATTATTGTTATATGTCCCACTTAATATTATATTATTTTATTATATTAGGGCTATGATTTATTTTTATTCTACAAAAAAAAATTAGGTAAAGCTAATAAACTAAAAATAAGAAGTTGTTAAATGAAAATCATTTGTCAACAAGATCGTTTATTTTCTATTCTCGTTAAAAATAAAATGCTATTCTACCTAAATAGCATTTTGATAGTGTTTTTATTCTATCTAAATAAAAAAGAAGTACACCTTCGTGAAAAAAAATTTAAAACAAAAACATTGTTTATATGAAAACATTAATAATATGAAATAAAATGCAAGCCTATATAAAAAACTACATTAGACACTTATTATTGGTTAGGCCACGTAAAGTTAACTGTAATAATAATATTGTAACTGAGAAATTATCTGAATTCAAACTATCAGGATGGCATGTTGAGGATGCAACACCTTCACTGAAAAGATGAAGTATTGGTTGACATGAAAAAAGTTAAGATATCCATTTTTAATTTCTCACGCTATTCGGTATTTTTTTTGGGTAGTAGTAAACCCTCAAAAGAAGCATCCGGGACTGCTTCTGGTTGGTAGGACAGTTTGAAGAGTATAGTGCATTTAATTATTCATCTTTTATAAATGAGATTTTTAAATTTCAATGAATATCAGCATTGCGAACATATCATGGAATATTGACAATGTGTGGCAGTACTCGGCTTTGGAATATTTCTATGGTCATTTGTTTAGCACATCTCCATTTAGGAGTACTGTGTACGCAGACAAGCTTCAATATTTGATTATACATCAAAAATTAGTTACATGTCGATATCGTAGAATTTTCCCCAATCACCCAAATATACCTTTCTATATTCGAAATTAATAAAAAAATTTCGATTGAAGAAGCGTAGCAATGTCTTTAATATTGCTGTAAGTATAGTTAACAGAATAAAATGCTTGAAAGTTAATTGTACTGATTGCAACAGTGTGTGTTCCGAGCAGATGTGAAATGTTATAGAAAAATTGAATATTTAAAAAAGAAAAAATTAATATTTCAAGCAAAATCCACTATTTATTGAATACTTGCTACACTACTCAAAATGAATTGTTTTGTTATTGAAAAAACTTAACAATATACGGCAGTAGCGGGAGTAAATGTATTCGAAAAAGATGATTTGTTTGAACGAACTTCGAAATACTGATGCACTTATTATAATTTTTAGTCATGTCTTTTTATCTTGTCGTGAAAGTACTCTCATTCTGAAATCTCATTCGATTTTTATGCTAATCAGACTCAACAAAAGTTAAAATTAATGTTTTAATGCCATCAGGAACCGCTAAATATTTAAAGTAAGTTTCTGAACTTCAGTAGAACACTAATCCAATTAACTCTTGAATGGCTTTCGACTTTGATCATAAAAAAAGCAAGTTGAATTTAAGCGATGTTGAAATTAAGAAAGTCTTTTAGAGTATTCCTTAGTGCAGGGCCCATTAAGTTAATTTCAGTTTAATACAATTTAGCAATAAAACAAGGATCTATATAAAATAAATCTAAGAAAGCCATTACACAGGATTTTCTAGTCTTTGTTCTTTTCTCTTTCGACTACTGTTCTTCGGATTCCCTGAATTTAAAATAATTTTAAATTTACTGAAAAATTTAAAATATTTAACTACAATTTTTTTGACATGAACATACATGAACATACATAATTTTTTTGTCATTTCTAGTTTTAAGATATTTCGAGTACTACGAGTTTGTATAAAAGGAATTACTTTTTTTCAATACACATAAAAAAAACACAAACAGGAATGAGATTATTAAAAAAAATGTTTTCAAAAGTTCATATAATTATGTACGATCGGTCGGTCGACAGGCATTAGTTAGCTTGTGGTGTTATTATGATGCTTTTAAAATTAGTTTACAGAAAAGCTCTTAAAAATTAAATTGGTAACAAAACAAACAACATAACAAAAAAAAAACCATAACAAATGAACATTAAAAATTAAAACAGCAAAAAAAAAAGAGAAAAAAAAACCATAATCAAAGTAAACAAGACAACATTTAAGCCTTGGCATATATTAAGCAAAAAAATATATAACCAATATTACCAACACAAAAGTAAAATGTAACAGGGATATTTTTGGTCATCATCATTAAAAAATATGACCAAGATTACGACATATTCTTATATATATATATATATATATCTATCTATATGTATATAATGAGCATTATACATTTTATTTTATTTGACAATTAATTTTATTTAATTAATGATATTAAACTTGAAAAATTAATGTAATATTAGTTGTCTCTTTTACACTCAACAAATAAATCTGGTTTTAATATTGTATTTTATAAATAAATTATAAATACAAGAGAATTGCGGTAAATTTTTTAGGTAAAATATATAAATGAGTACAGTTATATTATACAAGTTAAATAATGTACTAAAATAAAATAATTTTGTTTATTAAAAATAGAGAATGAAGACAGAGGGGGCTTAAAGGTAATGAAACATATATATTTTAAGAGTATATTATTTATTTTATTTTTTGTAGGCTTGGAAAACGGGTATATTTTTGTAAATTTGTTTTAAGAGAGAGGGAAGGCTTATAAAGGACAACAGTTTCAGAAATTTATTATTCTAATTTAATAAAATTAATATTTTTTTTTGTTTTTGCTTTTCTGGTTATATGACTAATTTTTAATGTTTGTTTTTTGTGTGAGAAATGTTTTTCTGTGAGTGATAAAAAAAGTGTAACAAAAATTATGTTTTAATTAAAAATCAAAAATTCTTCCAAATTATGTAACGTATTTATTAGATATTTTAAAAGTAAATTTAATATATAAAACTGCTGTTTAAACAAAATATCGTAAAATTGAAATTTAAATGGCATTAGAATATATTTTAGTAAAATGATAATAAAATATTATAATTTTGCTATCTATTTTTGTTTACATATTTTTGGGATATTAAACATCATTATTATAGTTATTATAGATACTAATAAATATTTAAGATAATAGGTTCATCATCAGCTGTACAATATCAAAGCGAATAATAAATTACTGACTGTAATAATTATTCTAAAAATAATGAAATTATGTTAAAAAGTTATTTTAAAATTCTTGAATTCTCGAATAGTGTACAAATTATTTTTTTGTCATAACAGAGTTTTGTTAATATAATTGAATTAGCTACTTTACAATCTAAGTATGAATAAGTAAGCAAGTAGATAAGTGTATTATCTATTCAATTCGAATAATTGATTTGAATTTACGATTTGCAATACAAAATTACGTTTTACTTGATTGAAGGTTTTAAGCTGTTGCACAATATCGTGTTCCGCTATCTTCAATTATTAGTTGAACATCTTAAGTTTTTTTTTTATATAAGTAAACAAAAATCTACTAGTATTTTTTATATTTTTTTGTTCGACATAGTTAGAGAGTATTGTTCAAATATTTTTTACATTGAAGTTGGTATTGATACACTTGAAGGAAATTAACGTTGATGATTTTACAGAATTATTAGGAAAAAAAAGATTTGATCTTTTAAAGCAGATCTGCATTGTATTAGTTTTTTATTTATATTTCTTACTAAAATTTCTAAAACACATTCCGAAAGACTTTGTACTTTCCCGGACCTACCTTAACTAAATTTGATTTTTAGAATATTTGGTTTCTTACAATTTAGTTTGGGAATGGTATAGAAATTTCAGGACCATTTAAACTTCATAAATTGTAAACTAGCATGACTCAGTTAGTGGGACTAGTTTTATGTACTATTAAATTCATATAATAAAATTTACTCTATTATACATATTGATAATTGGTTTTCTTATAATATACTAGCGGAGTTACCCGGCGTTGCCCGAGAAAATGTAAAGTTTCCAAAATTTTTTCTTCGTTTTTAGTTTGAAAAGGGAAGTATTAATAAACTAATTAAATTGACGGGTGATTAAATAATTTTCTCAAGATAAAACTTGATTATAAACAACGTTTTTAGGTTCGCCTTCACACTTAAATCCACACCGCAGTACTGAATAGACTGTCCCTGTACCTTGTTTATCGTAATCGAGAACGCAAGTCTAACTGGAAATTGCAACCTCTTAAAGTTAAAAGTGAGATCATTTGGAATAAGTGGTATCCTTGGGATGAAAACGATTTCACCCTGTGCCTTCCCTGTTAAAATAGTCGCTTCAATTACATTTGACAATAATTTTTTGACACAAAGTCTTGTACCGTTGCAAAGTTATGGTGGGTCGAGGTTCCGTAATAAAATAATTGGTGATCCCAGTTTCAGTAAAAGATGATGTGGCGGTAATCCAGCCGGATCAAGAGAATTTAGGAATTCTGTTGGAGAATTGACTACCTCATCAGCATTTACTACGCGCGGTAATATGGAAAGTATTTGATTATTCATTTCGCTGACATCAGCATTTTTAGCAGAAAGAATTGCCCTCTCCCGAAACCAGTTCAAATTATGATAGTTTTGCTGAATATCGGGATAGACTGCATCTATTAGTTCTGCGACGGACGACACCAAATTACAAAAATCGGATGGCAATTTTATGTTTCCAAATGGCTCAACTGCAAATCTACCTTCTCCGATCTCAAGTAGCTTGTTGGCGAAAATGTGAGCACTGTCATCCCCCAGATGTACTCTCATGTTTTGTTTCAAACTTATCTTTCGTACATGTCTCCACAAAGATGAATGTTTTAAACATGGGTAAATTTCATCTGCTGGTGTTAACTTTGGGATGACGGGTAAAGTTTGACGGAAGTCTCCACATAGAAGTACCAGAACTCCTCCCATAAGGTTGTTATTTCCTCTCTGATCTCTCACAGTCACGTCAAGGGCTTCGAGAGCTTTCTTGTGAGCCATGGTACATTCATCCCATACGATAATTTTGCATGTCTTGAGCACTTGCGCTCGACCACTTGCTTTACTAATGTTGCAGGTAGGATTTTCCTGTCTGGAGATTAGTGGCAACTTAAGTGCAGAATGGACTGTTCTTCCTCCTTCCATTAATGCTGAAGTGATTCCTGAAGATGCAATGGCAAGAACTCCTCGAACTCTGATTTCGGCTAGAATTAGATTGATTAAAAATGTTTTATCTGTGCCCCCCGAAGCATCAAGAAAAACGGTACCACCTTGTTGGTTCTCTACCTGATCCATGATAATTTTGTATGCTTTTTTCTGATCTTGATTTAGAAGTGGTATTTTTTCCGCGATATTACGCTTTCAACTCTTCGACGTTGCAGTTCTTTTCTCGTATGTAATCTGTATAAAGTTAATTTTGTTGGTTTCATACTGGTTTCATACTGGATGCAAATTTGTTGAACCTGCTTTCCGACAGGGCTCTTTTGAACGAAAATTTATATCTCAGAAACTGGACCGATTTGGTTCCAATTTAATACACAAAAGTCAAAATTTCGAAAAAATGTGAAAGACAAATTTTCCGCTCTCTAGCACCTTTGGTTTTTGAAATCTTTTTGTCGGGTGCTGGGAGTTGTATGACAGCTACCCGAAACAGTCAAAATTTCGAAAAAATGTGAAAGTCAAATTTGTTTATTTTTGGAAGAGTGCCTGTATGCAAATTTTCCGCTCTCTAGGACCTTTGGTTTTTGAAATCTTTTTGTCGGGTGCTGGGAGTTTTATGACAGCTACCCGAACCATTCAAAATTTCGAAAAAATGTGAAAGTCATATTCATTTATTTTTGAGAGAGTAACTGTGTGCAAATTTTCAACTCTGTAGCACCTTTGGTTTTTGAAATATTTTTGTCAGGTGCTCGGAGTTGTATGACAGGTACCCGAACCAGTCAGAATTTTGGAAAACAACATATCACGGGTTCGATTCCAAGTAGTAAAAAACCATCCTGTAAAATTTTATTGAAATTGGTCCATGCGTCTCGGAGGAGTTCTGACACAAACATACATACATACATACATACATACATACAAACATCCTTCTTTATATATAAGATTATCTTGTATTGTAGCTAATCTGCTTAACTTTTTTTTCGTTCAAGGCCTGTGATAAAGGTCCTGCTTTAATATTATCTATATATAAAATTGAATGTATGTTTATGCCCTGAAAGTATTTCCCCCTTGCAATTGACTTGGAGATTTGAAATTTTCCACCCCTTGGTTTTAGGGCTGTCATATAAGGAAAAATCGAAAAGTTTCAAAAAGCTCCAAAATGTTATCAGAGGAGGGAGTTATTTTAGATTTTGTTTTTTCATAACGCCACTGTGTGTTTATGTCGAGCAAATTTGAAATAAAATTTGCAACGTTGTTTTTATAACTTTTTATTTTAATTTTTTTTGTATCTCGCTTTGGCATTTAATATTTATTGATATAATACAATGTATTTATGACCCAATTTGTTTATGAACATATATATATGGTATATATTCATGTATACAATGTTACTCACATAGTCACATCATTACATTTCATTAAAATTTGTTTTTTGACTTTTTTTTGTTTATTGTTGTTTTTTATATACATATTTACACAAACCAATGGATTTTTTAAGAAAGTAAATTAAAATTTTATACTACTATTTTTTATTTGTTTTTAAACTTATAGTTAACTTAGTTTAATAGCGAAAACCCTAAAATAATTTTTTTCACATAATTAAAAAAACTTGAATTTCTTTAAAAAAAAAATCCTCGAAAGGCTATATGGCAGTCAGTGCTTCAAATGTTATAAGCTACTTTGTCCCCAGACTTCCTTTTTTTTGCAGTAAATTTTTTTATTTTCATTTAATTTTAATACACGAAGTTTTATTTTCTTCATAAAATAAAATAATAATGGAAAAATAAAAATTTTTAAAATATACTTTTATCGAAACCAAACAAGCCTCCTAAAAAGTAGAAAATAAAACTAGTGGTGGATGTTGAGCATCTAGAACTACTATAAGATAAAACACAAAAGTATATAATGCATCTTGCTGTGAATATTGTGAATATTCGAAATATGCTTGAGACTTGCTAGGAGTTGTTCGGCAGCAACCCGAACCAGTCCACATTTTCGAAATTGGTAGCAGTCGTATTTCTTTATTTGTGAAAAAATATCTAAGTGTAAATTTTTATGCCTGTAATATAATTGGTTTTCAAATATGCCTGAGACGTGCTAGGAGTTGTTCGGCAGCAACCCGACCCAGTCCCCAGTCCACATTTTCGAAAACGGTAACAGTCGTATATCTTTAGTTATAAAAAAGTATCTAAGTGAAAATTTTCATGCTTGTAATACAATTGGTTTTCAAATATGTCAGAAACGTGCTAGGAGTTGTTCGGCAGCAACCCAACCCAGTCCAAATTTTCGAAATCGGTATGAGTCGTATTTCTTTATTTGTGAAAAAGTATCTAAGTGTAAATTTTCATGCCTGTAATACAATTGGTTTTCGAAATATGCCTGAGACTTGCTGGGTGTTGTTCGGCAGCAACCCAAACCTGTCATTTGATAGCTTTGTAAGGTGCGTCCGGTTGCTTTTTTCATCGTGAGTAGCTGTGCAAAATTTCAGAGCTCTGTCTTTAAATTTTTTAAACAAAATTATTTTTTTTCTTTTTGCATTTGGTTTGAATATTAACAAAAAAATTCCAACCTAACTACCAAACATATATACATATAAACAGACACTACAAGTTAATATAAAAGTATATAATATTGAGTTGATTATCATGTACACAAAATCAAGTGAAATGTCAAATGTTTACAATTAATTGTTTAACAATCATCACAATCAATGATTAGACATATTTATTATTTATAATAAATATTGCTGATAGAAGCTAGGATTTGTACGGTAGCAACCCGAACCAGTCCAAATATTTGAAATCGGTAAAAGTTGAATCTCTTTATTTGTAAAAGAGTATCTAAGTGTAAATTTTTCATGCCTGTAACACAATTGGTTTTTGAAATATGCCTGAGACGTGCTAGGAGTTGTTCGGCAGCAACCCGATCCAGTCCAAATTTTTGAAATATACATATATACATATATCCATATATACATATATACATATATATATATAAACAAACACTGGCAAGTTAATATAAAAGTATATAAAAAAAAGAAAAAAATAATTTCCTTTAATAGGTAGGTAGCAAAGAATATCAAACATTGTTTTGTATGTAGGTACGCATCATATTATATATCTATGCATATGGTTTTTTTTTTTAATAATTTATTTTACTTTTGAACTTGATTTGTTTTTATTTTTTTTCTAATGAACATATGCAAAATCGAAACAGAATTTTTTTCTATGTGTTAGAAGAATGAAATAACACTCATTGCGAAACTATTCCAATTTCGCCACAATTTTTATTAAAATTTCGATTTTACAGTGATGAGTTCAAATTGTTTTTGTTTTTTTTTTTCTTCAAACAGAACATATTTTTTTAAAACAAATTTTTTATTTTTCCTACATTCCTGCATTTTTATCACTTTTCAAGGAATTCAAAATATGTACAAAACCGCAAAAATTTTTTTCTGTTTTTTTTTATAGATAGTTTTTACAGATAGATTCAAACACATAACCAGTGTAGAGCTATATTGCCTAGCATAGCCATATAGTCTTACCACAATATATTCTCCGCTTTGCAGTTTTTAATTATGGTTATTAACAATAAATTAGAAACAATGAATTTTTAATGAATATGCCTATTTTGACCTGTATGAAACTGCTAACAACTCCTAATATGACTTTTATTAGTTTCATAACTCATATATCGATTTAAAATAATCTATATGTGAGTTATAAAAACTAAAGAAAATTTTCACTTGATAAAATTTATTTAATGAAAAATTCTTAGTTATACTATAATTTTCATACAGTTTAAAAAAATTTATTTTAGAAGCACAGTACCTACTAAAAAATATTTTTTTGAAAATAAGGAAAATATCGTATATGTAAAAGTTAAATAAATTAAAGAAAATACATAAATTAAAATGAAATATGTACAACTAAACTAAAATCACATTGAAAATTAATTATGTAATCAAAAATATAATGAATTTATATAAAATAGAGCTCAATTTTAATGCATTTAATTATTAAATTCTTTAAAGTTCTAATCCAAAATGATATGTAGTTTTGTAAACTGTACAAATTATTCCCTAAATTTCTATATAATAATTCAGAAAAACTTTAAATATTTGAAAAATTAAATTTTTTCTTACTATTATTTCTATGGCGTAGTTTTAGCTCAAATTTAAATAAATTATTTTCTTATTTGACGCTTTATGTAAAATTCTAATAATAACAAAAGATAATAGAAAAAGATACCCTAAAAATATAATTAACAAAATATTTTTTTTAATTTTGTTTAGCCACCTTAATTGTTTCTAATTTATTTCAAAATGTCAAATAAAAAAAAACACTTTAATTAAATATGATAAAAAGAAACAAAAAGAACGAAAAAGCAAAAAAATTAAATTTCAAAAATATAATTTTAACTTCCTTGGATGCACCCTTATGTATAATTTTATTTCCTTGGAGGTTAATATCTTCATAATTTAAAAAACCACCTTATAAAATTTTTAAATTTAATTTGTTCTAAAATTGCTAGTTTTAAAGCATACATGTTTAATTTATTTTTCCATTCAGAATTGTTAAAATTTAATATTTTATAATCATAACTTAGGTGTATATTAAAGTAAATGAAATGGAAACTGAAATGTTAAAGGATTTAATTTTTTAATTAATTTAAAAGTTGAACCAGGTACCTGGTTGGTGCCGATTAATTTTAATTTTTATTTAAAGTGCCCACTAGTTGTCAAAACTATGGGGAACACTAGATCGAGACTAATGAAGAAGATTTCTTCACTCCATCAGTTTCGTTATACCATCCAAATAAATAAATGATAGAAAAATTCTTGAAGCCATATCTTTCAAAAGGAATAACAAAAGGGGGATTTTTTTTATCTTAGAACTAATTCAGTGAAATATAATTTCCTGTTATTCAATTTTTAAGGTACAATTTATAATGTGTATATTTATTTTACATTATTATTTGATGCATACAGTTTTTATTTAATGTGTGTATAAGAGTGTGTTGGTTTATTATACAGTAAGATCTAAATTTACAAACAAATTTGAAACTTCCGACTTAGAAACCATTCAACTGTAATCAGCTTTGTCAAACAATTTTTTATAGTTATTTTTTTTAAATTTTTGAATGTGAGATGACAATATGTTTAAAAAAGAGAAACTTCCAGAAAAAAACTATATTACTGTAAATTACATTTTTAAAGAGATGTAAATAATATTTTTATCTTCATACCTTTCTAAAATGCATTCATATGCATTTACTTATATACATTTGCAATACATATTATGTAAATGTGTAAACTAATGCTCTTAATAGAAACAAATTATTGTCCAATTACACCTGTGTACAAACATATAATATAAATATGCATGCATAGTTAATATAAGATACACATACATTCATATATACAAAAGATGATAGCCTTAAAAATAAGCAAATGTTATGTTGTATTTGATCTAAAAATATCGTCTGATGGTAAATGATATACATTTTATCAGATATTTACACACCTGAAATAAACTCTAAATGGTTTCAATTTATTTTTGTTATTTCCTATATGCAAGTATGATTGCAAAAATAACTAGCAAGATTTGAATGAAAGTTATCACTATCAACTACTATTATTATCATTCAATAAATCAACATCATTATTATCATTTTATTTTTTAAGAAATTTGTTATTATTACAATAATTTCGTTCTGTTTGAACCTATTGATTCAAAAATAGAAGTGCACAAAAGTTTTATATAGAATTTTTAGATTTAAGGTATAGAAAGATGTGCATAGCTATATTTTATTTTGTTTGCATTTTGTATAGTAATTGTTAATTTTGAAATTATCACTAGGATATTGATTTCTTACCAACGTACGAATTATTACACGTTAATTAAAACAAAAAATCATTTTGCATTGAAAGATCGATTAAATCTTATAAATTACTTATTATTGATTTAATGAGTTAAAAAGAGGAATAGGTTAATTGATCCTTTTGGCAGCTTTTTATAATTAGTTTTCTTAAATTTCAAAAGATTTATTTCAATTCGGAATTCAGCTGGTTATAGGTGCATATATGTATTTCCAACAGTTAAATTAAATTTATTTATTTACTATGTAGACGCAATTAGTTGATATGAGATATAAATAAGTATTTCATTCTCATATATAAAATTGAACTTTTTTCTGATAATATAATTTCGTTATAGTTTTGTTAGGTTTATTAACTATTTTTTCTACTTGTTCATTTTGCCTTTATGTACAATCGGACATTATGTGTATGTAAATCTGTATTTCAGATCAATCAGTCTGGTCAATTTCATGTCAGTCAATCTGTGTTTCAATTCAGCTGGTAGTTATATGACATGTGAGTTATGTACTCTGATTAGTATCAGTATTGATATGATATTACTATTAGAATTGAATTATCCTTTTAATTAATTGAATTTCATAAAATTTTTTTAGAGTATGATTTGCTGATAAATTAAAAAAATTGAATTAATTTATATAGTAAAACCTAGTGCTTGATATTATTTGTAGTTTTCTATATACCATAAAAATTAGGAAATATATTACACGAAACACACAAAAAAGGTGGAGTACCGTAATCACCTAATAACGGTACCTAATTTACTAACAAAATAATAAACAAAAAAAAAATTGCAGACTTGTTACAACAGAAACTATTTGTGCAATCTATTTCTGTAATATGCTTCTTAAAGATAATGTAATAGTGGTAATATGATTTACACTTAAAAGATTAATATTAAACGATTTATTAACTGGCCAATTGCTGTATATTATTATTTCAAAAAAATTACAGTTACAGTGAACAGTTACGTAGTTTACATTGAACAAATCAAGTTATAGGAACCCAATAAAGTTATCCGATCGTAAATTATTGGAATTCAGGAAAAAGGTTCCTAATATCAAATTTATTATTAAAATTTCAAACAATTAAATTGATTCTACTAAGATTAGAGTTATGACCCAATTACATATTTTTTTTTACAACATCAGGTTTAACAATTTGTAAATATTTTTCGCCAAGTATTTTATTGTACTAATTGTGGTAAATATTAGCCTGTTAATAGAATGTATATGTAAACATATTATCACATTTAATAATTATCAAATGTTTGTTGAACTTTCAAAATGATTACCGGCAGTTTAGTTTTTTTATATAGATTTAAACTGTAACTTGTAATTTTGTAAAATGATGATATGAGAATTCTATCCATGCTAGTATTATCTAAGTATACTCATAAGCATTCATATTAAAAAATCGCATTTTAATAATTCAGTTACTATAGTTTATCTATAGATAAATCATTTATAGAAGTCAGCTTTTTCTCATAATTTGTAGTTTTAAAATTAACCAATTAAAAAATTATGTCGTTTTGATAATTTTAAAAAATCATTATCACACTAAAAATATATAAAATGTAAACTGTTAAAAAAGAGAAACAGTTTTATTTATTTTTACTATACTATAATAATTGTGTATGGATTTATTTTTTGAATTTTCTTAAATCTAAAAAAATAGTTGGTTTCTACAGGATTCAACATTTCCAATTACAATAAGTTTTTAATATTCTTTTGTGAAATTTTTGCCCTATTTGTATAATTATTGGTATAACTATTTTTTAACTAATTTTGTATTATTTATAAAATTTACTTTTATCAATTAATAATTCAATAACGACATTTTATAGAAATATTTCAAAAATTTAAATCAACTTCTGATTACCAAGTTATTGGTGCATAAAATCCAAGTAAATTAGTTTTATTCTTATTTATTTAAGTCTCATAAAATTTAAATTTCCAACCACCTTAGCATTCTTGTATATATATACTATACCTTGTATTTATGTGTTAATGTATATATTATAATATAGTAGAGAATCCTTTAAGCGTTAATAAGCCAACAACAAAACAAAAAATACAATCTATGATAGAAAGTATAAAAGGAGTTTTTCCTTTAGATGAAAAAGCAATTTTCATTTTTGTTTTCATATTTTTTGTTGTTTTGTTTTTTATTCAAATCACCTTTACCTTAACTATTTACAGTTTAAAGTATTTAATAAATAAATTAAAGGCAAATTATAATGTACTAAAAAACAGATTCAAAATAATTTTTTTTTTATATATTTCTTGAAAAATATTAGAGTATAAGTTAAAATTGAACAGTATTACAGGTTTGATGTTCCATTTGTAAAGTAGCATAATTTTGTTAATAACTTAAGTACTTTTTATTTACCATTTTGTATCTAATATATACTATGCTAAAAAATATCTATACAGCTAAATAGTCGGGCAAAAACAGGTTCTATCTATACGGCTAAAAGCCTTGTACTTGTGAAATGTGAGCATTCTGGCATCACAGAAAACGAAGTAGCAGATTACCTAGCAAGAAAGCATTGTCTTTCATATGATCCCACTCGTTTTATGGGATTCCCCTAAGCACAGTAAAAATTAAAATAAAAGTTTAGCTGGAAAAATAAGCTCATAATTTGTCGACAAATACACCTGGCAGTCATCAAACTAAAATTCTCATAAATTTCAACAGGAAAGAAATGCACGTCATGGTAGGAATAAAAACTGGCCAATGGCCACTATCTAATAAAAAACCATTTTTATAAAATCGACCTAAGTGAAAAGAGCTAGTGTAGTAAATGTGAAGTGGAGGAGAAATCAATTGAAGAAATCCTGAGTATCATCATTAAATCAGACCTTCTTAAGGACAAGGACTTAAATGTTTAGTTGCATGAATACAGAAAAAATTACAATAAACCCATTTGCACTTGTAATAATAGAGGTTTTATTTTAGTAATATCCTCCAAATACTCCACGGATGGAGTTACAGGACATGATTATCTGATTGTGAGGCCAGTCCTCTCTCATCTTAATATGCAATTTTATATAATTTATAAATTATTATAAAACTCTCAGCTATTTAGGTGCATGTTCAACTTTAATATTAATTATAAATTTACAAACTATTTAATTTTAATTCTCGTGATTTCAACTTGTACATTTTAGAATAACCTCTTAGTAAACAGAAAACTCATTTCTGTATTATTAATTGAATCTTAGAGAGACAATTTGCAATTTCTATTAGCTTTCAAAACTATTTTTTTTTTAATTTAATGTTCTTATCTGAAAGTTATATTCTTATTTTTTTTATAATTGTCATGCTAGACAAATTTTGCTAAGATAAATCTGTCAAATAAATCTCTACTATTAAAAAAAAACTCTACTAATAATTCTACATCAGTAATCTTACTACCAGTTCTATTCTCAGTTTGATCCAATGCTAGTCGACAGTTCTATTAAGTTCTATGGCTACCAGTTTTATCAATAATTATTGTAAAACTTAGTTGGATCAGAGGTAAGTGGGTGTGTCTATTGAGAATTATTTTTCTGTTAATTTTTATGGTTTGTGTTAATTTGTTAGTTCTTAGATATTAAAAATATTTATTTTTATTATTTAACAGCCATCATCTATTAGCACCACACCTCAGGATAAACCATTGCATCATTCACAGTCTCATATATCTTGAGCAATATTTGATCTCCATGTGCTCGTTCAATTGTTTTTGCCATTTGTACTCGACTTCTCTAGCGATTTTAATATTTGGTTACCTTCGAGTATTGTCCTAATTTAGGGCTCCTATTTTTGAGACTAATATCTTAATGGGAATAGTACCATTGCCAGCTATAGTATACTTTGATCGTTCATCCTTAATGTAACCCAATTTTAATATTATTTCAGATAAGAGTTGGAGAGTTGAAAATCTGAAATTTTTTCAAGTTTCTATATTTTGTTCCTCAATATTTCGACTTTTTCAAGTACTTTTACAGTCATATCTGAATCCGAGAATTCTCTTAAATGAAAATCAAATTTGTATGGTAAAATCTTATAATTCGTTAAGGCAACTCTAATTTTACCTGATACATTTTTGAAAATGCAGTTTATTCCCATAAAAAATTATTTGTTTGCTTTATTGAAGTCTTGTTTGAGTGCAACCAGAGGAATTCAAAGACATAACTATATATAAATAATATGTATCTATTTAAATTGATATTAATATCGTTATTCAAATCACATACAACATTGCGTATGTAATTTATAAACAACCACATTATTTTGTAAAGGATTGGCTAAGTGTAATGGTAATGGTGTTTCGAATGCTCATTTCTT
The DNA here is from genome assembly GCA_963942445.1 of Argyra leucocephala. NCBI lineage: Eukaryota > Metazoa > Arthropoda > Insecta > Diptera > Dolichopodidae > Argyra > Argyra leucocephala. The sequence continues at coordinate 99,174,214 of OZ012679.1, read as the reverse complement.
TTATATTTCCCCAGTAAAATCGAAATGTATATTATTAAAAACAAAAATCTGTCTTAATAATACTTGTATATTATGGTGCAATGCGGGATTACAATAATTATAAAGACGATTAAGTAACACTATATTACCTACATATACTCTAAATATAGCATTATGCATTGAAAGGACTTTTTTTTTATTGCTGAGTTTATGTTGTATTAAAGTATCATTGAAGTGTTAAACATTCTTAGATTCTCTCTTTTATTGTGTAATTCTTGCCAAAAACAAAACATCAAAGAAATAATTATATAGGTATATAACATTACGTGTATGTATATTTTTAGTGATAATACTAAAATTTCATGATAAAACTAAAATTTTCTAAGGACTCAAAAATATTAAATTCTTAAATTAAAATAAAATTAATTTTATCTATATATATATATATATATATATATATATATATATATATATATATATATATATATATATAAAATTCTAAGCACTTTTGCTTGTAACCGTGTAACTTTTACAAGACTAGACGTATCGTAGCCATATTTACCCCATAGGTTGGATTGATGTTTCGCTTGGTTTATGTCTATATTTTGGAGCTGCCATTTTGAGCTGCCATACACTCCCAGCACTTATCAAGAATATTTCAAAAACGAAAGTTGTTACAGACATGCAAATTTATACTTAGATACTCCTGCACAAATAAAAATACGACTGTTACCGATTTCGTATAAATAACATTTGCAATAACCTAATGAATTTAGCACAGCTTAGTGAAGGCGAAATTTCAGAAGAATTTGACTTAAATGCTAAAATTGAAATAACAACGATCACCATACAAAGTATTAAAGAATTTATTAAAAAAGTATTTCGAAAACTTCTTCTACAACTGAAAGAAGATTGTTTTTCTGGGACTCATTGACTCATTCTTTCTCATGTGTGGGATTTTCAGCGGTAGAAACCAGAAAGAATGTGTTATTAGATATATGTATATAGAAATTTTGAATTAAATTATAAAAATAGAATCCTGAGATCTAAATTGTTTTGTAGAATGGAAATTTTTTGATTGTAGAGTTCGTGATATAGGATATTTTTAGTTTTTATTGATTTAAAGAGTTATTTAGAAGATAATAAAAAAAGAATATAATTTTATTTAATTAATTTTATTTAATATTCTCTTTGAAGTAAATTTTGAATATTACATTAAATTATTATAAAGCTTAGAAGATGTAGATTTCAGAATTGGTCATAAAGAGAATATTGAATATTAAGAGTATTTTAATTTTAATGAATCAATAGGTGACAGAAGAAAAAATCAACTATAATACATGTATATATATTTAATGTGAGAATTGGAAAATGAACATTAAATAATATTTAAATTACACAAGGTTATAATTTCAAGCTTCATCAAAGCTTCAAGAATTTGGAAGTCGGAGGAAGGTAAACGATTAATAGAAGTTGTAATAATATAAACCAATAATATATAAGTTTTTAGGAAAAATTAAAAATCAAAACCTTATAAAAAAAGTTTCTAAAGTTAAGTAGAACTTGAATCCGATAGCCTGGGCAGCTGCTACTACTAATTTTTGAAATATTTTTGTCGATAATTTGAAATTGTAATTAATAAAATTAATAGTAATAATAATAATAATAATAAAATGATATAAAATGTGCGTTCTATCATTATAGGCTGAAGCGTATGTTGATATGAGCTTGTATAGAGTTTAGAGTATATCTTATGTATACTATATTATATTGTTTTGCTGTCTGAAGCCTGTATTACCAGATATGCAAGTGTATTCATATTCGTAGAAACCACATTATACCATATACACGTTCATACATAATATATTCGTATTCATTTATACGTTATAAAAATGTATAGCATCAAAGAATAATTATAAACTAACACAATTTCAGCAACAATAATAATAAGAATTATAAAAAAAAAACAATTAATTATGAATGAAAGAAGAATTGACAGAATTGACAGAATAAATACATTTTTTTTCAATGTATTATGAAAGCAGGAGTATTGTAGGTAAAATGTAGTAAGAAATTTTAATACATTATGATGAGATGATGATTGTTTTTATGTATTAATTTATAGTAAATTCGGAAATGCATCAGCATCAAGCATCGTTAAAATTCCATATTCTAAAATGCAACAGTAAAGTGTTGCTGAAACACGTTTTTTTTTTTGCAACATTACTGTTTGTGATGCGCAAACTTGAGTAAACCTCGCATCATAGAATTTGTTGATGCTGTGTTAGCTATTGTTGTAAACAACTGTTTGACATTTAAAATTTATTTTATATTTCACTTGATTGATATACATTATCTGTAAAAGTGGTAATTATTTTAAAATAATTTTTTGTTTTAGGTATACCACTTAACTTTTTTCCATTAATTTTATAAAGTACAAAATACGATTTCTTTCTTTTTTTTCTTAACAAATTTTTATATTCTAGTGATTGTTTTACTTTGTGATTGAAATACTTGCTGTATATCATCATATTCTGATTGTTCACAATTTTCTAAAAATACCTTTAAAGCGATATTAATATTTTTTTGATTTTAATTAAATTTTCAAAGCATCACTGTCAAATTCTGATAGTTTTAAAATATACTAATTGCATCAGCAACACAAAGCATCATTGTCGAATTGCATCATGAATTTTGTACTGCTAGAATAGTGATACCGTATCATAACTGGCAATGTTGCATTTCTGAATTCACCTGTTTTAATGGTTTATGTTGGTTTTTTTTTTTTATATATAATTCCAAGTGTATTATAGCTCTCTTATATGGACACCAACTGCTTTTTTTATAATTGTTGGTGTTTAGACTTAATACTTAAATAAGTAATGTGTGAGAAATATTACATAATTAAGAAATGAGGAAAAATTACTGTTAGATTGAAGGATGTAACTTTTTGTTTCGTAGTATAACAGTACTAGGAGCCCCTGTTGAGTAATTATATTTCAAGTTGAAGTCAAATTTAAAGTTTAAAAAAAAAACAGTAATTTACGTACTGACATAGACTTCGCACGATATAGCAGAAACCACTCGTGTTTAATAAAAAGTTTTGTGGTTAGTAAGTTTTATTTAGGACACATAAATATACGTCCCTCATATACTGCTTCGTTTCCGATATATTCCCTATAGTAAGTGGCATTTAGTGATAAAATTACTAAAAATAAAAAGTTTTGGCATTAAAGAGGTACGTATATATATACCTACATAATACATAATTTTAATAAAAACTATATTATTACTACAAATAACCAAAATTTAGAAACAGTTACTTAAAAAGATAAAAATGAAGAATTCAAGTGATTTGTTTTTTTGTTGTTTTTATATTTTTTATTTGAGATGAATTTGTTTCTTTGTTTTTATTTGGCATATGTACATAGATTCATTTGCAAGTACATAATGTAAATTATAATAACTGATTTATTTGCTTTTGTTTATTACTTTCATAAGATCGCACTTATGCATAATGTATTTGCTGAATAATAAAATCATATGAGTACAAAATTTTCAACTGTGTGCGCATTTTTATTTTATATACAATCTTATATATTATATATATTAGAAGTTCATTAAGGAGTAGGAGAATCGAAATAAAATAAAAAGGTGTCTACTGCGCAGGACCTTAAATGCTTGTCAATTATAATTATAGATAATACGGAAATTATTTGCCCGGAGATTATTTGACGCCCCTACCTATATCTTTTTTTAACAATTTAGAGATTTACAAAGGTATTTATTCCCAATAACTTAAACTATATTGCTTTTACTATTATTGCAAACTTATGAGTGATATATGATTCAAGAAATAAAAAAATATTAGCGGTGTATACTTTTTTAAACTGCACACAAACTTTACTACAGGTGGTTAACGGTTGAATTATGCTATACATAGTAGAAGACTTAATTACAGAATAACAACTTCAAAAAATAATTGACCCTTGATGACCTGTCAATTTTTGTTTTTATATTTATTGGTTTTGATTTAATATAAGCAACCTTGATTCTATAATTCGATGGCCTGTTTATTATTAACTTATATATATATAATGTAAAAATAATTGACTGAAATTCTACGGAATGAATAGAAATAGATCTTAGTTTCTAATACCTAGATTTAAACAATTTATAATCGAGAGGAAGAAAGGAATGATTGTCAAGATACCTAAGAAAGGAGACTTGGCAAATTGCAGCAACTGGAGAGGAATCACGGTTCTAAATACTATTCATAAGATAATAGAAATTATTATAAAGAAAAGATTAGAAGAAGTACTAGAACCAATACTACGGAAAGAGCAGGCAGGTTTCAGACCAAACCGAAGCTGTGTAGACCAGGCAAATACTTTACGGGTCATAGTTGAACAATCAGTGGAATGGAATGCCCCACTATATCTACTATTCATAGATTTTAAGAAAGCATTCGACACAGTCAAGAGATGCGCAATATGGAGAACACTTACAAAGAAGGGAGTTCCTGAAAAAATCATCAACATCATCAAAGCGATGTATGAAGATGCAGAGACAACAGTTCAACACAGAGGTAAGATCAGTGATCCATTCTACACCAATATAGGAGTTAGACAAGGATGTCCACTATCTCCACTTCTCTTCAACACAATACTAGACGACATTCTAAGAGAAGTTTGCACTGGAATAAACGGAATAGAATGGGATCTCTTCGGAAACTTAGAAGACTTAGATTACGCAGATGATGTATGCCTCATATCAAAAAATCAAAGGGACCTACAGAACAAAGTCAACAGATTACAGGAAGAAGCAAAGAAATCGGGACTGGAATTAAATATCGAGAAAACCAAAGCAATGAGGACAAACAATAGTTACAGTGAGCCAATAACAGTGAGTGGACAACAGATAGAATACGTAGAAGAATTCAACTACCTGGGGTGCATTATAACATCAAGAGGAGGTGCAACAGAAGATGTCAACAGCCGTATAAATAAGGCAAGAAGAACATTTGGGAGCCTAATAAAGATATGGCGGAGCAACCAAATATCGAGAACAACAAAGCTAACAATATTCAGAGCATGTGTTAAGTCAACATTAATATATGGCAGTGAAACATGGCTCACTTCGGTCAGAATCAAGCAGAAGCTACAAGTATTCATCAACAAGTGCTTGAGAATTATATGCAGAATATTCTGGCCGGCAAGAATTAGCAACGAAGATTTATGGATGATAACTGGAGAAGAACCTATCAACAGACAGATAAATAGGAAAAAATGGAAATGGATAGGTCATACACTAAGGAAATCAGAAAGTGATATAGCAAGAAGAGCTCTAGAGTGGAATCCACAAGGATAAAGGAGACCCGGCAGACCATACAACACATGGAGACGCACAATCGATCAAGAATTAACAGTCAACAATTATACCTGGGACGATGTTAAGGAAGTAGTACTCAACAGAGAGGAATGGAGGTTCACTATCGAAGCCCTATGCTACCACGCGGAGTAATAGGAGAAAAAAAAAAAAAAAATAATCGAGAGTTAAACCATATAATTTCTATTGAAATTTCATTATGATTTTTTATTAGATTAAATATTTTATTAAAGTCAATAAAGGTCTAAATAAAATGTTTAGAACAAGAACAACATTCAAAGATTTCAGTACGGATAAAAAAAAATAGTTTTAATTTCTTAACAAAATATTGAGGTTACACAAATTGCGGATGAAAAATTGAATATTTTAGTATAGTATATTTATAAAGAATTTCTTAATTTGTTCCAAAAGTTGTTCTTTTACATCTTGACATTGTATAATTTCAATTATCAATTTTTTTTATTTAAAATTTTATCAATTAAAAAACTATAAAAGTATAATGCAACAATAAATTTTTGAGGTTAGATTTTATTTATTACATTTATGTTTCTTTTTTTGTTATTATCTTTATTGGAAATTCTACAAAAATGATGTGGGTCTTATCAATAGCGTACTTTAGAAATTTACCTTTTAACTATATTTATTGACATTTTATTGTTAACAGATATTCTCTCTTTTGTTGTTTTATAATTTGTATTGTTATTAATTGGACAGGTGGTCTACTATTCGTATGTCTATTGTATTACTTGTACAGCGTGTATAAAAAGTGATAAAATAAATTTTCTTTAATGATTTTTTCTCAATAACTTCCTTTCAAGTCTTTTTGTTCTTTTCAAAATCTTCTGTTTACCAAAATCATTAATTTCATAGTAGTTTAATCTCTACTGTGTTGATTGAGTATGTTAAATAGATAAACTTGTCAGTTAGGTATATTTTATTATAACAGCTCTAATCTAATATATATATATATATATATTATTTTTTTATTTCTTATCTCACAATGATTCCATTCGCTTTTATGGGAATATTTTTACTTTGTTTAGTTAAATATAAACTCATATAACTGAAAGGTCTATTTGCCAGTACTTCTTATACACCTAAATGCTAAAATCAAGTGTAAATATTAAATACTAATTAAATGAAATTCGATGGAGTTGTTATTACATTTTTCAAGTTAGTGTACATAGAAAGAATAAATACTGAATAATAAGTTATCATATTTTTGACACTCACTATATTAATTTAATAAGTGTGTTCTTACACTACTTATATGTATACGTATATATCTGGATATGTATTATATTAAAGGTAAATAATATTAGGTTACAAAATATGTTATCAGGATTTTTTGATCAGAAATTGCATCCTTTTTCGATTTTAAATTGTATTTTAATGTCAAGGAGACACAATATGACTATTATTTACACACATTCTTAGGTATAATAATATATTATACGCACATATCACAGCATATGTACATATAAATAAATGTATTATACTGAAAGTCCATTTGAAAAATAATTTCTATTTGATAGAGAAAATAAAATTGGTAAATTAAAAATATTTTGAAAATAAAAAATAAAACAAAAATAAACAAAAATAATAAAACTAAAAATCAATATGAATAAATATATATAAAATTGGTAAGAGGAGATATAGAGTACCAAATGTAGGTGGTCTAATGATCTTTCAAATATCTAATGTCAGCAGGTTATACTTTATTATAAGATGCAATGGAATTTATTTGTTTTTAAACATTATATCATATATAATATGTCAATACATATAAATAGGTCCAAGTAACAAGGATATTAATGTACCTATATTATATATACTTAAATTCCTCGTGTTCTATTCAAAAGAAATTCAGTATAATTCCAAAAATTGATATTTAATATGTGTATATATATTTTAAGAGATAAAGAAAATGTATCCATGGAATTTAAATTCTAAAATTCAATATTAAAATTTAATATTAAATTATAGTTTTACATCACTAGAAGATAAGAAATGGTATGTATTTTAAAAATTATTTTTTAAGACCTTTTAAGAAAAATATGAAAAAGTTTATGAAATTATTTTTAAACTAGATCAGTTCATATGATTTTTTCTAGACATGATATTCAAAATTACATTTCTTTTATACTAAAATGTTGGATTGGAAAGAATATATACACTATCTATTAACTGCATTATCTGTATAAAAAAATATTGTAATAGCATAAATGAAAGTAACACAAATGAAACTTTAAAAATAAAATATATAGCCAGACAGCTACAGCTAAGGCTTTGAATAGAATATTATTTCAAAATTCGTCAAATTTAATTAAATTTAGTAAAAAACCATTGCAAACATTTATTAAAAAATTTGTATGTAAAGAGGAATTGAAATTGACCACAAACTACTATTGTAAATTTTGAATTTTAGAAAATAAAGTAAAAATAAAGAAATTTAAATAAAGTAAAAAAAAAACAAAAATAAGAAGATTTGAAAATAATTTCTTGATATCTGTGATGATTCCACCTGTTATTGAACTGAAACATTTTCCAATTCGAATTAGAAATGATATAAAAACTTGAAAACTAATAAAACAATTGCTTATAAGATAATTCTAGAACGAGCAATTATTGCCAGAAACGAACTTATTAAGAAAAGAGGGTGAAAAGGTTTTTAATCATATCAGAATCTTGCGTGTGATATACGAAAAATATTTGAAAAAACCTATGAAAATAAATGAAATGCAAAAATTTTCAAAAATGTTAAAAAGTGTCCAGAATTATTTTCTTCATTGAAATTATTTTCAGTTTTTGTATTATTCGGCAATATACCATATAGAGGAATGTTTTTGACTTCAGTTTAAATTAAATTTTTAAAGTAAGTGTTGTGTATGAAAAACAACAAATTATTTTTTTGCACATTTGAATAATATATCAATTGTTTTTTTTACAACAATTGCTATAATTATTAAAATTAATATAAAAATTGTTCTTTTTAGAATTATCTACATTATAAATTAATATTATAACCTCATCTGAACATTCCTCAAAAAGCCATTTTTTTACCTTCGCTGATTTTTACAGCAATATTGATGAGAATTTTGACAGCAAAATTGATGAGAATAGAACCACCATCAATCATTTCTCTCAAGCAACAATCAATAGATTGACAATATATTGACCATTTATTGATCATTGATTGATGTGTAAAAGGGTCTAAGATAATATAATATGGTTAAAATTGTGATTGGGTCTGTATTTTGTTAATTCAAAATAATGGAAAAAAAACTATAAACGAATGTACCAATACAATTTCACGAGAATAATATATCACGAATCCCAGTAGCCTCTGCATAATATAAAATTTAATTTTTGAAAAATGTGGATGGTAAAAAAAATTTAAGTGATTTCCATTTTGTAGATAATACTCTTAAGAGTACATTATTGATTTTTGTGCTACTGTATTCTTTTGTTTGTTTCATTTTCTTTAAGTATCCTTGTTTCTGAAGTTGGATGCTCGGCTTCGTATTAATTTCGTATACATGCAGGTTTTAATTTTTGTTGTAATACAACCCGAGCATATATTATTATAATTTTTCAATTTCAAATGCAAAAAAGTAATAATTATAAGAGTTGAACTAAATTTGACAATCATTTTTTTAAGTTTGACAATAGTCTTGAAACTGGAGTAGGAATAGTGAGTCGGACAAACCATTATAAATCAAAACTATTTTACAAAAAAGTGGAAAATCTAATCGAGCGAATATTTATCTAAAACTACGAATAAATTTTGTATATAGTGAAATATTAATAGAAGATAGTATTTTGCGATTTTTTTGTTGTTGTTGTTTTTATAACTTATAATTACATTAAATCGAAAATCGGTCTTTAAGTATGCCACTTCAATAATTATATTAATTTAATCTTCTTTTAAGTATAATTATAACATTATTCTTTTAATAATATTTAAAATGAAAATATCATTTTTATCGTTATAAAGTTGTATTTTAATTTAAATCAGATTTTAATATTCTTACAATTTAAATATTGAATTAAGTTAATTATATTATTTACATTTTAAAAAATTTCATTTCTAGATGAATACATTTTACTGCATTAAATAATTTTCATTGAGTTTTTTTAATTCCCTATGATTACAAGTTTTTTTTGTTTTTTTTTTATAGAAAATTGCATTATTGTCTTTTCCAACCATCATTGTTAACTTACAGTCAGCTTCAAAAATAGTTGAGTTTATTTTTAGAATGTAAATATATTCTATGTAAATAATATATTCATATCATTTAATAAATTTCCAGTAAATAAGTGAGCATATTAAAGTAATCCAGAGCTGTCGAACAGCTGTGGCCATTGTAGAAATTATAGAATGTTTCAAACCAAGATACTTAAAGCAATCGTCAACATGTCTTGATATGTTCGAAACTCAGTCATAGGAAATGACTTACAAGTGATGTCAGTAAAGTAGGATATAACTGGTTCAACTAAATGACATTTATTTATTTCAAGCTTACATTAAGCAGTTGCAAATAATATATATTTAAATTAAGTTAAAAAATTAACAAATTCACATATTTCAAAAGAAGAAAAAACCAATTACGAATGCATTTTATTTTTAAATACTTAACATAAGTTCTTAATAATAAATTAACAATATTGAAAACCATCCCGTTATGAAACCATCAAAATTTAATGGTGGAAAAATTGCTGAAATAACCGGATAGTTTTAAACTAATCGATTAAAACATTTCTCAGCAGCAGATCTTACGTCAAGGGCTACTATCTTTAAGTATATACCCTCACAAGCGAATATACTGTTTAAAATTGTAGGCATTACATTTTATACCTTACAGAGTCAAAGACAAAGTTGTTAGTGCAAAATAAAAAAAATAAATAAAAAATTAAGCCTCACAAGCTAATACACCATTTAAAATTGTATGCAAAATTGTATATTATAATAATTTAGAGGATATTTATTGGAAGCTTTCTATTTTTAATAAATTTCTAAAATATTAATATAGATTGTAAATAAATTTAGACTAAATTATTATTATTTCTTTTAGTTTCGCTACTTTTTACGTCATTTCAATCATCTATGTAATATGAATTGTGTTGTCGAGAAATGTAGTGTCTCGCTATCACAAAATGTCGATTAATTTTTCTTTCTTTAATATAAGTTTAATCCTCTTTAACTCTCGTGTTTTCAGTATTCTTTATTGGCCATAAACACAGTAAACAATAACACACTTAGTATAGATTTTGTACTACCTGACAGGTACGCTTAATTCTTCTGGGTTTATTTTCTTGTTAGTTGAAAAAAATAATATCTACTTTATTTGGCTGGTGTTAACATCTTACCTGAAAATCTTTTTTTTGTTTCAAAAATTATAACTTTATATATATAACATTGGGTATATAACATTGTTATGTAGTCTTCTATTCTTATTGTTTCAAGAAAAAAATAAAATGCAAAAGTGTACTGATTATCATTAATTAAAAATTTACTAATAATCGCCCGTTCCACGAAATTTGAGGAAACTTGATAAAATTCGTACTCATTTTCGTTTTAATTTTACTCTATTAAATATATTTAATATATAATAATATCTATAGACTTTAAAAAGGCTTTTGTGTTAATGTTTGTTTTACTTAGATCTACTAGTGAATCTCTTGTGCAATTGCAAAGAAGCAGTTCTTTCAGGTACGATTTTACATAAAAAGAAATATTTGTTTTAGTATAATTGTTTTTGTTTTCTGAATCACTTGATTCTTGAATATTTATACTGTATAATGAAATTAAAGTATAATACCTAATACTTTATGAAGAAATTAATTCTAATTTCAATATAACTTAACAACACAATAAAATCCTATTACTTTCAAAGCAGTAGATCGGTGTATTTTAATTCGTTTATAGTCAAAAACGTTTGTAGTCACAATTCTGTTATAGCAATAGACAATTATTTGTTTGAGAGAAAGTAATAAACCTCATAAGTTCATACAATCGATGTCATCGATGTCGTTTATAATGTCGTAATTTTTTTAATAAAACAAAAAAAAAGTCAAAAATTACTTTTTTTTATTAAAAAATTTAGGTACATAGTATTTTTCTGTTCTTCATTACAAATATGTATATTCTGTGATTATATAACAGAATTGCTATTTATCAATAAACTAAAGTTTAAAATTGTTATACGAAAATTTAAAGTTTAAAAATGTTATATATTTTATTGAATTTGATTTTGTTTATAAAGATGTAATTTTTTTTTGACTACGCCTATAGTCATAAAACGGTTATAGTCAGAAATATTACTGTAATTTAGCGTATGGCTATATTGTATCCGTGTTGTACTGTATATATTTTTTTTTAAATGGCGGAAGCAAATGAACTAACATATTTTATTATATCATTTTTGAAGAGTATGATCTAATCTGACTTTTGTTTTTCTGTTTTGTTTTCAATTTTTATTTGTGTTTTTGTTTATGTACTTTTTTTGATAAGTTTAAATATGATCGAAATTTATTTTCGAGTATAGATGTCGCTCAACTCGGAAATAACAGTCACTATATTTGATGTAACTATTTAAAATGTTTTAAGTATTCAGCACCAAGAACTTGCTAAAATTTTAATATTTTTGTGGTATAAATAATTTACTATTCAATTTTTTTTTTTTTTTTTTTTTTTACACTATACTTAGGTAAAATTGATAAACTAATCACCTTTTCGTGCTTAATTAAGTACGGTACTGCAATTTTACACTACAATCAATATCTACAATATTTCGAGTATTTATTTAACAAAACTGGATTATCAACTCATTAAATGTGGAAAGCTACTGCTATAGTCAGGAACTAAGGCTTCTTAAATAGAATAGTTTCATTTTTATTTAATTTGTTACCAGATTATACTCTCAATTATTTTTTGTCATATATTATATCCCAATGACAAAGGGTACTGGACCAGGTCGAAAAACCCATAAAGCATTTTTTTTTTGCTTCATCGGGAATCGAACCTGGGACCTTTCGATTGAAAGACAGGTGCTCTACCTACTGCGCCACCCAGCGTATAATTATTCTTGCTTTTTTACTCACCACGTCTTCATCTTGTGTATTATATACTACATATTAAGATCTATGTACATATATATTTAATAATTTTTTGATACTCATTCGACCCAAACCCCTAGTCGACGACAAAATTAAAAAAAATCAAATATTAATCAAATTGTTATACGGACTAATTAATAGGAAATCGTCTCTTTCTAAATTCAACAAAATTCTAATTTTCAAATCCATCTTCCAAAGTAGGTGCTCCGGTCTGGTCAAACTGCGCATACTGTCATAAAAAAAGACTGCAAATTACGCAAAATAAACTACTAAAAATGTTACTAAACCTCCCCTTGGTATCACAGTACATTAGATATCCATTTAAAATCCAAAAGAACGACGACAGCAGACAAAATTACTATTAGAGCTAACAAATGTATTTCCAACTACTCCAGCTCCGAAAAAATTTTAATTAGGCAATTGGCCAATATATTTCTTTAATGTATATACACTATATTTACAATACAATATATTTGGTTATTTAATATTTAATATATTTGATGAACTTTGTACTTTGATGAATTTAGGGTTCGTATGTGTATGCACATACATGGAGTGAAATTTCTAATTGAAAATTAAAAATTTTTTTTTTTAAAATATTTAATTTCGATAGGTTACATTTTAAATATATACAATTTAAAAGAATAATAATGAAATTCAGTTGTGAAATACCTTAGTTCAAATATTTGTTCCGTACTTTTTTTAAATTACAAAATAAATATATTGATAATACTAAAATGTGGTGTGAAATAATCATTGAAATTTTCCAATTCTATTGTAATTTCTTAAAAAGCCTGTGGCATATTTTATTACAAAGTTCTAATTTACTTTAAATACATTTTTAATTTTACTTTTTTTGTTTACATGAAAAATAAGTGGTTAGAAAAGAAATATAAATATAATTTTGATGCTTACTGTATAATAGTGTACATTTTACTTCAAGTGAAAATATAAAAGAAATCACAAACTTCACATGAATTTTTACTTAATTTGCATAAAAAAATGTTCAATTTATATCGTTGAGTTTTGTTGTTAAATGTATATGTATAAATATTTTATAATTTTATGTACATACATATGTCGTGTGCATATTGAATGTATTGATAATATTTCTTTAAATTTATTTTGTTATTATTATTAATATATTTTTTTTTTTATAATAATTGCAATTTGTTGTATACAAGGATATTTTTTTATTTACAACAGTGGGAAAAAAAAAAAAAAAAACAAAAAATAAAATCTTTTAACAAATAATCGGTAATCACTCTGTAAATAAAATGAATGAATGAAATAAATGTGTCTGGATTAATAATATAAGAATTGGTTTATTAAAACAGTGGTGATGAGAACAATAAAATTTCACAGTCACTATAAAAAATAATGTTCTATATTAGTTATTATTATTGTTATTTTATTTTTTGCATTGTTTGCTTGGTTATACTGTATTTTGTCATTTCAATTTTACAACTTATGAACATGTTAACTTTTGTGTAATATTTGTTTTTGAGTTATTATTGTTGCTGATTTTTTACTGCTTGTTATTATTTTCTTCTTGGAATTATGTTTAGTGAATGATGGATTTCCATTATTGTTAATATTGGTATTCTTGTGGAAAATTTATAGCGTGAAAATAAGTGGAGTGAATTTTATATATAAAAACAAAAATAAGCAAAAAATGGTATTTGCATTTAAAAATGTAATGCAATACAATTACAGTGACCTAATTCTAAAATTATGATGTGAAGGTTTATTTAAAAAATAATAAGCAAAAATTTATAAAAAAAAATGGAAAATTATTAATCCTTATAAAATAAATTTTTATTATTATTATTTAAGAATTTATAGAACAATTATGTGAATGATGATTATTTGATTAGAGTAACTAGACTAATTTTGTTCACCCTTTTTTAGTTAAAAATTAAAATGATTTGTAAAATTATGAGTCGGAATGAACGTTTCACAACATTTTTGATTATATGAATTTAGCTTGAAGAGTTGAAATAGAGAAATACAGAGAAGTGGATTATTATATATAATATTTTATGAATCAAATTTAAAATAATTGAAACTACTGTTGTACAAATTATTATTACCGGACCTTTAATTATAATTGTATTAAAAATTTTCCATCAAATCTTTATTCGGATACTACATAACCACACATATTATATATATAATTTTCTGCATTTATCTGGATGCCTGTAAGTCCGACGGAATACTCCAACACATACAAATTGCAATATGTATACAAATTGCTTTGGTGCTCTTTTTGGTGCACCATGCTGAACCTTTGCAGGAAAAAATACCTATATGATATATAAATTTTTTAATATCTATATGATATATAAATTTATGACCGTATATAATATTTAGTATGTATTATGGGGTTAGGTTTTGGTTTTGCTGATTTACACATAAAAACAATAACAACCTATACATTTTTAAAGAAATTAAATGAAATTTTGTACTATTATTTTTTTATTTCTTATCTTTGTAAATTTATAATTTTTAGGTACATTTGTTTTCTTCAAGTAGAAATGTATGTGTAGAAAGTGATGAATTTTTTTTAATATAATAGGTAGGTATATATAGGTATCGGTTAAACCATAGTGATTTTTGTTCTTCTTTTTAATGTATGTTATTTATAAAGAATAATTATATTTGAATTTTAACACGAACAATTCGATAATGAATTTTTTGAAATGAAATGAAATTTTAAATAACCGATTAATGGTTCACAAGTTAGGAACAGTTTTGTAAATACCTATTTATTTGCAGTAAATTTTATTATTTTAATTTTTTCTCCAACACCAGTTTTTATTTTATTCATCAAAATAAATATTATGTGTACCTACAATATTATTGTTTTTTTATATTTACAATTTTATTTATTTTTGTTTTTAAAATTGTTTTCGTTCAAATTTGTGGCTCATTATAAAATATTATTTGTTCGCTATAAACTTTGAGGCTAAACTTACGCAGCGAATGTTAACAGGATTAACTTGATTCTGAATTATACGATAAATTTTCAATGTTGGCAAAAAGGATATCGCTAAAATGATCGAGTAAATAAGCCTTAGGGAATAGAAAATTTTGCACCTTAATAAAAATATTCTGTTTATATGGTAATTAAAAGTGTTATAATAAAAAAAATAAAGGTATCTATGATAAATTAGTAAGCAAATACGTATTCTCCTTAAACTTGAAATGAAAACTCTAATGAAGGAAAGAAATGCTAGAATTTATTTTGCTTCCGTCATTTATGGCGGGTTACAAAGCTAGTTTATTATATTAGTGGTGTATGGCGCATTAACGTTTTTCGTCCTAATATATATCTTAATCGAATGCATATTAATGTTTCAAGCAATCGTTTATCATACTGCTGTTTTTTTTTGTATTTATATTTATTAAAATTCATTTTTAAATAACTTTTAATTTAATATACAGTTTTGTGGGTGAGAATGTGAATTTGCAAAGCATCTTTCGACTTTCATAAAAATATATAAGTAGGATTGTTCACTGATTGTTCACTACTTCACTGAAATTTCTGATTTGAATAAAAGTATCAGAGTGGAATCTAAGAAAGCTACATATTTGCTTCCTTGCTAAATTACTTTCCCCAATAGTGTATTGTTGTGTATTCATCGCATATCTTAAAAATTTTAAAAATGGATTTGTAAATAAAATAGCGTTCATCAAGGACATAGAACTTCAATTCTAAAATAATAAACGTCAAAGTATGATAGATCTTAAGAGATCGTCCTTACATAGAACTCCCCATAACAAAAAAAAATTCAATGAAAAAATTATAAATTTACCAAAATGAAAGTTAATTTTTACATTTTTGATGGGAATAAAGGTTTTTTTTTTTGGGTCGTATATAGGTATACAAAATCGTATTTCTTATACTTTCTAGAACATTATCATGTGAACCAAAATGGAATATTAACATAATATAGTGGAAATAATATATTCAAAAATATTAATTGATGTACCTTACTACATCAATTCGGCATCCACTACTTGTTTCACTAGAAGTTATTACTCGAATACTAACAAGTATTCAGTATAACATCAGATAAATTTCTAAAAAAAGACTGAAGTACAGTTTTTAGTCCAATTTCGTTTGGCTAGTAAATTTATTTCATTTTCAATATTAACATCCTGGATTTTCAATATACTTCCTTAGCATTATGATGTAAATGCGACTAAATAATTATATTACATTAAAATAGTAATAATTTTATCAAGTTTCACTACAACTCAATACACACTTATTACAAACATTGATTTGACAATTTTAGTTAATTAACTCACAATTCAATGAAAATGAATTATAATATAATTGCAATTCAATTAAATTGTCAAGCAAATAAGTTTTTTTGTTAAGTAAAATTGATTGTAATTAGTTTTTCAATGTTATTTGGCAATATTTGTTTTTGTTCGAAAATTTTATGAATAAACATAGATGATTTGAGAAAGTATAACTGCGATTTTATTTTGAACAGTTTATTGAAATGTATAAATGTAATGAGTAGTGTTCACTGATTAATTATTTACGGTACGGTTTTTTTTCAATTTCAATACCGAACTCAATAATTTGTGTTCGAATTCAATAAAGTGGATTTTAACTATGAAGATATTTATTTAATTCTCAACGGACCAAGATAAAATAATTAAAGCACTTCAAATCTGTATTAAAAAAATTCTAGAACTAGAAGTAAAATAATTAATAGTCATACTTATTAGAGCATAAGAAAGACTTCTATTAGCTTCAATGTTACCTAATTTACTCGTATATATAAATTCTTTTGTTAATTTAAAGTTTTGTGAAAATCTAAAACAAATGAGCAAAATTCTGAGTAATATTATTATCAAGTGACAATGAGTGGAATTACATACACATATCAAAAATAAGTTAATAATAATTCAACAATAAATAAAGGAAGTATGTGGTTTCCGATAGATAGATAGAATAATATAGATGTTTAATGAAATAACTTTATTAAATTCTTCTTTAATTAAAATATTTTCAGGCAAATTCCTACATTCAATCTTATATGAAAAAAATAATAACAATAATAATAATATATTAAATAAATTTAAAATAGTAAAACAAGAAAATTAAATCTATGTCAATATACTTAATACATAATACTAATATTGGTTAAGAGATTAGTATTTATAAACCCCCTTCTTCTCTTGACTTTTCTACAAAATCTTCTACTCTATTTTATATTCAACCAAGTGTATAAAATGTATGTATACTTTTTTTATTTATTTTATAAATTTTATTTAATGAATACTATATATTTTTATATAGTTGAATGTATCTTAATTCTCAAATATCAAAGCAAATAAGAATGAAAAAAAAATTAAACAAAACTTTTTTTTTGGCACTTAAAAATCAGTTAAGTCAACCTATCAGGCTGTAGTAGCACCCTATTTCAAATACTTTTGCCAGAGTTTTATTAGCCAATTTTTATTTAAAATAATCTTTAAAATGTCATTGCACTGCAGTAAAGAGGACATTTTCCATAACTGTAAATACACTTCTATTCTTGTTTAGAATTCAACTTTTTTTCTTGAGGTTTTGGTTTTTTTTGTTTTTTTTTTTTGACAATACCTCCCTATCTTTTTATATTTTTTTATAATTATGCAATTTCAAAAAGAATATATAGATTTAGAGTTTTTAACTGTATTTTCAGATTTTTTCATTTCATTATTACAACATAAGAGTATTTAAAAGAAAATTTTTTAGCCAAATTTTGTTTTTGTTTTTTTTTTTATTATTATTTTGTACAGTAGATATTCTAGGAGGATTTGAAAATAACATTTCAAATATGTGTGTGTGTACTTTTCATGTTTGAATTTTGAATGGGGTGTAAAACTTGAACACACTTACTCATCGTTATGGACTATTGATAATAATGTGCATAATATTTTTATTAAGTGCCCTATAAAATAAGCACAGGCAGTTTGCTGAATAATATGTAATGTTGCTTAATGTTGCCAAAAACATAAAAAAACTGAAATTGAAAAAAAATAAACCATTTTTTTGTTTTGTATTGCAAAATGTAGAACATAGACAAAGAATTTTTTTGTTTTTATTTTATTTCTTTGCAGATTTTTAGATTTAGATTAAAGTGATTTTTCGAATATTAAGTATTGGAGTTTGTATACTGTTGTGTTCAACTGCAGACTAAATAAATGATGAATTTATAAAAATATTATTAAATGTCCATAACAAAAATTGAAAATTGGCACAAGAAAAATAAAATTGTATTGTAAAATCGAAAAAAAAAATTAAAAGTTTATATAATCAGATTGGGTGGCGTTAGGCTGGGTTGCTATTATTTCGTTCTTATTTTGACTTAATCAATTTGATTTAGTGGTATTTTTGCTATTTTTTTTGGTTCAATTGAATTTTAAAATTTTGATTTTTTTTTTGTTAAAAAAAGTTTTGTAAAATAAAATAGTTTTTCTTTATTTTTTGTTTGGTATGTAATGTATAGACTTAAATTATTTAATAGAAAGTTCATTGGCATTTTGTCGAATTGGACTAATTTTTGAAATTATTATACCAAATTTGTTTACATATAATCTAAGATCTAAAAACTCATCACAATTTAATGAATTAATCTATTTTATTTTAATTCTATATATCATCTATCTGTGGCAACAAGTAATACTGCCAATATCTGCATGTAACCGTGATAGCCGCTTATGTCTGAAATTGATGTTTTGAATAAAGTAAATTTTTAAGTTTAAAAAATTTTTAAATTTTAAATAAATATAATAACGGGACTATACCAGCATAAAATCCATCAAATTATGTAAGCATTGGCAATCTAAAAAATTTATTTTGTAAAAAAAAACATTTATATGTTGTTGTAAGACCTTAATATTAATAAATAAAATCACTTAAGTAAAATAGGCTGTTTAAAATCTCAATAGATTTTAAAATTTGAAATAAATTATGTTCTAAATTTTGTAAAAAACGGTTATCAATTTATAAGTTTTCATGACTAATTGTCGGAATATATTTGAAATATTTTAAGTTAAATAAGAGATTATGACAAAAACATTTATTTAGTTCATATTGATATGACGATTTTGCCCCCTACAAAAATATGATTTATAGTTGTCAAAATCAAACCAAATTTTGGCAGAAAATACTTCCCAAAATTCTAAATATTGCGGTTATTCTATCTTCATTTTTTCTTATTTTGACATAAGCGGTAATTATGATTTGTTGGCACAGAAATCAGAATGCTCCAGATACGAATCCCAGTCAGGGCATGAATGTTGTAAAAGTGAAATTGTACTTGGTTACCAATAAATATCCAAATTGAATTAAAACCAAGCTGTTTGGACACTTGCTTGAGATCAGTTAACTGCACTCAATGTGTGTATATATATATGAAAATAAAGTATATATATGAAAGAAGGGATATTTATGCCAATGCTCTGTGCAAATCACTTAAGCTCTTCATCTCATAGTGTTGGTAAATTAAAAAAAATCAAAATAATTCATTAAATATTTATAGATAAATATTGGCAGAAAAATTAATTAAAATTTACTTGTTTCAGCCTAAAAGTAATAAAAAGTATATCGTGGTACTAAACTAAAATATAAAACTATCATCAGAAGAATTACATTCAATGTATAAAAACTGTGTTCGATAACAGAGATGAATGAACTTCATTTTGGAGGTGTTTGATTGAAAAATGCTGAATTTATTCGTGAAGTTGTATAATTGAATATGTGGCGTAATGAACTATATAAGCATATAAAGAATCAAATGCACTAATATTTGTCAATGTTCAATGAATAAACAATGGAAGAACTCAATGTTATACATAAAAAGCGATTACAGAAGGCAAACAAATTTTTAGCCCGCAATTCAAATAAATGAGGGAAATGATAAAGAACGAATGATGTAAAATATTAATGGGAAAGCATATTCTAATAACAGGAATGAATAGAGGAAATATGAAATTGAGGAAGTCGATACTCGATCAATGTTGGATCGCCAATGTAAAGTAAGTAATAGAAAAATTCAAGATAATTTTAATAATAGTAATTCAATGTAGAGACGTACGTAACGTATTATCTCTGTTTGGTTTCTTAATTTTTTGACTCTTCTTCTACGATATCACTAACATATAATTTGAACACAATTTTTGGTACACATTCACTAAACATTTTTATTTAAGCTATTATATCTTTGTTGGTATGAGCTAACAAGCATACTATATCATTAGCATAGCTTAAATTCTTTAGAATGTTGACGATATAATAATTTTTATCTGCCAAAGCATTTTTGGAATAATTTTAAATAAAATAAAATAACATGTTCACAAAAATGATTACAAGTACTTTACCAAACTTCACCAAAATTTTATTTTTTTTGTTGTTGTTTTTCTTTTTGTTATTTATTAACTCCTTGTATTTTACTTGTTCATATTAATTTTTAATTAAGAAATTAGGGTTTGTTTTATTTATTTGTTTTTTTTTCTTTTTTATGTCATAATAATTATCCTTTCAATATTATTGTCATCGATACAATTAAATATTATGTTATTTATGTATTCAGTCATATTATATATTGTGTATACAGTATACTGTATGTACTATCGTGTAAATAAATTAAAAACAATTGAAAAAAAAATATTTAGAAAACACATGCTGATAAATTGTCAACAAGTCGTTATTCAAGCATAACAATTGTTTTTGTTTATTTGCTTTTTTTTCTTGATTTTTCTCACCCCAATTTTCATTACGTATAGGGTGTTGCAAAACAAAATAAAAAACATACATTCATGCTTCATACATACTATGTATATCCTTTTTTATTTCTAAAATAAAATTTATTTCAAATAAGAAGGAAAAATAAACTAAACTACATAAAGTTTGTAGTAGGGAATCATGTAGTGTAGGCTATATTCTTAAATTATTTAAAACGACTGACTAAATTAATTTCTTAAAGAAATTGTAATAAACTTAGGCAATTGAACAAACAACATGAACAAAAATGGAATATTTCCATAGCGTAATCAGTTGGAACAAAGAAAAGTTTGTATCTTCGACTAAATGATAAGTGAATTTTATAGCAATGGGCAATGTGCAATACTAGATATTTGTTTTGTGAATATTTAACTTTTTCGGAAACAAACTAATGCAAGATTTCCCTTAAACAAAGGTGTAATAACTATCCCTACTATCTCTAAATAGTGGTGTCTACTGTCAGTAGAAGAATTTCATAGACGGTAAATGTCAGGAGAGATCTTTGTTAGGACTTTTTATATACTCTCTCTACAAAACTATAATCTATATTGAGGCACATTATTCAGCAATCAATCATCGAAGTAAGACTGTTAATTAAAATAAACAGTATACTTTTATCAATATCATATTATAACATCGATTATTATTTGTAGTATTCAGTATTAACTTAAATTTTTAGGAAGCTTTATTAACATCATATCATACCGTCATCGTCAGGATTGGACATTTCAGTTGCCAAGAGTAGGACAAACTAAATTTCAAATAAAGAAATAAATTGATTAACTGAAATACTGAAATCAGCAGCAATCTTCAAATAAAGAAATATAGTTTCATCGTGATATCAATATAAGGCTACCTTAAGTCGGCAGGAATTAATTTTAATTTACCAATTAACTATGATTTCTTCAATAGGCTATTAACGACATAATACCATAATCAATAATGACCAAAAATTTTCCTTAAATTAGTCATCATCTCAAAGGTAAAAAAAAACAAATTTGCGGTTTTTTAAACCAAAATATAAAATGCTTAAAATCTAGTTTAAAATTATGCACCCTGTATAGATTAACTCTTGAAATTTTGTTGATTAAAAAATAAATACAAAATTAAAAGAAAAACAAAAACTAAATATAAATATTTTAAGAAAGAATTTATTGAAAGGATACGTGAATGTTTTATTATTATTCGATTGCTTATAAAAAAAAAATAACCAAGGAAATAACTAGTTAACATTGTTATTATACAAGTGTATGTATACAAAAAATTCAAAACAAACGAATTCATATTGCAAAACATCAAAGAGTGAATTACATCACTTGATAAAACAATTAAATTTACGACCTTAAAAAAAAACGAAAAAAATTAAACAATAAAAAAAGTATATTTTAAAAAGGAGAAAAACAAAATTTAACAACAAAAAAACACACTGTTTAACTTTTTGTTATTGTTATTGTTGTATATTTGCACACTTGTAAAATTATAACAAGTTTACGATTACCTTTAAATAGGGTTGTTAAAAAGACAACAAAAATAATAAAAACAAAGCAGTTTCAATTGTTATTTTTGTATTTTAGTAGCTTTATTACGCTGCTGCAACAATAACTGTTCTTTTTCTGTTTTTATTTTATTATTTGTTTATTTATTTATTTGTATTTTTTACTCATCCTTTTCATAACATTATGTGTGTATGTACATTATATATACCTTAGCCATTACTTTACCTTAACTTTACTATCTTATTTGTGTTTGTTTGGGAAGCATAGAGTCGAATTAAGGTAAAAATTTTTAAAGAGATTTTTTTTAAAAATTTATTGAGACTAGTTTAATTTTAAGAACTGAACTGAGGGTAACAATAAAAATTATTTATTAACTTTTCTACGAAAGTCTAAATTTGCATTCGCTTCATCAATATATTCGAAAATTAATAAATTTAATACTTATACAGCATGTTTTTCGAAAAGCGATTTAGTCAATAAGGAGTGCTATTATCATTGAAATCCCTTTTTCTTAATTCTTTAAATTTAATATTTATTTTTAATAACATACTTTTTAAGGCATTAAAACTGTAACAGAGAAAAATATCATAACCTCGATTGTAGAATGTGAGAATATAATAATTGGTTAGGAATAAAGATAATAATTTATCTTGAGAATACTTTGTTTTATATGAAATTTAAGGTAATCTCAAACATGACACTAATTTTCAGCAGATATCGAGCCATTTGTCTGCGGTTGAGATCCAAATTGTTTACCGCTACTTCTTCTCTTCAATGAAGATTAATCTATACCCCAGAGTTTTGTATTTTCAGGTTCGTACTCGAAGATCTCCCCTACGAAATAGAGTTATTTTTCATTCAATTTACATGTCGAGCTATTTTGGGTATCTTTGGCTATATTCTTGACTTTGTTTTTTATTACTACATTTAATAGTGAACAAATAGGACGTAGACTAAATAAATGTGTAACGTCTAGAAAAACATGTCACTCATAAGACACTGAACGAAACTGAACAAGTTCTCCTCATCAGTTCTCGCAATAATATATCAAGGGTAATAGCGTCCAGTACAAGTATTTCCTGGGTTTGTGCAATTAATTCACAACTAAGTCCTAATTGTCTTCCAGACGGAATTGGAATAGTAATTTTCATTAACCTACCTACACTCAATAGTGTCTTTGATCAAGTAAGTATTTGTAATTATTCAGCAGTAAGCTAATATAAAAAAAATAATCAAAATTGAAATACCTAGAAAGGGATTTTTTACAAATGTTTTCGAAAATTTATAGAAAGTCCCTTATCCCTTATCTTTCTTTCCTATAATGTTGAACGTTGGTATAATCAAAAACCTTATTACAATACTGTGATCATTAATACATAACTAAAATAGTATTTATGCTAAATTTTGGAATTGACTAACAAAAAAAAGCAATCATTTTTTTTATTACCCTACTCTTTTAGTAAATTATTGCACCAGTTCAAAAACAAAACAGAAAAAGTACACTCTTATGACATAAATTTGTGTCATGACACAAATATTCACCTTCCCTCTATCTATACCAATATAATATATTGTATTTTGTATATATGCAAATAAATTTTCATACATATGTTTACTTTTAAGGGAATTTTGCAAAACAAAAAACACAATAAAAAAAAAATTACTATAAAACAAAATAAAGGACAGGTGAAACACTTTAATAACAATTGACAGACAGAGAGTTGAGAAAATAAGAAAATAATAATAACAACAATAATTTTAGTATTAAAAATAAAACAATAAAAGTGTCAGGCAGGCAGGGTATAATATAATACTGTAAATGGTAGAGTGAGAAGAGATTACAAGAAGCAAAGGAAAATTTAATTAGAGAGAAAGGGAGAGAAAATAAGACAAAATAGCAAAAATGTCAAAATCAGAGAATTGAATAATATACTCAACTCAGCGGTAAAATTTATAAAGAGAGTTTGTTCTGTTTTAAAGCATAGGGTATATGAGCAATGAGCATAGAGTATTTGAATAGATCTACATACTCAAAATACATATGCAAATTCATGTACGTTTATTATAGATAAATTCATATTTTTGTATAAATAGTAGTGTGATAGGTGTTAATTGATATTATTGCATGCCTTTTTGTAGTTTTATGAGTTTATGATGGGAATGAAAATAAAAAATATAAAAATTAATAAAAAAAAGAACAAGAAAACCAACCACTAACAAAAAAAAATTAAATGGCAAACGTTAAACTGTCAACCTTATACAAATATAAATTATTGTGATATAAAACTAAGAACACTCAGTGTTAGGTTAGTGCCGAGTTGTATTTTTTTTTTTGTTTTTCTTTTGTTTTATACGTTTTGGTTGGTTTTTTTTGTAGTGTTACGTAAAGAGGGTATAAAAAAGGAAATAAATTTTGAAATAAAAAGAAAAACAATAAACAAATTTATGTGATACAGGTGAAATTTCTATTAAAAACTTAAATAACCTTTTGTCAAATCATTAAGACATAATAAACGCTGTTTTGGTGGAGGACTGAGGATAACTAAATGGCTGAATTTTTTTAAAAATAAAGTCGTATTCAATTGTCGCTTATGAGTATTTTTTTAAAGTTTTCTTTTATGTTGAAAACAATGTAAATATACATTCAAACTATACTTTGTATTATTATGCTTATTGAAAGTGAAGTTGAATAAAAAAAATATTATGAATTATTAGTATATTAATATGTTAGATTTTGAAATGCTTTTCAACGCACAAAATATAAAGGTGTGTGACATATAGATATGGTATTTCACGAGTTTTATTTCAACTGATGAATTACTTCACTTTAGGTTTCCACTTTAGAAATCCTCTACAAAATTTGTTTATTTGCGAGACGGTATGAAACGTATGATAAAGCTATATTGTATAATACCCAACATGTGGAAATTGGCACATTTTCTTTATATGCCATGCATTTTGCCATTTATTTTGGATTTTGGAGTTATGAAATATCAAGTTAGTTATTCTGTTTGTAGAGTGCTTTATTGTCAAAATAATTTACTTTAAATCATTTTATAGTTTATACTGCATACCAGGCGAATTTTGATCTCCTCGAAACAATTTTTTTTTTATATAATTGATATTATTTTATATGATTGATATAATAAATGATTATAAAAAAAATTTCGAGCGCTTTGTTAGACGGAACACAGACGAATTTTTCTGGAGGCTGCTCAATTTCTTGAACGTGGCACTTTTCACCAGTGAACGTGGCACTTTTCACCACCCAAAAAATGTAGTTCTGGTACCCGTTGATTGATAAAAACTTGCTACATGAAATTTTTATTATGAATATTTATTATATCCAGTCTAATGAAAAGCAGGCAAATAAAATGGAGGCAAATAAAAATACATACACTGAGCAAAAAAATATGTTTCGCTCAACTATAAAATTAAAGAACAATAATATGGTTGGAAAATATAGTTACATTAATCATATTACTTTTTGTAACTATGGGTTTTATATAAAGCTAAAAAGTTTTTTATATGGTTAAATGAAATATAATATGGTTGCAACAAAAATAGTTCATAGTTCACACAACAATATTATTATCTTCACAAACATAATTATGTTTGCAGTAATATTATTTATAATTGAAACAAAAATAGTTATGTTTGGAGTAAACATATTATAGTTACTTTCTACAAGACGATATTTTGTTCTCAACTATAATTTTGTTGTTTTAAATATGATTCACTAATATATTATGTTTAAAATAAATATAATATGGTTGAATGAAAAATATTTATGTTTACTCCAAACATAATTTATAGTAGGTTCAATAATAATATTATTCTCACAAACTTAAGATATGGTTGCAGCAACATTAATTATAATAGAAACAAAAATAAATATGATTGAAGTAAATATATTATATTTGAAATAAAAGCACAGTATAGTTAATTTCGAGAGGTTTATATTTTTCTGTCAATTATAATAAATAAATGTCCAATAAATATCAAATTTTGTTAAATTGGTGTCTACATCAGCTACATAACTTTTAAATTTATCATCTTCAGCTGCTGATGACTGTAAAAAATAAAAAATAAAAACATAAGTATATTGTAATAGTTAATATTACCTGCAAATTAAAAAGTACTTATATTATAGCATCTGACAAGAGATTCTAAAGAAAGCCTCAACTTTCGTAATATATTGCCATAAAAATAAGAAACTGTTTGATTGAACAGATTATTAAATAATTATAATTTAACTAACCTGTATAGTTTCCTTTTATTAGTTTTTCAATAGTTCGTCTTAACTTAGATTATTTATTCTGTTTTGTTATTATTTTAATAACTAACTATTTCAACTTATATTGAAATATTTCCTCTCACAACATTTTATCCAGCTTTTCATAAAGTACACTTTATTGTCTATCAACATCTAGATAAAAAATTAGTGGTTAGTTTATAAAATGTTGTGATGAAATTTATGCAAACACTTATCAATTTATATCCATCAGCTAAGAGTTTTTACATTAGGTACGCTTATATTTTAAAACACGTTTTAACTTTTCAAACAACAACAGAAGACTGAATATTCAAGTATTTTTTATATTTTTGAAGCATTTTATTTTAACGTCAACTATAATATGATTACTTCAACCATAATATGATTATTTCAAACATATGAGATAATTACTTCAATCATAAGGCAACTATAACATGATTGCTTCGATCATAATATGATTAGTATTACTACAAAAAGTTGTAAAACAACTATAATATTATTTCTTTAACCAAAATATGTTTGTTACAACTACTAGATTATGAGCTTCTTAACCATATTATGATATCCACAACCATAATATTTTTGTAAGCAATATAATTTATAGTTGATTTACATTTTTTTAAATATAGTTGTAGCAACCATAATTTATTACAACGTAGGTATATATTTCGATTAACTATAATATTTTTAACACAAATATAATATCAACAATAATATTTCTATCAACCCTGGTTATATTCCTCATTAACATATCAAATGTTTCATCTATATCTGACATAATAAGTTTAAAGTAACCATAATATATTTCTCGTAACCATTGGATAAACATATTATTTCTCTTAGTGTACAAATGAAAGTATCTGAAAAACGGCAAGTCTGATATAAAAGTTGTGTATGAAAACGTTGTAGGAGCTGATGTAATTCATCAGCACAATAAAAAAAAATGTTTTTTACAAAGTTTTCAGTTGTTAAAAACAAAATTTTACGTCTATACAACTATTATTCGAAAACAGCAAGTCTGATACTCTTCCAACATATACTGTTAATTAAGTGTATTAATTTCAAAAAAAGTTATGAAGATGATGTTTCTCCAGCTTAAATTCCTTAAGAGCTGTAGTGGCTATTGTTTAGACATAATTTTTCTAATTCGATTTTCTTTAACCCACTGTAACCCAGGTTTAATTTAAAAATAGGCCTCTCGTCTAGAACAAATTTTTTCCAAAAATACTCCAAGGAATCATCCCTTAAAATATTTTTGCTCTAAATCGGACCACCTTGCATATTATGAGGTCAATACTAATTCAATCTTTTTAATTAACAATTGACGTGATCCTTTTCACTGTTAAAAGTCTACTGCGTAATAATGTACGTAATGCTAATTAGCTAAATGTTTTTTATTCTTGTTCTTCTGTTTTGTCTTATTTTTTTCTTTAATTTTTTTTTTTGTTTTTAATTTATCATTATTACTAATTTAGTCTTAGAATTAATTTAATTTTTTATAATATACTAACAATATGCTGTCAGTATGTTTTTAGTTTGTTTTCCAACGGTTTCGGGTTTTACTACCCCACTAATGATGATAAATAATGAAAAAAAATTTCATTTTTGCCTCTAAAAGATTTCTGATGAGCTTTCTCTCATTAAATCTTGCAGTATAAGTTTAGTTCTTTTAAATAACCGATTACATTAGTGTACGCTATTATTTCACTGTCAAAGGACATCAGTTCAACTATATCAGTCCTAATATTTAGTTTGATTTATCATTTTATATTAATACATAAATAATGTATTTAAAATTAAATATAAGGCATTTAAGCATGTGAGCAAATAATAAAAAAAAAATAATCTAATAAATTATTGCTAATTAAGTAGTGTACATAGTTTTCACATCCAATAGAAGCGAATTACAAATTTTATAAAAACAAAGGGATTAAAAAAAAGAGGAATGAAGTGTTTTGTAAATTATCTCATTAAAAAGAATGAAAAAATAAAAAAAAATATTAAGAAAACTTATAAGTTGAATTAATTTGTATAACGAGAAAATAGAATATGTAAAATATTGAATTCGCGATCCCCTCCCACACTTCATCTATTTTGATCCGTTTATGCTTTTATTCTAATCTTATTCAATTATATTAAGAACCCTCCTATATACTCATATAAATTCTATTTTATTTTATTTGTTATTATTATTATTATTATTTCTAATTATTTAGTCCTTTTAGTCCTTGTATTACATAAAAATAATAAAGGTGCGGCTTTAATAAAAATGATATGAACAAGGAGAATACCTTAATAATACTAAAACAAAAAATATGAGTAATAAAAAAAATTAAACGAAAAAAATAAAAATAAGAATAAATAAAAAAAAAGTAGTTGATTTTTTGTTTTTATTTTGAATAAATAATAATAAGCGAAACAATTTATTTTTATTTGCTGTTTTTTTTTTATACTGTAACTGTGAAGTCCTTTTTAGTTTTTATATACCAACCTAGAGATATTATTATGTATTTTTTGTATAGTACCAGATGTATTTATATTCTCATATGTACACCTGTAATAAGTATATACATATATATTATGTATATCCATTTGAATGAATGACTGAGCTATGAAAAATATAATTTATTATCATCGATAATAATTTTTTTTTTCATGTTATCAATTTGTATTTATTAAGGATAATAAGATTTAATTGAATTTCTGAATAGGTTGAAAATGCAATAATAAAATAAAAATATGAATAGATGAGATTGTGTGAATGTTGTACATATGTATATGTTTAGTCACAGGGAATAAGTAAAATGAAATAAAAAATAATTATAATATAGCTTTATATTTATTATATATGTATGTATATAAATGTTTATGTATATAAATATATAGTTAAATAATAATTTATATATTGTAAAGGGCATAAGTACGTTCATTACTCTTAAAAATACGTTATATGATAAAAATTCAATATAAATTACAGAGTGTGTCACTTTTGTAAATGATGGGTTCTGATGATCAAGAATGAAGTTTTTGAAAATAAGAATTAAGTTTAGTGTTTTCTATACTGGGTCAGATTTATTTAAGTACTATTGAAATGAGAAAATTTGGTACTTTGGCAATTGTAGACTAAAAAAAGACTTGCTTTTATATTTCAAAAAACAATACGATTACGAGATAAAACACTCTATATATATATTTTTTTTTTTTAATTATAGTTTATATTAATAATAATGTTTATATCTGTATATTCATATTACATTATTATAATATTATTATTCTCAATGCTGTTCAATATTTGAGTTGAGCAGAGATTGAACTAACTCAATTAGTTGTTGTTGTAGATTTAAGTTACACTGACAAAACTAGTCAAGGTCTACTGACAAATTAGTTATGAGTAAAGCAATACGAATAAAATGTGTACGAAATTATACTTACTTAAATGTATGATTTTCAACAATTCAAGTAAGTTACATACAAATACAAACAAACAATGCAATAATTATAGTATAATGTTTCTCTAACCGAAAAAAATTTCCAATTCAGTAATAGATTTTTGTACAAATTATGTTTTTGTTTCTTGTTGAAAATCAAAACAAATATCGTGGTTTAAAAAGATTAGGTGATGAAGCATTTGAAAATTATGTATCCAAACTGTGTTATATCGAATGCTCTTGCAGTATAGGAAAGAGAGATAGTTTGACAAATTTGACTGCAGATACTCTATATGTGTTAACATTTTTATAATGCGGTAATATGTTTTTTTTTTGTAGTTAAATTGTTGTTTCATGACATTTGCAGAAAACTATTTTACTAAATAAGAAGCTGCCAGAATTTATCTGCTGACCGTATTAATTTGTAAAAACGTATTACAAATTAATTCCAAAGAATAATAATTGTAAGCAAATTTTATGACATCCATGCCCTGAGTGGTGATTTGAATCCGAAGCTTCTGATTAATAGTCATATCATACTGCATCATTATTCTTACCTCGGCAATTACAGCTGTATAATATATTTGTGTACACCATGTTCTGTTTAAATTATTTTATCTTACGTTCACTGGTACATTTCTACACATGTGTTGTTCATGAGAAAGGTTAGGCATGTAATTTTATCAATTTTATGAAGACCTGTTATATTATACCGTTTCTTTTTTATTTAGTTTTTTTTTTTTTTTTGCTATTCAATAACTTTTTCCCTTTTGTATTTTTTCTAATACTAACAAACATACAAAGAATAAAAAAAAAACATTGAAATATAACAGGAATAATAATTATGTCCTAAATTCATTTCTATATTTGCACCTGAAACTTGACTAAAAAAAGCATACAACTGACTACCGAATAAATTATTGTGAATGGATGTGTATATAGAATAAGGTTAAGTACATATACATAAGTCATTATTACCGCATGTAATAATAATTGTATAAGCAAAAACAGAAAAAAAATGTAATACCGTTATAGTGAATTCAATAAATAAATATCAGTTATTTATGTATTAACATGAGCCGAAAACTGAATTATGTAGAACTGGTGGTTTTTTTTATTTTATTTTTTTTGCAGATCATTGAAAAACTACTGTTCAATATAATCGCATTATTAATTATTATAACATATCCACAGACATATATAACTATATTGATATCTTTTTTTTTTAAATTTCCCGTTATAATGCAATTCAACAAAAATTGTCTGTAATATAGAAAGGGCTGCCAACTGTAATTTTCTATGATCAGGATTACCTTTATTTAAAAGTAATGTTGTAGTGTAACGATTTCAATTCCAGTATAATTTTTCATTAATTATAAAATAATTTTTATGACAAAATATATGATAATTTATATGATAAAAGATGAAAGTCTCTTCTGGTGATAAAAAAATATATTTTGAATATGTATCGATTACAAGAAATGATGAACCAAACCATATGGGAAAGATCAAAATACTATTATGCTTCTGTCAAAAAATTTAGATATAGAGAAAAGTTTTATTTCATTCAATTTAATTATGTCGGTCACTTTTATGGCAGCACCAATCGATGTTTTCAAAATGTGTTAAACATACATTTCCTTGCTTTAAATTTTGGCTCATTTTTAAAATAAAAAATAATATAATTTTCGATTCATTTATAAGTAGTTATTGAATAATTGAATGTATGTATGTATATATGTTGTAGAGAATCTAAAAATTGTTAATATAAGTATGTGCAAATTAGTAAATAAAACAATCAATTCGATTTTCAGTTGGCCTATATTTATAATATGATCTGATTGTTAAATTATATTCAAATTATAATATGGTAAGTAATTAAATCCATATATAAATTGATTGAAAATATAAACACACATACATAGTTAGGTATTTGTAATTTATAATAGGATAAAATAAGAAATAATTTTTTAATTGAATACTTATTTGGAATTCATAGTAATTTCATAATTAAATATAATATATGAGATAATTTGATGATTAAATTGGAAAATATCTTCCATCATATTCAACATATTTAAGTAAATGGATTTATTAAAATCAAATACATTGGTACAAGATGAAAATTTAGTTATTTAACAAAATAAAATTATGCGAATTTAGTGTATTTTATTTTCTTATTACCAAACTCAACAAAATATTACAATTAACAGATACAACTTGTATAATATTAGATTGGTTCAATTTTCTTACAATAACATTTTTAAATAAATACCAGTAAATAGAAATAAAGAAAAGCAGAACTTAACCGTTTCAACTACTTACATTCCTGTATTATGTAAAACTTTTTTGTGGCATGGTCTTATGCAATTAATCTTTTTTTTTTTGTTGATTGACATTAAAATTTTGTTTAAGTTATGAAATGGATTAATTTATTTATTTTATTATTATTATATTAGGATTTCTTTTATAAAAAAAAAATGTGTTTTTCTTATCACGTATCATAAGAAAGAAGTAGATATTGTCAGTTTCATGACTAGAAAAAATTTAAAAATTATGAATTCCATAACAAACACATATTACCGCTGATATTAGAGTACCATTTTAAAAATTATGTGTTATTTAAATAATATCGATCGTATTATATCATAGAATTATACAACAGTTATTATTATATTTGAGATTGACTTAAAAAAATTTGATTGTGAGGAATGCTTATCATGAATACTTTTTAATTTTTGTTTTTGTTTTTTTTTGTTTATGTTCTTGGCAGTAACTTAGGTAGAATCACCTTTTCGTGCTTAATTAAGTACGGTACTGCAAGTTTATACTAGAATATCTACAATGTTTTTTGAGCATTTATTTATCAAATTACTGGCTTATCAACTAATTAAAATGGGGAAAACTACTACTATTGTCAGGAACTAAGAGCCTTCTTAAATAGAATAGCTTTATTTTATTTAAGTGGTTACCAGATTATACTCTCAAAGACAAACATAATAATTAATTTGGTTTTTTCAATAATTTTTACCAAAAACTTATAATAACACAATACATGAAATGTATAAATAACAAATTAAGGCATTATAAATTGTAAACAAAATAAAAAAGTTAATAAAAAAAAAAATACTCAATTATTTTTTGTCATTTATTTTATCCCAATATACTGGACCAGGACCAGGTCGAAAAGCCCATAAAGAATTTTTTTTTTTACTTCATCGGAAATCGGACCTCGGACCTTTCCGTTGAAAGACAAGCGCTCTACCTACAGCGCCACCCAGCTTGTGGGTGGCAATCAAACAGGATGGACAGATAGGATCAAATAGGATGTACAGAAGACAGCTATTGAAAGAATTAGTAGGAATTTGCAAAATCAAGTTATTTATATTTTTCTTGAATTTCCACAAGTATAAACGGAGTATGAACGAATTTCAGTTATCTGTTTTATATCATCTTGATATTTTTACTATATAGGGTAACAGCTAATTTTTGTTTCGCGTTGGAACTGCTTTAAGGGGAAGAAATAGTTTTTGATTTTACTTGGAATGTTTTCTATTTCATTCTATTTCATTAGTCTACATGGCCTCAATATTTTCTATTTGAATACTTATATTAAAATTTACAACTTTGACTTTATAAATGCAGTAATGTCAGATCGTGATCTAACCGCTCATTAGTCGTGGTATTTGATATTGCAGAAGTTAAATCAGGAAGCATTTTATTCATATTTTATAACGAACCTGTTTCAAATTAACTAAAATAAAATTTTCTCTAATGTCTCATCACATATAGATCAGTATTATTATCTTAATAATATTTTAGATGCACAAAGTTTATCATATACGTATATTGCGTACAAAAGTTAATTTGTAATTATTAAATTTTAAATAAAATTATGCGGTTTAATTAATTAAAATAACTTTCAATTACTTTAAATAATAATTTTTTGATTTCAATTTAAATTTTATTAAATATTATTTAATATACATATAAAATTTAATTTATTAAAATAAAATTTCTATAAAGTATAAAAAAAGCTTTTGTTTTTATTTTATTTATTTTTTATGTAAGTAGGTATATACTTAGTGACCCAAATTTCACAAATAATTGAAAATGGAATCAATTAAAATTTTAAAATTTATTCAGATATTATATTTAATTTTGAATTTTTTTGGTTTAATTTAAAATAATTCTTATAAAATAAATAAATAAAAATTTAATATTATTGCCATTCATTCATTCTTTTAAGTAATCTACATAACAATAATAATATTATCATGAAAACAAAACCGTAAAAAAAAAAAAACAAAATAAATATAAACGGTCTAAAGGATTTTCAAAGAAGAAAATTAAAGAAAAGTAAAGGACAATTTTCTCCATCAAAATATTAGAAAAAAAAAAAGAATTTAAATATATTTATATCTGTATATATATATATATATATATTATATAAATTCATCAAGTATGAATTAATTGGATATTCCCTCAGTCTCATAGCTAAGAAATTAAAATTTGTTTTTATGTAATATATATACATTATACATATATATATATATATATATAAAACCAAATATCCTTAATTCTTCTTACTATGATATTGCTTCTTCTGCTGATAATGATGTTGATAATGATGATGATGATGATGATGATGATGGTAATAATAATAATAATAACGCTGTGTATCAAGGATTAAAATAAATTGTAAATGCAGAAACAAACCAACAATATAACAAATAAATAGAGAAAACTCTTTTGCATATTTTTGGTTAACAATTTTCAATTAGCATTCTTCAACCAGTAAGAAAAAGCAAATTTAAATACAAATAAAAAAAAAAAATTGAAAAATATAAACTTTTCAAAAGAAACTCGATGATTTGCATGAAATCCTTTTTTTATTTTTTTTTTTGTTTTCCTTTTATTTCGTTTAATTTTGTTTTTGATCCTTCTTCTTTTTTTCTTCTACTACGTCTTATGATACTCATTATTCAACTCATCATAATATTATTATCACAATATTTTTTATTCATATATAAATATTATTCTCTCTACTAAATCAATTCAAATAAACACAAAAAAAAAAAAAAAACAGACACAGATACGGCCTCATTAAAAAATTATTTCAACCAATACATACATAGATGCAGATAGATAATACTAATAAATATCTCATTTGTCATTAAATTAAATTCTGAAAATCTAAAAATATTTTAATATACATTAATGCCTTCGTATACTTTTATCAATTATAATTAATCAGTTTAAAATACAGAAAATAACACCAAACTCTTACAATACAGTAAAAAAAAATAATTTACAACAACCTCCAATTCTACAAAAAAATCTTTTAATAAAAATAATAATTTTGTCATCCTTAAAATACCGAATAATTTTTATTTTTCTCTTTTACTCTCTCATTTTTTCTGTTGTCTTCAACAAATCATTAAAACAAATGAAAAAAGAAGATGAATCAAGGGCTGGTAAAGATAGAACTCAATATATTATAAGGAATAATACAACAATGCGGCCGTAGTAACGAGTTTAAGCTGGTAGAAAATAAATTAATAATCGCGAATACATATTAATGAGAGGATTTTCGCCTTATCATAATAGTTCTAAAAAAATAAGAAAAAAAAATTAATAAATTCACAAAAAAAAAAATAAAATAAACAGGAAAGCAAGAAACCCTCTCCAACTTCATTCCTTAAAAAAATAATCAAGAAATTGTTGCTTTTTTTGAACTTTTATTATGATTTTTTTTTTATTATTATTCTTTCT
Source organism: Argyra leucocephala (assembly GCA_963942445.1). NCBI lineage: Eukaryota > Metazoa > Arthropoda > Insecta > Diptera > Dolichopodidae > Argyra > Argyra leucocephala. Next base: position 99,137,962 of record OZ012679.1, on the reverse strand, counting down.
ATTATCCTATGACGTTATCGCAAATACGTAGTAGACCCTATATGAAAGCGCCACAGTGTGGTGAATAGAATTAAAATAAATATCTTATTTTCTTTATTACAAAAAGAGACAGTTTGAAAAATGAAAAATGTTGGTGAGACGACGAAAGGGGATTAAGTAATTTTTGGTGAAGGAAAAGAAATGAGAGAATGAAAAGAAGTAATCAGGAGTTGAGTTGTTGTGACTTAGATAAAGTTATCCTTTTATTATTTGATTTCATTGTTTTCTTTTGCTTTTTTTTAATTTAATTTTGCAGGACTTTAGAAATTGAAGAGAACTCTTTTTTGTTTTTAAGCCTTTATGGTTGATGACTTTTCTAGTGGAAAATAAAGCTAATTTTCAATTTTATATTTTTATTTATATAAATATATATATATATCTATATATATTTTTATTTGAATATTTAAATATGTAAATATATTTTTCCTTATAATTATATAAAATGTATTTGTTTTAAATTGAAGTTTGACAGGGATACTGTCTATTTTTATAGGCATTTAATCAGTGTTGTATTCTTATTCAAAACTATTGAATTCGAATAGGGCCTGGTTGGAAAAAATTGTTGTGGCTTTTCAAAATAAATTTGGAGAAAAATATTATAGATTTATTAATATTAAAATAAATTATTATTTCTATAAATTCATTTATTAGCCTTAGAAAAACATACTAATTATTTTCAAACCAAATTCACATTTATATCCGTACTCTGCGTGCTCTTGCTTCTCTAAAGCTCTTTTTTTCTTTATTTATTAATTTCTAAAATTCTAAGTTTTTATATTAATTTATATATTTTTGATATAATATAATATAATATCTATAATTATAATAGACAAGCATTTAAGGACCTTCTGCGCAGTAGATACCTTTTCATTTTATCTCGCTTCTCCTTAGTGAACTTTTAATTATTTAAATAAGTTGTATATAAAACAATAATGCGCACACAGTTTAAAATTTTTTTAATCATATGGTTTTGTTATTCGCCAATAATTATATTATGCATATGTGAGTTTTTATTTAAATAAAAAATAAAAGCAAATAAATAAGTTATTATTATTACTTGCAATGAACCTATGTACATATAATGTATATACATACCTCTTTAATTATAAAAATATTTTATTTTTAGTAATTTTATCCATTAAATGCCTTAAATTAATATATCGGAATATATCGGAAACGAATCAGTATAGAGGAAGGTGTATTTATGTGTCCAAAATAAAATTTACTAACCTCAAAACTTTTTAATAAGCATGAGTGTTTTATCATGAGAAGTCTATGTCGGTACGTAAATTACTGTTTTTTTCAAAACTTTTGGATTCAACTTGAATTTTAATTACTCAACATGGGCTCCTAGTTTTTAATACGATATAATATAAAACATTTCAATTACAGTCTAATTAAATTCTAAGAATTTCGAAATAATATATTATTCAAACGTTATATCTTCTTTGTATATTATAAAAAATAGTTTTTTTTTTCAACAGCTAATGATGAAATTAGAAAAATGCATAGGAAATGGAAAAATTCTTTGTCAATTTTTAAAATGAAATCTATTATTTTACCTGTTGATTTTTATCGTTTCAGGAAATTAAAGGATTTATTCATAAAAAAATATCTACAGTTAATATTTCCATCGACCATCCAAAATTATTTCCATCCACCCAGTTTTCTTTACAAATTTTTATTTTAGGTAATTTTTGGTGCCATTACATATTATAGCTTATATTTTTGGGCTAAAATTAGTATAAAGTATTAAAAGGTAAATTGGAGTATATTTAGGCGACAAAAAAGTTTTTGTTGTAAAAATATTGAATTTTTTGTAAATTGGAAAAATGTGTGTTCGAAGAAGATGTGAATGAATTAATTCACCAGCTTAAGATTAGTTCATATGATCTTATCTTCATATGTGAATTCTTTGCATTTAAATACCCAGGATTTATATGTAATTTGCAATGCAATCGCCAACAAGACTATTGTGAGGATAATTATGTTTTGCTGACGACAAAATCAGTGCTGGCACGTACTTAATTTAAAATATCATTTTTTAATCAATTTTAAATGGAAATCGCGTTTCGATAACCATTTAAGCTCGAAAGTCTTTTTATATTTTTTTTCCAACACTTATCGACAGTAATAAAAAGAATGTCCTTAATTTAAATTTCTCAATCTTTTTAATTTGAAATAAATCTGAGCTTATGTAGCTCATTGTGTTGTGTTACTTTATTTAGTAAACAAGGATGCTTCCAACAATTTTTCAGCTACGTCACTGGTGCTAATATATTTCTGATTATAATTAGTTAATTAGAAACCAACGTTTTACAGTTTTTAACTAATTTGTTAAATATCAATAGTTTTAGAATTATTACAAATTATAGATTTTAAATATTTTACTATGTATATCTAATCTAATCACTGACTCTTTTATTCCCAAAAGACATCACTGCAAATAACCATAATTTTGTGTAGAATCATTGAAAAATTTCATTATATTTTATAATTTTCCGCTTTTCATATTTTCCCAACGGCTTGAATAACTTTGGGTAAAAATTAAATTAAATTAAGAAGAAATGAAAAAAAGTAAAATTCTCACAATGCAAAAACAAAAAAAAACAAAAAAAAGAAAACTTGGACACAAAAATTTAATTTGATTTTAATTTTTATTATATTTTAACAAAAATTGCGTTATTATAATGATGATGATGATGATAATCATAATGATAGTTAAGGAAATACTACTGATGATAAGCAATTTTGACGAAAACTTTTTTTTTGTTTTGTTTTTATGATTTTTTTTTTTAAATTTTTGATAGTTTTTCGTATTAATTAAAAAGCATAAAAATAAAAAATTTGCAATTTTCCAACTTTAAATTTTCATGCCCATCTCTATACCTCTTCGTTTGGTTGATTACATTGGAATTGTAGAAAGAAGAAAATTGAAGTAAAAGTTGAAAGTTTTAACAAAAAATGAGTAAAAAAGAGGGAGAGAGAAAGAATTAGAGAAAAATAGAGTAAAATAATAAAATAAATTACGAAATAATTACAATTTGATTGTGCATTGTATTATATTTGTTTGTATATATATTATGATCATTATTTGAGGTTATGATTTATTGAACCATTTTAATTTACAAATTTAAAAAAATTAATATTTCTAATATTATTTAAATTTGTTTCTTATAATTAAAGCCAAATAAATTGCAATTATTTAGCAATTTAGATATTTATTGTTGAATAAATCATAAAGAACAGAAATTATTGGACAAATATACTTTTAAAATGTGTGTGGTTGTTACAATTGATATTAATAAAACAAACTTTTTTAAAAGTTGATTGGTCGAAGAGATGTTTACTCGCAGGATATTCTGAAATTACGTTACTGAAAATGAAATGACTATTAAAAGGGGGCAAAACTTAGCTCGTTTGTTTTTACATAATTTAATTTTCATAACAGCTGACTAAAGAGAAATACCCTTACGGAGCTAATATAATTAAGATAAAAAGTATTCTTTTATAATTCGAAGCTTAAACACTTGTGATTAACCAAGCGATTACCTACATCTAAAATATAAGTACACCATACATCTAAAGAACAATATTAACATAACTAGTTTAGTAAAGACTAGTTTTGATATAGAATAGTGTTACAGTTATATAAATAGAAATGTTATACTCCATTCGACTGTTTCATATAGCTATTTTGTATGGCAGTTGCTTATGTCACTTGATTATGATATTTTCAACAGTATTTGTGCATTCATCAACTTGTTGTTTAAATATAAAATTATTTATGGAAAAACAATATTGTCCATTTTTACATGTAAAAACAAACAAGAGAAAATTTTGAATTGACTGTCGACTTAACTAAAAATCTTTCCTATATCTATTTAATTATGGGTATATGGGTTAAATTGATGTTCTAGATCTTCAGTATTCAGTATTGAGCTCAGTATTTAGACTTACTGTTCATAAACATTTATGAATGGATGTTTTATTGCATATTATATCAATTCCAGTCAACTTAATTTAAATTATAGATCGCAAATTTAAATTTAAGTTTACTATCAAAGTTAGAAAACAAAAAAAATATTTAAACATTAGAATAGGGCATCACACTCGTCAGTCATCGACATTAAGTTTTTATATTTATTACCAAACGTAAGTGATGCAAATTCGAATTTTTTATTTAGGACTTCTGCATTTATTGAATTAAATTTTCACTTGATATGTTTGAAGTTCTTTTAAAATTAAATCCGTTTATTTCGTTTTTCTATTTTGCAGTTTTTTGTAATCAAAAAGCTTGTTTGACCAAATTAATAAAATTAAAATTAAATTAAATATAGAAAATAATATGCACAAATAAATATTTTTAATTAAATTTTAATTAATTAATTAAACATAATGTCAAAATTTTTATTTTTCATTTCTATATAGTATATAATAGTTCAAATTGATTTCTTCTATTAAAAAATAAAACAAAAAAAATTAAATAACTTAGAAAATATATTTTCTTTTAATAATATTTTATAAAGTGCTTATCATACTCTAATGAACTGAATAACCTTAATTTGAGCCATTCTCCTTTCTAACACTTAAGAGTATAGGTATAACAAATGATTGTACATATTATTTAACGTTAAATTAATTAATTAATTTTGTTTATGATAGGGTGTTTAGTTATTATTAATTATTTTAATTTCAGTTTTCAATGCTTCAGAAGACTATAGTTATATTGTGTGCAATATTTTTTTATTTTTTGAACAAATTCTGCATGGCAGTTACTTCCACCACGAAGCTATGCATAATTAAATTATTCGAAAAGCCTATATATCCTCTTCTGGTCGTCCTTAAATACTCTCATTTACTCAACTGACATGAGAGGTCACGATAAAAGTTCTGTATGATCTAATAATTTCACACAATAATGAAATAACTATGTATAATAAATAGCCCCAAATTAAAAATAACAACAATCACATTTTTATTTGAAACGGTTTAATTTTGATCTTAAAACTAAATGTCTTTCCAAAGATTTTTTTATTTTACAAAACATTTACACAAAATTTGAAAAATTATATTTGTTAATTATAATATTGAATTCAAATTTAAATTTATTACAATATTTTTTGACAAAGCAAACCAAATCTAATAGAACGGGCATTCGTAAATTATTTAAATTCAAATTAGTGGTGTATTTTAATAAATTTATTACTTAAATTCTAATGAAATATTAACATTAATTTGTAAGTGGGTGTATTTTTAGTTAACGTTTTGCTCTAAAATTATCGGTAAATTTATAACTTTGTCAAAAAAATGTACATTTAGTTTTAATTAATTTATTTTAAAAAGTTCTCATTATATTTAATAAATCAACTAAATTTTACCTTACATACTAAATATTTTTTCTATATTTAATTTAGTTTTAATTTACAAATTTTGCCAACCAAGGCTATTATTTATTATTACTACTGTATAAATAATCTAGTATTTCAAAAGTATTATCAATTTTTGATTTATTTAAAATTGAAAACTTTTATGAACAACAACAAAAGTTTTATAAAATTCTATATCCGTATTTCAACTTTTGAAAAGTAACTCATTAATGGACAGTATTTTTTGTTTGTTTAGGATACTGGTTGTAAAAGTACAAGTCATTACTTGTTTGTTCATTGACAATTTTCTTGATACTTTTATACCAAACAAATTAAAAATTCAGAAACATGTTTTTAATTCAACCTTCATTAACATTAAAAAACATTTTTTCTAATTTGACTCACCCGGTATATTTTTAATTTGTTTTTTATCATTTATATATATTAGTATATAATTTATATATATGCATATTTCAATATGACTTAATTGATCAATTTTAAAAAATCGATTGGCAATCAAAGAATCATTACAACAATTCCTATTTAGTTATTACTAACATACATAATATATGTATATATATATACATATATGTATTAGGTATGATGCAATTAAGAATAAAATTAAAAACTATTTAAGAGAAAAAGAATTGAAAAAAAAAAAAAAAAATTTTTATATTTTTGCAAAAATAACATATTTTTCTTAATATTTTTTTAATTACTTCATTATTATCTTCAAATTAATAACTTATGTCCTGAAAATAAAGCTGATTACTAATTGAATTTTTATTTCATTCAAATCCCAATCATAATCATCAGCAGTTTAACTAAAATAAAATTATACATACTTATACCTATACATAATATAATATTTAGTATATTGCTGGTGTTCATCTCTATCTTATAGTATGTACATTTGTATATAAATATGGTATTCTTTATAGAGATGTTATGTTACTGTCCTTTAATTTTGAACTTGACTGACTCTGTACATATATATTGACTGTATGTTACATTATCATCGATAAACTTATCATAATCATCACTAGATGATGATTGATCAACATCATAATTGTCATCATCGTTAGGATAAACTATAAACCTTATTTTTATTCATAATATACAGAGTGTTTTATAATAAAAATAAATTTAATGCAATGATTTTTCAAGATATAGCGAGTAATGCGAAACAGTAGGGCTTAAAATTGGACTTAAATGAATATTCAAGTTGTCATTTATCTATATAATGTTAAGGAATACTGAAATAATCGCTATTGAATAAAGTAACAGTATTTCATATACATGTGTATATATATTTCATAAATTATACCACATTCTGTATTAAATTAGATGATCATTTCCTTATTATAAGAGGCATCTTTTAAAGTACTTGAATATTTTTATCATACTTGAAATATTAATTTTCCATCGTTATATTTCAATATAACTTTATTTATTGATATCATAAATTTGTTTTTTTTTAAATTCAAAACTGTATTGAAATACTATTCCACACCTACTATTGTGCTACACCCATAGTACATACAGACTAGACTAGAAGCAAAAGATAATAGCATACCAACAAACAGTATTTAATAATATAGAATTACTGACATATAAATTAAACATAAATTAAAAATTCTAATATTATATGTATGTATAATCATTAGACAAGTAACACGATAAGTAGGAACACAGGTGAGGTAAACTGAATGCAGAAACAATTCAAGATAAGTGAGCCTGACATCCAAGGATTAGGAAAGCTCCAAATGATTTATACAAACGGTGATTTTTAAAGAAAAAGTTATGAAAATGATGAATATTTTTTCGAAAGCTTAAATACATATAACAAAAATAACATATAAAACACCCTGTATGTCAATATGTTATAATACATATATAATATGTTATAATACATCTATATTTTATGTGTTATCCTGAAAAAAATCCTAATGCTATGGCAGAAAATCATTTAATAATTTTTTCGATGAAATGAAATTAGTTCTCTTTATATATTGTCTTCTCTATCATTTGATATTATTTTTTTTTCTTTTTCATCATATTATTTTTGATATTTTTATTCTCATACTGTTATAATACTTTTTGATTTTATTTTTTTTTTCTATACAACAACAAATTCTTCTGATCTTTCTTGTTCTTCTTCTGTTCCCTTATTTGCTTCATTTTATTTGTTTTCAATTCATTTACTGCAATCATATCCTTAATATCCTTATAAAATAACAGATTGAGTGTAAAATTTTTTTTTCATTTTATTTTAACTTCATGTATCTTCAATTATTATATTTTCTTTATTTATGTTATACATAATGTTGTATTATATTGAATGTTTATTATTATCAAAGAAAATACATTCGTATGCATATACCAGCATGTAATATTATAAATACAAAATAATGCATGGAAAATTTAAACCTAAGCATGTCTGCACATTGAGTATACTGTGGTAGAACATGTGTTAAGGACTAAATCTTGTAAGAATATTATATACAATAAAATGTGTGTGAACATTTATAGCATTTATAATAACTTGAAAGAAAACTTGGAACCTAATTTTAAATGGCAATATTATACATATCTATATATATATATATATATATATTATATATATGTATATAATGAATTATATGTATATTATGATTGTGGGTACAAAATTATTTTAAAATGCAGAGAGGTGTGCTATCTATGAACAAAAACTTTCACAAAACTCATATAGGATGGATGGGAATTTTATTAGAATTATATATAGCTTAACTTCTTGTTTTATTTATTTTTGTCATTGTTTTTTTTCGTTATAATTTTTACATGTATTGTATATGTACATATTATATTATTTGCACTTCTATTATCCCAGATGTCTTTACTGGTAGTTATAACCAAAACTAGTGTTGCTGATGTTTTTAGATTTTTAACCAATTTCTGAATTTATAAAGTTTTATGTACGTGCAAGTTATAAATAAATAAAATGTTTTGTAAAAGATTTATTTAACTGTTATTAATTGAAACTATAGGATACTGGAACTTCAAATTGCAAAATATTTTAAAACACTTGAAATAGCATTGAAAATTGAAAATAATTTAGAAATTATATTTGTTTTTGTATAATTCACATGTAAAAGTGATATGACATTTTTTTATAACTATAAGCAAACTGTTATACAATTTCTTAATTGCACTTCAAAAATCCTTAATACAGGATTTCGATAATTTATCAGAACTCCTTGAAAAAAGCTAAACTGAAATATTATGTTGCCGTTATGAATTTTGGGTTAAAAAAATTTGACTATTATAATTATTTCATTTAAAACACTATAAACTTCAAAACTACAATTTAAAAAATAGAAAGAGACAAAAAAAAACTAGCTATTTACAGTTAGTTCCTTGTTATTATTATTTTGTTGTTGGTGTAAATTTTTGTTTTTTTATGCTTTTTTGTTCTTAAAAGAAAATGGGTTAAAGTTTTTGAAAAGTTCTTTCTTTTGTTTAATTTGGTTTTTTTTTTCGTTTTATTATTTTCTATATATTGTACAATTGCTGTAATGTTTTAATTGGTGGCAACATTTTAGTAAAAAATAATCAGAAAAAAATAAAAATAAATAAAAATAATATTAAATAAGTGAAGTGAATCAAGTAGAAACTATGCTGAATTTTAAATAGAAAGTTATTGATTGGATAATTATTGTTGTGCAGTGCAGTAATTTTAAACTATATATGCTAGCAAATTATTATTATTGTAATAACAGTTATAGTTATAATAAAGTTATATAATATAAATAATAAATTGGAATTAGTTGTACGTTATTGCATATGTGTATATGAGGAGAAAATTATGTTGATGAAAGTAGATTAGAAACTAAAAAATGTAATCAATATTTAATATAAAATATTACTTTTATTATTATTGAATAAAACTGACTACAATAATTGGTGTATTATTAAAACAATAATATTCTATTCGAATTTATAAATTTCATCAAAGGAAATTATTTACTAAGAATTTATCCACTTATCCACTTTTTACTAGAAATTTAAAAACAAAAACGAATATTTGAATGAATATATTAGCTGTAAAAGACAATCAGATTAGGAGCGTCTGTAAGATAAAAATAAATGGCAGAATAGTACAACATGCAAATTGCAGTTGAGAATCAAAATGTATGGTAGTAATACAAATACTTTAATAACAGAATTACGTTTTTGTAAATTAGTTATTCACAGTGAATAGCAATAGAGAACATTATACAACGCTTCAAAAAGGTAGGTATTTGATTTTCTGAAAATTTACCCGTTTAGACAATTCTATCCTGCTATATATAAATTACTTATGACGTTTTTATTACTGTGTTCTTCTGAATTCTGAATGTTTTTCTAAATTGGTTGTAAGATTCATTTGTATTTGAAAATGGTTTTTAATTGAACTAGCTCAAAAATTTGTTTACATTTAATAAAAATGATTTCTGTAAATCACTTTGAAAATTACAAAAAATGTATATATTTAATTTTTTATAATTACCAAAACTGCTTAAATTCAATTTGAGGCAGAATCATGATGTATAATCTATATTTATAGATAATATCTTTTATTAAGAGAACAATATAACTTATTCTTTCTGCTTCTTCTGCTTCTTCAGTTCTGTATCATACATTTTTTTGATTTCCAATTTTCTTTTTTATATCTATAAATAATTTTTCTAATATAATAAGTTTCCTATGTGTTCGACAGCTCGGGGTGAGCTTTAACCTCGATTTTCTTTCATATGCTGCTCTATCTTGTGCTTCATTCGTAATTGTCCTTCACTCGTTAACTCTAATATTTCTACAATTGTCCTTGATTTCGTGCAAACATCTTGATCTTAGTTTACCTCTTGGTTCAGTAAAGTTTCCTAAGTAGATAGTCGAATTTAATTATATCTTTCAAAGATATCCTTTGAATTTCGCCATTGATGCTGGCTGTCATCATTATTATTATTTTTGAAATTCTATTTTTGATGCTCATTTTGATTTGTCTTTACATTTCACTATTTTAATGTAAATTTGCAAGTTTTACATATTTTGGTTGAGTTATTGCTTTGCTGATAGTTAAAAGCTGAGAGTTAGGTAACATTATTTTTTTTTTCTATTATTCGGTACATAATTTCGTTAATAATTGTTTTTATTAATTGGGTACATATTGTATAAAATTTGTGTAGGCTGTCTATTTCTTCGTTATTATGATCTTTATTAAATTTCTGGGAGTATTTTTCAAATTTAATCAACCTTGATTTACTAAAATCCTAAACTAAATTAAATTTTTTATTCAAAATAGAATTCGGTACAACTTTATTAATTGCTAATTCATAACAAAGTTTTTCTACTTTTAATCTGTTTGAAAAAAAAAATTGATTTAATTTATTAGTTTTATAAACAAATTTGAAAAATAAATTTTTCATTTGAAAAAATAAAATTAAACAACAAAGTAGGTTGGTAATTATTTAAAATTACCTAATAAAATTTTCAATGCAAATTTACCCCTATAATACAATTACGTATTATAAGTAAACTTATTATCCTTGATGTAAAAAAAATTAAAAAGTTAACAAAAAAACTAATTTGAATAAACACTTTAAAATTGTTATTTCCTATTTTGTTAAAAATTATTTACTTGTAGCTCATAAATTGCAGACTAAATAATTACCTTTTACGAATATAGTTAAAGTTAACTACTCTAAAGCTTATTTACTATTATTAGTATTTTCACCTTAGTTTTTATTTTTTTTTTTGCTACTAATTTTTTATATTCAAATTCCGTTATTTTAAAAAAACATGCCAAAGGAATTGAGTTTAATTTACATTTATTTTACTTTATATTAGTATAGGACAGGTAATACATAATATATTACTACCCAGTTACACAGTAATTATATGCAAATAATTTTTATGTTATATTTATATAAAAAACGATATTTTTCTAATAAAAATTTGTCAAATAACAATTCGAATAGATTGAACCAATATTCCTGTTTTGTGTTTCGTTAATGCTACAAATGGAAGTTTAAATGAATAGGAGAATAGATTAAGTCAGCTTCTTTTATTGTAGGTCACGCGTCCATCGGTCGTATATTATAATTGCCAATTTTCACTCATAATATTATTAAATATATACTAATACATAATATACTAATTTTCACTCATACAATATATCGCTAGCTTGTTTTATTTAAAAAAATATATAAAATTGATATTCATCTCAATTATTGTGATAAATTGAAGTTCTTCTAACTTCGCACTGTCGTAGAAATTTTGGCGAAATTTTTTTTAAAATATACTTTTATTTATCGGTATACTGTGTTAGTAGCGAGGTAGGAAATTATGCTGTATAAAAACGATAACATTAGAGCAGTTATTCGTTTCATTCTGGTTCCATACTGAGAGCTGTTATTGGTTTCATTGGTATCAATTATTGGTTTATTCATTCATGAAATTGAATATTCTTAAAGAAAATAGTAAGAGCTAAACTACAAAATACGAAGTAGTAAAAATATTTAAATAATATTTAAAAAGGAGTAAAACATAGTAAAACTAATTCAAATGAAAATTAAATTAAAAATTGCATTCCAAGTTATATACATTCGGGGTAGTATAGTTAAAAATAAACTAAAAAGTCAATCAAAGTAAAATATTCTTCAACAATATTATATACTATAGGACTAATAATTTACCTTTTAACTGAATATAAGCAGGTCATTAAAATCATAAAATAAATTTAAAATAAACGAGAAAAAAATAATAAATAAACAAGGTGTATTGAAAAAAAATATTATGAAGTATTTTAAAATCCTTTAGGAATTTATTCAACTAAACTGTAAAGTCGAATTAAATATGAGTAAAACATTGTAATATAAAATTTAACGATTTTTTTTCTTCTATTTTTTAAAGAGATAGAAGTTATATTTAAAGGTAAAAAACAATTTTTAAAAGAATTGTTATTATTAAAATATTTCATTTTTAAGTTATTTATGAACATCGATTTCATAATAAAAATTGTAGTAAATATCCTAACACTAGCTCTGTCCAGGCGATTTTTTTTTGCTTCTCTGTACTCAACACAGTTGTTAGACTTTCTGGATATTTCTCAGTATACCAGATTTTTCAGATAAGATCAGACAGATATTTCGCAGTATCATATTTTATTCATCATCAAAAATTCCATTTTGAGAATCTTTTTGCAATGTATTCGAGTTTCATCAGTACATATTGTTATCTATTATCACACATTTTTTTAAATGACTTTAGTAAACTAAAAGTAATATTGGTACTAGATTCTCAGGTGAAAAACCACAGGTTATGATCTAATTAATGGTTGAATATTCAAAAAACTGCCGGAAGAAGGTTACAAAATATTAACGTGATGAATGCTGTTCTAAGATCTGGTTACTTTCCAGTCCAGTGGAAAATTACCGAAATAATCCTGATACCAAAACCAGGCGAGTGAATTGGAGTATTGAACAGACCGATTAGGTTACTACCGTGCCTATATAAACCATTTGAAAGACTCTTCTTGAAAAAACGGAAGCCGATTTTGGGAAAAAAAAAATCAGCTCCAGAGCATCAATTCAGCTTCAGAAATGAACATGCAACTATTGAGCAAATACACAGAAGAGCAGATGTAATCAGGTTAAGCCTAGGGCCAAATATATATTGTTCAGCGATTTTTTTTTTTATCTTAGTCAAGCATTTGATTTCAAGCAAACAATTTCCACTTTCGCTGATGATACGCCCATATTTGCATTTCATAATAATCCAGTACTTGCTACAGAGATTTTGCAATACAACATAAATAAAATTCAGCAATGGCTAAAGAAGTGGAAAATTAGAGTGAATGGAGCAAAATCAACACATGCCACATTTACCCTGAAGATAAAAACTTATCCGACGATGGTGCTAAATAATGAAGTAGTTCCACAACAAGAAACAGTCAAGTACCTGGGCATGTATTTGGATAGAAGATTTACATAGAAAATCTATATTCAAAACAAAAGAAAACAACTTGTTTTAAAGCTGATATGGACTTATGGAATCAAACTGTGGGGATTAATCAGCAATTCTAACATTGAAACGATAACAATATTTTACATCAAGACCTACAGAGGAAGCCATAAAGGAGGAAATCCAAGGTGCAAATAGAAAATGCACAACAATATTAGATTCTCATACAAATACCCTAGCCAACAACTTATTAGTCATAAATGGCGCTATTCTACTTAAGCGCCATATCATTCTGCAACTACCTAACCGATACTAGATTGATTGATATAACTAGATTGCGATGCATTACTTACCATTGCGTTTTTTATCCGCAAGTCGTTATATTATGTTGCATACATTATGTCTACTGAATGTTTCGATTAGAGACAGATTGTTAACCAGTTAACCAGTGGAAAAAAAAATGTAGAATTTGTCAAGATATCTCAAAACAACTAGGACTTGGTAATCTATAATAAAATTGTCTTTTATTTTAAAGTAGACGTAAATTTAGGTTACAGATTTAATATACTAAGATTGTCATTTTAAGAACAATGAATGTAAATTCTAATAAATATTTTAAAACTCTTTAAATATAACGGTAACCATTTACAACTAAATCAAATTAAAAGCTTTTAATACTTGTTTTTTAATAAACACAAAGTATCTACAAATATAACATTTTCAAAAAATTTCTCGCTGAAACAATACTCTTCCTTTATTATTTTCCAACATCGAAAATAATTCTGCTTAAATGCGATAGGATAGAAGGTGGCGGAATTATAATCATATATACTTATAAGTACTCAACAAATAAGTTATTTCTATTACGTACCTACGTACACGTACGTCCTAGTTGACGTACCTATATTTTTTCAGAAATATTTGCAAAGCTTGAAGAGGATGAGAACAAATGAACAAAAAAAATAATAAAGCAGTTAAAGAGGGAAAGCAAAAACAAAAAAAAACAAAACAAAAAACAAGAGGAGACTCTTATGGAGAAAGAAAGAAGAAATTTTTAATGATGGGAAACTTACCGTTTGGAGAGGTAATTACAAAAAAATAAAATAACAAAAGAAATTACTTAATGGTGAAAAACTACATTGAAAGAAAATTTATTTAAATTTTATTTTGTTTTACTTTTTAAAGTTCTCCCCCTTCCTCTTTTCAAACTCTTTATGAAGAATTAAATTCATATAAAAATAACCTTAAATTTTGAGTGGAGTTATATGATATACCGTTGTTGAATAACTTACTATTTTTAAAAATGAAATTTTAAATTTTACATACATGTATAAATATAAGTATACATATATATATATTACATATATATATTAAAATAAATTTAAATTCGATAACTGTGTTTGTAAAATAATATACTTAAAAACAGTGAATTATTTCGGGTGAACTAATGTTTATGGGGGTAGTTGTGGCAGTAGGGGTGGGTACAATTAATTCATTTTCTTTATTTAAAATATAAAAGAACTTATGATTGCGCGGTCCCCTATATAATACTCAAATAAAATTTCTATTATTATTGTTTTTTGTTTTTTATTTAGTGTTTGTTAAGTAAATGAAGTTGAACAGTAATCGGCCTCCGTTCAGAAATAAATGGAAAGAAAATGAAAAACAAACTAAAATATTATACCGCCGGGAGGAGATAAAAATTTATGAAAATATAAAATAACAAATTTCCGTCGCGTCATAACGTGAACCAGAAAAATATAAATAATATGTCGCATATAGTATAGAAATATCAATATTATTATTTCAGTACTGCTTAGAGTATGAATTTCATAGTGCCAACATAAGTTAATACAAAATTAAGTTATGGAGAAATATTAATAATGGTTGCTGATATGAGTGGTGGTTTCAAATACAACACTATAGAAATAGAATTTTAGTTGGAAAACAAACGACATGAAAACCATTTTGTAATTTAAGTATACAAAATAAAAGAGAAAAAAAATTATAGAAAATTTTAAAAATAATGAAAGCTTCCGACACATTCATAAAATAATCGGAAATTTAAAGTTTTTCATTTACTAAATTAAGCTAACATGAATTGTAAGAATTCAACAGAATTCATACGTAATATTTGTCTGTATAAAATGAGTATGTATATATGAGTCGATTTAAATTATTATTATTCCCTTGTATTGTAGGTATAGAAAAAAAGCGAAAAACATTACAATGAAAGGACTTACAAAGAAAAAAAACTTACTAAAGGTGAAAACTTTTAACGTTGCAGTAATGTGCAATATGAAATTTACTGAACCATTTATTTCATTATAAAAAAAATAATTATTTTCAATCAAAATAATAGTTTCCATTTTAGACAATTTAATAAACATATATATTTCGAAATAATAAAATATATTTGACACAGTACAGAAGTTGAATAAAATATGGTATTTTAATCGTTTCCGATTCCTTTTCCAAAAAAATATTTTGATTCATAGTGTAAATCATGTTATGTAGCTCATGAAATAGCTGATATATTTATATTATATTTGTTTTTAGTACTATAGTTAAATTATTTATTGACTCTGGTCTATTTCTTTTGATCTTCAGGGAGACTAAAAAATAGTTTTAGAGCCCAAGAGAAAGCCTAGAATAGTGTAACGGCTACATTGGAAGTAAGCACAACATTAAGTGTATAAAAAATATATAAAACGAATAGGCTAGCCATTAGTACAGATTAATGTTAGATCTGTGAGGGTATTGATACATATCATGATATCAAGGGTATTCTATGTGACTGTTCGGAGTGAGAGGCGTTAACTAGACATACACTTTTCTGTCTGTAAATCTAACCGAAATAATGAATTAATCTAACCGACTGACATAATGAAAAATGAGTTCATCAAAACTTTCACAGAAGTAAATTTTATAACTTTAAGCGTTTTGAGAACATGTAGCAAATGCTCAATGCATTTGTAATAATTGCTTTTCTGTAATTTATTTTAATCAGTGTGGATTCAACTTCATTATAGAAGATTCCACTTTAAGAGAAAAGTAATCAATATTTTGCAATAATTTTATAAAAAAATATTATCAATTAAAATATATATATAAATATATATATGAATTCAGAAATATTGTCATACAATAGATTATTATGCAAAGAGTAAAAAACTTTACAAAGGATAACATTAGATGGTTATATTTTGAGAAGTTCAAGCAAACTACTTTTTATTGTTCTTTATTTATTTATTTATATATTAGGTACCTATATATAAATAAATAAATAAAGAACATACATACCTATACGTATAATAAATTTCAAGCTTTTTTTCTTTCGGGTGGGCGTATTATTTATTTTTGTCATTTTTTTTATTTATCCCAACGACAAAGGTCTGATTGACAAATCAGTAAAGGATTTTGGTTTCATCAAGACTTAAATCCCGCCACTGGGACCTTGCAGCCATAGTGTATTACTGTTTAAGTTTATTTTATATACTTTTATATTAACTTGCCAGTGTCTATTTATATATATTTTTATAGGTTTACGTAGGTAGGTTGGATTTTTTTTTGTTAATATTGAAACCAAAAGAAAAAAAAAATTTTGTTTAAAAAATTTAAAGATAGAGTTTTAAAACTTTGCACAATTACTCATGGTCTAAAAATGAACTGGATACGGTCCCTAACAAAGTTATCAAATGACAGCTTTAGGTTGCTGCCGTACAACCCCTAGAGCGTCTCAGGCATATTTGGAAAACCAATTGTATTCCAGGCATGAAAATTTACATTTAGATATAAAAATATTCGCGGCTTTATTTTTAAATATTCGCGGCTTGAAAAAAATTGCGAATATTAAAAGAGCAAAGCTTTGTGTTTTTAACATCACAAAACGTTTCCAAATTTCCATTAACAATATTCACAGCAAGATGCATTATATACTTTTGTGTTTTATCTTTAGTGGTTCAAGATGCTCATCATCCACCACTAGTTTTATTTTCTATTTTTTAGGGGGCTAGTTTGGTTTCGTTAAAAGTATATTTTAAAAATTTTTATTTTTACATTATTGTCCACGAATATGGAAATAACTGTAAAAATATGTCATAAAATGAAATTAAGCCGTTATGATATATCTGTCAAAAGATATTTAGTTTCGAGATAAGTGTATAGCGTATAATTTTTACCTAATTTACGCATAATTCTACAATTCTCTTCTGTGTACGACCTATCAACTATATTTTATGAGATACAGATAATATAGAATTAATAACCATGCACATAATTATGTAACAATTGAAACTTACAATTTTGATAAGTCAAGAATTATTTGGTGCTATACCTATGCCATTATAGGTTTATGAATTTAGATTTAAATTTTTATTGAAACTTAAGTAAGAGTATATCAATGCTACTGCTGCAGCACCTTTTGTTCTTATATGACTTTGAGTAAGTAACTAAAAACCTTAAGTAACTAATTAAATCTGACATGTTATCAGATTTGAATTAAGAATGCTTTACCCGTTAAATTTACACCTCGGAACTGGTAATTAATATAGCTACTAGGGCTGGGTCACATGGCTTACTTTTCATTTATCATATTTTAAATAATATTAATCTAAAATTAGATCATAAAGTCAAATAGATATATTATATAAACTATATAGACATGTTATTAATGAAAAAAAACATTATAATTTTATGTCTATCTTTGGCCTACATTTACAGAAATTCAAATTAAAAACAAAATGTTTAGTCTTTTCTTAAAATAATTAAAACATATAATTTCAAATAAATATTTTTGTTTTTTTTTTTTCAAAAATACAATGTTTTAATGAAATTTTAATTTTATATTTACTTTTTAAAATCAAATGGTAAAACAATATAATAAAATTAAAATTTAAAATAGAAAAATAAATTCTCTGTAAAAAGTTAAATTGTTAAGATGGCATTTTAACTAAACATTCTCTTATTTTTTTTCTTATAATTTAATTTTTAATTCTTCCTTCATTTTTTCTATAGCAATTAATTTACATTACATTAACACTATGATAAGGAAAATTAAAATTAGAGTGTAAGAAAAATAAAAAATAAAACTGCTGATTTTGTATCGCTGGTTGTGTGTGTGTGTGTGTGTTTGTTTAATTACGGAGCATTTCATTAATCTTTCTGTCTGGCTATGGCTGATGGCTTTAAGTGCATAATTAAATGCTACTAAACGCTATGATTTTTCTTTTAAAAGGATTTGTTGATTTTTTTTTTTTGTCATTTTTTAACTTTTTAATTTTTATTTTGTTGCCGTTACCATTGCCACTATACACCACTATTAATAATCGTAAAATACCATAATGTATATAGCATTATATTTTGCAATTTCTAAATACAGGTATATTTTTGTATTTATATACAAATACATTATCTATTTATATGTATATATATTTTTTAGATTATAAAGTTAACTGTTTCACTGCAGCAATATCATTTTAAAAATTAATCTAAAGTATGTCCTTTACTATTAAAATTTATCCTTATTCTTTCTTAACCAGTTTGAAAATTTCATTTTTCATTTTTAATATTTTGTTTTTTTGTAATTTTAATTTTTGTTTTCTTTTTTTTTTTACAAATTAATTCTATTTTGATATACACACATACAATGATGTAAACGTGAATTTATTTAAGTAAAAATTTGTGGTATATATATTTTGTATGTACGTAAAATATTTTATGCTTTAATACAGACTAAGCGGTATAATTTCAAGGATATTTGCAATTTTCTTTTATAACTTTTTCTATACAAATTCATGCATATTATATGTATGTATTTATATAGCTATATATGATTGTGGGAATTCTTATCATTTTAAAATTGCAACATTTTTTTCATCATCATATTATTATAGCCGGTACCGTTATAATATGATGTTTATTAGAATGAACCATAGAATATGAATATTGTAATTTTTATATACCCGTACAGTTTATAATCTGTGTAAGGATATAAGCATTATGCAAGCAAGGATGCAACTATAATGATAATTATTGTTATTGTAGAGTAAAAAGAAAAAAAAAAACAAAAAGAAAAAGAATTATAATATATACCTATAATTCATAAATGCTTTCAATATATTTAAATATTTTACTGCATAACTGAAAAAAATCTATTTTTGCATACAGTCACATTTGAAAATGTGTCAACAGATATATTTTTGGTAGTAAAAAAAACAAAAAATAGTGTTTAATTTTAAACCTAATTCGTCTTGCATCTCAGTAAATGTTAAATAAAAATTATAGAAAATAGTTGAAAACATAGCCAGTACATAGTACAGTACATAAAACCATATTTTTTATTATATTTTTTTATTATTATTTTATTTGTTGCCCTAATGTATTTGTACAGTATGTATGTATGTATGTATGTTATTTTCATATATTTTAATTCCATATTTCACGAGCTTATATTACTAGAATATTTACACCTTTGATTTGTAATTATTGAGACTAACCTGACTTAAATATTTTGAATAAATTTAATTTGCAAAGGACAAAATGGCAAGTAAAAACTTTTTATCAATTATTTTATGCTAACGAAAAACCTAATGCAAACCTAACCTAAATCTTAAGTAACGTTTATTAACTAAAATGATCTTAATACTAAATCTTAATCTACTATCGCTCTTATAAGCGGATTTTCGGAATTGTAACAGCTATCAAAAAAGGCAGGTGCTGTTTTTTGATTTTTTTCTGGAATAGTATTAGTGTTTGCTAATAAGTGCAATCTGTTTGTGGAGAAATAAAAAGATTTGCTTAGGATTAATTTAAGAACAGCGTTTTGTTTTCTCTGCAGCAAATTCAAATTAGTTTTGGCAGCACTAATCCATACGAGGAACCCGTATAACAATATGTTTTGAAAAATGGATTTAAATATTAATAATTTATTTTCAACAGTTAAATTAGATTTTTTATTTATGACTGAATATATTTTAGAACCCTATTTTAATTAACGTAAATATGAAAATGCATAATAACAATCCATTTTATTTTAATCTAACAATTTAAAAGTTATATACCTAGGTACCTAATCTTACTTTAGCTTACAAATTCTAATAACAATTGAACTTTATTTCAAGAATATTGAATATTATGCTAATACTTTAATCATACACTGTATTGAGATTTTATATACATATAGTTTTATATTACAGAAGTGAAGACAAGGATAATAATAATAACGCAAATAATTTGATACTCATAATCTTGTCTTAAAGAAAATCTTTAATTTTACATTTTTATACTTTTATATCAATTATTATATTATATACACAATATACATATCAATATATAATATTTATATAATTATATATATAACTCACTATAGGCTTATAAAATACAGTTTCATTTAGAGTTTTTTTTTATATTTAGTATTACCTAACGGTATAATAAAATCTAATATTTTTAGAACAAAAGGATCTTTTCGTTTCTTTACAAAATTTATATATATATATATATATATATACATATTATACACATATATATATAATTGTGTAAATATTTCTATATATGAATAAAAACAATTCTTTTCTTTTCATCATTTTTATATTAGAAACCCGGTAAAATTTTGCCACATCATTATTCACAAAAGAAAGAGAAAATAAATTAAATAGTATACTGAAAAGAGTGAGAAGGAAAATTTATAGAAAAAAAAATAAAAGAAAATTGCTCTTAGGTTAAAAAAATTTCATTTTTTATTTTAGAATAAAAGAAAATTTCTTCTACACTACCTATTCAATTTTCATATATACCTATACCATTATAATCTATAGGTTGGTAAAAAAAAGCGCGGTTTCGCAATTACTATCATTTTTTTTTGTTCTTTTATTTTTTATTTAGATGAAAAGATTTTCCATTATAATCATCACCATTTGGTATCAGTAATATCAATGTCATCATTGGAGCATTCCTTAATAATATTTCATTCATCATCATTGTCACCGTGATTCGAATTTTTATGTATACATATATGTATCTTATGTATATACATATTATATAGTATGTGTTTAAAGAGACATACATAACACGAAAAAGAAAAAATTGTGATACAGAGAGTTTCAAAATTTTAAGTTTACAGATAATTTCAAGTGATTTAATAGATAAACAAAATTGTCTTTATATTAAAAATTTTCAAATTTTATCATAAATTCAGCTATGTGATACTCTAAGAATTCATGATATTTAAGTACACATATATGTATTAATTTAAGAAAACTTTTGTTGTGCGCATATCAACCACCTATAGGTTTTATCTTTATTTGCTTTTTTTGTTGTTAAAAAATTACATGACTAGTATACTATTGGAATCTTATTACGTAATTTCATAGAAATGGAAGACGATTAACAATACAAAACATTTAGCTCATAATGTCGGGTTGAATGGAAAATGTATCCTTATTCTAATCAGCCCAAAATGACACTTGATTTTTGTACCGGGATCAAAATCGATTATTCGTTTCGAGTTGATTTGAATCTAGTTTTCGTGTCCTTAGACGAATTGAATTTAATTGATGTAAATTTGAAATTAAGATTAAATACGGAAATAATATTTAAAAATTTCAAATTTCAAAATATTACATAATAAATATATTATGTAATTTCATATAGCAGAATTTCTTTTCTTATTATTATATACCATGTTACCGATTGTCAATTCAATCACTATACTATACGAGTAGCACCAAAATGACGAATCGCCGATTAAAATAAGAGTAATTCATTTTCGGATGTTTGCTTAATACTTTTATTAATTTGATCCTTTATTTGTTTTGTTTTTTGAAATTATTTTCTATTCAATGCTTGTAATTTGGTAAGTGCGTACAAATTCTAAGTACCATCTAGCTACCTATATGAATGTATACATTTTTGTTAGAAGAAAAAATTTTTATTAATGTTTTGAAGTATATTTTAATGTTGTTTACAAACATAACAAGAAAAAATAGTACATAAATAAAAATTATATAAAAAACTAAAAATGAGAATATTGTCCTTGAGTATTGAATAGTTTCAAAGTTCAACGATGACTTTTCTTTTATGTCTATATGATCAAATACAGTTGCAAAGGACGTGTATAACATTTTCAACAACTGGTTATGAAGAGCATTTTTTTTTGTTTCACTTATAACTTTTGTTAAATAAAAATAAAAATAGTTAGAACATACTATTATAAATAATTATTTTTAACGATAATCAACATTTTTTGCAAAGTTATGGTAGCCAGAAGTAAAAAATAAAAAAAAAAAATAATATTAAAAAATGTTATAACAAAAAATCTCACTTTTGAAAATAATAAAATAGAAAACGACCAATAGACAGTTACCATTTAGCTATAAGATATGGATGATGGGAGAAGAAAAGGATTCAAACGATAATAATTTATAATAGAACCGTACGAATAGAAATTCTACTTTGCTTACTTTTTATTTTTTCTTGTGGTTTTTTTATTTTTTATTGAAATCTTTTTAAAAGGAAGTTGTAATAATAATACTCTGATGGATTACAAATTCAAAAATGATAATATTAAATAAAAGATAGAGAAATAGAGAATGAAATTGATGCTATTATAAGTGAAGAGTAGATGATATAATGAAGACATTGTCATTGATTTAGAGATTTATGAAAGTCAAAATTATTATGTAATTTAGAAATGGAAAATCATGGACATTTTTTTTTTTGTTCTTTTTTTTTTAATATAAAGTATTCTATTATTTAAAAGAAAAAAAATTATTATTATTATAGTAATAGGATTTCTAATTTTGGTTGAAAAAATAAATTATTTGAAATGAAAAAATTGTAAATAATTATATTAAAATAGTAAATGCATTTCTATGTGCTGTAAATAGAACTGTGTAGATTTATAGAACCATGTAGAATAAATTTCTCATATTATAATTTAATAAAATTTTGTAATAAAATGAAAGACACCGGAAGTAATAAAAAGTCAGTAGTTGATACAAAACGATAGTTAAGTTTCGATATAATAAAAGTTTTACAAAATATAAATATCAGTTATGATGGTTTTCGAGAAATCGATTCAACAACATGCGTACTATAGTGGCTGTCAAAATAATAAACGAAAATTCATTCGACATAATATTTCAACACAATATATTGTGTAAAATAATAATAAAAACAATCTCAAATTCTGTTTTAGTGAAATTTCTTCAATGATTTTTTGCCATCAAGTATGCTGAAAATTTAACAGAAAAAAGGAATAATAGAAAATTTATTTGTTTTGAGTTTTATAATAATGAAATTGTAAATAATATTTGCTTTGGAAAACTTTAGTAATATATTATGTATTATGTTTTCTAATAAATTCTGATTAAAAATTTTGAATAATAGTTGAAAATCTGACAGACACACGAATAATTAATTTTATATGATAACAGTGAAATTGACATAATACAAAATAAAGGCATTCATTGTCAAATCACATAAAATTTTAAATGTATTGTTGTTAATTGTAATTAAAGGAATTCAATATTCAAATTGTAATATAAATGTGAATATCAAAATCTTATGTTAATGTTAATTAAGAGGATAACACATGGTATTCATACACAAATACTAATTTAATTTAATATTAATTATAATTTAATTATACATTTGAAAACATTTTATAAATTGAAAATAAGATAATTAATTTTGGTCAAATTACAAAAGTGTTCTACTTTATTAAATTAAACAAAACTGTGATGATTAATCGAAAATGATTCGTCTCTTCCCCTTTCTTGTGAAATGTTACTACTTTGTTTTTACTCTAGTCTCAGCTCCTTTTGTTTAACAGATATGGTTTGGACATTCATCGATTCGTATCATCTTTTCATTGGCTTTTCTAACCGATTTACTTATTTTAAAAAATTCGGAACAATTTTCAGAGCCATTTCTCAACCGATTTTCATTATTTTTTTTTTTTTTAATGATCGATATTTAAAAGGAGACGTAGCGAATTTAAATATTTCTTTAAACTTTAATTTCAATTTAAAAATTTCCCCTCATGTATAAATACACATACATCTTAAAATACAAAAATTTCAATTAACAAATTGCCGCAACTCAACCATGTACAGAGATTCTGTTTTTTCTTGCCAGAATTAAATTTAAATTTGATTTAAAAAAAATAAATAAAATATAACATTTATGGTTGTTGTCTAAAATAAATCAATCAAAAATATTATATTACCATCAAGTATAAATTGAAAATATTAATGAAATTATAATATTATTAATTCATAATGAGGGTACCATTTTTTATCAAACTTCTTCGAATTTCGAGGAGCAGCCGAATACTAGTAACTTATTATTAAGTGTCATCTGGATATTTTTGTCAATTGTTTCGCCTTAGATGCGTACGGGCGGGTAAAAAAAATGAAACGAAAACACAAATTTAAGAGAGTAAAAAAGTATAATTTTGTAAAAAAAAAAAAAAAAAAATTAAAATACAGTAACTAACGATTAACCATCCATATAGATATATTTCAATCTTTTGTCAAATCAAATAAAAAATATAAAAAAATTTTTAACACATATACGTATGTAAAATAGGCATATTTTAAAATTATGTAGATATAGATATGTACACATATCTCCTTGCAAAAAAAGAAAAAAATGGATTGTTGCCTGTTTTATTTCTTCAGAAAATAAAAATACCAAAATTGAAATAGAAGTATGATTTTTAACCAAATTCTGATAAAAAAGAAAACGGTATTCCGTAGACAGTGTTTACGATTTGTAATGCATAACTAATAAATTTTATTCTTTTATTACTATAATTTTTTCTAGATTCTATGATTCTATATCATTGACTCTGTTATTGTATGTT
This sequence comes from Argyra leucocephala, assembly GCA_963942445.1. Classification (NCBI taxonomy): domain Eukaryota; kingdom Metazoa; phylum Arthropoda; class Insecta; order Diptera; family Dolichopodidae; genus Argyra; species Argyra leucocephala. Next base: position 99,112,708 of record OZ012679.1, on the reverse strand, counting down.
TGACTGCATACTTATTTCAATACATATTATTATTACTTAGGTATGTAGCTATATATATTCATATCAGTGTATACTGTAAATTATTTCATAGAAAGATTGAAAGATAGAGAAAAATAAAAATAAGAATTTTGTCTTTTCACCCCTTTTGCTTTTGGCGCTCTTCAATCCTCGATGTGTGGCTCCTCATATCAGGCGCGTAGTATAAACATTTTTCGCCAAAAGCTTATACGAGATGCGACTTCTTACTATTTATATATTCTTTGCTGCTATATAAGGTTAAAAATTTAACGGTATTTTTAGTATTCATAATTTCAATAATAAGGTATTCTGTATTCTGAATCTAGTCAGATTAATATGCCTATTACAGGTGTCACACCACTTTTCCAGTCATTTTTTCCAGTCACCCGAATGAAATTTATTTTCGTATTACAAGTCTCATCCGATAGCAACAAATTTCTGAACGTATTTTTAATGTACTTTGGCAGAAAAACTCATTGACATTTGAGAAAAAAAATAATTTTATAAGAATATAAAGTTGATTGATGTGTTTTTTTATAAATTTTTGAAAGTTTTTAATATTTAAAAAATAAAAATGTTTTTATTTACAAGTGTGGATCAATATTTTGGTGATAGTGATTCAGAACAATAAACAGAGAATCTAAGTATAAAGAGAAAAGCTCTTAGAAATTGTTCAAATCCGTTGGAAATTGATAATGAAAAGTAAGTAAAACAATTTGTAAAATAATTAATGTACAAATATGTGATTCGTTAAATATTTCCGATTGAATAAAGACGCTTTTATTGCTTTGTTTGAGGATTTGAAGAGAAAATTTAAAAATTCAAAATAAATTAAAATTTGTTTTTATTTCATAAATCCTTAACTTTCTATTTAAAGCAAGACAATAATATTATATAATATAAATTCAAATTCAAATATATATTATATATATAAATTATTTCAATAAATTTGTAAATATTTACATACCGTTTGTTTTCAGAATCCATTATTTAATTTTAGACATCCATTACAATCCATTACAAAATTATAGACAAACGGAATCCTGTCACATATAAATTTCAAGTGACAATTGAGTCGCATTTTTCAGTCGGCGCGTGACAGTTGTAATAGTAATTAGTGCTGTCACCTGAAATTACTCGGATCCGACAAAAAAAGTGATACCTGCAATAGCGCACATAATTCTTTTCTTGTGCAATTTCAATATTAATTTTTATTGTTTGTCATCGAAATAAAGTTGATCAGATCTGTACGTATCTATTCAGAAACTTTTAATAAATTATTAAACCATATTCAAAGCAAAGTATTTTATTTAATTCCCTTTAAGGAACTTGTACTTATTTTTAAAATTACTTCAAGTTGAAATGCGATTAATTTTAATTTTTTTTTTATTTTAGCTAATTTTAATAATTTAACTAATTTTCATTTTACTTAACACTTTTCTGTGAATTAATCTTCGTGAATTTCATAATTATTTCTCTGTGTTATTATTTCAATTCTAATTAAAATTATTTTCAAATATTTTTTTAAAAAGTATTCTAAAAAAAAAAATTTAATATTAAAAAAAGAAAAATAATTTAAAATCATTATTATATCTAAAAAATCTACAAGATACTTAAAAATTAACGTGTATCATATTCAATGTGTGTATATATGGGTATACTTAAAAGAATTTCTGAGAAAAAAATCTAACAAATTAGCATTCTAATACTCTGGTTGCTCTCTTTTAATTCATTTTTTTTTTTTGATTTTCATTTTATGACACCTTAAACTAAAAACGAGTAGGTACGGGGTAATGAAAAGAAATTTGTTTCAGAAGTGTATATCGGTCGGTAGGTTTAAGATGAATATGACGATGTACTACTATTTATACAGATTTGTTGTTTTAAAATTTTCAGAGAAATAAAATGTTTCACCTTCAGCTCTTGAAATTATTTAAAATTAAAAAAAAAATACAAAATTTTAACCACAAATAAAACAGAGTAAATCAAAGTCTGACTTTAAGATTGTATATTCTATAAGAATATGTGTATGTGTAATAATAACAATATGATGTATCTTTGTATTTTTGTATATCCAAGTAATTTCGTCTATGGTCATGACAGGTCAAAAAAACGTCATTAATCATTTGTTTAGAGGTTGGTTTGTTGTTTTTTTTTAATTTTTTTTTTGTTTTATGCGTTTGTAAGCGTTCTATTCTCTTTTATTATTTTTGTACTATACATTAAACACATTTGTATTCCGTGCTATGCCAAAGAGAATGATGGAGCGCCCATGGTCTTTAAGGTCACAATGAAACACCCCCTGATGTTATACGGTTATGTTTTGTATGGTGTCTTGCAGTTTTTGTTAATATAATTCAAGTTAATTTTTAGTTGTTTATATTTGTTGTTGTTTCATTTAATTCTTTCTGCTATTTTTGTTTTTTGTTGTTTTTAATTTCATAAATTTTTTTTACGTATTTAATTTTTTTGTTTTTCTGTTTTTGATAATCGTTAATATTCTGATAGTGTTAATTCTCGTTTTGGTATAGTGATAATTATAGAAAACAGACTCAAAAGTAGATGTAAGTTTTGCTTATTTAAATGAAAAACAATTTTGAGTGATATTCAAGTGATTATAGTACACTTTATGTGCCTCTGGTTGTTCTAAACAAAAATCCAATAAGTAATTAAATTACATATTTTCTTTATAAATATAATGAGCAATTAACTTCCAAGTATTTTCAATCAACATGCTGTACTAGAAAATAAATATGATGCCGTAGAAATTGCATAAACAATAGGTAACTGATGCAACATATTATATTGACTGCTATTAAATGTAGGATTTTACTGTGTAGTAATGTAGGAATTTACTGAAACTGATACTTTTCAATTCGCCCAGTGATATTTTTAAAAGGTTTTTTTTTATTAAATTCGGCTTCCATCTTTTTCTTTCCATTTAAAACTCGTTGATTTACAGCCATTTTCATATCAACGCATAAATAGCAAACAAATTATTCAAAATATCAGGCTATTTGCTTCCAAGAATCAATTTGAGTAATCTTAGGTTTACTAAAATGTTTAGTCTTATTTTAGTTAATAATCAAAATTTTAATATTTTTCGATACGGCCGATCCCATCCTATTTGAAGAATGATTATTGCAAATTAATGCGCTTATCATGGTTCTCGAATCGAACATGAGTTAAAGCAAATGTGCTAGTGAAAATCTCTGGAGATATCTGTGAGTATTCACTAAACGCTGTAAATATGTGTAGCGCTGTAATTTTCAAAAATAAATTGTGTAATAATATTCATGTATGTTCGAGACAAAATATATAAAGTACGCTAAAATTTTATTCCATTATGGAGCATAGGTGAGAGAAGATTTGATTAACATTCTAATTTGCTTATTGCCCCATAGCCAATAGCTAAACAAAACTAACATAAATTCTAGGCGGGTGTACTTAATACTTAGAATCGATTAACTGGCCAGGCAGGACTCTAATCGTTAATTTCCAAATTTTTGTTTTGTTTTCAAATCTGACACAAAAAACTAAGACTTCTGTTTCAAACATTATATAAGGTACATTTGGGATTAAGTTAAGAAGCTTTTGTTAGGAAAGTCGAAGTTGATAATAAAAAGAAGCCTTTGTTTTTACTTTAATTTGAATAAAGACGTTTCGTCTAAACCGAACATTGAAATAATTAATTTAAATTACAACAAATTTCCATGTATACATTATGATCATAATTTGTAATCTCAAATTGAAATTGTTTCTAACCTCTTGGACTAAAGTGAATTTTAAATTTTATTAAAAACTTACTTAAAACAAAAATAAAGAACAAAAAAACGCAGTTTTCCAAACATTGATTCACTCCCAGCTCCATATGGTGTTTATTATTAAAAACAAAATTTTTGGTTACCTTGTTATTTATACTAGCCTGTTATTGTACATGGTTACATCTTTAAATTTTATTAAACAATTGGCTATCTCCGGAACTTAAAACAAAATAAAAAATAATAATAAAAACCAAAATCTCACCTTCCCTCGTCATAATAATAATAACGATAATAAAAAAAAATAGAATTGAAGAAAATTTCAAGGTCTGGATATAAAAGATTATTATTAATTTTGATCGATAAAAGGAGAAAACAAAAATAACAAAAAGAGGAAAGAAAAAAAAAATTAAAAACGTGTAAAAAATATGATTTACGAAGATGTATCTACAGATATTTTTTGATACATCTTATAGATATGTTTAATATGCACATTACTATGTATGTACCTATACATAAATATATAGGTGTATATTTATCTTTAGTCATAATTTCGATTTAAAATTTTTTTATAAATTTTATTTTTGTTTTTTATTTTAATGTTTTATCTATCAGATATTAAGATAAACATATTGTGTGTAATAATAATATGCATTTGATTGCGTTGTTGCGGTTTTGTATGTATGTATGTAGCTGTATAGATGGGTGTGTAAATGTTTTGTTGAGAACATATGGTATTTTTGAAAAACTGTTTTTTATATTTAATTAAAAAATCATCTTTCATATACAACATATTAATATAGATCTTCGTTATTTTAGGATATGAGAAAATTTCAAAATGGGACTTTCAGTAAAAATTAGTTAAATTTCTAATTAAGAATAATTGATTTTATAGAATAATGGTTGATTAATAGTTTTTTTTCTATTTTTTTGTTTTTTTGTATTAAGTTGCTGAACAACAATCAACAATCGAAATATTAGCTGTCAAAGTTTAAGAGCGATGTTTCCTGTAAGGATTTAGATATTGAAGCATAAGCCTAGAAATCAAAGAAAGATTTATCGAACTGAAATATTAGAGAACTAAAATATTTTATTGTATTTTTTAGATATTCGAAAAATCTATATTTTAGTCAACCTTGAAGAGCTTGTGTTTATGGAAATGTTTTTTATAGTTTAGAATACAGAATTGTCTTCTAAATGATTAAGAACAAACATTTTTTATGTGTTCGATTTGCAAAATGCAAATCTTTTTTATTGAACCATTCGTTCTCTCGTTTTCCAAGCTCAGTACGAAGTATGACAGCTTGGCTAGCACTTTGGCTTATGCTTTATATATATAAACGTGAATATCTGGTTGTATTTGAGAAGAATTTATTTCTCTATTTATTGTTTGTATGGCTTTGATTATGATTTTTTCGCTTTAAGTAATATTGGAAATGATCTTCCTTTGATCTTCTGACAATCTTATTTGTTCGGTATTTTAATTCATCTAACATTTGTATTTTTTAATTTAAGATTTCGTTGCTCGAATTAATGTAGTGAAATCTTTTAACATTGTTTGGTTGTTGATCAGCATGTTATGATTGGTTTCAATTCTTGATGCAAAAGATAGTGTTAGAATTCAATGTAGAAGAAGTTCACTTTACGAAATTATCTTTATTTTGATCAAAATATGGTATTCTAATCGAGCGAATCAGGTGCGTATAAAGTATTAAAAATGTTATTAAAAAAATTGTACGACCAAAATTTTGCTAATAAGCTTTTTTTTCTAAATAATTTTATGCGGATAATATTTTGTAATACCAGCAATCGCACTTCAAACTCTAAAAAAAATACCGTACAAGAAATTTAATATCCAATTGTGAAACGAAGTGAAATTGACAGCCAAATAAACTTTTTTTTATATAATTATAATTCTATGGAATGAATGCCTTAACTGTTGAAAATAGTCGAATATTTTCCTTTTAATTTTACTGATATGCTTATCACAGATACGTAGAGGGTTGAGTTATAATATTATTACTTATTTCGTTGTTGGTATTTGAAATAACATTTCCGACGTTAGAATGAGAGGTAGGGATGGTGTTATTCGTTCTATTATATTTAACTAAAAATTTAAATAAAGATATCTTGTCCTAATAATAAATAACCGCCACACTTTAATGCTTTAACCGACAATAACTTGCACCAACTGAAGCTGTTATAATATACCAAATTATTATCCACATGTCAAAATATTCTATAGAAAAATATATTTAAACAGCTTATGTTAAGTTTATTTTGATTTTTTATTTAATTATTAATCACAGTTTGTGAATATTATTCAACCAAATATATTTAAAACTTTAAGTTAAATAAAACAACATACACTGGACTTTGTATGGCTTCCCAATTTTTCACAAATTAATTAATGAAAATGGTAATAATTTTAAAATGATTATACTCAAAAATTTTAAATTTTAAATTATGTTATTGCGACCGGCACGCACAGATATGTTTACTAATTTAAATGTGGCAAATATATCTATTGTATGCTTTTTATTATATTAGGCCAAAGTAATGGGATAAGCATCCTAACTGCCTTCTCAGAATTTAAGCCATATTAAGATAAGGAAAAAATGAGGATTGTAAAGAGTAATAAAATTAGAATAGTTAGTACAGAATTTACGGACAGGTTAACAGATATTTATTTACCTGTCTCTTGAAAACTTCTAAGTTATACGTTTGAGGGAACACAAAGGATGGTAAGGTGTTCTATAGTTTAGAGCTTAGGTTGATGAAAGAATTTTTATATTTCACAGTTCTGGTTCGAAGAGGCTCTACTACAAATTCTCAATGATGTCAATGACAATGAATTGTCGATAATGTCAATGAGCGAGGGCTGCCCTGCGAATATTACGCTGGAATGATTGTATTTTGGATATAATACTTTTTATTTCGTCACAGCTATTACCCAACAGATATTTATAAAACAGAGTGGCTGCTCTTACATAACGGTGATGACTTAATGATGTTAGGTCTTGGGTAACTTCTCCATCATTGATAATTTGTATGGCTCGCTTTTGAACCTCATCCAGGTACTGTAGGCTGGTATTTGGTGCACCGCCTTAAATATGTGAGTTATATTCAAGTCGAGGCTTAATGTATGCCCTATATATTAATAGGAGGTTGGAAGATGTAAAATATTTTCTGCTTCTGCTGAAGAATCCTAAACATTTTGCAGCATCCTTCGCTACAGAAAAAATATGATCGTACCACGAGAGTTTCCTGTTTATTTCCATTCCAAGAATTCTTAGATCTTTGTTGATAAGAGGCAATTCTGGGTTTTTAAAGTATTAAATTTTACCCATTTACACTTCCGCAGTCATTTTTTGAAGGTCGCTGTTTAGAGAACAAGATATAACATTTCATTCTCTGTGAACTGAAGTCTGGGTCACTTCAACAGCTTTTTTAAAGAAATACAAGGAATCAAGGGTATTATCATCAGCAAAGTTGTGAATCTGATTTGAAGTCGTGGATTAAAGATCTTTTATAAATATTATAAATAATGTTGGAGAAAGAACTGAGCCTTGAGGGACACCAGCATTGATAGTGAATTTTTGAGAGATGAAACCATCCAATACAACGCCGTATTGAGCGATTTGAAAGTAAATTTTCAATCCACGTGTTGAAATGTTTCCCAATCCAATTGCTTCTAGTTTTTTCAGTAATGAAGCATGCCGGACGCGATCAAAAGCTTTGGATATATCTAGGGCTATAGTTTTATCTTCACCGTATTTTTCTAAGCATCGGTGCCATTTTTCCGTCACAAAGGTCAAAAGATTACCAGTAAACCTTTTCGACCTATAACCATATTGGCAATCTATTATAAGACTGTTATTCTCTAAATATTTTTTGATTTGAAAGTTAGTGATTGTTTTCATCAATTTTGATAAAACTGAAGTCAAAGAAATTGGGCGATAATTAGATTAACTTTGTCGTCATAATATAATAGTCCCATTTTATTTTTTTAGTGATAACCAAATCTCTCTACTATTTTTTTTATCATTTATTTTATCCAAATAACAAAGGATAACAGGTCAAAAGTTCATAAACATTTGTTTACCTTCGGGATCCATCAGTCGAAGGGCAGACGCTCACCTATTGCGCCAACTAATTTGTAGATAACTTCAATTTCAGAATTTCTCTAAGTAAATTGAAATTCAGCATATGTTCGCTCTTTGTTTTCAATATACAGTTAGAAAATTAATGATTTTAAATATTTATAAAATCCAAATTGTTCTAAATTTTTGCTTTTCAATTTTCTTTTATACTGATTGATACAACAATAATTATTTTTACTTACCTATAAAATTTCTCAATGCTTATTAAATGATGTTCTATGTTTTGATATAAGATGTGTATAGTATTTTATAAGAATTTTTTTTTTCTAATAAGATTTACGCATAAAATGAACTCACCTAAAAATAGAAAATAAGAAAAAAGAAAATTAGTTTTGATTAGTAAAATATGAAAATGGTGGCAATATGAAATATAATGTAATTTTTTTTTTGTATACATAATAATATACTTCAGAATTTCTATTTAAGTAAGAAGACATAAATTGCTTCTTAAAATAATTATAAGCTATTACACTTTCAAACTGTAATCTGATTTATGGTCAGGTAACGAATCTACAATATTCACAGATATTTAATTGAATTTCCCAACGTAAATATTTAAATTATAATTAAAAACAAAAAAAAACATAAAATAAACATACAAGTAACTATGTATGATTTTGCCTACTATGGTGGCAAAGTAATTGTGAATCATTCAATGATCAAGAACTTAATTGCATTCTGAGAAATCTATTAAAATGATAGAAATTAAACAATAAAGGAATTTAGCAAATTATGTGGAGCTAATAATATTTAGTTGCAAAAATTATAATAGGCAAGAGATATTTACATATGATTGAAAATATCAATAAAATTTCAGAAATACCATTTAATAAACCACTTACAACGAATTCACATCGTAAGATTGTCATTCATTAAACCTCCTAAGGCTTGTTTATGTAAAACTTGAATACGATAAATGTCTCAAATTGAATTTTATATCATATTTATGTAATCCTACAATACAAATACATAGTACTGTAGAAATTAAAAATAAATCAATTTGCCATATTATGATGCATTAAACTCGTAAGCATTATTTGCCATATTGTTTAGCAGTCTATCGCCGAAGTGTCAGTTAATCTGTTGGTATATACTTCAGACTTCAGAGAAAAATAGAAACTAACAGTTTCTCTATGTAGCACCGTGACCTACACTTAGAATTTTAATATTCTGAGTTTATTTTTTCCAGTTTGTGATGTTTTAACAAAGTCAATTTCTCCTTTTGGTTAAGTTAGGATTAGATACATATGCACTATGTAATAATGTAGGGTAAAAGAGGGTAGTTACAGAGTGCAAAGGTGCTGTGATTCGATTAAAAAAAAAAAACAAGTGAGGTCAGTAGGACTGCGAACAGTTACTCCAATTTATAGAATCAGAATAGAGTCTTCATCATTTTATATTCCAAATCTTGTTGTACGATTGTAACAAACCAGTAATTGTCTGCTAAGGGTTAGGTAAGATAGAGGAAGATTCGACAAATAACGTTGAAACGTTGAAGGACGATAATGTCAATATGGTAATTAAAAATTATATATATATAATTCGACTATAGTAAAAGGTAAATTTCTGAATGGTCTAGCTCTTATCTATACTACAATAATAATATGATATAATTTATCTTATTTTGTAGCCATTTATATCTTTGTATAGAATTTTTACTGTTGTTTTATAAATTCTTTAGATATTATATATAGGTATAGACAATACAGACGATTTAAATGTTTGTCTTACAGAAATACATAGCAAATATATTATAAATTGTTGGCAGTAAATTTATAATATACAACGTGATGTTATCAAAAAATATTTTTCAAGCTTTTTTGAAATATAGCCAGACGACCCAAAAGGGTTAAACAACAATAATAGTACAGCAATAATATTCTAAAGGTATAATATAAAAATAAAGCAATAATATTGATGAGTTAGTACAGCAATAATATGTCAAAAAAAATATTAGATAGACATCGCCTGATGTAGTCTACATTCAAAATTAAAATAAAGTCAACAAAAAAAATGCTCATTAGTTCTATACAACTAGATCGCAATATAAGAAGCCAAGAAGGATGTTATTTAGTGGGTAACAATCCTTGTAACGCAATGTTAAGCTACGGAGCTCATTGTGTCTTCTGAAGTTTTCCACTAGCCTACTTTTAAATAATAAAAAAAAGCGTTTATGGTCAGGTGAAAATATGTTGCCTCACACCAGGTTTGTGTTATTTCAGTTTAAGCTACGTAATTACTCGATTGTTGTACAAATCTATATAAAAATATATATACAAAATTAAAAATAGACGACCTGTGATTATTAATTTCATCTATATGATTTGTGAAAATTTGATTTCAAAATGTCAGCTTAAGGCCTAAAAATTTAAGTAAAATTTGAATAAAAGAGTATGTTCTAAAAAAGTATTGCAAAACTCACTTCATTGTGATACCTAATATGGCGTTTAATTGAAAACAAAAAATACAAAAGAACACTTTAGGATTGTTTAAACTTATAATTTTAAGACAAGTGAAATTATTTAACTTAATTATAATATAAAATTGGGGAATAATACGTCCAGTATTGTAATTCATAAATACTACAAATAAAATAAAATATATTTAATATTAATATATATTGCTAGTGCTGATGTAATTTAAAAATTTTGATTAAAACAATATGGGTCATTATTTTAAGGTCAAGATCCAGTTTTATTTTTTAATATATATTTTATAATTAGAGTATGAATAATTTTTAAAATTGAATCATTTAATACATTTTAAAAGAAAATAAATATTTAAATAATGAACAAAAAAATAATTGTTTTTATTTTTGTTTGAGATGTAGCATATAATTGGGATCGCATCATAGATATATTTTTATTTTCAATTCAAATTTGATTATTGTATTTTGTTTATTCGTTCATAAATTTTCAACTTTCAGTTATTCGTTCGGTAAATCAAGCATTTTATTGATTTGCCTAAGATTGTTTTCACTAGGTAAATATATAATTATTGTTTAAATTCGACTGATAGAACCAAATTAGATAAAAGAATCAGTTCCACGTAAAAATAAGAAATAAAATTATAATACAAAATTAATTTTATTGAATTTGAAGTACCTAAATGAGAATAAATTCAGTATTATAAATAGCAGTACTTAAACAATATGTATATATATATACAAAACTAAAAATGATTATAAAATTAATGGCATGATTAAAAAAACGCTGAGAAAATATTTGTTATCAATTCTTATAAGAATGAAATTAGGATATATTTTGGATTACAACCTGTTAGTCAGTAGAGTGAGTTATAACCTATGAGTCATCATAATTGCGTTTATATACATCATATTTTCGATAGTTGCAAAGAGTATAACAATTATATTATTATAGATTTAATAATTAATCTAAGAATTAGAAGATGTAAAGAATTTGTGATGCTTTCTTTCTTAAAAAGAAGGCCTTGAATATAGAAATTTTTTTTTTTTTAAATTGTGGCCTTTTTTTTTAATTTTAAGGCCTTGAATATAGAAAATTTTTTTTTTTTAAATTGTGCCCTGTAAGCCCATTCGTGATGCATAGGGCGGAAATAAAATGTTCATGGTGGCCACGTTCTTTCCTAGGTACTTGCTTCAGCTAAGACTGTTCTTCTCCATGTTTTCTCGGTTCTCCGACGGTAAGTGTATCCTGAGAATTCGATGTTGTTGTCAGGTTTCCTCAGAGTATGTTCAATGCCATTTCCTCTGTCGAATTTCCACGTTTATTTGTTTTTGGTTCGTTTTTTGATACAGCATTCTGTTGGAAATGCGTTGTGGTCAACGAAAGTTTAGAATGCGCCGGAGAAGCACATATATAGAGAATATAAAAACTTAAGATTACTTAGCAATATTACTTACTAGATAAAAGAATAATAGAGAAAGCACAAAAACAAAAACTAATCGAGTCTAAGGTCTAAAAATGTTTGTTTTAAACTACGTAAGCTCTGTAAATTTTCTCACTACATTAGTGAATGGGGGAAAAAGTCATTGGTTCTGTCTTTAATCTTTCCACAATTCACTTATTGTGATGTAGTTTATTCTGGAATGAGAACAGGTGAGCTTTGTGACAAACCAGCGTAAATTTGACAGTATTAGAGATTATTCCAAAGTCATATTTGATTGTACCTTTGAAAACTATCTGAAATATAAATACACATACTTTATCAGAAAATGAAGTTCAATGGAGTTGGTAGGTCACAGAAGTTGGTAGGTCACTAAGAAGTTCAAGGTTTAATTATTATTAGGAAGATTAAGAAATCAATCTTTTTTTAAGGGCAGTGGCGTTATGGAATTTTTTGCCGAACGTTCTCAGCTTTGTTTAATTTCAATTTTAATAAAATAATAATTTGTTTGAAATAATGTTTGTTATGTCTGTTAGGTTTAGATGGTGTTTTTGTTAGGAGAAGAAATTTTGCATTCAAAAATTTTATATAAATGTTTTTTTTTTTTTATCATTATTATTGTTTTCCTTTTTTCTTTTTCTATTTTTGTTTTGCTTTACTGTTAACTTCCATAGATTCAGTTAGTTTAAGTACAATGAATTGTAGAGATCTATAGTCTTATGTATATGTACGAAATAAAAAAATAAATAAACGCTTAGAACACAAAAAATACCTTCGGTTATAGGACATGAACAATTTTCGGAGCTTGGAACGTTAGATCCCTGTGCGATGCAGGTCGATACGAGCAAGTTGAGCGTGAAATGATTCGACTCAAGCTGGAAATATTATGTATAAGCGAAACCAAATGGAGAGGACAAGTAGATTATATATCTCCCAGCAATTTAACATCTACGCTGTACTCTGGAGATGATGAAGCAATTGTTGGCATAAGGAGAGGAGGTGTGCCGACACCTTTATGTTAAATCGTAATGCTAGAAGTTTGATCTCCTGGGCCCCAGTATCCAGAAGACTGATCAATGCCAGATTGAAATCTAGAATACGAAATATTACCATCATCCAGTGTTATGCTCCAACTGAAGACGCAGATGAGGAAGAAAAATGCATTTTCTACACACAGCTAAGTACGATTTATGACAATGCTCCAAAGACTGACATTAAGATCATTCAGGGCGATCTTAACACCAAAGTTGGATGTGAAAATGTAGGTCTAGAGAGAGTCATGGGGAAACACGGAATAGGTGTAAGAAATTAAGAATAGGAATAGGTGTAAGACGACAACTTACTACACACAAAACTTGGCAAAAGAAAACATGGATATCCCCGGATGGTCGTACAAAAAACCAGATTGACTATCTAATCGTACAACAGAAATGGAGGAAATCTCTCTGCGACGTAAGAAACAAAAGGAGCGCGGATGTCGGTAGTGACCACCATTTGGTCTTCGCGTGTATGCAGCTGAGGACGTCAGCTGTCAATCGAATATAGGACCGGAATATTCGTACAATAGGACCGGAAAGGAGAGCTCATTTCAATGTAGAAGCATTGAAGCAAATCCCACCATATGTCGTAATCTAGTAGCCAGCATCAACGACAAAGCAACAACACGGATGGTTGAAAATGAGCAAGATGCATCTATAGATGTTATGTGGGATAATACCAAAAAGCATTTATAGAATCCGGTTCCGAAACAGTACCTTCGCTATCTACCCAAAGAGATCCATGGATATCACAAACCTCATGGGATAAAATTGCTGAACGTAGTTCCTTAAAGAGGAAAATCAATGCTGAATCCAATCAGCAAAAAAAGAAGAACTACGTTTGCAGTATAGATTAGCACATCAGGCTGCACAGAGGAGCGCAAAACGTGACAAACGGGAAAATATAGAAGATGTTGCAAAGGAAGCTGAGCGCGCTGCTAACAGAGGATATGTCAAAACTCTTTACAAGATTACGAATCAAATTGCCAAACGTAAAATTAAAGAGCATCAAACACTGTTGGTATCTATGGATGATCAACTGCAAAGATGGCAGGACCATTTCTGCGGATTGTTAAATGAGCAATTCGTCCAACCATGCGCAGATCATTTAGGGGTATCGATGTGGGAGCCCCAAGTATAAGCGAGATAAGATCAGCAATTCTCTTTTTAAAAAACAATAAAGCAGTAGGAGTAGATGAGATACCCGCCGAATTCCTAAAAGCTGATCCAGATGTATCAGCCGATATTTTGTTACCTTTGTTCCAGGCTATATGGGAATAAGAAAAATATCCAAGCGAATGGACGGAAGGAGTTATTGTCAAAATACCAAAGAAAGGTAAAATATACATCGCCAGTGTATTACTCTACTCTCAGTTTTCTCGAAACTAATGGCTGGAATAATAATCGAAGGGATTAAAGGCAAAATAGAAACTACACTCAAAAGACACCAAGTAGGTTTTCGCAGTGGCCATTGGTGCGTGGATCACATCAACATATTACGAATAAAACTTGAACAATCCACTGAATTTAAAGCACCGCTAAATCTCATGTTGTAGACTTCGAGAAAGCCTTTGATAGAGTAAACCGAGAGTATATTTGGGAATCGCTTAGTAGGAGAGGCATTCCAGAAAAAATTATAGCAATAATTAAGGAAGGAATGGAAGATATTGTTTTTAGTAGTAATGGATGACATAATGACTACTACTGTGGGTGTAAACGAGAGCAACGGTATCCAGTGGAGTCCTTTCGATCGTATTAGCCACTTAGATTACGCCGACGATGTGTGTTTATTGTCACATACGAATAGAGGTTTGAACGATATGTGCCAAAAGCTGTATGACACTAAAAAAGTGCGAGCCTAAAAGTCAATTCAGCTAAAACTAAAATCATGCGCACAACTCACACATCACAACATCCGATCCTCCATGAAGAAATGCGAATCGAAGAGGTGACTACGTTCAATTATTTGGGTAGCACCGTGTCATCAGATGGAAGCGCCGATTTGGATATTGAAGCCTACATCAGTAAAGCCCGTACTGCTCTTGAAATGCTTTCAAAAATATGACAGGCAAGCAACCTATCTTTGCCCACAAAAATAAGAATATTCAACACAAGTGTAAAATCTGTTCTCTTGTACGCTTGCGAAACATGGAGAAACAAACAATCACAAATAGACGTGGAAATCCGACAGAGCAAATGACGTTGGATCGGGCATACTTTGAGTAAACCTGACAATAACATCGCGAAACAATCTTTTGAATGGAATCCTCAGGGTACAGATCGCTTCGGAAGGCCGAGAAAAACGTGGAAAACAAAAATCTTAGCCGAAGCAAGTATCCAGCAAAGAACGTGGTCACAATTGAAGAGGTTAGCCGCATAGGACCCGTCCGAAAGAATTTACTTCCGCCCTATGCCAGACGAATTTTATTTGTTACGTGGTTTGAATAGTTTTTATTTTTAGATTACATCGCTTCTGTCGATTACTCTTAAAATATATATTAGAGAGTACAAATATTAGTCATAATCAACTTGAAACCAGGAATATTCTAAATAAAATATTTCAATACTTAACACGTCCTATATGAAATAAATGAGAAGGAATGAAAGAGATAGAAATATATTATTATTTATGAAAGCCTCTCTGAAATTCATTCAATAGTTATTATTGTTCAATGAAAACTAGTTCCTTAACTTCAAAATTTAAATCAATTTGAGTGTGTTAACCTTAAAACTGGAAAATATTTTCAATTAAAAAAGAAAATAAAATCAATATTTTCATTTGTATACAAAATAAAAAACTTTGAATATTTTTTTTTTGGTTTTTTACAATTTCAATGAATCGAAATATTACCGTTATTGCCATAAGTTATTCAAAAGTCGCCCTTTTAATTTTCTTCAATCATCAATTACGAGTATCTGCTTTCGAAATAATAAATAGTTTTTAATAATATTTTTGTTGCTTTTTTTGTTTTGATATTAAAATTTCTGTTAATTTTTAGCAATTCATCTTTTTTTTTCTTTTTTTTTTGGTATTTCAAAAATTCGTTAAATAAATGGAGTAAAAAGAAAAGATGGTAGTACATTATAAGTTGTTCGATACTGCAATAGATTTTATTTTATAAAATGCAGTGATTCTTAAACTTTTTCGGTTGATTCGAAATACATTGTTATAATTAACCCTTTTTTCAAATTTATTATTAACAACTTTCTTGATTATATTTTTAAAAGGTAAGGATATGATCTTTATACTTAAAATTTTTATTTTTTTTTTATGTATATCTAGCAGATACATAATTCTTCTGAAAAGAAAAATGCCAAAATAGTTACAAAAATCTTAATATGACAAGTATATCAGAAGATATTATTTTTACCGCTGAAGGAATAAATAAATAAGACAGATCTATTTTGTCTAATGATGTAGCGATTATGTACATATGATATACCATCTTAACTATCATACTCTGAAATTAATTGAGAATACAAGTTTGTTATCACTATAATCTTTGGGTATAATTTTCAACACTTATATTATTTGATACCAAAATCTTCAAAGGGAAAAAAATTGTTATGCGTGGTTGTTAGAGTTATTTAGGCAGTTCAGCTTCAAGCAATGATTAGTTTAATTCATTCTATATTCTTGGAATTAGAATAAAAATAAAATGTTAGTAATTATGTAAATATTGTTTATGATGTTTGTTTCTATTTGATATGAGCACTGCTATTTAAGAATTATTAAAGAATTATAAAGGCTATATTAAAGAAAAAGAATGGTATGCAATTACCAAGCAAGAAATTTTTGTGTTTACATTACCAGGAGAAGTAGAAAATGTAAAATAAATATTTGTATAGTTTATAAATTTTTTTTTATTTATGATAAATTATTTTTAGTTTATTTAGGAATAAAAAATTGCTTCAAAGTTTGAAACTAATAAAACACAATACAAAAGGATAGTTAAATTATTGGAGGAGAGACCAAACATTAGCAATAATTTTAAGTATAATTAAAAAAAAACAAACTGAATAAAAAAAAATAAACTGTTTATCCAATTCAAAAATTTTTTTCGGGGATAATCCGCTTCGGCTATTTTATTTTAATAACGGCTACGATTTAAGTTTAACTATAACCTAGTTAAAACATTCAACTTTTGTGGCAACATAGATAAATATATGGGTAAGCAATTTCTAAAACAAGATATACATGAAGTATATACAACCTAATGTCAAATACCTATTCTAAATTTTGATGTAAAAAATGTAGTGAATGAACTACCGTTATCCATTTTTTAGTCTGAAATTGATAACGAAAAATCTATCTCAAAATAATGTATTATTTTCCGTATATTCTTCCGTAAATCAAAGTTCCTCAATCTGTGTATATAAAACAGTTATTATTAGAAATAACGGCTTGCTGAACAAAAACAACTGCATTGAATTATATATTCAAAAATGCAGACACCCAAAAACGATATAATTTTTTTTTTTTTTTTAAATTCTTATTATCTTTTTTTTAATTTTCATAATGCATTTTTTCACGCAAAAAAAAAGAACAAAAAAAAAATAAAAACGATTTTTTCCAATTCCATCTATGCTATTCATAATATTTATTCATTACAAAAAAAAAAAAAAACGATTTTTTTAATCACTTCTCGATTTGATAGTTATTTTTGCTCATCATCAATTTTTACCCATCAACTATATCACCATCATCATTCTCTATATAATATTATATACCCATTTTATAAATATTCAATCCTGAAATTGGTTCCAACTTCATTCAAATTTTTAGCATATCAAATCATAAAATATTTGCGTTAAAATTGTAAGAGTACAAAAATAAAATGCCAATGAATACAACAGCAATAACAATAATAAAAAAAAAATATATACATATATATATATATAACAATAGTTATATAACTTTCAATTCATTTACAATCACTACAAAAAATACAACGTGGGTGGGTGGGTGATTGTTAATATAAAGGAAGAATAACATAAAAATTATTCATCAGCAATTCATCTTTTCTTAAAATTCAATTCTCATGATAGTATTGTTATATGTAAACTTTAGTTTTTACTCTATCAGAGCTCAATATTCTCTTCATCCATATTTTTCTGAATAAACTTTAAAAAGGATAAAAGGATTTTTATTTTTTATTTTTGAAATCTATCAATCGATATTATGAGAGTTGTATTGAATAATCCGTAAGAGTGAAATGGTAATATTTAAATGAGAATAAATTCGAAGTGTGAACTGTCAAAATTATGATTTTATTACAGTAGAGATTTTAATAATCAGTTATTCTGTCAAAAGCAATTCATATTTGATTTTTAATTCTATTTGTATTACGAATTTTGAAAATTTTATCTTATATTTGGAAATATTTTTTTTTTAAATTATTTTTTATTTTTCCATTCAATAGTTAGAAAATTTTTCTAGAGAGATACCATAATATACTGTTGTAGCTTAAATGGTTTAGTTTTTAATTAGAATAAAACCAAATCTACATTAATATGAACATTAATATGGATATTAAAATATTATACAGGGTGTTTAAGAAATGACAATCCAAATTAAATTCAAAGCCTCTATTATACGTTATATGCACATAAGCGATTGCTTCTTGCAGCTATCATATTTTAACATTTTATCAAACATTCATCAATTTGTTCTCCAGATTTTTAGATCAATTTTTTATATTGAAATTTAATAAAAAAAAGGAATTAATTCTTTTGGAAATTTTTAAATCAATTCGATACACCTCATCCTTTTAATATTTTCTTTTTTGAATACCTTTTTAATTTTTTTTTTTTGTTTTTGTTGGTATAATTTATCATTTGTTAAAAAATTTTTCACAATTTTTTTTTTTAATTAAAATCTGATTCATTGGGTTGTTTTATTTTTAATTCTATTATATACAAGTATACAAAAAATTAATATCTTCAAAGGGTTCAAAATATGCAACGCCATTTTGACATTTCGATAAAAAAAAAACATAAAAATTATTTGGATTTACTGTAAATTATAATAACTGTTTGGAAAATTATGATGAGGGAATCGAACTCTTACTTTTTATGTGATAATTGGTGTTAAAGCTCGTTCTTTGTTTTTTATTATTTAAATATAGGGTAAGTTGAAAAAAAATGTGAATTAAAATTAAAATTTGTTCGTTATATATCTTAATAAGTAATAAGGTAGGTAGTTTACATTTTTCGTATTCATTTATTGGAACTTATAACTTTTGGTATTCAAGATTCTATAATTTAATATTAATTGCTGTTATATAGAGTTATCTACTTTTAACTCTTCGTACGGCGCGTATGTGTCAAGTTGATACACCAAAATTAATTAATATTTTCTACGATTTCTAAACAAAATTTAGTACCGACATGATCTATCGTGTAAATTCTTTTTTTTAAGATTTTTATTTTAATGTACTTAAGTATTGTCTGTACCTTTGTAGAGTGCAATTATGAAAGATTTGTTCAAATTGATACAGCGCCCCGAATCCCGTTATTTTTTTTGTACAAGTTTAAGACATTTATCGCATGAACTGATTTTACATCATTTAATTCGGAAAAGCTCTCTGACTAATTTGAATGTGGATCTTCAAAGTCGGCTCTTTACATATTAACCTATTACATAAATTAAAGGATAAAACTAGTGAGAACCCTACTTCAAATAGGAAAAAACCAAAGGAAAATTCAAATCTGTATAAACAATAGAAAACTGAAGAAGTATAACTGCCAGAATTGTAAAAAACCATTCTTTTTGTTCAAATTTTTTACAAAGATTTTTGCCGCGTCAATATGTGTACCTACAGATTCTACCTAATAGAATACTTTATTAATATCTTGTATTCTCTATATAATATTTTTTATATTTTGTTAAGTTTTTTTTTTATGAATTAAAGTATAATTATGTTTGTTTTTCGGTTATGTTGCTTTTTGAATAATGAAACATTCACAAATTAGGGTTTTTGTTTTGTATTAGACATGTTAAATTAAACATGGTAAAATTTAAGAAATATTTAAATCAAAGAGTATTATTAAAAAAACAAAAACGTTCGACGAAGAGTTAAACACTTGGCAAAAGAAATTTCATATTGACCATATGAATGGTTTTTGATATACCCAATTTTAGTGAAAACAACCAAATCTCATACCTTGTAAAAAAAAAAGAAATTCTAGCTTCTAATAAAATGGAAATATTTTATTCTGACAAATAATGTTACATATTTTTCATTATAATATGTAATAATATTTAAATTCAATTCTGGTTGTATGTAATAGAATTTCAATTTGTCTACAAAATATATTTTGATAAATACTATTTAAATTTAAAATTTTTAAGATATTGTATTTTTTGATAATATTTTTGTTTTATTCTTACCACTTTCTCTCTCTGGGGACTCATTTTTTCTTTTATTCAAAAAACAAAGTTTCAAATAAAAATATTTATTAAAAAAAATCTAATAATTTTTAACAAATTTCAATGTTTCGATAAGATCAACATTATATCCTTAAGTTATTTATAAAACTTATAACATTATCTAGGTTGTTGTCTAAGTAGCTGTTACATTTTATTTTTGATTAATTATCCGACAACTTTTTAACTATTTACCCTCTAATATTACAAAAATATTTATTTTGAAAAAATTCGGTAAAACTCAAAAAAAAATTTGAAAATTTTCACTTTGAACTTTGAAAATTTTATATATTTATATACACTTATATTATAATATACTAAACTAACATATGCTGATTCCATTTAATGAAAGGTAAAAAAAAATACACAAATTTTTTGCGTTTCCATAATATCCAGACATGCCATATAGGATTAGAATCGACTCGGTTACAGTTATTAATAATACAATAAACTGATATATTATAAAAATATTTTTGAAACTCTCACTCTAATTTGTATTTGGGTGTTTTTTGTTTTTTCCATAAAATAATAATTTTAATTCATATTTTCGTGAAATAATAAAGGTTAGGGTAAATAAAACGTCCCCAATATTTAAAATTAAAACCTTCATTAATCACTTTCAAAATTTCAAAACATTGAACAACAACAAAAAAAAAAAAAAATTGGTTGTTATAAAAGGCAAAACCTATGCTCCTCTATGAATAAAATTCTTGAGGTCCTGATGACTCCTTTATGTTCTTTTTCTGTTCTTTTTTTATTGTTTATTTGTTAAATGAATGGTTTTATAATGATAAAATTTTTCAAAGAATATTCATAAATTTTTTATTCATAGTATATTGAAAACAGATATATTCTAAAATATCCTTTATCCCAAAATCAACAAAAATACTTTTTAGAAATATTTTCTGTTCTCTTCTCTTCTTTTATACTATTTCTTTGTCATACTGTCTAATTCAATTTAAATAAAAATGCCTTTCTAAATTTGCTTGTTGTGTTATGGTTTTTAGAATAAAAAAAAAAACAAAAACAAAAACAAAAATATAGAAATAATAAAACATTATTATTATCATCAAAAAACCGCGAAATCTAACCAAAGAAATTAAAAAAAGTTGAAAAACCCTAGACAAAAACCCAAACGTCATTAATTGTAAGGAGAATCATGAATTAGATATAAAAAAAAAAAATTACTCTATACAAAAGTTCGAAATTGAATATTTTAAAATATATTTTAAAAACGTTAAAAATATTAAAATAAAATAATGGCAAATAGATTTTGTTTTAATTGAAAATTATTGTAATCCCAGAATTTGTAGTGGGTATGAAACCTTCTATATTCTATTTTAATACTATATGTGCTTCTTTTTATTATGTTATATTCTGTAATGAAATATAATTTTCTGGCTTGAATAAATTTATTGGACTCCTTTATATTTGGCACACAATCTATTAAGATTTCACAAAGTAAATTTATTATAAGTAATAATTGATTTCAAAACTGGAGCAGTTTCTGTTGAAATATCTTTTCATGACTTGAATTATACTTAAGAAATTGAGTGCATTTTGTAAAAATCGGAATTTCAACGAAAAATTTTCCTTTTTATAAGTGTAAATTATCCCAAAAGTATCATATTTTGATGATTGTAGAGCAATGCAAGACGGACTTAAATATATTGTGGCTTAGAACTAGACTATATTAAATGTATCGTAAAGTCTTAATTTAGAAATTTGTTACCTATAACATTTGACTATTCTAGAAATTGCAATATTTTAAATAAACTAAATAATGTAAAAGATCTAGACGTTTTATTTTACGGAAAGATTTGACTTTGATCATAATCACAAAGGTTAATACAATGCTGAGTTTTATAAAGCGGGACATTATCGACTTTAGAGATCTATATAATGTTAAAAATGTTATGTACCTCTGATAAAAAAATTTTTAGAATACGGTGTAATTATTTAGAATCCTTTTGACAATGCAATTGAAAAAAATTAAAAAAAAAACATTTTACTCATTTCGCCCAATAGTAAAGCAAGATGTAAGTTTGCAGGATTCAAGATATAAGTTTTTAAGTTTAACAAAATTGTCTAATAAGGCATCTTTATTTTACATCCCGTATTGATTCATCCAATCCCATTACAACATTTCGGTTTAGGTATACTTCTAACATTATTGTGAATGCAAAAGTTGTTACATAATCAATTTAATAGAACTAATTATGTTAGAAATAACCGATTTTAAGATAGTCCGTCTGATAATGAAAATCTTGTGTTATAATATATTAAAACCTAATGCTTCTTGTGAGCCTTGCGGCAACACTTTATAGGGGTAAGAAATGTTTTGCCAAATCCATTAATCAAACAGAAAAAACTACTATAGTGTAGGATATAAAACTAGCAACAAATCTTTCAGTTATTATCATGTTTGACTAATTAACGATGCAGTGATAACAATACAGTTTGTTTTGATCGGGCAAACCATTTCCACAAAATATTATTTTTGTTTATTATCTTTGAAATAATTATTTATATTTTTTTTAAGGACATCCTTATGAAAACCCTGTTAAAAAAACACATCTTTTTTCTATACTTATTTAATGAGATGGCAACCTTGACACCCATCATACTTATACGTTATGTTTATGTTAAATAATACAAATTACAATTTGTAACATATTATCGCATAAATATGTTACATTAAACATTCCAGAATACATGAATAAAAACATGAATATAGAAAAACATGAAGTTTTAATTTAATTTATTATGAAACAAAATATCTAAATAATCTTATTTTAAATATATCATTATTATAATGTCATCTATTATAATGTATATATAAATATGTGAGTGGAAATGTCGAGAAAGAGAAAATATTATGTGATTATTGCATTTATTGTAAGTATACTTACAAAATAAATGAAGTGAGCAATTATTTAAGTATTATAGTGTGAGTGTAGTTGAGATACCGGTATTATATTATAATACATTATGTAATTATATTTCAAATGTATATCATTATAGTATAGGTAGCTATAGACTAACATTCATTAGATTTTATTAGAATTCATTTGAATGGAAAAATGTCTGTGGTTTCATAAAAAATAATAAAATAATTATCCAATAATTTGTATTTTATTTCAAAATTAAGAAAAGGACATTTTTTGTGGTTACTTTTCAGAATTGCAATTAAGATTTTCATAATTTTTTAATAGGTAAAGGAAAAGTATGTAATTATTTTAAGCACATAGCATCGATCATGATTATTTTGCTAGTTTTTAATTATTTCTAATTATTGGTAAATTCACTTTTATGAGAGATAAATAAATTACACACTCTAACTGTTAGGAAGGAATTACTATATATAATGAGACATGAAAGAGTTAATACACGCTTGGTGGCGCAGTAGGTAGAGCGCCTGCCTTTCAACCAAAAGATCCCAGGTTCGATCCCGAAGCAGTAAAAAAAAAAATGTTTTATGAGTTTTTCGACCTAGTCCAGTGCTCTTTGTCATTGGGATAAAATAAATGACAAAAAATAATTGAGAGTATAATCTGGTAACAACTTGGAAAACAGCTTAAAATGGAGCTAATCTATTTAAGAAGGCTTAGTTCCTGACAATAGTAGTGGTTTTCCATATTTGTACGATAACTTATATAATATATAATTTTCATAACTATAACCAAATACAACATAATCAGAAATAAATTAAACGGTAAAAACATGAGGTGCAATTTATAGAAATTCAAAATGAAGGATTCAAATTTATTTAAGTTATCGATATCTTGTGTTTTACCCAACAAAACAAACATTAAGAGAAAAAATAATATTTTAAATATGTACAAACATAATTAAAATAAAATAAGGAAAAAAAAATTTTTTTTTTAGAAATATTTGTCTTCAATTTAAGCGTACTAAAACTACAAAAAAAAACTTTAGAATCGCAACTTGATACAATGTTTTCATAGCAAGTTATGATTGTAATTACGGAAAAAGCAAATTAGCCGAAATTCTAGGAAGTCTTGAGATGAGATTAAGAGATTTGGTAAAAAGTTCGGCTAATTTGCTTTTTACGTAATTACAATCATAACTTGCTATGAAAACATTGTATCAAGTTGCGATTCTAAAGTTTATTTTTGTAGTTTTAGTACGCTTAAATTGAAGGCAAATATTTCTAAAAAAAAAATTTTTTTTTTCCTTATTTTATTTTCGACTTTTTAGTGAAAATATTTTTTTAATGAAAAATAATATATTTTCAAAGAACCAAACACATAATCAAATGGCACTAAAATTCACTCTAACGCAATTTGGTTATTATTGCTCATACTTCAAATGTGTAATTATATTTTATATTACTGTAACAAATTTTATAAAAATATGTATATTTTTAAAAATTTTTTGGAGATTTTTGATTAGATACCTTTGAATTTTTTAATTTACGTATTAAAAAATTTTCACCAATAAAAAATTACGCACTTTATAAAAAGAAACCCTGTTAAATACAAAAAATATTTGACGTAAAACCGTAGATTAAATCTGAGAAAAAGTCTGAAATGTAAACACTCATCTGACTTTATCTACGATAAAATTCGATTTTGTCCGACGTGTAAACGCTGCCTAAGCATAAATTGGCATATAAAAGTATAATATATACATGCATAAATCGAAATTAAACTTTTTTTACATTCGAGAAGAGTCATTTCTAACTGAGTGATAGATAACTGATAGGTTCAAATTTTGTTTTTTTCCATAAATAATGTTTGCATTTTATTTTCAATTAAACTAAGCCATATGATTATGTATGTAACAAATGCAAGCCCTATATGACACATGTATGTACATTTACATATACTTAGTCAGAGAAAGTGAAATAATAAAAGAAAGAGATTAATAAAAGAAACCAAATTATAAACACAAAAAAAATATAATGAAAATGATGATTGAAAATAATTGAAATTGAATAATAATAGAAAATGATTGAAATATAATGATAATGATTTGTATTGCACACATTTATTTTGTATTCCTTTTTTGTTTTTTTTTTTTGCTTCTTTACACCATAGAAATGTCAATAAATATAGTGAATTTAAAGAGAAACCAAATTTTAACTTTATCAAATATCCATATTCCATTATTAGTACACACACATATGTAAATTTCACCTTAGTTGAATGCAAAGAATATCTATAATCTATATTAACAAGAATACGCACTCCCATTTTACGGCAACCTAATTTTTAAGAAATATCAAACCGAGCAAAATATCATTAGTTAAAAGAGGTAAAATTTACATTTACTTAACGTATACCAAATTTTTAATGAGAGAGAAAAGGTACAAAATAGATGTTTGCCTTTTGCTTTATACTGTAAAAAAAATTGCTTTGCTTTCTCATTATTCTTCTTTGGATTTGTTTACATTATTTATATTGGGCAAGGTGGCAAAAAATGTTTGTTCAAATTTAGTTTGTTCCCTTATACGATGATTAATTCTGATCTTTTATTATTTCAATATTTACTTTTTAAATATTATTATTTTCGTATATACTTATATTAAAATATTAAATTATAATTACATTACAATAATATAAAATATTGTTAACATTTTTATCAGTAATAATTTGGAGTTACAAACATTATTATTTTTTATTAATTATATTAAATTATAGTAAGCCTAAATATTTATTATATTGGTATACGATTATAAAATAATACTGAGGACAACATATATTTACAAATCACAGAATTTAAAGAATATGATAACGCTGTTTTAGTTAGGTCTCCTAAAAATCTTATGCATAGTTGATACAATTTAGAAAATAATATTGTTAAATATTTCAACGAAAATTTTGGTCGAAAATATTTTTCAAAATTATAAACTTTATTTATTTAATTTCAGCCAACTTTTTTTGTTACTCTTTTTTGTTTACTATATTTTTTCTTTTTCTTACACGTAAAATTCTTATTATCGTCTATTTCTGACAATGTTTATCAAATTTGCATATGAATTTGTGTGCAAACAAATGAATACATACATGAGTTCTTACTCTTTTTATGGATATACTTTGGTTGAATGGTTATTGAAATGGGTATTTTGTTGAATTGAAGCAAAT
This sequence comes from Argyra leucocephala, assembly GCA_963942445.1. Classification (NCBI taxonomy): domain Eukaryota; kingdom Metazoa; phylum Arthropoda; class Insecta; order Diptera; family Dolichopodidae; genus Argyra; species Argyra leucocephala. The sequence continues at coordinate 99,086,323 of OZ012679.1, read as the reverse complement.
TGAAACAAACATATAAAGTCCAAGGCAAGTTAATTAAGGCAAATATAATAAGAAACGGCTTGTAAAGAGTGAAAATATTTTAAATTCAAGTCTAAAAAAGTTGAAAAGTCTATCCTTAATTCCGGCAAAACTATTAAATTTCAACTTTTGATCCAAGATTCAGACTCAATATGCTAATTGATAGGAGCGAATAAGAAAATGTAATCAAACTGAACAAATGAAACTAAAATTCAATTGCTCTATAAGACGGTAAGTGGCGTAACTTACAGTAGTTAGAATATTAGCAGTATAATGCTGAAGATTGGAAAATAAATTTATATATAAATTTTTATAAATCCAAAAATTTAATCAACTTACCCATTATTTTAAACATTGTCAAATATTCACCAATAATACGAAAAATAAAAAAAAACTAGCTATTCCCGGCGTAACATTTGCCGATCTAGCATTCAAGAAATAAGAACTTCACAGTTTTCTATTTCTCCTTTTTTTGAGATGACAGTAAGACTGTCAAAAGATCTTACTCTGGCCTTGTGACTTATTAATTATCATTGAATATGCTAGTCGAATTGGAAATTGTTTCCGTTTGAAAATAAAGGGAAGATTTGTATCGAACGAAATTAGAGGAATACGTGGAATAAAAATTGCATCTTTAGTAGAGTTATCATCTAGAGTTATTACCTAAAACCATAGCTATTATTTGACATTTTACTTTTTAAAGTTTTTTAATATTAAATTTCCAAAATTTTCCGTTAACTGGCACTGAAGTGGCACATAAATAGGTCTTTTTTATTTTTTTTATAAGAAAAAATGTAGTTTGCATGGCTATTTTAGTTTTGATTGAGTGTAAATGAAATTAAATCTCAACGTTATCATTAGCTGCGTATAAAAATATTTTTTTTTTTTAAATTTTAAGTGTTTTATCGGTAATTTTAATTAATTGTTGGATGACTTTAAAAAAAATACTTCTAATTTGAAAGTTTTGAAATTTATATTTTTTTTTTATTTTGCTGGTTCAAAAAACATGCAGTAAAACACAAGCAGAGATTGCAACTCATGTAAACTCAGAAATAGCAGCAGTCAACTCACTACTTAGCTGGTCACTACCTAAAATAGCAGACTCTACGATAATTGTTTCCTTTACGGAAAAATTTATGTAAATAATAGTTTCCTTATAACGAAAAATTTACGAAAAATATGTCATTAGTCGATCTAACGTAAATTGGCTATAACGGCAAAAAGGTAGGTGGGTTTTAGTGGGTTCGATTCCCACGCTATCAAGGAGCAACCGCGGTTAAAGCTCTTGATGTCCTTCGGGGATTACCTCCTATCTTTCGAAAAAAAGCTTGGCTGATTGTTATTTCAATATTTTACATGGTTCTTGTAATAAATATTATTTGGTGTTAGTTTTAAATCACCATGTGTCAAAAAAAAAATCTTGATTTTATAATAAATATATGGGCTTAAAACTTGGATAAGTTTTATCAATAATTTATTTGAAAATTAGTACTAGCTGTACCAAATCAGTATTTTATTTAATCGATAATATTTTGAAAAGCTTCAACTTTATATTCTTTGGTTTTTTTCAGAGGTACTTCCTTTTTATAAAAGCTTTCGGACATTCATATTAATATATGAAATACCAACTTCAAAGATTTTCATCAAAACTTGACTTTTTATTGGTTGATGGTAAAAAGTCTATATCAGTTCATGTAAATCCCTATATATTTTGTACAAAACATTAAACCTTTTGCTTTAACTTGAATTATAGTTAAAAAAGGGGCCCCTAGTATTTTTATATTATTTTATGAAATACATGAATTATGTTTTGTTTAAATGATTGATATAAAAACAAAATGATTCAAGAAAATATTTATATGCTTCTAAATCGAATTAGGAAAAATTAGTGGAATACATTTCCAAAAAACTAACCGCAATTTTGAAATGGGATATAAAGTATGTATATGCATAGTCAATTTATATAGTCGATGGATAGAAGTTAACACCATTAAAATTTTTGAATTAAATTTTTCACAATATTTTCGTATTTTGATTAATTTATATTAAATTATCGGTTAAAATATAAAATATAATCAACTATAAAATTTCTTGTGCCTAAAAACATACAATGAACAGCAATGTACCTATAGCATTTTTCAGATCTTTAGTATCACCTATCCAGAGAGTCATCTGCAAATTGTTATGTGTCAATACGTTTACAATGAGTTTATAAAGAGGTAATTATTTGCAATTTATTATATTAAATTCTTAAAACCGTTTTTGAATTTAAAAAAAAAACAAAAACAACATCAAAAATCTAAATTCTTTAATAATTATGGATCTAAATTCCACTTAGTTTTTAGTTTATTCACCGAATGAACTCTAAAAAATGTCAGCCGATGTTTTTGAAAAATTTAAATACTTTTGTTAATGTCAATGACGCAACAATTTAAAATTTTTATGCTGCAGTTGAGCTCCATTAAAAATATGGGATTTTAATAATTCTTTTTTATTTGTACCATGAAATAATCCTTTTTTAAATTTCACTTTAAATCTTTGCGCATTTTTTAAAAATCATAAAAAAAAACGAGAAAAAAAAATATTTTATCAAGTTTAAAGTGCTTTGATAAGCAAAAAAATAAAAACGGCAAAAACAAATATCAAAAACTTAGGTCAACCATAGTGAATGTCCTGGACAAAATGAAAACTGTTTTACAATTTATTTATTTTATTTATATTATATTGGTCTGGTTTGCTTTTTTTTTTTTTTGTTTTTGGTACTCTGTTAACGTATCCTTGTTATTGCCCTAATTTAATATTTTTTGTTTTTTTGTTGGTTTTCATATACATTTTTTTTGTTTGTATTACATATCAATCGAAAATGTCCTTGTGAATGAATTTTAGTTAGAGGTTTTTTTTTTTTTTTTATTTGTTTTTGAATATTTTGAATATCCTTTTTTTAACATATATATTAAATACTTAACGAAAATAAAATTATTTGTAGTTTATGCTCTTTTCGTACTATTCTTGTGTGAATTTTTGCAAATTTTCTGATGAATTAAATGTTTGATATGTTTCTGAACAGTCGGGGGGTTTGAGATCTGAGCCAAGTAAACACATTCGTTCTTTTTTATGCACGATATACGTAGGAATTAAATATATGAAATTAGCTTAAAAAATTAATGGTACTACATTTGTACTTACTGTGGTAGAATTTATAAACTTAATGAATTAAATTTTCGGATATATGGAGAGACTTCATATTCTTAAAAAACTATCTTGTATATCTTAAAGTTCAAAAACCAAATCCAATGGAATTTATAAGTTATATAAATTATTTTATACTAAATGAATACACATTTGACTGTTTTGTCGTTAATTTTTATTATCACCTTTTTACTTGCATTCTTAATAACATTTCTGGTCGACTAAATTATGAATTTTCTGTGTTGGCCTCTATCTACGGCAGTTGTTTTCTATAGTTTTGAAGTTCAAAAGTGTTATGATTGCTTGTTTTACACTTTTGTTTCAAAATTTTTCACAATCTCGAAGTAGTAATTTGAAAACCGATGTTAATACTAGAGAGTTTTAATCATATAAAATACGTTAACATAAATCCATTCAACCCGAACAATTACTGGTCCAATTCGCTGAAATGTGTCTTTCAAATAAGCAAAACATCGAGGCGCAAAAGTTGGTCTAACAACCACGTAAATTTCTAGAACTAATCATATAATCGACGTCTAATTCAATCAAGATGTATTTTCAATTTTATACACCGGACACAATGCAAAAATAAAAAATTATAAAAACATTTTTTATGCTTTTTTCTTCAATTGAGCGAATGACTGAGGTTGTAGTCGGTTAAATAAATGAATGAAAGTTCTATTAATGAAAACAAGGAAGATGACAAAATTAAAAAAATGATAGGAGATTCCATTAATTTTTATACTGATTCTTGTTTTTGTTTTGTTTTTGTTTTATTTTTCTTTATTCAAAACTAATATCATCTAAATTTCTCAAGGGACTCTTTTAAGTTAAATATTATGTACGTACTTATTCAAGTTGAGTTGTAGAATGCACACATGTACATGTACATGTTCTAGGTAAATAAATTGTGTACGCGTATAAAAAAATAATGAACCGATTAAAATCAAATCAAAAATGGAACAAAAAGGACTATCATGACTGTATTCACATCACCAGCTTGATGCATGGTCAAATTTAACCCTCTATTTCATGCTTTAATTTTTATGAAGGATATATTTTTTTTATAAATTATACGATTTTGAGTGGGTGAATATTAATATCCTGTTTTTTTTTTATTTTTGTTTTATTATTTTATTTTCTTATTATAGTTTGTTCTTTTAATATAAAGTGGTGGTGATAGCACCATAATAATGTTATTTAAAAAATACGCAAAAAGAAAAAAAAACATATAAAATTAAAATCCTTTTTAATAAGGACTTTCTTTTTAATTTATAAAAAGTGAAAAACAAAAAAACAAAAAAAAAATAAACAAGGGAAAAAAGTAATTTTCTTCTCTTGCAGTTTACATATACACTCCTATATGTACTTATTTACATTAATCCATACATATGAATATATTGTCATACATACATCAGAAATTGAGGGCGGAGTGATGCATTCAATTTTAAGTTTTTTTTTGCTTTAAAGAAAAAAATAAATTTTATAGCAAGGACAAGGCTATCATTTTAAATACTATTATTGTTATTATTATTATGATTAGTATTATTGTAGAAGGGGTTGTAAATAATAAATGATAAAAATTAAAAATAAATGAATTGATAAATACACATAAGGGATATACTATTGTGTATGTGTTTATGTGTATAGAATGTACTCTTCTACATTATATACTTTTATATTCACATAATATTTTTTCTGGTTTTTTGTTTTTTTTTTTTTGTTTTTTCTTTTTAATGTACTCACTTTGAATTAAGTGTGTTGAAAGACGTTTGAGTTTTCAATGACGATGAAAACGCGGTGCAATGGTGGGATGAGTATGCAAATAACATATAATTTAACAGAAGCTAAAATTTGTTTTTCAACTAATTATTATAAAATGTTGCTAATGTACAGTGCTGATCAAAACAATGGGGCTGTAATGCAATGCAATATCAGTTAATTATATTCAATAAAATCGGTTCGTGTGTTTGAACTAATTAGAAGATATGATATACCTTTTTTAAAAATTAGTAATGCTATGTTGTGGTATGATATATTTACATCTTATTTTCATCCTATGCCCCACGGATTCTTTCCAGAACAAGGATAAATGCTGTGATGAATATTTCATATAATACAGTAATTAACAACCTTATAACAAATGTTAATTTTGCATTCGATGCTTCATAAGATTAACGATGGCATATTTCAAGCTAGTCAAATTTTCAATTTATTAACAAAGACTGCTTCCTATCTAATGTCTATGTATACATTAAATTTTACAATGCATATGATTAGCTGAAACACAGGCGATATTTTCGATGCTGGATTTCTTGACAAAAGTTTACCTCTTTTTCATTTTTGATGTTGTGTTCTGTTGTTGAAACTATTGTTCGCAACCTTGAAAGTATACTTCATTGTTTGTGATTTTGTTTAAATTGATCTCGATGAGTTCGCATATCAAACGCTTATAGTTTATACAACACTGATACAAATTACGTTTATCGTTCAATGTTTTGTAACAGCACCGGGCATACGTAACATTTTACAAACTTAAATATATATTTCAGTTCATATTTCAATTTTATATTCAAGCTAATATAATTATACGTCATCTAATGTTTCACTGTGCAATCTAAGTGCCTGATTAATTATCAACTTGTTTAGACATTTGAATGTAATATAACAATTCAATCACACTAAAATCGCAATAAATCACAAAAAAATGTTTTAAAACATTTTCAGAAACAGTATAATTGAAGTTTAACTAAATTTGATAATATTTTGTTGGACATTAGTGTATACACTTTAGAAGGGTCATTTTTAGTATAATGAAAGTAATAAAAAATTTGTATAAAATAAAAGAAAAAATATATTAAATACATTTTTTTTTTTACCGTGTACTTAATTATATGTAAAGTTAAGTTATAGAAAATTGCACTATAATTATTATTATACATTTTTTTTAGTTGTTGTTTTAACTTTTACTCTTTCCCATTTTTTCACTAAATAATTGCAATAAATTCAGGATAAAATTTAAAAAGAACAGTAAAAAAAGGAACAGATAATAATGGAAGTAAACATTCTAATTAATTTTTTGGGAAATATAATTAAAGAGAACAGGAGGATATTTTTAATAAAATGGGAAAAAAGAATAGAACAAAAAATCACAGTTAATTTTATAAGGTTATTAAGTTGGTATATAGAGGATATAATTATGAAGTAAAAAAAAAAATTAAAATAAATAAATGAATAAATATTTAATTTAAAGTACAAAATTACATATTAAAGTTACATAATATTGTAAAGTTTTATAATTCATATTAAAAATTTAATTATATTATTTTTTAGGTTGGTATAGAATTTTAAAATTTAACACAAACAGATGGAAGTTCTTAATTGAAATTTTGCAAATTGTTAAGGACAATTAAATTGCAAGGATGTATATGGAAACAAAAATAATCATAACTATATTTTAATATTTTATTAATCTTGAAATATTTTTAACAGAATCAGATCAAGAGTTAGAGTTAAAAGTTTTAAACTAATATAAAAAAAGAGCTAAAATATTTTAATAACATCTTTTTTCCCGGGCTTAAACAGAACACTTAAAGCAACATGTAAAATAAGTATCTATGGTAAAAATTTAATATGTTAAAATTTGGAACAGAATTTGATTTTTAGAATATTTTTTACGATTCATACAACTTTTTATAAAATTTTATGTCTAACATAGAAGCCGAACCGAAAGTATGTATTTACGTATTCGTTTTACGTATCGGTGTAACTCCAAGCTTAGTCTGGTGGTAATATGTATATGCCAAAACGACGAATGTGATTTTTCATTAGTTTTGAGTTGAAATTAAAATTTTGCTATGAAATTAAAATTTTGTCAAAGAAATTTTTGCTACCCTCGATTCTCTACCTACCTCCTGTCCCGAGATTTCTTGTTTCTGAATGTGCATAATTGTGAGATTTTGTTTAACAAGTTATGCCAAAACAACGATTCGTCACATTCATTGTTTTAGCCCATCGTATAAATTTACTATTCAAATAAAATGAAAAGAATAACATAATCAAGCATATTATTAAAATTTGTGTTTACCGTTGTTTAAACATGTTGTTATAACAACATTTCCGGTTGTAGAGTCTCACTACTGCCGCCAGTTAGCAAATAAAAAGTATTTGGACTCATCACTTAACGTAAAAAGAATGTACGATATGTACGTTGGAGATTGCAAAAAAAAACATATAAGTCCAGTCGGTATTTATAAATACAGAGAGAAATTTAGAACTTTCTATTTAGGGTTTTTTAAATTGAAAAAAGATCAGTGCAAACGTTGCACAGTTTTTAAATCATTAAGTCATGAAGAAAAAAAACATGAAGAAAAAAATTATAATAACCATTTGGAAAATTAGGGGTTAGGTCGACAAAGCAGAAACACAGATAAGGAACTATAAAATGATATTGTTTATGAAATAAAATGATAATCGTTTTAGCATTCAATTTCTATTTACAGGCTGTACTAACAACTCATAAAAGTCCTGCTGGTCAAATATTTTATTATATACTTGCATATTTGATTATATTTTAAAGCATGAAAACATTACTTATGCAAAAATGATATCAGATAGCTGTGGTGGCCAACAAAAAAATTCGATATTTGCAATAATGTGTTTGAAACTTTTGAACGTTCATCCAACTTTGAAAGAAATTGATCACAAATTTTTTGAAGCTGGACACACATCAATTGAATGTTATTCCATACGTTCAAAAATAGAGAAAAAAGCATGTTCCAATTTGTTGGGAACAAATAATACGGTTAGGTCGAAATAATCCTTATCCGTTTGGCGTAAACATTCTTACTTATGAAATTTTTTTTGATGTTAAGTTAATGGCGACAGCATTTATACTTAGTAAATTTCCTTTCCAAATTGTCTGTTGGCTACAGTACAGAAAAACTGAAACAAACCGAATTTTCAATTTTTGAAATCCAATTAAGAAAAGATCGACTGGCTCAAAACTTATCACAAGCCTATACTCCAAATTTACCAGTTTCAGCACCAAAATTTAAAGATTTAATGAGAATGTGTGATGATCTCACAACTCCAAAGATAGCTACCACGGTTTCTATAAGTCTAAAAGTGATATAAATGAAACTTCTTACCTGTGCCAGATAACGTTGAGGTATTTAAATATGAAAATGAGTAAAGTTTTTTTCTTTTTTTTTTAATTCGTTTAAGTTAGTTTTTTTTAAAATACTTTATGAAAGTTGTTTTGAATTTGTTATTTTTTTTATAAAAAGTGGAGAAATGGACTAATTTGATAAATGTTTAGTTTATGTAGAAATAATTTATTCCTTAATAAATAATTAATATGTGAATTTAGATTATACTTTAATAAAGGCATCACTTAAGCTCAAAATAAAAAAAAAATGTCGTTTTATTGAAAAACCTAAAAAAAGTAAATGCCAAAACCACGAATGTGCTAAAACTCTGTTATAAAAAGAGATACACGAACACTAAAAATTCCCAGAATAAAAATAAAAATTAATATTTAAATGAACTACAACCTAAATTTCAAATTTGAAAGTCGATTTACAGCACTCAAAGAAACCTTAAAATTCATTTTTTTCAAAACATCAATTTTGCACATTCATTGTTTTGGCAAATACGTGACGATATTTTATACACAAAATTGAAAGTGTATAGACACTTAGTAATCTACTTAAAATATTAGCATATAATTTTGCTTTAGTAATCTATAGATAGAATATAGTTTTTTTTTTTTTTTTTTTTATATAATTTTTTTTTGTTAAGATGGCGCCTTAAAGGCCATAGGAAAATGTAAACAAAAAAATTTCTTATATGATATATTTAAAAAATGTAGAAAAATTTGGTGCAATATTTTGATGAATAATTATTGCAAAAATAAAAATAATGATAAAGGAATTTATCAAAAAAATGTTGTCACATCAAATTCATCTAAATCCATTAAACAAAGAACATTAAACACTTTAAATTAAACACTCATTTCTTAATATTTTTTTCTATTAATATAAGCATAAATAAATTTGTTTTTATATTTAAAATATGTTTTAAAATATAATATAGTCTTTTAAATATATATTTAAATTATATATTATTTATTTGCTTTTTTCTATTCTTCACCTACATTTTGATTTTATTTCTGTATCTTGATAATATATTTTTTGATTTAATAAAGTTAAAAGAAAATAAACCGGTGTTTTTATTTTATTTTTAAGAAGTAAATTATAGGTATGTAATCAAAGCATTAAATAGGATGAATTTTAGAATTTAGGATGTATAATATGATATGTATACATATAATATGAGTAACAATAATTTAACAATAATTATTAAACCACATTTTAGAGTAAGCATTTGTAATTTTTTCATCATTTTCATATATATTTTACTATATTAGCATTATTTTTTCTTTATAATTATTCTATTTTGTTTTATTTTTAATTTTACCCACTTTATTAAATATGTTATTTCTTTTAAAGGTTCTTTCGTCATTTTTCTTTGGTTAACAAATTGAACCTCAACTTTTTCAAAAACTACCTAGGCTAGTTTTAAATTTTTATTTTACTATATTTAATGTTTTTTGTTTCTATAAATTTTTAAGAAAAAGTCTTCAATATTTAATGTAAATTAGCTTTGGGTTTTTGATGAAATAAATTCTGTTTTATTATATTATTATATATTAATTGACAATAAATAAATTACAAAAAAAAAAAACTTCTAATCACTCCAAAATTCTTATATGAACCGAAAAATCTCATATAAGAAATTTCTTTGATTACATTTTCAAGTGGCCTTTATGACGCCATCTTGAATTGAATGTTGCGGCCTGTCTATTTAGGAGGCCTTGAATATTTTATATCTATATGTCAATTTCTTCATATAAAGTGATATTTCCAGTTTCCACCCAATCAGAACAAAACAAAATATTTTGTTTTAATGGGTTTCATAAATTTAATATGTTAATACGTAACTGGTTCATTTAATAATTTATGTTTCTATACAATGCAACTAAAAATGAGCTATGGATCGATGTTTATGGATATTAAATTTAAATATAATTTTTTACACACTATGGAAAAATTTCCTAAAATCTTACCACTGCTGGAGGTGGGACTGAAAGAGTTAAATTGAAGTTTGTAGCTGTAATGGTTGAGATTCAGTAAATAAAGTGAAAAAAAAATTCAAAAGATTTTATGAGTATTTATTGATGGGTCGATCCTAAAACTGAGGTTCTGTTTTCCTAAAAATTTCAGAATTTCATTCTTTTATGCTTTCAGGCAAATTTATATACGCTATTTATTTATTTTTATATTATTTTATTAAATAATAATAGTATCAATTGTTTATTATTTAAAGTACTTAGTCAAAATAGTTTACTCAATATTATTAGTTATATGTATGTAATTTTATGATGTCCAATAGTAGCACTTGGTATTATAAAATAATTAAAAAAAAAAAAGCGTTTTTGTTTATTATTTCAATAGAAAGGATTCCATATTTAACTTTTAGGCAACTTTTGAAAGTTCAGTAAATTGTTTTTTTTTTTGTTTTAAGTCAGATTGAAATATCGATGTTTTACGTGTTATTGATATTTTTAATATTTTTATAATATATCGACAAATTAATTTTTCTTCAAACCACAATTCACCTTGAGGTAATTCCAATTTTTTTTTAAATCTTATTAAAAAAAAAAAAAGTGTTTTAAAACTACCGATTACAGGTCATTAATTTAATAATTTACATGATTTACTATTTATATACGAACAAATTATTTCATTTTGAATATTTTCTTTTTTAAGTGTATTTAAAATGACACTTTTGTTACACTGTGTTAAATTTAATTTCACTAATAATTTTTTTTATATTTTGTTGTAAAAATCGATATTTGGTAAAAAAAATTCTCTTTTGATCGATGATTTTTTTGTATTTTCTATAAGCAAAAAAAAATTAAATTGGTTCAATCGTCCAATAATAAAGACTAATAGATTGGTTTTTAAAGTTTAAATAAATTTAATTAATATTATTCAGAAATTCGCACATTTGAATAATTTCGAATTAATTTTCTGGATAAAAAAATTTAACAAAAATCTGAGAAAAAAGCAAAAATCTAATTTTTAAAAAATAGTTTTAATATGACTTTTATAATAGGCCTTTGGCAAATCCTTGTTTATCAGTTTAAATGATTTACTCTTAGTTTATTAACACCTTTTGATTTATAAAAGTAAATTAAAAAGTTTGAAACAGCAGCACATGTCATCTCAATTTTTTTTTTCTCGAACAAAAGGGAAAAAATTTGTAGAGTATAAAATTTTTAAATCCCAATATAAATTGAGTTAATAAGTTGTTGATCCTTTTTTTGAAATAATTTTGATCAATTTGATGTAAGAATATTGTGATAAGGAAAAGTTATCTTTGTATATAATCCTGTTAACCCCTTTTAATTCGAATAATGAACTTGTAGATACCATGTTCTTTTGTTTGTTACCTTGAGTTTGCCTTCATCAAATTTATGTTGAATAAAAATTTCACATTAAAAAAAAACAGTTCTTTTAATAATATTTATAAGGAAATTATCAAAGATTTTTCTCAATCCTTATTATAGTAAGTTATTTGACTTGTAACATAAACTTAATCCATCATTACATAAAATCAAAAAAAAAAAAAAAGAAAAAAAATACTAAAGAAAATGAAAATACTTTAGAACATAGAAGAAAAAAACAACTCCCCCTATTTTATTCTACCTTCCCCTACCATATTTTATTGTGTATTTTATGCTATCACTCACCCTTCATTATATAAATTGCCACAAAAAGAGAGAAAGACAGACACAAAAATATAAATGGAGTATGAATGGAAAAATTCCAATTTCTCTTGGGAAAATTTTAACTTAAACCTTTTCGAATACCAATAAAAAATCATAAGAAAAAGAAAATATAAAAATCGAATTTTCCTTGTCAAAATGGAAACAAAATCTCGATAATTGAATTTTTTTTTTTTTTTGCTAGTTTGAATCACAATTTTTAAATCTAAAATATTCACTATAAAAAAAAGGCAAAAAAAAATTACACCCCAATAATTATTTTTCTATAGTGTCAAATTCGAGAGACGTGTATACTAGTACCAAGTAAGTATAATATAAATTGAACACAAAAATTGTAATCCATGATTCTAATGGGATACAAGCAGCATGGAGTTAAAGTTTTAAGAATTTTTAAAGGGAGAAATAATGTTTTAAAGAAGAAAAAATAAATAAATTACCACCAATCTTTTAGAAACATTTTAAAATCAACCCCTTGAGGTGCAAAATACAAAGAAAATACAAAATTCAACAATGTATTAACGGTTTCCTGTTTTCCTAACCACACAGATTCGTGTTGCAATTACTAAAAGTTGGTTGGTGTACTCTGCTGGTACACTGCTACATAATATATATTTTTTAGTTTTAGTTATAGCATTTTGAAATAAAAAATAGTTTTAAAAAAAAAAGTTTAAATTTAACCTGCGTATAGTCAATCAAAAAGTAAGAAAAACCTGCCTACATTTTTACGAATCATACAAATCTTAACAGCTGCTGAAGATAGTTATAATTTAAGCAAACAACAAACTTATGAATACCATAATAATGACAGATTTTTTTTGCTTTTTATTAATTTAATTTATAGAGTTTTATGATGGGCCCATCAACCTCCTGAGTTTTATGAAGCCAAAGTATGATTAAATTTTTTTTTTTTTTTCTTTAAATCTAAACTAATTAATTCATATTAATTTTACTTAAAATTAGTTGAACAAAAAAATAATAATAACAATAAATAAATAAAATAAATAAATAATTTTCTATTTTTACCCATTACCTAATTAGTATTACCTTATTCTATGTCGATAACTACTACCTAAAACCGGTGTTATATCTTATCTATGATTTTAGTTTAGCGCAAGAATTTAATGACTTTTTCAGCCGCTTCTGTTGTTTCTAACCCTGAGACGCAAAGTTCGATTCTGACAATGCTGTAAAAGGAGCAAATCTCAACAATATGGTGTATTGTGAGGTAAGTATTATGCAAAAAAACTTTTAAAAGATAGCTAACTATTATACTTTACGTTAAGACGTCTTCGGAAGTAAGAAAAGTTAATGAATTCTTATCGATTCAAAAATAATTATTGAAACTATTAAGTGCTGTTGGACTATTGTAAAAGTACAGTCAAACATTAAATACCTTGAAAATTGACCATTTTAAGCTTTAAGCAGTTTCAAATATGTAAAAGTCAAAAATGAAAATGAATGTAATTGGTTATATTTATATAAAAGTGAAAGAAGTGTATTTTACAAACGAAATTATTTTGAATGGTTTTTCAAATTTCATTTTTCACAGCCTTGCGGTATCTTTAAACGGTTATGCAAATTATATTTATGACACTATATACATGATAATATTAACTGAATATACCACCTATCTATTATTCAGTGCCATTACATTTAATTTTACCGTTTGGTAATATCGTTGCAACTTTTATTTCATAGGATATTGATAGTGTCTAGCACTTGTACCTCATAGTTTTTTTTTAGAGTTTGCTTTTTATCAAACAATATACTTTTTTATTCATTAATGTTTTTCCTACATTTTTTTTTTATTCCTTTTCATTTTCAATTTTTGAAATGGCAACTTATGAGTTATTGAATATGATACATCTTAAAAGTCACTCCTTCAATAATATTTTTATAAGAAATTATTACAATACAAGTAAAAAAAAATGTATAAGATAAATAATTATAATATTAGAGATTATTAAGAAAGAGTTGGTTGGTCGAATTTTGAGGTAGCGATTGTAGCTCATTGAGTTTTTTATATTGTGGAGGAATATTGCAAGGATGTATTTTTGCAGCATTACTATTCATCATTTATACCAAAACGTTATTTACAAAGTAATTATAGTTTAGAAAACAAAGGTATTAGAGCAAATGGTGTACATATAAGCAATACCAAAATGTAGATGATACAACTCTTTTGTCTGATAATATGGAATACTTGGTTTATATGATTGTTGTGCATAGTAGAGCTTTTACTTTACGAAACGATGTAGAAAACATCAAATTTGTGATCAATATCATGAACCATTGATCATGAATTCTTCTTCTTTAAATTTCTAATTTAATGTATTCCGATAGAGGTCTAGTTTTAGGCTTTAAAAATTTGAGATGAGTTTGGAATTGGAACAAACACCGAAACCAAGAATATCTTATAAACGTAATATAAAATTTTTTATATCATATATATTGCCTTCAAATTCATAATATTGCGTATTGGTATTAAATTAAATTTACAATATTTATTAGTTAGGTACATACTACAATATAAAAGCTTATGGTCACGTGTCACTATTTTCTGTAGTTTTTTTTTGTGCTGTATTTAAAAACAAAAAAGAACAGAAGTCAGCTTACATATATTTTGTTGTTGTTTCTGTGTAGTCCCACGATCAGGCATAAAAATTAAAATGAAGTACAAATATTAAAATATTTACAAAATGATTTTCAAAATCATGAAGAGTAATTTTTGAACTTAAGTCCTTTTACTAATAATTAAATCTACTTTAATATAATCACAACAAAAAATCATGGAAATCAAAAGCAAAAAAAAAAACAACAAAATGTAAACCGAACAACAAAATTGACAAAATCTAAGTTAGAAATTTAAAATCTATAACGTAAATTTGTTATTTTTAAAATTGTATTCACAACGTAGCAGTACCAACCCCACATTGAATTTGAGTCTTAAAGTACAGTAAGTGTCAAAAGTATATTAATTTAATTCTTAATTCTTTTTTTTTTTTTTAAATATGGTGTTTGAAATATAAAATATGATCTTTAGAGTTAAAAAATTGAAATGTAAAAACCAAATTAAATTAATTAATATTAAATAAATATAAAAGCATGAATTGTTCTGAAATCAAAAGAAAAAGCCGTACGACAGATTATAGAATTTTAATTTTAAATATTTTATATATACTAGTAGGAATGACCCATGCTCACGCACGGTTTAATCATGTATTAAAATATTTATCACAAAATTATATCTTAACTTATCTAAACCAACTCTCTTTCATAAAAGATATAATAGATCGCGTGGCAATTTGATGTGTTCACATTGAATTGCAATTGCAGTCAACAAAATCTGTTGGAAAAGCTAGCTATTAGCGTTTATATTATGTCATCAATTGCAATTTCATTTTCATAATATGTGCGCGTAAATGTTATCATTCCATTTTTTTTTTGTCTGTTATTCAGCTCATCAATGTTTTGAATTTTCTATTCTGACGATTTAAAAAATTTATAATAGCAAATAGCTGTTTATTTATATTAAAGTGTAACAAAAAAATTATTTATTTTCAGAAATCATTGCTACATATTTAAATTTAATATTTAAATTGCTACATATTTAAATTTAGACATTTTGACAATTTTGTGAATTTTGAAAAAACTTTTCACTGTTTTATTTAATCCTACATTGCTACGTTTATTTGAAATAACTCAATTTTATATGAATGACAATAATTTTCATTTCTTATTTTTAATTTTTATTTTGATGATTTCGTCGAGAAAAGAATAATATGCGTTTGGATTTGTAGCTGTAACCAATATCTAAACAATGAAAAATCTGTTTTAAAAGAAAAAAACAAAAACAATTTTAACTCATCCAATTATCTAAGTATATAGTTCATTTTTGATTTACATTCCAGGCCAGAAGATTGGTTCAATGCATGATATATGAATAATATCAAATCAAATTGTAAAACTGAACAAATTGGAATAGCTTAAAAATTATGTTGCACTCTTCTAACACGTGAAAAAAATTCAATCTCAATTTTAGTTAGATGTGGATTAAAAAAAATCAAAGTAAAAAGGAGGTTTCCTTTTACTTCTTGTGTAAATAAAAAAAATATTAAACAAAAAAAAATTTTTTTTAACCCATTCAACGTATCACCTTTCTCGGTCTGGTATACGGTTGCAAAACAAAAACGTAAGCAAAAAAGAGAAAGATATAAAACGTTAATGTGATATTCATAATGTATTTATATATGCATAAAAATACTCCTATTTTTAAATTTTTCTGATTTTGTGAATTGGTTTGCTTGTTTTCTGTTGCTCTCCTACTGTGTTTTATGAACCAACGACGCAATCTCATCCATCTTGCTTATCAAGAAAAAAAAATCAATAAAAATAAATTACAAAATTTTTTTTTTTTTTTTTATAAATAATTATGATGACCATGTAGGTGTATATATAATAAGGTCTATAAATTGATTACTACCTACTTCATAAATCAGATTTTTTTTTATATACTGTACCATCGAAATGTGGTTATATATACATACATATATCCATGCAGAGTCAAATTGATAGAATAGCTTTATACTCTTCTAACATATGTCCATATAAAAAATTCAATTTCAATTTTACATATTAGCTACGCTATCAGAATTGTTTCAAGATTATGTAGGTACATACATATGTATTTGGATATGTAAACACTTTTTTTTTAATTACGCCCTAATTTATACATATATATAGAAACCACGCATCAATTTAATATTTTCGCAAGTGTGGATTGTGGAATGAGAATTTCAAATTTTGTTTGGTGTTGTTGTTGTTGTTTTTTTTTGCAATATTCGTTTTTTTATATATGGAATTTTATTTTACTGTTATAATTGTATTAAAAAAACAAATTTTTAATGTTTTCTTCTTTTCTGAGAGCCCGGTAATTCATCGTTTCACCAACGAATACACAACCCTATTTGTTTTAAGATATATATATATATATATATATAAATAAGCAAAAATAAAACAATAGTTTTATTTTTTAAATAATATTTTTGATACGCATTGTAAATAATTATATTGGTTTAAAGATGATGTATGGCAGTAGTGAGATTTTTTTCTCTTTCACTTTTTATGAAGTAATAATAAATCAGGATATTTCAATGTCATTCAATACGACAATGTAAATGGTAATGGTGCACACGCGTTTACTTTCATCCTTGATAGAAACATTTTTATATCTTTTTTTTTTACTCCCTTATGATCTCAATTGAAAATCAATATTGGGTGTAAAATGAAGGAATGAAACTGTGTGCGGTTGATAGGGTGAAATAAGGATAAGGATTTTGTATATTTTGGTAGGTATTATTACTACTGCAGTAGTCATAAATTTTTTTTTATATTTTTTTTTATGTTTTAATGACGTTTTTTCTTTAGTTTCCGGTTTCAATAAATAATCATAGTTTGTAACTATTTTTATGGTTCTATCATAGTTTCTTATAATGAATCGATATCAAATTTCATAGATATAAAAATGAAAAATATGGAAAAATATTATATGACTTAAGAAAAAGCACCGGATTCTGTGTAGTGTAGAAGTTGAATTGTTGTAGGATTTGAAAAGAAGAAATTAAAGATTTTACAAAATAAGAACTGGAGGTATATTAGCTGATGTGCAATTTTTAATTTAATTTAAGTTTAAGAAAAAGTTTAAAAGATTTTAAAAAACTGAAATCGATAGTATCTATATTTTGTAAGACATATTTTTTGTGTAGGTAGGTTCTTTTATTTATAGTACAGTTACTACTTTATTTCATTAGTTTAACATGGTGATGCTTATTTGGTGGAAATTATGATGCTGATTGTGGTTGTAACAACAATATTAGAAAACTTAATAATTTTTAAAGATAATAAAGTACCACTTCAAATTAATGCAAAAACTAAACAGATTTATGGACAAGTGGGTTAGTGGATAAAAATAGCCTTAAAATTGTAAAACATATTTTAAATAAATATAAATAGTGTAAAAAATAGTCTTAAGTATAGTAAAAAAAATCAATAAATATTTTTATAAAGGTTTTTCCAATTTACTTATAGAAATTTCAATATTAAAAACAAAAAATTGGAGAAATTGGAAACTAATAAACTATTTTTCAGTCGGGTAGATAACTGCTCTCTCTACAATCATATCTTCCTAATTGCTACTTTTATATGAATATTAATATTTGGTCAAAAAAAATGAATGCAAACCTTAAAGATTTGCATATTGTAACAAATATAATATCAATCCTGTGAAATATTAAATAAAGTATATTTAAAGAATATTTGACTTATACGATGAAAAAAAAAATATTTTTATTAGCTTACGAGTCAGAAATTAAATCGACTATAATGTTTTTCAATCTTCGTTGGTATTTTTTCATCTCTATTAATATTGTTCTAATGTGTAAATTTTAACAAATTATCAAACCTTGAATATTAAAATCAAAACAATCATAATCCTCAAACCTTGATTTACATTGAATTAGGGGATTCAGAGGTATATTGGGAGAAATTACTGTTATTAAATTAATGCTTTAACTAATTTAATTTAATACCAAGGCACAATTATACAAAACGCTCATCCTTCCGATGCTGCTATATGGTTCTAAATCGTGGACATTACCAAAAGCAAGCGAGCATGCATTTGGTATCTTTGAGAGAAAAATTCTCCGTCGCATTTATGGTTCTGTGTCTGACGAAGGGGTTTCGAGAAGAAGATACAATACCGAAATATACCAGCTGTTCAACGATATGGACCTAGCTAAAAAAGTCAGGATAAGACGGCTTCATTGGCTAGGCCATGAGATCACAATGCTCCGGCTAGGAAACTCTTCGAATCCAAGTCCCAGGGAACACGTCGTCGAGGGAGGCCACACCTTCGTTGGAGAGATGAAGTATCATCAGATATGAAAAAACTTCAAATCACCAACTGGAGAGATTCCGCTCGTAACCGAAATCATTGGAGGACAATTTTGCGCCAGGTCCAGGACCTTCAAGGTCTGTAGCGCCCAGCAAGTAAGTAAGTAAGTAATTTAATTTAAATTATTTATTAATAAAAATAAATAGATTATATGTCCACATAATTAGACCCTTCAAGTTTTGTAATCTAATATTATCTACATATATAAATTTCTAATCTATTTTCCTAGCTGTTCCTTTACCCCTTTCCATAAACTCGCGAAATATATATGAAATAATGTTTGTGTATAGTTGTTGCAATTTGAATAAAAATTCAAAATACCCATCTATATCATATTCCTTGAAAAGGCAAATATTGTTTACTAATAGTTATACCTACAAACTACAAAAATCAACTAATACTGGACTTGATATGACATGAAAGTAGAGGAAACAATGAACTCTGTAATCACTAAAAAGACTAATTATTATCTAAATTGAAGAAATTAATTAAAAATATTTTTATTATAAAATTATCTAAAAATTTAATATATTTAAATTTACGAAAATCAAATTTATTTTTGTTATATAACATAAATTTACATCCAATACATATCCCCATATACATGAATAAAATATAAACATATTATATTTAAATATTAGTAATTTGCTTAAAATTATAACAATTTAAATTTATTAAACAACACATTTCAAATATTATGTAGATATATAGATTATAAATGAGCAAAGATGAGAAGGACAACATTAATTCACTAAAGCATAAAAAATCAAAAATAATGACCCAAGAGTCAATTCAATAACAATAAATAAAATAATTAAAACAACAAGAAAAAAGAAGTTGTGTCGTGTATCAATACTTTTTACATACATTTGTGTATATACCAATAATACATACCATGTGTACCTTTATATATCATTTATCATCATGTATCATGTATATATGTGTATAAATTAATACAGATTTTTATACATGTATGTTACCTATGTAAAAACTAACATAATTTAAAATGTACATAATATATATCATGAATCATCAATTAATCTTTGGGGATTAGAATCACAATGCATTGGTTATCAAGTCTAATATAAAATGATCCTTTAGTTCTCCTACATACTAATAATTTTTATCTTTCATATATAGTGTTACCAACCATGAAAAATTGTCTTTGAAATGTAAACTAAGTTAATTTTTTACTTATGTTATTGCTCTATGCATCATGCAGTTTCGTGGAGCTTCAACATTATCATAATGCTGAAGTATGCTCTCATCTTCTACAGTGACTCTTTTAATCTCTGCGTAAATATTTATTTTGTGATAATTCTTTTGAATTTGTAATTATTGTAGTTTATTGGGTGTTATTCGAGTTAAGTTTATTAATGTTGTTCTTAATTTCAAATAGACCTTAATTGCAAAGACATTCATGTTTAGATGTTTAATTCTAGAGCTTTATTCATTCAGAACTATTTTTACGAATCAATTTAATAATTAAACTAATAAAAGTTAGAATTCGAAAAGATTTTACAAGTATGCATATAAGTTTAATTTGTCAATATGAATTTAACTTAGTCATAACTAGAAATACATAACCTACTTCTAAGGTGTCATGGACGCTAAATAGGATGTTCTAATCAATAAATTTATTTGAAGTATAAGGTGTAGATTACATTTTTTAATTAAAACATATAAACATATTTTAGCTGTAAACAAAATTATATATTTTTAAAGTTATTGTATTCTAGATTTAGAATAAACATAATTTATCTATATATACATATATATAAAAATAAATGTTTGTATTTTTGCGCCGGATCTCCTTCGAAACGTATCACCCAATTTCAACAAAATTTGAGAGGTAATTTATTACCTGTAAAATTTGATATGTCGTACTGACTGGTTCGGGTACCTGCCATACAATTTCTGGCACCTTTTCACCATATTTCAAAAACCAAAAGGACCACAGACTTGAAAAATTGTATTTCGGTAATCAATAACAAATGTGCATATATACTTTTTACTATTTTCCAAATTTGGGTCTGGCTCAGGGAGCTGCTTTATAATTTTGTGTTGGGCCCGGAGAATGTCGGGTAACTTTGTTAGTTAATTATAAAGAAATAATTGAAAAACAAAGAAAGACTTGAATTATAACATTTGCAGTTTTTAGGTGGTATAATCCATATTTGTATAATAGCAGACTTGTACTCCTATTTGCCGAAACAATATTCTGTTATACTTTGCATTTTATTAGAGCAATGATAACCAGATAATTTTCAAAAAAATTTCGGTTTTTGAAAAACTTATGCTA
This sequence comes from Argyra leucocephala, assembly GCA_963942445.1. Taxonomy (NCBI): domain Eukaryota; kingdom Metazoa; phylum Arthropoda; class Insecta; order Diptera; family Dolichopodidae; genus Argyra; species Argyra leucocephala. The sequence goes on along the minus strand of OZ012679.1, from coordinate 99,065,008 downwards.
CAATTATACATATTTAGTTCATATGCTATTTATAATATTGAGAATATGGCAACTGTTTTATATAAATTACTAAATAATTATAAAATGCATTGAATTCAATAGAGCTTCATAAATTTTTAGAGCATTCAAAGTATTTAAGTTTACTAGTTAAAACAATAAGAAAATCTGAAATATGGTATTAAAGACCTTGACAATTTCTTTATTATTTAATCTCCAACCACAATTATTACGTTAGTATTAATATTGTATTAAACAAAAACATGACTTCCCAATTTAAAATATTTTTAACCCTGGACAGCAATTAAATTTCTAACAATTGAATTCAGTTTACTAATTCGTATATAACATTATATTATATATTATATATATATATATTATATACGTACATAGATGCTATTATACTTGTGTATATACCTTGTAAATTAAATTCCTGTGCATTTTAAGAATGTAAAAATTTATAGGATATTGTTATCACCCTTCAACAACGTCTAACACAATTCAGATGCACAGTATGAGGTCATGTTTATCTGAATATAACGGTATTTTATATAATATTATTGGTGGTAATGTAATTTATAGCAATGCAAATTCATTGTTTTTATTAACTTGAATATATTATTTTTGTCATTTAAGTAAATTACTTTGTTGTTGTTGTTAATTTTTTTTTTATCTTGTTTCAACTTACCTCTAATATTGATTTTCTTGTTTAAGTTTTTGGTTTTTGTTGTGGGTACATTACATTATTACTGTATTGTGTATTTTGATGTTAAAACTTGGTTCTGAAGGTTTACCAAATAAAATACATAAACTTCATATTACTGCCAACCTCTTCGTTAATATTGTTATTAACCTCTCAGGTTACAAGATTTTACATGTAATTTAAATCTGTGGTTTTACAACGAGAGATGATAACTGCAATTTTGTCGAATTTTATTTATGAATGCCACTTTATATAAAATTTTAAGCTCTTTCAAATATAAAAAAAAAAATTTAATAATATTAAGTAATTTATGAATTAAAAACTGAATAACTAACAACTGTCGTTGTAAATTTTTCTAACATAAAGCATAAAACTTCACTTATGCAGTTATATAGGCAACACTTTACCGAAAAGTACAAAACAAAAAAAATGATATTTTAAAATATACAGTTTTGCATTTTTATTAAAAATATTTGTTAACAATCAAAAATAACTAGAAAAGTATAGCAAATTCTATACTAAATTTTATTCAATTGCGATTTACAGGAAATGTCAAAAATGCAGTTATCATCTTTCGGTGTAAAACCACAGAAATATATCTTAGTACAAACTTATTAGTAAAATTGCATGAAGTATACAAAATTTGTTAAGATAATTTAGAAAATTCAAAATTATTTAAAAAAATAGATTATATTATTTATTTATATACTCCTAAATCCGTAGCTAAATAAACAATTTATATTACAACTGACCGCAATCAAAAATGAGTTCACTGAATTGGTCATCTCATTGGAACAATTATTTTTTTTATTAAATTAATAGTATTTTATCTTTTTATTTTCGCTCCTGTACGTTTATTTTTATTTGAGGTCGGCCTTCACCGTTCTAAGCCACCAATATGATCGCCTTTGGGTGGTTTACGTTTTCAACGTTATCATCTTTTAAATTCGTTTTAACAATGTAGAACTTGGTACTTTTCGTTGAATTTTTTTATTTGCTAGTACCTAATTCCAGCGCTTTGTTTACCATATATTTTATTTCCATTTTAATTTTATTCCCAAAGAATTATTATTTTACGTTATCCTAATAAGTCTAAATAAAATCATTTATTTCTTCTTATCACTTTATTTTCATTAAATTATAAAACTATTCTATTTTTTTAATTTCAATGATCATCGACTATTCTTTTTCTTAATTACTTTTTTTTTTAATAAAAAAAATACTCATCATTTAAATATTCATTTCTTCATTCCCACTTTTACTTTTCTCCAGACTAGATTATCTGTAGTAATATCACTTTGTTTTCTTATTTTGATTTCGATTTCATTATTTTCACTTTACTAAACTCCATTTTTGTCATATTTTTTTTCCAACTGTACAATTAATTTTAATATTGTGGCTGTGTTTCGTTTTGTTTTCATTTATTTTTGTTTTTGTTTTTGTTTTTCGATATTAATGTTGAATTGAATGGAAACGAATCTTACTAGTGACTTCTCAAAATGATAATGAGATGAATGAAAGAAAATCTTATTTAACGGGTAATTTGTCACGGTATAAAATGCATTTGTTTAGTATAGAACACTATGATTCGCAGTGGTGTGATGAAAATAATGAAGAACAGTATTATTACGGAATTTTTTTTTAATCTCTTTAGATGTGGGGTTTATAGTGTTATTGATAGAAAAATGTGGTTATTGTTTTTTTTTTTAATTCTTCGTGAAATAGGAGTACGATGTATTTCAGTTTTCCAATAATGGCAAAAGTGTCAAACTAAGTAAGATTAAAAAGTTTCTAACAAGTTATTGTTAGGGTTGCCAATTGGTATAGATTTAAAATAATATTTTTTTTCGGTAGCTCAAAATAATTTTTATTTTCCTTCTTAAAATGATAGAATTTACTCATTGAAGATGGTATTTGATTATTTATTTTAATATCAGTTTAATTGTACATTAATATGCATTCAAGCAAGTTTTCAGACTCTTTTTCATATATATTATTTTGTGTGCCATTTATAATATAAGTTGTATAGCAGTATAGTAAAGTTGTTGAGGACGATGGAATGCATGAAAACAATATAAGGCCGAGTTAATTTAATGTTTTTCACAAATTTATCAGTTTTGTGAACCACAAATTTGAAGTTTGGGTTACTATTACTCAAAAGTACTCCAAGTTACACGCTGGGTGGTGCAGTATGTAGAGCCTACCTGTCTTTCAACTGAAATGTTCCAGGTTCGATTCCCGATGAAGCGAAAAAAAATGCCTTATTGGTTTTTCGAACTGTTCTAAGTACCCTTTCTCATTGGGATATAATAAATGACAAAATATAATTGAGAGTATAATCTGGTAACAAATTAAATAAAATGAAACTATTCTATTTAAGAAGGCTTAGTTCCTGACAATAGCAGTAGTTCTCCACATTTAATGAGTAGAGCCAGTAATTTGTTAAATAAATATTCGAAATATTGTAGATATGTAAGCACGATGGTGATTACTGTCAAGAACGTAAAAAAAAAGAAAAAAAAAGTTGGTTAAGTCAATTTTAAACAAGAGGTTCGCAAGAGCACATTGTTTCAGTTTTCATATCTTTGGAACTGTAGTTGACATTTATTAAACATTATTTTTTTTATAATCATCTGTATATCTGTATAATCCTCTGTCCAGGTTGAATTTATGTCTAGAACATTTTGTTTCTTAAAATACTGCAAAGAATCATACCTTAAATCATTTGGAGCTGGGACTGGCGCAGTGGCGCCCCTTGTGTAGTAATAGTATACTAGCTTTGTAAATATATTATTGATGCTCTATATATTTGGAATGATTTGGCAAAATATTTAAATGGATAGGGCTCTCTGGCCAAAGATGTTTCTGGTTGGAAAAAAGTAACTGTAAAATTAAAAATAAGAAAATACGAACTAATGAACTTTTTTCAAGGTGTGGGTTGTTTGTAAAAAAGTTATTAGGAAAAAAGTAACTCACAAAAAAAATTAAAAGTAGAAAATGGGTGAAGAACCAGATAATTCTTTGACAAAAACGGTTACTGAAGATACCATCGCTATTTTAACTGGAATCAATTCAACTGTATATGGTATTCCAAATACAACAGCTTTTGGCGATGAAATTGTGAGGACGAAAGACTCATTTACAACGAATACATAAAACGTAATTAATGTTGTTCATGTAAATTTAGAATCACAGGTTGAGGAGGTAATAAACGAAACAAAGAAGTTAGAAAATTCATCAGAAATACCACTGGGATGTTCAAATCGAATATCAGAACATATGGAGAACGAGAAAAAGTTTTTAATGGATATTTCGAAAGAAATAAAAAAACATATTGGTGAGGTAGCAAAAGAAAATATATAGATTAAAACGAACGTATCGGGCTATTGAAATATTAAAAGGTCTATGACAGAGCAAAACAAATTGTTGAGAGAACAAAATTAGACAAAAAAGCACCATTATGCGAAAATTTAAAAAAACGATTTTGGAAAATATAGAAATTTAAAAAAAATTCCTCTATTTTTAAAATTTTTTTTTACAAAACAAAGAAAGGTAGCTGTATAGACTGAACTTTTTATATAATTTTTTTTAAATTACAATTACTTAATTAATATCTACACAATTACTTTTTTAATACACAATGACTTAATTTTATAATTTTATTCTTAATATTTAGTTTATGATTTTGAATTATGAATTTTATTTTTATTTTCGTATATATTTTAATTCACATTCTAGAGAATGCTGGAACATGGGTGAATAAGAAAAAATATTGTATGGCTGTTTCTGACATTTTTTTTGATTTTGTTCGCCTATTACTCTACAAAGTAATTCACTGACAAACACGCTCCCATCAATATACGCATACTCCTGTATAAAACACCTTTTAAATTATTTTTTTACCTCTAATTTTTTTTCAACTTGGCTATAGATTTCTATATAATCGATATAACATTAGGGATTTGATTCAATGAAAAGTTTGAGTTTTTTAACGCTATTTTTCTAATTAAGGAAATAATGTGAATTAAAAATAAAAAAAAGTTTTAAATATAATTTTTTAAGGAGATATAAAACTACTATTAGAAATGTTTAACAAGTTTTTTTTATATCTTTCAGATAATTGTATCTTTCAAATAAATAACAAAGTTTTAGTACAGAACTTTGTTACTTTTTGAATGGCAGTAAATCTACTACTGTTAGCTGTAGAGAAATATTTTTTTTTTATTACCATACCATATTAGTCAGGCCCATAATAAGATTTTAGAACTGAAAACATTTAGTAAGTTTGAGAGTCAGCGGTTTAATACAGGAAAATTTTAGTATGGGTTTGAGTAGTAATGAAAAAAATATTTTATTAAAAAATGTTTTTGTTTAGGTTGGGATAGACCATCCACTTAGAATGGCAACTTTAAATTATAGTATGAAAAATTTGTGATATTAAAATAGAAACACTTATGGAACTATTAATTAATATGGTTTTCAAATATTTCTTGCTGCATGCTGTAGATAGGCTGCTGGTGCAATTTTCATTATATAAAATGCAAGTTTTTTAAAATAAAATTTGTCTTTTTTTTTATATAATGGGGAAAAATTAATGATTAAACATTTCTTTTTTGTTTGTTTTTTTTTTATTGTCTTTCAGTTTTGTTTTTATTTCATTTTAAAAAAACATTAAAAATATTTTTTTTTAGATTTAGAATTTTTTTATTTCACTGAAAGAGATTGTCACTATGAATATAATGTAATACTATATAGAAATGGCAGTGATGTAATTATGGAAATAATTTGGTAAACAATGACAGCAGATGAAAATTAACGACAAATGCATGACTTCAGTTTACTTTTAGAAATAGAAATAGATTTAGACCCATTGATCAAGAACTTTTGTGTTTCAGAATTTAATATTTACATAGATAATATTATAAATACTCCTACTACATAAATCTTATACTTAGTTTTTGTTCAGATTTATCACCTATCACCTGTATATTAAAAATTTTAATGAAACCAAATTTTCCAGAAATTTCCTCTGAAGTTTTTTATACGATATATTCATTTCTTTCGCACCTATCCATCTGAAATATTATATTAAGTCTAATAAAATAAAATTAACGAGTATTTCATAATGTTGCTGTTGGAAAATTTATTGATATAAAAAAATATATAAAATATTAAAAAAATAACCACAATATTAAAAAACAAATATTAAAACATTTTATGAGAGAAATTTCTAATACCACAACGCAACAAATCATGCGGCCAGGCCAATCAATTGTTTGCGTTGCTTTACGGAGTAAACATCTATCAAGCAAAATATTCTAAGAAGTGCTAAGATTGGAAACTTGAATACAAAAAACAAAGACTATATTTCAAATGTCCTCTAAACTAAACTGAAAAATGAATGACAACAAAAAATTAAGTTGACATTTTAAAATAGAGAAATGCTAAAAATGATAGATTTTAAATCTGACAAATTAATGAGTTTATATAAATTTATTTTTAAATTTAATTTTTTTTAGTTACACCACTGTGTTACGTACTTATGTGCGGTGCATTTCTTCGTTAAAAGTCATCAAATATGAAAAACTAAAAAATAAATAAATAAAAAACAACCAAAAATAAGATTTTTAATGGCGTCAGTTATCTTTCATTTTTAATTATCATCTGTCAAAGAATTTGACCTGTCATTGTTTTGGTGTTGCAGTCAGACGATTTTTTATTTTGATTTTAATGTTTTATTTCTTATTATTTTGTATATATGGTAGCAAATTAATTTAGTGGCGGATTTAATAGCGTGCATCTTTTGTTTTATTACTTTAAATGGGGTGATAGGGAGAAAATTAATACAAAAAAAATAAAAAAAAACATAAAAACTAAAGAACAGCAATGATACTTAGAATAAGAAGAAATAAAATGGGAATTTTTAGATTTTATTATATACCATGTTGAAAATCTATTATAATTAGTTAATATTCTGGAAAGATAATTTTTGTCTTTTTCGGAATAATTTTTGCTTAATTGACTTTAGTTTTTATATACATTTTTTATGTGAACATTCAATTGTTCTGCTCTTTTTTTCATAATTTTATTTTTTGTTTATTTTTGGAATACAGATAAAGGTTATGTATATTTTTTTTATATTTAAGTAAAGGTTCTATAAAGTATAAAAAAAGATAATAAAAGTAATATTCTTTTGGTTAATGAGTTGAAATTTTAAAGAATGTTAACAAATTAATCAGGTTGTATTTTAATATTTTAAATTAATATGAATCTCATGATACTTTTCAATATATAGGATGGAGAGCTAAATATAATAATAAAAATGTTAAAATGCGTTTAATATTCATTATTTTGTAAATATATCTATATTTTTGTGCAAATATAGTTAATATAATATAACTTTAATATTATAATTAAAACTGTTAGAAATTTAATTAATGTTTTTGTATTTCGTATGGTAAAGTTTTAAATAAATTTCAAGAATGTTTGAATGAAGAAATACTGAGTGGCAAAAACTAAAGGTTGTAAGACGCCGTAAAAGATATTAATTCTCCAATAGGAATTATCAACTTACTGTAGGAGGCAATTATTGAACCAAAATGCTTAACGAAGAGGTGTCCAACGTTCAATTCAGAATGTTGCGAAGAAGAAGAAGAAAAAGAGATTAGAGCTGTTAAAATTTTAAAAATGTAACTACTGCACTAAATTTTTAATTTTGTTATATTGTTTTTTTTTTATATACATATCGACCTATCCAAAGTAAAGTATGACAACTCAGAAAAGTCAATATTACACGAGGAGCAATTTAAAATTTTGTCATATTTCGAATCTATTTTAAAAGCATTAACTGATGAGTAACATGCTTCAAATTTTTGTCAGCATATTATTTTAAGGTATATTATTAATTTTTGCACTAGGTTTAATTTCAAAATTAGTTAAGTTCGAGATATTTGAATTGTATACTAGTTCTATTTTTACCCTTGTTTTTTATTAACATAATAACAACTTGAGATGTAATATTTTAACATGGAAGAATTGGAAAACAAAAGTTCGATATAGCGTAGATATCATAGTCTTGCTGGGACAAATAATTCTGTACTATGTTATATCTCTCAAAGTAGTAAAGTTACATGGATAACTATAAGGGATTTTTATTACATTTCTTAATATAATAGTGCTAGCTACCTGGTTTTACATTAATAATTCAACAAAATGCTATAAAATAATATATAAAAGTTTTAAATTGTAGTGTTATTTTGAAGTCAGTATAAAAAAGTTTAGGTACATTTTAAGAAAAATAAATTTTATTATATTAGCAAAAAAAAATTAATAACATTAAATTAGCAGAAATCCATTTCTTGGGGAAACAAAACTAAAAATATCTATTTCAGTCTTACTTAAAGTTTGCATACTTTTATACTAACTTTGATTTTTTTTATCACATGCTTCATTTTAATTTTGGTCTCATGTAGGTAGTTAATTTTAATTTTATGTTACATACAATAGAACTTTGATACGAAATTTAGTTTTATCAATTTAATTTTCACATTTTAATTTTCCTTTTCTATTTCTGAATCATGTGTGTCCTCGAATTTAACTTTAATAATTGGTAAAACTGATGTAGGTAATTTTTTCATTACAAATGTTTTCTTTTTTTTTTGGCTCGTTTTTTATTGTTTAAATTTATAGCGTTGTATTAATCTTTTAAATCATATTTGCTTACTTGGTTCCATAAAACTTTTTCTGAATTGATGTCCTTATCTAAATGTAAACATTGAGTTAAATCCTTAAAATTATAAATTTCGTCTTGGACCATTTCTATAACCATGTATGGTTTTCCAGTTTTTTTTTAACATTGTATTAACATAAACCATTGCCTAGGTACATATAATTGCTTCCCTTTTTCTCTTGAATCAGGTAATAAAATTCCAAGATGATTCTCAAGTTTCTTGAAAGCTGTTGTTATCGACTGCTTATTCAAAGTATTCAAAGTATTCATAAACATTAGCTGGCAAACCCGGTCTTTTTGTCAAATGTTTTTGTACGCTCTAAAATAAATTGCCACTGCATCATCTTACTACCTAATTTCCAAAAACTATTAAAAATCTTAAGACATTCATCCAATTCAAATTGTTTATAACACTTCAATTGGCAAGAACAGCTATCCTTTAATAGTCGAGCAGCTCTAATTTTTCCTTCAGTTTCTTTATATTCAAAACCAAAATTTAACGCTTTTCTAGACTTATTTCTTTCTCATCTGATCTGGATCTGGATCTGGAAAAGCTTTATTTACTTATGAGAATTGTTTATGACAAGTAGCAATTCGCGTCAAAATATCCATGTAAGAAAGAGACAACCCGAATTTTACGTAAAAAAACTTTCTCCACAATCAGTAAAAAAAATACAAACGGTAAATGTAATAGATGAATTGAAACATACGTTATAAATAAAAGTATGACAAATCGAAATGTATTACTAAAAAAAACAAAAAATTACCTTAAAGTATTACATATCGCCTTGTCTGATTGTTTTTTATGTTTAATGTAACGAGAACTAATACAACTGGACTTAGATTACTTTTGCTCGGAATATTTTTCAGTTTTTAGTTTTTGTTAAAATGTGTCTATGAGCATAACTTCCTTAATTTTAGGGCGATCGCTCTGAAATTTTGACAGGTTATAGATTGGAATATGGGCAATCAGATGTATATCATAACTCATAATTTGCAGATAAGTCGAGTTGTCATACTTTACTTTGGATAGGTCGATATACACTCTGTATGAGCGAATAAGCTCTTTGAAAAATAAATGAACAGATAAATATGGATGATTTTTGCAAGATGCGGTATAAAAAGTTTTAATACAGTTTAAATATAGTTTTAATATAGTTCTACTACAATTTCAAGCTTTTATAACCACTTAATTGTAAAATATATAATAAAATTTTTCCTATATTTTGGAATTCAATTTTGACAATATAAAAAAAACTTACATTTTGACGTTTATATTATAATTTTGTGTTTTAGCGATATAAATATCGATAATAATCCCGAAAAACAAAAGCTCACCGACGTTGTGTTCTCGGACACATATTCACAGAGGTACGGTGAAAAAATATGAATAAAAAATTACGAAAAACTTACGGAAATTCACGTAATGAATTAATGCTAAGTCTACATTTATTCAAAGTCATGACTCATGATATTCGCTTACAGAGACTGTATGCATGAAAAAAGAGACAAAAATAAGATAATATTCGTTAGTATAAAACAATACTTCCAAATAAATTAGAATGAAAAATGACATTTTGCCTATGAATTTGCCTAAGATATTTAATTTTGTTCTTTTTTTTTGTATATCTTTTCAATCAATTTGAGCGCGCTGTGAAGTAATTTTATAAATTTGGCAGATATTTTTATGTTTAAACAAAGTTTTAGAGCATTAAATATAAATAAAAAAATATAAATTTAATATCAAAATAAAGTTTAGAATTTGTACTTTAATTATATAAAAAAATATTACATAAAATATATTTTAAAATTAAAAAAATTGTTGGTTAAAGAAAAATGGTGAAAAAAAATTGTGATGATTAAAAATAATTTGTTATGTGTTTTACTCTCTTTTGAAAGGTGTAAATATTTTTTTTTCAAATGGCAAGGTCTTTTTTAAATCAATTTTTCTATAATAAAACATTAAAGTATATAATATTTTTTTTTTTTACTATTCGAACTAAAAAATACAAAGTTTTAATTTCTTTTTAGAACAAAACTCGAAAAAAATTATATTTTTTTTGTTATTAGACTTAAAAAATCTAGTCCTTATTCTTCCTATGCAGGCCTGTATAAATAGGGGTCAAAATGAGAATCCTCTCTGCAGTGTCATGACTTTTAATATACGTAGACTTAGATTAATGACACACACATTCAAAAATTCACAACCAAAAATTCTTACTTTCTCTTCTCTACGTCATTCAGTATTTCCCAGTCTCTTCGTCAATAAAGATAGAGTGGGTATTGTACAGAAATTAAAATATTTTGAAAAATTATATATTTATAAAATTATAAATAATATATTTAAAAAAAAAATTTGTTTTAAAAAGGTGAATTAAGTTTGAAAAAAGTGAAATATAATAATATTATTTTAATTTAGGTGAGTACATAATTTATATCTGTATTATATCAGTTACAAGTAGTTTTGAATAAAAAAATGGATTTTTATACTATAGATACTTTCGGTGAAATATGGGAGAAATGTGTCCGATATTTACCCGGTGAAATTATTATTTTTTTAAAAGCTTTAAAATTAAAATTAGAATTATATTTTGTGGGGTAAAAAATTTTTAAACTTATTATGTAAGATATAATATTTGGTATTATAATCTGAAAATTAGTTTGAATAAAAATATGTACTTTTATACTATATTTTCAGTGAAATATGGTAGAAATGTGTCTGAGATTTACACGGTAAAATTATAGTATAAAAATCAATTTTTTATTCAAAACTACTTTCGGTGAAAAATAGTAGAAATGTGTCAGATATTTACCGATATTTAGGTATAAGCTCATATATAACATTTTGGTGTTACTCATTACATCTAATGTTTCCATTTGTATGTATTTTTTTTTTCTAGAAATAACAAAACTAATATTTTCTGAAAATGGAGGAGTTATACGTTTAATAGAAAACACAGTAAACTACTTGAAGAAAGATGAAGTGATAGCCCACGAATCCGTGAAAAAAGAGATTCAAGAGCTTTTAAAAAGGGCAACAATTGGAAATAACCACCAAAAATTTAAGGGTAATATAATCAAATACAAATTAATTAAAATCAACTAAAATTTCTCATTTAATTTTAGTCAATACTACTGTAAGTGTGTAAGGCTGGCTTTAATCTTAAATTATATAATTGCTGTACAAAATACAATAATTTACAATAAAACTAATTTACATAATATAAAATAAAATATACCTATTATTTAACTATTAATTCACCGATATTTGACCTGTATTTCAGGTTCCTAAAATGTCACCGACAACTTGTCCACAAAATTTCTGAAATGTACCTAAAATATCACCGACAATTGGTCCACAAAATTACTGAAATGTACCTAAAATGTCACTGAAAATTGGTCCATAAAATTACTGAAATCTACCTAAAATGTCACCGACAATTTGTTCACAAAATTACTGAAATGTACCTAAAATGCCACCAATAATATGTCCACAAAATTACTGAAATGTACCTAAAATGCCAACGACAATTTGTCCACAAAATTACTGAAATGTACCTAAAATGCCACCGACGATTTGTCCATAAAATATCCAAATTTTTATCAGTTAAAACTAGTTTTTCCAAAGATAAATATTCGAACTTATAGCGGACAAGAAATCCGAAAAATCGGTCTTCGGTTCGGTAACATACCCTCACTAAGATGTTCCATGCAGCGCACTTATTACGGTGTACAAGTCGGACTTTCAACGACTCGGTCCTCAGGAACAGCTCGGTTATTTTTTGGACTCAAAATTATAAATTGTTTTTCGGGAATCTGACTTTTTGCTTATCTTTCGTTACATTAAAATTAATATTGCCAGATTTTCACAGGTCAGCACATATTTTCGATGACAAAATATTTTTTATTGACATATTTTGCTACAATTTGGTAATAAACTTGTTTTTGCGCCGAAAATATAATATGTTAACCTGTAATTTAATTGATTTTCATAACTTTATCTATGACATGTATACAAAATGTAGACTTGATTTTTTTGCTACACACTATGCTCTTATTTAGCGTTTACACTACGTATTTTAAACATTTGAGAATATTGTGTTCAAATAGCTTTGATAAACATTTTGGATCATGATATACATTGTAAATTTTACGGTTTCAGTGGATTTTGGAAGTCACGATATGTCAAAAAAATTCTAAAACCGTCTTAAATTTAAATCAGGACACCGACTGAATTCAGCGACTGAATATTCAAATTTATTTAGATTACATTGTGTTTAAATATGAGAGCATAGAATAGGAATTCATTAATTTTTTACCGAAATGATTTATTTTTCTAATTTTTAGCCGAATTACTTGATTCACAACATTTATTAAGTTAAAATTTATTAATATCCTGTTATAGTTAATTTAGTTGTGATGTAGCTGATTTTCGTTGTCGGTGAAATAAGTTTATGTGCTGGATCAATTATTAAATCCGTCGGTAATCGTAAGTGATCAGTTCTAATTCTCTTTTCAATTTTAATTTCGTTAAGATTAGCCGAAACCAAAAAAAAAAAAAATACTCGTCTTAACTTAGTTTTATTTTTTATTCGAGTAAAAAACCAACTTTCATTCGATTACAATATTCGTTGACATTTTAATATTGTTCTACACAATAAGTTTTTTGATATGTTGTTATTAGATAGACTTACTATTTTTTGCAATGAGTTTTCATTCTTTTCTATTGGTTCTTTCATAATAGCGCTTCTCACTGTGTCTGCTTGGTTTCCATTTTTGTTGAATAAAATTATTTGTGCTATGTTGAAACCACAAAATGTTCGTTATATACTCTTTTCCATATCCATGACTCGACTAAAGTCTATAGTTATAAAAAACCTAATTGCTCATATATTAAAATAAATAATTACAAAGAATTTTATTAAATACATATTATTTATTTAAACAGATTGACTTCTTTCGTTTCAACCAATAATAATTGGCAATACCGAATGAGAAAAAAATAATTCATTAAAAAAATAAGAAAAAAATAAAACCTCATCCAGAAGTAATTTTTAAATAGATATAAATATGTAGGTAGGTATATAAATATTTTCTAAAATTCTAATTTCAATTTAAAAAAAAAAATCTCATGCGTATATATTCAAATTATTTTGGTGAACTCTGTGAAAACAACGACTATTATTTTAAAGCAACCTATATCCATTTTTAGTACTTGAATTCTTTTCCTAATCAAACTATGAATAACTAGGCACTACTTAGCTTTTAACAAGATAATTATATGTTTTTTATAGCGTTTTGTTTTTTTAAACGTTTAATATTTTTATATTTTTGTTTTTTATTTTGAAGATATAAATGGGCCACCACAAACAAGATAATCAATGTTTTACCTTAAAAAGCAATAATACCATGTTAAGAGAGTTATTTTCCATGTAAAAATAAATACCATGTGTGTGAGTATTTTTTTTGTTATTTAATGTTTTTTTTAGTTTCCAAATTTGGTGATATTATGTAAATTTACGAGCTTAATATAATTACAAGAGAATATACCTATCTCTTGGAATTGTTTCATTAATTTTTCCCTTGTTAAACATAAAATTCGTGGCTTTATTTAACTGAATATCAAATAAAAAATAACATTAGAGAAAATATACATTTTCAGTTTTCTGGAAAATAGAAACGCATATATCTAAATGTCTGGCACACTGTAATAAGGGAGTAAGACTGGTAATGTTTTATTTTATTTTTTTTTTCTTCTGCTGAGATAGAATTAAAACGTATATCTGGACTTGTCGACCCAGAATTATTTTACCGCATATCCAGAAAATCTGATTTTGGAAAATCGACTTTAAAGTTGGGATAAAGGTTCAATAAATTGAACAGAAAAACTTGTTTTGATATTTTTTCCAAAGATGAGTGTATTGGCTTCATTTTAATAACAAAAACTAAAGCTTGTTTGAGCTACGATTCGGAGTTGACTGACCTTTTGTTCGAAAACATCTTGCCGTATACGCCATTTATGAAGCAATTTTTTTCATCCATACACAGTAGTAAAAATATAAATTTCTAAATAATTTATGAAACAAAAATTTAAAAAAGCCAAAATATTTTTCAAATAGCTATAAATCAATTGATCAGAAAGTGCAGCTTATAATAAAAAATACATGTTTAGAATAATAAGTTTATTAAAAAAATACAATGTTTCATTTATTTTTGTAATTATTAATTATTTTATCATAGTTTTACAAAAATAATTTTGTCGTAACATTTTATTATTAAAAATTAAATAAAAAATTTTCAGATTAAAAAAATAACAAATATAAATTATAATATTTTAAAATCTTTAACGCTATATTATATTATTCATATGAATAATGTCTAATTTATTACAAAGTATAAATTTGTAATAATTGTTTTATCATTATATAGCTCCAAAAATTTTTAATATGTTACTTTATTCTTTAAGATCGGACAGATCACCTGTTTCATTTTGCAAAAATCTTCGATTTTGGCTTTTTGAACTGGATCACCTTTAAATTGAATCTGTTTTTAATACGATTTAGTTTTAACTTCAATTTAGTTTTTTTTCTAGCTATAATTTTTTTAATTTTCTTTCGGTCTTCTAGTTATTTCTTAACTAGTTAATTCTTAACTTTTTATTCTTGCTATAATTTTGTATTTAATTCAGCTTACTCTCGTTTATTATTTAAATTTTGCTTTAAACTTTATTTTTTCATTATATAATTTTAATTTTAAGCTATTTTAGTTTTTTCCATATTTATTCCATCTATGCCTGTTTTTTTGTTTGCAGTTTCATTCATCACATATTCTAATGAATATCTGAATGACCCTATATTTACTCTTATTATTTTTTATTTAGTAAATGTATATTTTAATAAGCTTTTAAAATACTGAACGTCAAGTTTTTGTAAAAATTTTTACACACTTTGATATGATCTTTTTTATCATCACATATTTTTTTTATATCTAAGATTTTCAAATTTAATTCAAAAATATTTTTCAGCAGCATCAATCTCTTGAACTTGTGAATGTCCGGGCTCAGAAAACTTTTCGATAATAGTTTTTACATTTTTGTGATCAAACATAAATTGAAGCATAGCAGTAGTTATTATTTGATTTTTATTCTGAGACAGACATGAGTCACTCCACAGTACAATGTGCTCAGTTTCACATATCACATATCAAAATCAATCATAATCATTTTTAAAATTTTTATTAATAAACTAGCAATGTATGTAATTTGTACGACCAATGTGCACTTCGCTTCAAATGACGCAGTATTTTAAATTTTGGTGGTTTTGCTTGGGATACAGTACCAGTTATATTAAAAACAGTAAGTTTTTTTTTATAATAAAATATGGAAGAGAAACCTTGTAGTAGTGTAAAAACACTTTGTAAATTAAAACATATTATCAAAGTATTTTGATTAACATTGTTTCTATCTATATCATGTTCAATTCAAAGTAAAATATTTAGCTTTTTATGAGATTCATATAACTGCTTATTGTTGTATTTAAGATCATTTTCTTTTACCAGGTTCTTATCCATTACGCAACGATCGCACTGATCTTATTTTGGTTTGAAAAAACCCCAATTGAAATATTTGTTGAAAATTCTTGTGTAAGTCGTAGATGAAATAGTATCATTAGGATATTTTTCTTGATAAAGACTGAACATTTTTGATAACGATATAACACTTTTTTAAATATTTCTTTGATTCAATAATGAGAGTCAACCGTAGGAAAGCTTTTAATGTGATCTAAAATTTTTTCATTTATTCCTCAGAAACGCAACGCTTGACATGTTTACCTCTTAACAACTCCGATCATTTCCTCATGAGATGTTGAGATAGTAAATTTGTTTATCTGAAGTACTTAATGCATACTGGTGAATCATATTTTCTTTTTATAGATAAAATAATGAAAGTGGTTAAAAACTTTAAACACGTGTGGCAAAGTTTTATTTTAATATTTATTATTTTGCCGTACATCAACAAAGATACATGCGGTTACATCACATATGTCAAATTAATTGTTAACTTTTTATTCAATGTTTTAGTATTGATTTTTGCCGCATATCCAGAAAATTGGCGTGTACGGCAAAATAAGAATAATCAAGGTGTTTTTTTTTTGCGTATACGGCAAAAATGGTACTGATTATCTCGGTATTTATAAAAGCTAGAGTCCCGTTGATCACACTAATCGATAGAAATCGAAAATTTACTCAAAACCTCATTTCTAACTAATTTTTCTTCATTTTGTCATATATGGCATTAGAATAGCGGATCGACGTGGTATTAATGATCTTAATATTTTATTTTAGAAATTTTCTTTCACAAAACTACTGAAAAATATTTATTAAGTAAAACTTTTTTTGGCTCGTACAGTACTGACAAAAATTGTTTGTACGTAAATGAGGTATATGTATAAAATAATAATTGAAAGAAAATTTTTCTTTACCAACATTGTGGAATAATTTTGAAAAATTCTTAAACGTAATTTTCGTAAATAAGTTTACATGTAAGGTGCAATAAACGAAAGAAGTAAAAATGGTTCTCGAAACGCGATTTAAATTGTTTTGATGAAATCTAATTGATTTGTTATTACACGATTTGATAGAGGTATAATAGCTTAAATTAAGCTTAAGTTGACATGATATAGAAGTACAATTTTGTAATAGACCATAAATCATATATCGTCCATCATTGGAATCAATATGTAACTTTCATATCAAATTATGTGGTACAAAAATGAACGGATACAGTGTTTAACAATAATGGTAAAACATGGTGAATCCAATTTAAAATATGTACCTAATCGGTTTGAATTTGTGCTTCAACAACAACATTTATGTGGCTTATGTAGCTTATAATTTTGTATTGTATAATTTATGGCTGATTGAAATTTCGTCGAAACATAATTGAACGTATTTTAATTTAGTTTTATGCTGGTGAGAAAGAAATATCAAAAGGCTTGTCAAATCCAACAAATTTAAAAGTTCTGTCAAATTAAATTTTTACGAAACTATGGTAAGTTTCGAGCTTATATAACAACTATACTTTGCCATTACAACCACCTTCTGAGACTTCCGAGCTAATAATAAATGCTACCAATTTGTGAACATTTACTCAATAGTTTTTGTTAAATAAATTTACACAAATATCTTAATCAACGATTTTATATTATTAACATTAGAATAAAAATGAAAAAAATACATTATTCGAACATTTTTCTCAGTGCTGTACAATCGTATATTTTTCAAATAAACTAGGAAGTACTAATAGTATTGTGTATCTTGTATTTTCCATATTGAGAGATTACTTTTGTGGTTTTATATATACCTATAGGTCATAAACATTCATATAAGTCGGCACATTTTTACTTTTACACATAGATATACATACATATTATATTTTGTTCGCGAATTTCAATCTCTCATTACATTGTAATACATGTAGGTACATTAATGTTAACTTGAAAATTACTCTTATTTGAGTTTTTGTACTTATGTACAACAACAATAACAAAAAAACTCATTATCAGAAGAATAAAAGAAAAAAGTAAAAATAAGAGAAAAAAACGAGATCTTTGTGTCACCATAACTATTTTTGTAACATTTCACTGATATGAATAATGTGATATGCATAATAATTCTTTGTACATAATACTTGTATAATATACATTATATTACTCTGGTGCATTTCTTTGCAAAACTGAAAAATGTTACTTAAAACAAAGTAGAATTAAAAATTTTGTGTTGTAGATTGAAAATATTTTTTGGTAGAGATACAAAATTTTAAGTTAATATGCACAAACCCATCATATTTTTTTTGCAAACTAATTATACAAAATATTTAGTTTAAGTGTTCAAAATTTTGAACAATATAGATTTTTTGATAATAAAATATTGTTGCAGAACTGCTTCATTGCATGTAAAAAATTGTTCTAACAGCGGACCACATCGTATGCAGCAGAAAAACCTTCTAAAACCTCAAATACAAAATCTCTAATATTTTGAAAATCCCTGAATGCAAGGTCCCCAAACATAAAATTCCCAAATACAAAATCCCCAAAAACAAAATATCCAGAATACGAAATGTTACAATACAAAATCCTCAAAAATTTTATTAAGGTCCTATTACACTTCAATGTTTTGATCAATATTATTGTTCATATATTGACAATATATTCACATCAATGTTGAATTCATCAATATTTTTGTCAATATTTTGACATTTTGCAATGACATATTGTGGAAGTGATCTGAATGTATTGATAATTTCGAAACATGAATAATGAAAATATAATTTCTAGAGGAATGTTTTTGACTTTAATTTAAATTGAATTTTCACAGTAATTGTTGTGCATAAAAAACGACAAATTATTTGTTTTTGCACATTTTAATAATATATCAGTTCATTAATAACAATAATTGGTATGATTATTAAAATTAATGTAAACATTGTTCTTTTTATAATAATTAACATTATAAGATATCTGAACATTCCCCAAAAAGCCATTTTTTTACATCAGCTAATTTATTGATGAGATTATTGATGGGTCAGCTAATTGAATTATTGATGGGATAAACAGCCATACAGCCATACAGCCGAACAGCCATAAATAATTTCTCATCAATATGTGGACAATATATTGATCATTCATTCATGTGTAATAGGCACCTAACAGAAGCGCAATAAGATCCCAAATGACCAAATCCAAAAGCTTTAGTATTATTATTATTATGTCTTTTTTCACCATAATTAAAATTACCAAAAGCCTTAAAAAGTAAAGATTATATAGAATTAAAATGACAAAATGAAAGAAATGTTTAGTACGAGTCAGGCAAAAGCCAATTAAGCATATTCAGAAAAAAAATTTGTTCGGTAAAAACTATTAGGTGCGCTATTTCCTGTTGCTTGTATATGTATGTGTATGTAAATGCAAGATTCTGAATTGGAGAGACTTTTATAGTTAGTTATAATATTTTTCAAGATAATTGTATATACGATATGTTTGTGCACGAGATATAGAATTTGGAAAGATTTTATAGTTGGCTATAAAATCCGGGTTATCCCCCTTTTGCAGATGATGTATGTATATATATATTCAAAATTTTGAATTAGAATCGTATTGTCTAGGAGATTTTGTAATTGAAAACTTTGATTTGGGGATTTATTAAATTGGTAATATCTAGGGTGTAGCAGCTACGTCATCTGACTGTATTTGACTAACAAATGACTTTCAAAATATGTTTAATTGAATTGACATATTAGTCTATGACCATTCGCTTTAATATGACTCTTTGGATGTAAATAGGTGTATTTTACTCTATCCCCGTATATATTCAATTGCTTCAAATTATATTTCGACTCTTGGCAATAATCTTCGTCTTAATTTAATTTTGAATGAATTGTTGCTCAATTTCTATTAGTAAAATATGGTTATTGAAAGCGAGTATCATACAAAATAATCTAGTAACACAATCACTAAATTTGTGTTTCTATTATAATAAATTTTATATATTTTATAGTCAATAGGTTTTTTATTATAACCAATTTTTACCTAAGGTTGATTCAAATGCAAATTAACGTAACTTTTACTATAAATTTACCGAGTCCAATACCAAAGAATATCCAATAATTGATATTTTCCAAATATTATTTTAGATATCAAATTTGTGATTATCTTAAAGATATATTATTTAAATCTTTTAGTTAAGCTGGGATACATTCAATATTATGGCAAAACCACTATAAAATGCATTAATGAAAAACTGTCACTTTCTTTCTTTTTTTTTGTATTCTCTAACCTAAATTTGTTTTAAATAAATTTTTTTAGGTTAATATCCACAAAAGAAACGGAGGTATATAGTTGCTTAAACCAAAAAGTTAATGTTGGCTTTTGAACTGGACAGTTCGCATACTTCTAACTTTTAGATCATGCGAACAGTACAGCACAGCAAATCACAACATTCGATTCTCCACGAAGAAAGGTAAATCGAAGAGGTAGGTAATTACTTGGACAGCATCGTCTCATCAAATGGAGCTTCCAAACTGGATAATGAATCCCGCATCATCCAAGTATACGCAAAAATATGGCAGGCAAAAGAAATAAATCATTCGAAATGTAAACTTTGTTCTCTAGTACGCCGACGAAATATGGAAAATTTTAGCAAACCTCACCAGGGCACTTTGCTTCGCTTCGGGGCGTAAAAACCTTCTTAAACATCTTACGATCGAACTTAAACATTCGTTGGCCACAAACCATTTCCAGCAGAAAAAATAAAAGAAAAAAAAAATAAGGTTGTCTCTATACTAAAGACTCTGAGGATATCTGAAAACATCATACGGAAACAATGTTACGAATAGAGTTCCCACATCGTTTGGAAACAGGCAAAACTTGGAGAACAACAAGTTTACCCAAGGCAAGTACTCAGTAATGAACGTACCCAGAAGTGGGATTACGTTAGCTGCAGATAGGAGATTATGGTTTATTTCTGTCCTGTGCCCCATGGATGGCTTGCAAGGCAAGTGATAATGATGATAATCTACTGCTCAGAATTGCATGTAATAGACACATTTAAAACAGTCTAGTATATATAAGATATTAGTTATTTTATCCTAGTATGTTTTACTGCTTTAAAAGCTATAGCCGGACCATAATTAAAAACTGAGCTACAAATGAAATGAACAACATATCAATGCTGTTTGTAAAGATACATTTTTATTCTTGCTACATATTTTTATATATAGTATATTATTCAATAGATGTAGTTTATTATTATTCATTTAATATTTTTTTTATTATTATTTATTTTGATATTATAGAAGAGATATGAAAATTTCTCTGCTCGGCTTCTACCGCATTTATTAAAACATATTAAAAGAACTACTCTTTGTGCTTAAAAATTCTAAATTAGAATTATGCATTAGAATCCAACAAAAGTTTATTTATCAAGGTTATGGAGAGTGCATCTCATTCTATAGATATAAAATTTAGATATCAAAATATATATTGAAGGACCAAAAAGTAATGAGTGGGAGAGAGATAAGAAAAAAAAATAAAAAAGTTAAAATGAAATTCAATTCTGAATACTGAAAGCCACCAAATATGTATACGTAATGAGGAAAACATTTCATGAATTTATATATTTCGATAGGTGAAAAGTTACCACTTTTAAAAGATGAATTCAGATGACATTAAATATTCTTAAATGTGTAGCTAAAATAGCCTAATACATCCATGAGAGTATACATAGTTTAAAAAATTTATTTTATTATGGTTTTTTTTTTTGTAAATTTTTCAATAAATACTGATCCATCTTGATGATATGAAAAGATCAAATAAAATAGAATAATATGGTGTATGTATGCATAATCGTGAGGTTAACTGGAACACGAAATGCGAAAAACTATTCGCTTAAAAATGTAATAAGGTAAAAAAATATATGACATTTTCATCTGGTTTGCGATTAAAAATTATGATATAAAAAATATAAAAACAAAAATTAGAAAGTTATGAAAATATTGTATTTCTTTTGTTTTATAAGTTTGTAACGTTGTTAACAAAATCTATGAATATTTAAAACAAAGTTGCATCTAGGCTACAGTAAATTAAAATCGATTCATAATTTTTTCTCTTGAACGACTTTAAAAAGGTAAAAAAAAATTCCTTGATCCAATTTTTTTTGTTTTCCCCACTTGCCTATTTTGAATATTTAACAGTGTTTTCAAATTTGCACATTCAAAACTTTATGGATGCAATGACTAAAAGCATAAAGTTTTTACGTCAGATCTGTTTTAGTTTTAAGTGTGTTGTCATCAAAAATCACGATTGAAATTTTCTACTTTTATTTTAACACTGTTATTCATTTTGGGGTAAAGGAAATAGATGGCATTGTTTTTAGAATCAAATTTAAATTTAATATTTTTAACAAAGTTGTTGTGGTTAATATAATAAGTGACTATCGAAAGATATTATAAAATAGATTTTACCGATAAATTAAATACAACTAAAAAGTAGTGGAGCAATAATGCCGGATATGGGCAGAAATACCCTTGTTAGTGATTTGAGCCAAAGTTTATTACTATATCGGTATTTTGATGCAATATTATCCACCTTGATCGTATCCTATAATTTCCAGGTAAATTTTCATGTTGTATTTTCCACTGTTAAAACTAAGAGAAATTATTAAACAATTTTATATATTTTAATCAATTTTAAACAATTTTAATAATTTTAATCAGATTTGACTAATATAACGGAATTGTATTGTTTTTTAGTATTCAAGAAGTGTAATCCAACAGTAGATCATTATAGACGTATCAGCATCTTTCAGTTTATGTAAATTTTTTGAACTTACTGCTAGCCATATTTTATTAAAATTACAATCTGGTTTCAGGACAGTAACGCAGTATACATCATATCTGCACTTTTGAAAATTAGTGAAAAATTTATTGTAAGATTTTACCAAAATCTTTGATTATATTAAATCATGATTTTTGATATATTAAACTTAGGCCTTCATTCAATTTTGAGTCATCTGCCAAACAATTACTTAATAACTATTTGTCTACCATAACTCAATTTGTGTGGGTTAACAATGTTAAATTTTCTTTCTTCTACTGCTTCTACACAGACTTGGAATACACAATTATTACATATATTACATACATGACTATTCATGTATTTTGACTCAGGTTTTTAGATCATATAAACTTAACAGAATTAATATTAATTACATTTAAATTTAATTCATATACTCGTTTTGTTACTGATTGTTGTAAATTTGATAGAACCAGTGATGTTGCTCAAACGATAATTATTGTAATGTTAACTATATATACATATATATCATCAAACGTTTTACCCGACGAGCATCTCTATTCAATGCGTTCATTATACTTCTGGAAATTTCATAATTTAATATGGAAAAAAGTAGCTAAACTATAGGTATTATACAGGAAATAAGACAGGCCTGTTAAAATGACAAATTAAGATTCTTAGAGTTTCAGAAACCGTGCTTTGTAATTATAAATTAAATAATGTATATAATTAATTAAATATATAATAATGTTAATGTATGTCATTACACAATCTAAACAACATTTTACAATTTCAACATTGAAATAAATGAATTCAATTGTATACATTACACTAACATAAAACATTTTAAGCAGTTCAAATAAAGGAGTGTTTTATACTTACATTGCAACTAAGATTAGTAAAATATTTCGAATTAAATTAATATGGTTCAAAGATTATCGTATGCTCTGCATACCTACCCGGAGACTCAACAGAGGACATCGCTAAAGCACTGAGGGAACTCTTATTAACTCATGTGGTCAAGGCAAAAAACAACTGCTGATAGGATGCGATATCAATGATTACCACACGAACCGAAGAAGTACCAATATAATTAAACGGGAAGCAGGTACGTATATTGGTAGAAATATTAACAGGCCACTGCCTGTTGAGTCATACTGAATACAACTTATCCAGAATAAGTGAAATAAGGAAGAATCTATTGAACATATTCCGCTCTCTGAATACGAAGGGCTCACCCGTAGCGTCAGACTTCGCCACTTGCAAACAGTGTTCCACGAACAATGAGAGCTATCCAGTATACCATTTAAGAATATCCTGAGTGTGATCACAAAATCCTTAAGGACTCAGAGACTTAATAATATAAACGGGTCATGACAATGAGCTCATTTACGGCTCTCCCTCCCGAAATTCATAATATAAAATCTAAAATATCTAGTCCATATGTAATTTTGTTTTTATAATTTTGTCCCAATACCAATTAATTTATAGTTTAAATTTTACATTCTTTGTAAAAATTAAAAGCCTATAAAATTATATACATAAATGAAAATATTCAAGGTTTATAAAAATTTGTTAATAAGGACTTGGCACTACTTTTATTTTTCAATTTATAATTGTTTTGATTTCGTAGAATTTTTTTTTTATAAATTAAAAATTTATTTTTGAACAGGAAATTCATATTGAATTCGTCTTGAACATTCATCTCTCATTGTTTAAATATGCAGAATACTTAAAGTACCAAGATAATTTTAGTATTTCATTATTTCTCATCAATATAATGTCCTTCTAAGAGATATTATAGGTGACAAGTGCTTTTTAACGTTATAAAATATCATTAAATAGTATTACTATATATAGAATGGCATTAGGAATTTCAGTCAAAAATATTTGAGCCATCAAGATGATTGGATTAATTTATAAAAATTTCCGTTTTTGAATTTTTATTCAGCTGTACACAGTTGTAACAATACCCAATAAATTAGTAGCTATATTATTAACAATATTTTAACTAACCTTGCTTTTAAAAATAAGGACTGGAAAGGACTGGTCACATTCAGCTTCGATTAACCGATTTTTATTTTTATAACCCATTAAATCAAATAATCAAGAAGAGTAGATCCAATGATAGAACACCAACATGGTTTATCACAGATCCAGAACCATTCAATATATATAGATAGCAAAAAAATAAATATTTCCAAGCATACACTTCATTCAATTCTGAAGTTGACAGTAAGCAAATAATAGCGTTAACCAAGGATATCTGAGTTTTAAACAATCAAACAAGGAAGTACGATAGAAATGAAAAGATCGCGTCTACATAGAAGTTACAACTAAATGAAAAAAAAACTTGACACCGCTACCTATACCATCCTTGTATTTCAGAATTATAATTTGTTTATTATGGTGGCAGTTTGGATGTTTTGGCAAAGTGAATTACTTTCCATATTTGTATCTGTTGTAGAGGCAGTGTAATTTTTTCTGATTCGAAATTCATTTATTGCATGTATGTGAAAATAGGTTCATTGTCTACCTCAATATCCGCATATCAATTATAGTTCTATTGTCTGCCTCAATAACCAATTCACATATTTATCTGCAGTGTTTGTCTCTTAATCAGATCCTTTTGAAGAAGGTTTTTTTTTATTTTAACGATCAATTCGAAGATGCTGTGCAATTGTTTTCCGATTGAAAAAATTGGATTTTGTAGATGATTCTCTAATATTTTGCGTAGTTTAAGCTGTTTGATATTTTTCTCTTTCATTTTTTATTAACTTATACACAAATAAAAAACTTTCATATCTTAAAAAATAAAGTCAAGCCCTCCCTCGAATTATTCTCCAATGCACACAAATTGTCACACTAATTTTCTACCAAAGAGCGCAGCACTAGAACGAAGGATTTACTATCAGCAAGATTGTAAATGCTGTATTTTGGTATTTTTTCAATAATCAATTATTTAGATATATACAGTCATAGAACAAATTTACGTTTAATAGGTGTTGTGGCACTGAGATTTTTACAAGATTTTGTTTTAGGTCTATAATTTATATAATTTTGGGCCTACAGAAAATTTACCCTTGAAAATAGTGGTTGTGACATTTGGAATTTTACTAGTTTCGATTATTATGCTTATATAACATATTCCCAGTTTCATTTTTAACTCATCAGTATACTACTGAACAGTTATTTACATATTATTTACAGATGACGAAAATGGGCTAAACTAAGAATTAATTCTAATTTTGAAATATAATTTTTTAATATTTCCAAATCTAAGATTATACAAATAAACTACCCAGATAACACTTTATTTTTATGCAATCATAATAAAAGTCATACAACTGCTATAAGACTCCTGATGAGCACTAAAGATGTGATAATAATGTTTTTATGGGAATAATGTTATTAATATTGGTATATATGCGCTCTTATAGCAATTACGGGAGTTGTTATAATATAATTTTCATAACATAAATTATTTCAAAATAAAAACATGTAAACTAATATCACAATATTGTAGCAATTACTAAGGAGTTCTATTACATTCCCCATTTTAGTGCTATAGCGTATTTATAACAAATGCGTAACAGTAAAATTAACTCTATTTAAGACTGCTTATGATAGTGCTATATGAATGCTCAATAGTCTTATAGCAATAAAATTATTATCTGAGTATAGCTTGTGCACCTACTGAGATTAGATATTTAAATTAAAAAAAATATGTAATCATTTTTGATTACACTAAATTCATAGCGCCCAATTGATATTTTATTGAGTTGATATTATGTATATATGTGGATAAATGAAAGGACATGTCTTATAAATGTATTTCAATTCGCGCTCCTTGCAAATTTGTTCTCGTTTAGTTTTCCTTTTAATAGAAATTACTACAATAATAGAGGTACCTATACCTACATTTGTAATGTGACAAAAAAAAAACAAAATTTAAATTCAAAGTGAAAAAGAAACAATATCAAAAAATATTATATAAAAAGAAAATAAATTATTTTTTATAGAATAAAATGAGGAAAATAAATCTAAATAAGAAAAGAAGAAGAAAAATACATTAAAAAAATCAAAACGAAGAAAAAAACTGAGCATTTAAAAATGACTCTGAAGTGATGACGTATACTTAGACCTACATTTGGGTCAAGAGTATCGATTTTCGATTTTTCTTTATTTTTTCATTGTTTCTTTTTTGTATATTTTCTTTTTTATAGCTTTAAATGAAAATTTGTTCTTTTCTCGGAGTCTTTATTATTATATGGTCCTTTTTAGATTTTTCTTTCCTCGTTTTTATATTCTTGTTGTTTTTGTTATAACTATAGTAAAGTTATTGTTAAGTTTCTAAAATATAAAAGTCCTCAAAAAAAAAAAAAAAAAAAAAAAAATATAACAAAAACTATGCGGGAAATCATTTTCCAGGTTCGTTCATTTTTAAGGTGGTTTCAACTCTTTTTTTAAGTTATTCTAGAAATTTTCTTTTATAATAGTTTTTTGATAGAAATATCAGAAAATATATATATATATATATATAAATATATATATTATATTTTTTTTTTATATATATATATACATTATTTTTTTTAATGGACATTATTAAACAAGTAAGAATATCAGGAGTGTTTCTCCTCTTCCTTTAATATTAGAATGAAAATCAAGAATTCCTGATGTATTAATGGAGATTTGTATTTTTAATGGTTTGGTGGAAGTTTTGAAATGTAGGTAGGCTGAGTGAGAACCAAATAAAAATAGAAAGAAAGAACATGTTTTAAAGACGATTGAATTGATAAGGAAAATTTGAATAGATTTTTTCTTTTAATTCTTCGTTATTCTTTTTATATTTAAAAGCTAAAGGATTTCTTAAGGATATTTTATAAAGTATTAAATGTTTTCTATTTTTTTATTTTTTTATTTTTCTTGTTCTTTTAGTATAACTACCTTATGTTGTATTTAAAGTGCTAAAAAGCCATTAAAATTAATGGCATCGAAATGTATACTGAAATAACTGTAATAATATGATATATAGAATAGTGTACTAAAAAGTCTTAACCTAAATATATTTAAAATTTTATTTTTAAGAAATAAATTTTATGGATGATAAAAAAAATTTTTTTTTTTAAATGGTATTTGAAAATGGTGACTGTATACTTGAATAGTGAAATCGAATAGAGAAAATCAAATTAATGAAAATTTCTGTTTAAATTTTGAAAGGTTTTTATTTGAAATTACAATTGATTTGCAAAAGTAATTGAAAAAAAAATGTATAAACTTATTGATGTACATATATATATTATAAGTAAACTTGAAAAAAAAAATCGTTAATTTACAAAGAAAGTATTAAAAAAAAATTAATTTGTTTTTTCTGTGTAGTGATTCTGTAAAGTTAAAAAATATTTAGTTTGAAGAACTTCGTTAAAAATGAATTTTCATTTATGTAGCTAAACATAAAAAAAAAATTTTGCAATGACATTTTAAATTTATTTGAAAAGATTTTCAAAAATAATTTAGAACTTAAATTGATTATAATATATTTTTAATATCAGAAATTGCATCAATTTGTAATTCAATTTTAAGTGATTTTTTTTTTTAATTGAAATGACTTTGTAAATTTAATTTGATGTCCAATTTGTTTTTGTTTTGCTGCATCGTTTAATTTTAATTATTCAATCTTATGAAATTATTTTGATTAGTCAATTACTCAATTTTTTAATAATAAAAGTTTTTTTAACCTTAAACATCAACATAATACCTACAAAATCTTAATTAGTTAAACCTTCTGTCGAAAGTAATTTTTCACAGCCTAAATTGGGCTAGCCATATTAATTAGAATAATAACAGTGTTGACTATTCATCTACTTTGTGCAACTAATAATAACACAGTCTGTCAGCACTGTTTAAAAGTCATAATAACTGAGTTATATTGAAATCTTATACTCCTAAGTAGAATGAAAAAGAATAAAAAAAATATATTATTATAACAAATACATAAATTGTAGATTAAATAAAAAAATTATTATGTTTTTAATTACTTTAAGTTATATTCAATAACTGGCATTACCGCCGAACAATGTTCCGCCTTGTTGAAAATGAGATTTATAAAGGTTTTGTGAAACTTTATATATAAGTCTATATTGAAATCAAAAAATAAACGCAGAATTAAATGAAAGAAAATAATTACATTTATTTATTCAAAAATACTAGTGAGCCCCTGTGCAATTGCACAGTAGTAACTTTATTTAAAAAATCCTGTATAACAACATCATCATTGATTCATATCACTTTATACATGAATCTTATTTATTTTTTTTTCTGTGGGTAGTTGGGAATCCTCGAAGGACACCAAATGGTTTCAGTCATGCGCACGCAAACATAAAATGGTATTGGGGGCCTTAAATCCATTAAAACCATCTCTTTTTTGTCTTTTATACATAACAAATCCATGATAGATCGACTAATTAATTCTTAATCTCAGAAAAAAAATTTATATATTTTTTTACATAATTTAAATTGTGGTTATGTTTCTGTATTATCAATTAAAATTTTTTTTTGTAAAAATTAAAGTAAATTTAAATTAAAATTAATTTAAAGCTTTAAAAAAGGGATTCAAAAATAAAATAAAATATAAAGGTGTAGAAAATTAATGTATTTTTCTATTTTTTTTTTTGTATTTGGAATTGCTTAACTTTTTTCTGCTATTAACGTATTCTTATATCTCTTTAATCTTACCATGATATCATTATCAATTTGACATCAATTACAGTAAAAATCGGTTATAGTCACTGGTTACAGGCACAATTCGCTTTTAGTCAACAACTTTACTGTCATCATCATTTTTAATATTTTTTTATGTATTTTGTAGTCAAAAACGTTTATAATCACAATTCTTACATACGTATATAATACAACCACAATATAAATGTAATATATGAATATGCTTCTGCAGGTAGGCAATAGAAATTTATACATTATTGATTGATACATTAGTATTTTTTTCGTTATTTCGTTTCGTTAAGAAGAAGGTGGCAATTTCCTTAAAATTCAAATGAATTTTAAAATGAAAAAAAAAAATTAAAAATACAATTTAAACAAAAATAATAAATGTAAATTTGGTAAGTAAATCACAACGATAATATTATAAAATAATTCACTATACACTATACAATGCACACTATAACATTTTACATTGTTTATGATTGTATCATTTATATTTATTTTAATAGTACACTTTGCACTTGATAATGCACAAAATATTTGCTTTTTTTTCGTACATATTTATTCACACTATAACATTTTACTGTTACAATGTTAATTAGTAATTTAATTATGGAATATACCTACCATTCTACGAAAAAGTCTATGCCTATTTATGCATAATCAACCTACACTTACATATACAATATAATAACGTATGTATTTCCATACAATATGCAAAAAAAAAATAATATTACCTAGATACTTATTTATTATTATTACCTATTCCACAATTGTTTTTAATCTAACTATTTATTGAATATTTTTAACTCAACTTAAAAAATATATTACCTATACATAATATTGTAACCAAAGAATATTCTTCTACGTCAAAATCTAAGCAATATAATATGGATACAGTAATATATGCGAAAGTAATATTCATGTATACTGTATAGTATAAAATAACACTGCGCACATATTTTAGGAATAAAGCTAAGTCAATAGATTATTTTGAAATACGGGTTGGTGACTAAATTCACAAAAAAAACAAAATCTTTTGTTTTTCACAAACGCTCTTGAAATATGTCATATACGCGAAAATAATTCAAAATCATTTCATACTTTACGACGAATCATTCATAGCATGTGCTATTCATAGCAATACAAAAATAAAATATAGCCTTTGCTTACCAAGGATAAATAATTGAAATGATGGAATACAATTCATAATGAAACTCATTTTCATAAATCGTATTCTTATGAATAGTTCTTATTTCATATGTAATTTTCATTTAACCAAGTAACACATTTTAAAATATATTTTACTGATCAATATTTAAAATTAAACATAACTGGCAATTATTTTTTTACCTATTTTTCATTTTTTACCACGTAACATACCTATTAATTATTAATAATACTATTATTATTTTATATATTGTTGCCAAATACTTTCAACATGTCATGCATACTAGACTATATCAAGCATACGTCTATATGAATGAAAATTATGTAGCTAAGATATTCAGATAGGGAATGCTGGATTAAAATTCGGTTGTTCAAACTTATTCACTCATATTCTTGAAGATTCGTATTTCTGAAAGACTTGTGAATAAAAAAATCATTTAGACGTGGACGCTAATCAATTTTTCATCACTGACGCTATGAGTCTTTCAGAATATGGGAATAATTGATGCTATAAATTGAAGAAAGCTCGCATAGGATTGTAGCACCTGAAAGGAAAGATTAAAGACTTTAGATATGTTTTAATAATATTATTTCATATCTTGATCGATTTCGGTTATTACACCATAATCAGAAGACTAATAGGTTATTTTTAAAAATATTATTACAGCATACAGCATTATATTCTATAAAATATATTAAATTAACATGTGGAAACAATCTTGTATGCAAATATCTATGCACCTAATTTGTATCTATTCTATATGTCAATAAATTGACCATAAATTATAGGATTTCACCAGGTACTAGTCAGTTATACTATATTAGTCTGAACAAAATATTATGATTAAATTCAAATATTTTGTATTGTATTATATGTAAAATTTGCTAATTAGATATACTTTCAATTTAATTTTAATTTGATATTGGTAATTCTAAATTATAATTCACAATATTCCATCATGAAGGAAACAACAAACTTAAAATAAAGTTAATTAAAATTGCGCTTATAAAATTTATTAGCCTTTAATAAAATATTTCAATTGATTTGCATTCCCTAGGCAAAATTATAATTAAGTATATTAATTTCTGCTAGCTATATAAAATATATAATTTTATCAATACAATAGTACGTAAATAATGATGATAAACATAACATTTAACTAAATAACATTCATGAAGAGTTGAACACCAACAACATGGTTCCCCTTTCTCTAATGGCAAAATAAAATATTACAAGTTAAGAGCAAAATACCTGAAGAAAAAAAATATATTCTTAATATCCTTTTTCATTAGAAAATATTCTTTTATTCATTCTATAGGAAAATCAAAAAAAAAAAAAAAACAGTATAAAACAACAATTCAAACGAATGTATTTGAATTTTGTGTGCAGCAAATGTTAATCACCGCAAGGCATTAAATACATTGACGGTAATGTTCTTGAACTTGGCTTCGTTTTGTTTTGTTTTGTATTTATTTTTTATTTTTATTTTTAATACAACAACATCAAAATTATAATGATTCTTTCTGTTGAATATGAATATTGAATACATTTAGATATATATTTTCTATTTAAAATAAGATCACATTTTTTCCTTTATCATAGTTGGGTAGGTACTAAAAAAATAAAAATAAAAAAAATCTCTTTTCATATAAACTTTATTCTCTAACGATTCTCTAATTTTTATTGCATTTGCATATCATACACATTGACTTTCTTTTTGAATTTTTTTTTTTTTTTAGTATTCTAAACGTTTATTTTCATATTAAATATCAGCTTAAGTAATTTTTTTTAATGTCTGTACGAATGTATTTTGTCTAAAATAGTAAAGTTAAGTAAAAACTCAACTTAAGGTATAAATAAGAATAAACAGCCAGAGGATAAAGTTAGGGGGGCAAAAAAAAAAATAAATAAATAGAAATAAAGAAAGGATATGTTAAAATGGTTGAAAAAATCCTGATAATAAATTTTGTCTTCGTTTTAAGTACCTATTTATATTATATTTAAATTTATTTAGGTTTGTTAGTATATGAACTTTAATATAAATTTGCAGTATTTATGCATAGATTGTGAAAAGTCTACCTATATTGAATGACTGGTGCTTCCGTAAAAAAAAATGTATGTACAAGCAACAAGAAGTTCATCAGAGCAAAAAAAAAATATTTAAAGTACAGGTTGGTTACTGTAAATATTTTTTTATTGTCATCTAGAGCTTTTTACGGTATAAGGCTAATGTGAGCACATACTAGCCTTCGTGTTGTACGAGGGAAACGCTTAAGTGGAAATAATACAAATTTAATTTGAGCATGTACCCGCGTCAACGAGATATCTATAAAATAGGGAGAAAGCTTGAACTATAAAACGATAACCAAAAGCAGCAAGATAAGTTGTGGCATTTGGACCATTGATAAGATGAATAACCCGTTTTTGGACTTTATTTAAATGCTCGTATGCATTACTAGAAATTTCAGCTCATATATGAGAATTCAACTCTATTTTCGATCGTATCAAATCGTATCAACTCCAATTGGATTGTAATAAATTTAGACTATGTAAATTATATTTAATCAATGAATACATAATAGTATCTCATAAATATCAGGTACCTACTAATCAAACAAACCAAATTTATCATATCTTATCGATTATCATTTCTGATTCAGGTTGCAAAAGTACAGAGATACTGAAATTGTGGCAGTTACCATTACACCATTTAATTTAATAGGAATAAAATTGTTAAAATACGTAAAAATATAAACATATACGAGGAATAAAATGCAATCAAATGAATTGGATGCGATTAAAACATGATAAAGTTATTAAAAGTCTTAAGAAAGCTCCAGCTTTGTGAAAAGAATAGTTTTTTTTTTATATTCTTGACAGTAACTTTTTCATGCTTAATTAAGTACGATACTGCCAGTTTATACTACAATATCTACAATGTATTTCAAACTTTTATTTATCAAATTACTGGCTTATCAACTTATTAAATGTGGAAAACTGTTACTATTGTCAAGGACTAAGCTTTCTTAAATAGAATAGCTCCATTTTATTTTAAGTTGTTACAAGACTATACCGTCAATGATTTGTGTCATTTATTTTATCCTAATAAAAGGGTACTGGACCTGATCGAAAACCCCATAAAGCATTTTTTTGTGCTTCGTCGAGAATCGAACCTGGAACCAAGCGCTCATAGTTTAGATGCGGATGAACACAAGAGCAGCTCAAACTGAATATAACGAAAAAAAAAATTGTAAATAAATTATATGGAAAGCAGAAAAAAACAAACCTTAAGAAAAGTAGTGAAAAATTGGAAAAAAAATGTGAAAAATTTCTATTGAAAAACTAAATAAGAAAAATCAGGTTACTACCCATATATCATTAAATATATTAGAGAAGAAAATGCATAATGAATTCAGAAAAAAATTATATATTTGGAAGATGCAAGAAACATTGTTTTGAAATGGCTCATATATGGATTTTGGAAACGATAATAACGTAATTAATTTACATGACAAATTAGAGAGACCATTGCCTAACGAAATGAATAGATGTAGAATAACAGAACAAAATTAAATAAGTTGGCTCGAGTAGATACAATCCCTACTGAAATAATAAAAAAACAAGGGCGACGTATTGATGAACGGGCATTATGATTAAATCATTATGTGAACAACGAGTGGGGAACAGAAAATATTTATATTAAAAATTTGAATAAATCCTAAATAATGTTGGGGTTGTTTAAAAAATATTAAATTGTATTTTTCTTTTTGTTTAAAGTTTTTTTTGTTTTTAATTATCTTAAGCAAACATTCTGTAAAATGAAACTGCAAATCACCCGGTTTTTTTTTTTAAATAAATTTAAATTCGTTTGTACATAGTTTATAACCTTAACTGCGACATTATTTTTATGCAATAAACAAACATAATAAAATAAACACATAAAATTTATATAAATTCGTATCATACTTATATAATATTATATACTTTGCGGTATATATTGTATATACATATAGAGAAATGAATCCTTTTTGCAATTTTAACAACGATTGAAAAGGATATAAAATGGAAAATAAAATCGAAATGAAAAAAAAAATAAGAAATAAAACGTGAACAATATAAATGATATTCCAGGATTTTTTAAAGGTACTTTTTTTGTTATCATTTTCTGATTTTTTTTTTGTTTGTTTCTATTTTTGTATATTTAGTTTTTTTTTTTTAAAGAAAATATTAAAAAGTATGTATTCTATTTAAAACATCATCATCAGACATTAAAATTATGTACATTATAGGTATATTATAGTAAAGCATATGTATAGTGTATCAGGATATATTTGAATAGAATGGATGACTTTGACATTTAATTCCCGATAAGTAACTATAAAATAATAATGTTATATGTAGGAGTTTTAACTGTAATAATATTGCCTGTAGGCATTACAAGAAATAAAAGTAGGAATTAGTGTAGTATTTGTAAATTAGATTATAGAAAAAGGTATGAAAAATTTATAATGGGATTTCGGGAATAGGTTCGTTAATAAATTTATTCTTGATCACTGTTCCATACTGATCGTTACAACTTACAACCCTTGACAAGTCAATAAAGAAACTGATTAGAAGTTGTTTTGTGCTGTTGGTGTTTTGGAAATTCAAATTAACATTTCACCAGAACGTTTTGTCTGTTCTCTCAAAACAGTGATATCTCAAAAACTCACAATTAAGGACTATAATTATATAGTGATTAGTTATCTGATCCTTTGTAAGACGTGAGACACGTAAAGACGTGTAGACGTGTAAATATAGAGTTTTGATATAGAGTCTAAATATAGAGTCTGGTATGGTTCTGGAAGAACTACTTAGTTAGAGTATGTTTTATACACAACACAGCTTAAAACTTTCACTTCTACTAACATAAACAATTTAAGTTTACTAAAAATTTACATGCATTGATAAATAAAAATTTCTCAATAGTTTTGAAATGATTTAAAAACGATCATGAGTATGTATCTTCTAGAAAATCTTTAGTATACAATAAAACCAAAAGAAAACAGTAAAAATAAATCTTTTAAACAAAAAATTCCTCTCCCATCCATATATTTTAAGAGTTACAAAGTTTATTGTAATAGTTACAAAAAATTGTTAAAAAGAATATCTTAAAATGTTTATATTATTATAAGTATAAAAAAGCCAGTTGAATCCATATAAAGACAAATACATGACACCGCACACACACATATGTCCTTTTAGACAGAATAATAAAAATTCAAATATGTCCTTATAGCCTGATGTATCCACATTAAAATAAATGAATGAAATAATAATAAATAAAAAAATAAAAATAAGAAATTAAAATATAAAAGCAAAAACAATGCACATATTATATACATATCAATGAAAAGACAAGAAAAAGGATTTCAACCATATCATTCATCTTTTGTTTTTATTTTTTTTTTGTTTTCAAACATTCTATAGAATGTGATATTAAAGAGGACTTAATATATTTGTATGAATGTGTGTGAAAAATGTGATATATTCATGTACATAATATAGATAAAATATCTAATCTATGTATATAGGAGTAGAATATTCGATGCATTTTAGTCAGACTTAAAGCGATTTTTCACAATATAAACACATCCTTTTCTTTGGTTATATATGAATAATATTTATGCAAGGATATATTTGATTTATGTCAGATTGAAATATAAGCATTAGAGTATATGTTTTGCTCTTCAACTGTCTATTTAAGGACTTTACGAGGTCCTTTTAATTTTAGTTTTTGTTTTTTGTTTTTTTATCTGGTTTTATAAAAAATTCCTAAGGATAATATGCATATTTAAGAAATAAAGAAAAACAAAAAAACAAAAATCCAACTTAAAATATAATAGGAATAAAATAATTTTATGGTTTGAGAATAGTTTTATAATATTATGTAGAGTAGAAGAAACGAAACATTTTATGGAACTATACTAATACACTTATACTATAAAGTAAAAAAAAAAAAAAAAATTAAGAAAAATATTGTTTTTGGATTGTGACTCTGTGAAAAGTGTTCTTTTCTCTTAAAATTAACAAAGTGTAGAATACAAGAATTATCGTTTTTTTTATTTTTATCGTTTTTAATTTTTTTTACATTGATATATTTTAAATAAAGCACAGAATGATAATGAAATTGTTTCCAAAATAAATAACCAAACAAAACAAAAATATTTTGTTAAATTTTGATAAAATTTCTCTTCAACAAACTGATCCTAAAATATTGAAAGTTAGTGTAGTGGGTTGGATTTGTGTACTACTTTTTTAAAATTAAATATTGTTAAAAAAAATTTGAAAAAAAAAATCTACAGGATTAAGTTAGATATTATATTATATTTAAGCTGTTACTATGGAATATTAGGACAAGATATTATTTTGAAAATATTTAAGTATCTATATAATATTGGATAAACTTAGATTTAGCAGTTTTGTAATAAGTCACTCACTTGATTTTTTTTCTATTTTTTTATAAATATAATAGTCAATAATTAGCTGCAACCTTTTCAAGCACATGTGGAAAGATATATACGTTGTAGAAATCGAATCATTTAATGTCTTGATTCATATAGTGTCATTTTACTAAAGCTTCGCAAACAATAGGTTTCCTAACATTCTGTTTAAAATGGATAGATTCTTTTCGACCTATCAATTTTATTGGACCTATCGAAAAAATCTTACAAAATTCTCTTTAGACCTGTAATTTTTATTATGTACGTTCCATGCTAATTCTGTTGTCTCTAAAGGCAGCCGTCTGGGTCCACTAAATTTCATTGGTTTTCATTAATGATATAGTTTTGTTAATTAAGGACAACAACGTCATTACTTACATAAAAGTTAGGATTATATAACGAATGCCTATAGTAATACTAGAACAAGTTTTTATTTAGTAAACGTTTTTAACATCTATTTCGTCGAATAAATTACGGGATAAATGGGGAAATTAAAAGGCACATTATATTATAAATGGATTAATTAAAAGGATGCTTAGGTTAGCATATTATATAAAAGTTGGATAGATCTTTCACTAAATCGAAATCAAATGAAAAAAGCTACAGTTTCTTTATTCCTACAGTTTCTTTTCTTGGAATTAAATATTTGCGTTGAAACGTTAATAAAATAAAATATGGTACAAACAAAAAACCATTCTGTCATATTTGACAAAATAATTTATAGTCTTTTTACAATGCTTATTTTTAGAAAATACATATTTGGCGAAAACACTGCTGTTGACTTTCAACTTAAGCCAATGGTTGTGTATCATTTTAAAACACCTAGAGCAATGAAAGGAATAAATAAAAGCTGCTTGACAGTGTTTTGGAAAAGCAACAAAATAGCATTGGTTACTAAATCTATTTTCCAGGATTGACTTGACAATTATTTTTGCCCAGAAGTTACGAGATATTGCGAAAGAAATAAATGGACGCCTAAATCATTATTTCTGCTAACCATCCATATGAATTGGAAGCTAATGCACTTAATACCTGTGAAAATCGTATTCCTGCCTCCAAATAAAACATCGCTCTTTCAGGCAATGGACCAGGGAGTAATTAACAATTTTAAGGTATTCAAATTTAATTTTGTTTTATGTTTATTTCATTTTTATGTTACCCATATTTTTTATGTTAATTAATATATAAATTTAAGTAAATAATAACATAATCAGGAAAAATAATTATCATAATCAGGGCCATGTATACGGATGCAGAAACACAAGTTCTACATAAAGGAAATCTAGGCTCACTCTTCAGTAGGAACAATGCAGCTAGATAAGGATGTCCACTGTCACCTATCCTATTCAATGTTGTAATTGACCAAGTTATGAGGAAAACAATTAACGAACATGGTATTAATTAAAATACCATAACTGATGAAATGTGCCCCATGACACATACCTGTGATGACATGAAAGAAAAATTAAAAACATTAAATGAACATGCAAAAGAAGTGGGTCTGCAAATAAATATTAGGAAAACAAATATAATGAGATTTAATACGAGAAATCAAAGAAGACTAGAAATAATACACCCATTAAAGAGGTAGAAAGTTATGAATAATTAGGCAACATCATAGGTACAGATGGGGGAATCATGAAAGATATTGATAACACAATATGCAAGGCAAGAATGGTATTTGGTAAGAAATATCTGGAAATCCTCTCAGTTCTCAAGATATATAAAGCTGAGGATTTTCAACGCCCGTG
Source organism: Argyra leucocephala (assembly GCA_963942445.1). Taxonomy (NCBI): domain Eukaryota; kingdom Metazoa; phylum Arthropoda; class Insecta; order Diptera; family Dolichopodidae; genus Argyra; species Argyra leucocephala. The sequence goes on along the minus strand of OZ012679.1, from coordinate 99,026,107 downwards.
TAAAACACAGTGTTATATGTAAGTGAAACTTCGCTAACCACGAGCAGACTTATAAACAAAATATAGGTTTTCATAAACAAGTGCCTCCGAATAATCTGGCAGATATTCTGGCCAAACAGTATATCCAACAGCCAACTCTGGAATATGTGCGGACAAGATCTATCGAAATACAAATAAGAAGGAAAAAATATAGATGGGTCGGGCACATAATCAAGCGACCAGAAAATATGATTGTCAGAGAAGCTCTAAATTGGCAAACAAAAAAAGCATAGGCAGATCTAGAAACAGCTGGAACAGAACAGTATTCAAAGAAATAGGTCAAAAATAAATAGATCATGGTCGCAAATTAGGGTCAAAATAGAGGTAGATGGCCTAGAGAAGTTGCAAGGAAAAAAAAATATATATATAAATAACTTTCCCGAAATATACTAAATTGTATTTACTTTTCACCGATTCTTTACTTTTACGAAAGATTGTAACCCCGTTGAACGTTATTTCGTTTAACGTTATGAAAATGTGGAATGCATCGTTCACGTTAAACGGGGTATTACTGTATTACAAAAATGAAAATTTTAAAATTATAAAATAAAATTTTCTAAAGTTAGCTTGAAAAAGAGAATTAAAAAATTAAATTTCTCAATCAACTTTAGTTTGATTAAAGTATGAGACTCTTCAAACTTTTTTACAAAAGAAATATTTTTCGGTCGAATTTTTAATTTAATTTTTTTTATTCATATCTCTATATTAATTTTTATGAATAAAGTTGGAATGATTTTTCATATATGGAATATTAAAAACAAAAAAAAAAAACAAACAACAAATAAAAAAAAAGAGAACCAAAAAAACCTAGAATAAAAAATATAATTCCAGAAAATTACGAAATTTACTTAAATGTAAATAAAAGTAAAAAAAATGGTAAAAAAACCACTTTTCATCTATTTTGTAAAAATATAAACATTTTCTAAAATAAATTAAAAATAAAACTTTGTGTGTTACTACGGTAAATCTATCATATTATATGATTGCTTATACACCATTTATTTTAGAACGATATTATAGGTTTTGACTTTGACCACATTTATTAGGTAATCAGGGAGAGCAGATTCAATGTCAGAACACTAACAACCCATTTAATAAATATCTCTTAAAAATTTGTAAATTCAAAACAGATAGACGTAGATTTTCTCTACGAGAAGACTACAATGTCATAGATCACAAAAGATATAAATATTTCCAGGTATACATATTCCTGATATGGAAATTGATATTGACGTAATAATAGCGTTAGCTCGGGGCTTGCATAAGCATTTTTAAACGATCAAAACGAAGGTTGCATCTACATATGTCAGAACAACCAACAAATAGATATAATAAAATAAAAAAAATGGAACAAAAAATTAAACAACAACAACCTTGTCAATCCCGATTTTATCATTTACATTCATAATAAATTCAATCAACTATAAAACCACTAATACAATTAAGTTAAACGATATCATCCTAGAAATTAATTTGTTAATATTTCTAGAGTAAATATTAAGCTTAAGCCGCGGTATTCGTTATACTATAGCTACATGTATGCAGAATAGTCTAGGATTATTAAATAATGAAAAATTTTAAGTAAACAAGGTTAAAACAACTGCTTAAACTTTGATAATTGAGAACATTATAAATACATTAAGAGTTATGGTGTCATAACGTTTTTATTTACAATCGAAATACCTTGATTTAGATTCTTGACCAGGAAATATATCAGATATTTGAAAATTTAATTTGTGTAAACGTATGCCGTTATGGTATACCGTAATCGTATTACGTTTATTTATTTATTTCAATCTACTGGGTAGTCCCTTACAAATTTTTTAGTACGTCAAAGCGAAATGATCAGTATTAAAAATGTATTCTTGATTTGATTTTTTACATCATTTCATAGATCGGAAAATAGCGTAGAAAAACTCAAGAGTATCATAAATCCTAAAGATCTAAAATAAAATCTTATTCTATTGGACTTGTTGATCTCCACAACAACCCCATTGTTCCTTTATTCAAATTTAATGAAAAAATCATACTTCAGAAATGTTGAAATCGAAGGTAATTTTGATGATGTAATCATTTTAACTGATAAAAATTTTAGACTTAGAGTCACTTCCTTAAAATATTCCATATGAAAACATTATCAGACTATGTGATGTGATGGGATATATAAAATTCTAATTTTCGAATAATCCTCTGAAATTAAATCGAGTCATAAAAATACTACTCTGTATAATAATATTATTATTGCTTTTATTGTTTGGCAGTAATCACTAACTTGAGAGCAATGCAAGTTAATATGAATTTTTAATCCGGATTTTATTGCAAAAAAAAAAAACATAAAAAACAAACTCGGTTTGTTGTTTGTTCTTGTTTATATCAAAAAAATTTTATTTTTTTTTGTTTTTTTCATTTTTTATAATTCAACTTTTTTAACCCGGTCTTTTGTTTTAAAAATGAAATCTGAAAATTTCAGTAATAATATAAATTTTTCATTTTATTTTTTTTCTATATTTTAAATAAAAAATAAACGTTTAAGATAATTTTATAGGTTTCAATTAAAGGGAAACATTTATTTGTTTTCTTTAATTTAGAATAAAAATATCCTTTCGTAAGCAAAATACAAATAAATTAATCGCTCTTCAAGGATAATTTCTGTTGTTGTTCTCTTGAAAGGGTTCAGAAATGTTATTGCAATTAATAGAATTTGTTTTGTATTTTTTTTTGTGTGTTTTTTATTTGTAATGAAATAAAAAAAAAAAAAATATATCGAGGGTTGTAATGACGATTTCTATTTATTCAATATTGGAATAATAATATTATGTGTTTTCAATGCAGGAATTAATTTTGCAATTAGTCGATGGCAAGAGTGTAGCTTCAAGTTTTAGTGAATAGTAAATAAATAAATATATTAATCTTTTGGAAAACCAAATAAAAATTTGCTGATTTGAATGGATTTTAGTAATCTGTTCTCTTCAGAATGCAATTATTTCAAATAATCTCTGATTATTTACTTGGCGGGCTTGAAAATATAGACTGGTTGTTATGCTAATATAAATTTGTTTTGTTGGATTTTGTGAAGTTATTTAATTTTTATATTTTAAATGTGGGATACCATTTAATCATTCAGTATTGGAAAAAAAGCTAATCAAAAATTTTAAGTACCGCGAAAGCTTCGTAGTTAAAAATCGATGTTCTAGGTTTAATTCACAATGAAAGCAAAATGCTGTATGGGTTTTCGAATTTAGTCCCACACCCTTTATTATTGAGTTATAAACAAAATATAAAATATAATTGAGAGTATAGTAGTTGGGCAGTAGTGGTACTTTTCCAGATTTAGTTAGTTGATGAAACATTAAAAAAAAAATACTAGAATAATACCGTTGCTTTTTCCCCACATGTAATTTGCAAAACCGTGCACAAATTGTAGTACCGTTAATGTACGAAATGGTATTTCTACCTATGTTATTGTCAAGAATTTTAAAAGATCAAAAATTAACATGAAACACATGTCGCAATAAATTTAAACTTATAAAATTTTTTGGTTTATAAAGGCAAAGAGGGTAAAGCACGTTAAAATATAAAGTAGAAGTGTTTTTTTTTGTAATATTTTTCTCTTTAAAACTGCCTTAGAAAATTTCCTGCTACACAAAATTATCCAACAGAAAGAACTATTCGTATTTGGAAATAATTACTCCAGTACAGATTGAGTTTATCAAAAATATTATTAAAAATAGTCTAAAAATAACTAAAAAGTCTATTTAAAGTATTGATAACAATTGCTGTCGAAAAAGCATTTTATTTTGTATGGCATCAAGGTTTGATTCACAAATTTTCATTTACCTTGTTAAACTAATACAAAGCTTTCTCAACTATCGATTTTGCTTAGCCAAAATGGGACTAATACAGTGAAACAAAATAAGTACTACAGCCTTCATTACTACTACAAAGTTCATTACTTTACCCCATTTTATACAATATATTCATTGCAGATTTATCGAGTTTTCCTAATTGTTCTTCAAGTTTATATGCAGACGATATTTTCTTCCTTATTATGTCCAAACGGAACAATTAATAATCTTGAAATTTTTTCAAAATAATTCAATAATGTTACTACAACTAGAAAATCAATGTGAATGGCGAAAACTCAAAGAAGAAAATCATGTTACTTGCCTAACAGAAGCTTATTATTAATATTAATACCTAAATAACATGGGAAAGAGATGATATTAAATATCCTGGTATATATTTGGGCAAAAAGTAACGTTTCAAAACACATATTATAACTAAAAGACCGTCAATCAAATGTATATAATCTATATATAAAATTAGACTTACTCACCTTAATGTAGAAAACAAATTATTAATATTTTAAACAATATTTCGTAGAGTTCTTTTATACAAGTTTCCCCCTATGGAAAAGCGCCGCAAAACAAACTTAAATTTGCGACAAAGTTAACAAAATGCAATTCTAAAATTATTCTTGCCCAAACACTTTTATTTGTTCACCAACAGATTGCACATCATGTGGTAAATATTATAAATACTGTCTATATATAAATACTTTCCAACAAATGAAAGTGATATCTTTTCTAACTTTCTAGAGAGCTGTCCGAAAATCCGCTAATAAAAGTGTTTGTAGATTAAATTTTTGGTAATAAGTTATGTTTAAGTTAGTTTTTAAGTTTGAAGATAAAAATAAATTAATTAAAAATGTTTTGCTTGCTATTTTTTCTTTAAAAAATTATATTATAAATAGAAAAGTTGAGGTTAGCCTAAGTAAATTATAAGTCAGAGATGTAAATACATTAATATAATCTCTTTGTAACATAAATAAGAAGAATTCTACAATCATATTAAGGCATATTAAATTAATAATAATAATATTTCCGTTCATTTACTGAAATTTAAAATGCTTATTCTGAAAATATTTAAGCAAAAATTTAAAAATGGCAAAAACTATTTTCATAAAACAAAAAAAAAGAAATTTGAAAATCTCTAAAAAAGTAATCTGTTCTCATAAAAATTGACAGTATATTTTTAATGTTGCAGTTTTATTTGCAGCAATAACGAAACTGATGAAATTTTTGCACGTTTCATTCTAAAAAAAAAAGAAACATATAATTGCATCGTATTCTCAACAATAATTAAAGCAACAAAAAAAAAAAAAACTTTTATAACCATTTAATAAAATTTTTCTTATCTGATTCCAGCGACATCTACTTGACAAACTAATAAAACTTATATAGAAGTTCATAAAAGTTTTGATGTTCATTAAATATTTGTGTATAATCACAATATTAGAAAAAAATGTTCTTTTTAATTTTAAATTATTTTTTTTTTGTAGTTTTTGTTTTTTATTTCATAAATTTGTATTTGAAAAATTTTACAACTACACTTGTCACAAATCTTATCGCAAATGAACCGAATTATATCGCAATGAAAAAATTTATGGTTTTTGTAGAGATTTTTTTTTTTATTTTAGTTAAAGATGCAAACATTAAAAATAGCTGTAAATAATAAAATATTTAAGTTAATAAAAGTTAATAACAATTCAGTATGATAGCTGTATGACAGTTTTATTTCACGGTTAAAAGTTACAATTTTTATGACAGTTTATTCTTTTTTAGTTTTAGTTTGTGTGAAATGGTTTTGAAGATTTCTTTTCAATATTATTATGTTGTAGAAAAAACGAAATATATTTTTGTTACCAAATGCGAATTTGGTGAGATTTAAATTCATTATAACAAAAATTGATTAAATTGACTTTTACATGCTCAAATTGGCAAGGGGCAATAAGTCACCATAACATTAACTCCACATGGGAATTTACTCCACTCAAGTGAGAAATAAGTCTACATTATTGAAGTCAACTCATTTCCCACTACAGTGAGAAATAAGTCCACTTTTTAGTGAGCAATAATTCCACACCCAAAAGGAAGAAATAAAAAATAAGTCCACTTAATAAATTCATATTCAGTACATATATACATATATGGTGAGAAATAAGTCCACTTTTTAGTGAGCAATAATTCCACACCCAAAAGGAAGAAATAAAAAATAAGTCCACTTAATAAATTCATATTCAGTATATATATACATATATGGTGAGAAATAAGTCCACTTTTTAGTGAGCAATAATTCCACACCCAAAAGGAAGAAATAAAAAATAAGTCCACTTAATAAATTCATATTCAGTACATATATACATATATGGTAATTGTGAGATTTTGAATTAGGTTGGATTTTAGAATTGGATTCAAACTCAAAGTCTTACGCCTTTTACAGAATATTTATATATATAATTCTAAAATCATTCCTAATTGACAATCTCACATATACATATATATAAATATTCTGAAAAAAGGGAAAACCCTGATTTTGAATACAATTCTTAAATCCCTCCCGATTCACAATCTCACAAACACCACGAACGCACCTGCCATGCGTGCTAAGAACACCACGTCCGCGTCGGCTATATGATTATCCCTTCACCGGGCGGCTTTCAGACGGCCTAATATGTATGGAAACCTCGAACGGAGCATCCATCTGCTAGTTCTACAGAGGACATAACCCCTGTATTTACATTGTATTATTGCAAAGTATAAATTCTGGATTCGGAGTGATTTTAAAATTGGTTACTATAAACTTTTGACCATTCAAAAGTGTCACGAGTCTCTAAGTGTATATCTATGTGTAACTTTTCCATGTTTCAGTTTTTGGTGGGTATTTATTCCACTTTATGGTTCGGTGAGAAATAACCATCAAAGTCCATTAAAGGTGGACTTATTTCCCAATATAGTGGGAAATATAGTCCACCTGAATTTTGTGGACTTAATTCTCACTGAAGTGGACTAAATTCCCGAGTGCAGTTAATGTTTTGTGAACTTATTGCCCCTTGCCGCTCAAATTATTGTTTTTTTTTATATATACATAATATTTACAAATATTTTGAAATTAACTCAGTCCACATTTGGTCATTTTAATTTAATTTTAATTAGACGAATGTATGTAGTGAGGCGAATTAATCATAATTATTTTTCATTAAATTGTGATACTATTTAATCGTTATCAAAGTGATACCATGACTTTTTTATTACGATTCATTAACTCATTACTCATCATTATATTAATTTTCATAATATGATATATAACAATTTAATTTGATTAACTTTTCAAGATAATTATAAAGATTTTTTATAGGTCATTTCAAACACTACAATGTAGGATGTGGGATACTAAAGGATGTTGGGTTAAAAAAAATTCTATTTGTGTAAAAAAAATTTTAGAATTAATATTTTTCTCATTTTTTAAAACTGAAATCTTTTAAATTATATAGTTTTTAGTGTGAAAATTCAATAAATATCTAAATGCATTACACGCGTAATTAATCTTAACATAGACAAATTGCAGTTTGCTTGCTATTTACCCGCGTTAGTAACTAGATTGGATAATTATTATTTTTCATGAAAAAGTATTAAAGGTGTAATTTTCGAATACTTCGTTTTTAAAGAAATCATAATCCTGTACAAATCACCGTCGTTTATATTAATTTCAACGTTTCAATACAGAATTATCATACAAATAAAAAGAAAAAAATTTAAGCTGAAAAGGTCAAATGTAGAGCGCGTGAAGCAAAAAAAAAACAAAAGGTAAAACAAAAATATGCCCAACTGGTAATTAGGTGGACGACTCTACCCTTTCTACATAATATTAAAGGTTTTTGCTTTAAAATCAAATAATAAAGTCTGGACATACTGCATTAAAATATGAGGTTGTGCTGAACACATTAATATTCAACCGATCCAAAACCACAAAACAAAGTGCTATGAAATATTGTCAAAACTCCCTGGTTTAAAAAGCTGATATTCAAAGAAATTCCAGGATCTCCATCAAAAAAGATGAAATAACAAAAAAGCTGTACGTCATCAAAGTCGTCTTTATCAAAACGTCAACGTAAAAGTTTAACGTTTTGCTGGCTATTACAACTAGAAGACTTCAATGAACTAAACCGTTTTTTTTTGTTTTATGTTCTTCACACTAATTTAGGCAGAATTTCTTTTTCAAATTACTGGCTTATCAGCTCATTAAAATATGGAAAACTACTACTATTGTCAGGAACTAAGCCATCTTAAATAGTATAGTTTCATTTTATTTAATTTGCTACCAGATTATACTCTCAATTATTTTTTTTCATTTATTTTATTCCAAGTTTGAACTGTATTAGGCTAAAATCTCTTATTATTAATATAATTCCCTAAAATTTGCCCTCCTGTAATGCTTATAGGTATTAAAGTTTTGAATTTCGAAGCTCTCTCATGTTATAAGTATTATATTTCTGAAATATGAATTTATAAAATATTTCAAGAAAAAAAAAAACGAAAAAAAAATAACAATAAACTCAAACAAAATATTCCACACAACAACATTTTTTTTATAATTTCTATAATTTTTTGTTTTTTTTTCTTTTTTATAATGTATGCATATATTTTAAATTTTATGTGGTATGTATGATCAAAGATATGTATGTATATATTTTAACATTAACAGTCAAAATAGAGTGAATAATAAAATTTCAAATAACTATTTTTTTTATAAGTTCATAACTTAATTTTCTATCCAAAAAAAATTCGAAAGGCTATACGCCGAGCCGTACTTCAGAAGTTATAAACGATTTTGTCCATACACCTCCTCTCAATTGGCTTTGATTTGTTTTATTTTAAATTTTTATTTCATCGGCAAATAATTTTTGTTTTGCAAAAAAAAAAAGAAAAAACAACAAAAAAATTTTTTTTTTTCAAATAAAGGATTTTTAAGAATAATGTACATAATATGCAAGAATTTAGGTATATTTGTTTTCTTCAAGTGTATAAAAATGTATATTGCTATTTTGTTATTATGTCATTTTTATTATTTTTGTTTCTAATTTTGTTTTTTTTTTTTTAAATATAGTTAGGTATCGGTTAAACTATTGATTGTTCTTCTTTTTAATGTATGTATAAATATGTGCAGTATATATTTGACAATGAACAACAATAACGAATTTTTTGAAATGAAATGAAGTTTTAAATAACTATATTTTATCTCTTTCTTAACTTGTAGCAAAAGTCTTTAAATAATTTTTTTTTCACATAATCAAAGAAAATTTAATTTCGTTTAAAACGAAAGACTATACGCCGATCAATTGTTCAAAAGTTATGAACAGTTTTGAATATACACTTTCTATTTATTTGCAGTAAATTTTTTTTAATTAATTTTATTACCCACACAAGTTTTTATTTTATTCATAAAAAAAAAATGTTATGTGTAAATATTATTGCTTTTTCTATTTACAATTTGATTAAGTTTTGCTTTTTTTGTGGCATATTATTATTCAAAGTTGTGGCATATTATTATTCATATCATATTCTATTTTTGCGTATTAAGCAAAGAACATATTATTATATACTATATGTTCTTTGATATTAGTTAAGAAAATATTTCATTTTTTTATATAAATAAGACAAAAAAATAAATAAATTTATAAACGCAAAATTTAATATGACACTAACGACACTTAGATTATGGCAATGCCATACAAACACATGACAACAAACAAATTACCCATATTAATAAGATCTCGATCGGTTTTTTTTTTTTCAAATTTTGACGCTAAGCTTACGAAGCTATTGAATGTTAACACGATTAACTTCATTCTTAAGTTTAAGGTAAATTTGCAATGATGGCAAATAAGATGTCGCTAAAATGATTGAGTAAATGTCCCTGAGGGAATAGAAAATTTTGCACCTTACTACAAATATTCGGTTTATATACAAAGTGTTCTGATAAAAAAATAAAGGTATGATAAATTGGTAAGTAAATACATATTTTTCTTAAATTTGAAATGAAAACTCTAATGAAGAAAAGAATTTTTTTTTCAAAACATCTGAAGTAATGAATCCAGAATTGTATTAATGGTTATTGAAACTAGTTTTACGGCACATCATTCAGTTCGCTCAGAGAAAAGAAAGATATGCCACGCTGGATACTTTCTGATTGTTGCAATAACATGCTTTTTCATGAGTTGTGATGAACAGTTGTTACGATGGATAACTTATGGTGTTGATTGATGAAGACGGATATGTATTTTTAGTTAAAGAAAACTTTGAAAACTTTATCCATTAGATTTATGTTGACGTTTGAATGGTATATTTTTCATAAAGTGTGTGTAATCACCTACGTCTCAAAATAGTTAAAACATATAGCAGGAAATTAAGCCAGCATTAAACATTATATTTGCTGCACGTAATAGGATAGATAAAACCTCTTTTGACAATTTTCTTTCAACTGAAAAGAAAATTTACTTTCTTTTTATGTGAAATGAAAATAATTAAAAGTCTAGGAATTGCGTTTAAGTTTTCTTTCGTTGTAAGAGACGAGTGTTGTGTGTTAAAAGAGTTAAGAACAGAATATTTAAATTGGAATAGACGAAAAAAAATTCTTATCTTTGTCATTGTTATGCCTGTCTTCAATTTTTTTTGGCAATGTAAGCTGATAATGTTGCAAGTTTTACAATCTAACTACCTATTGTGGAATTTAAATTTACTTATAATAATATAATATTTAAATGGAAATAATTTTAGTTCTATACTAAATCGTTAATTATGTATATTGGGATTTGAAATTAATTAGAATATGATGGGAATTAAATAAAAAGTTAAACTATTTATACTTACGAATTAATGTCATATATCACATTTTTAAGCTAAAATTTTAAAAAATTCAGCTTACCTGTAATTAGAAGAAAAACAATTTTATTATTTAAATAAATAACTAAGTCAAGAATATTACATCAAATGAATATTTTATTTGATTTAGTTAATAAGCAGTTGCTAATCATTCTTACAAGTATTATACTAATATACAAATTTATAGTGTATATTAAGAATGTAAAACGAAAATTTACCTTGGTAGAATTTTAATTTGACGAATATGCAATCAAAGGTCGTTCTTTTTTATTTATATTTTAAATTTATTTAAAATCTATATTAAATATATATAAATAAAAATAGGACTGCAGAAGAATCATGAAGTGATTATGAAGAAGGTAATGGAAGACATCAAAATACAATAGGAAGAAACTATACGTACATTATATCGAACTATAGGACAAGCGAACCGATAATACCGAACCAGCACCAGTAGCCAACCCACATGACAGAAAGCAGATTAAACTTGAAACAGCATGTAAAAAGCCTGAATTTATAGAAAAAAAGCAATTATTTTTGTTCCTCACATCTTGATCAGGAATTGAAAGTCGACCGAATATGGTGCAACTTCAAAATTCAATTTCTTTAGAAAAAAATCTGAATACGACAAAATTACCTGATAGTAAAATCGAACAAATTCAAGCTGACTGCACTTACTATTACACATTTACGTTTACTTGTTCGTTAAAGCAGATTTTCAAAGAGTCAATCGATTGGGTTACAAACCTAAGGGGCTTTAAAAGTATTGGTAACTATTAATCCCCATCTTATCAATAAATAAATAAAAAAATATTAACTTGAATTTCATAGTTTAACTCGGTATATCCAGATATGTGTTAATATTGTTGTTAATAAAAGCAGCAAAAAATATTTTCCTATAATAACAAGTCTAAAGCGAAGTTTTTATTTTTACCAGATAAATACTTACGCGCAATCTATTTTGTAAGTGTATATCGCCTCTCTAGTAATGAAATAGTGTATATGAAAAACTATAGTTTCGAGTAAATGACTTATAAAACTTTTGAAAAAATTTTTTTTTGTCGAAGTGCCATAACATAATTATTAGAAAATAAGCTAAAATTCAAAACTGCGAATTTTTTTTTTCTTAGGGGATTTTTAAAGTATATACGTTTTTAATTTCAAATTTCTAGATTTGATTTAATTGAAGTAATAAGGACACTAAAATAATGTTATACATTATACGTTGTTTCATTCCTGTCACACTTTCATATATGAAGATGTGATACATCATTTTATTCTTTAATATACCCTTAAAATTTAATTTTAATCCAAAAATTTAGATATTTTCAGACTTTTATGAACTTCAATTATTTTTATTAATTTTCATTCTTTTTCTTCAAAATTCATAATAAAATCCATAGTAAAACATAAAAAAATGCAAAATAAAACATGAAATTTCATATTATAAAATAATAATAATTAAAATCCAAAGCAGAAGCAGAATCATGAAAAATTTGATTAAAAATTCTCTTCTTGTTCTTCTTCGTAGTCTGACTCAACTGATCGTTCAACTTTTTCTTTTGTGAGGAGAACTTTGTAAAAATTAACTACATTTTGAGGCAAAAGACCGTCTTTACAAAGTGATAATAAATCTTTTTTTTAGCTTGACTGATATCCAGTTTTTGTTGATATTTTTCATTAATATTAAGTCTTGTTTCAATGATGATCAATGGGTTCAATGGTTTCAGTCGATGATATCAAATCTTGCTCCCAATCTATTTTACATTTTATTAAATGAGGTTTTTGTTTGATTAGGCGAAGTCATTTGACTTGAAGCCAATGAATTTTTTTTCTCCGTTTGAGTTTTTCTTTAAGTCATTTACCAAATCAAATTTTCTTTTTGTTGTATGTACTTTGGATATTACATACATGTAATTATAAATGTAAATGAAATAACTTATACAGCGTACTCGTACCTACATCATTTCAATTTCTTAATATTAGATAAAGAATTTAGTTTTGTTAAAATTTGTAAAGGTGTATTATTATTGCTATCCATAGTTTATAAATTGAAGTATGGAAAATATATTTTAAATTGAAGTAATGTGAATAGTATATTTATACATTACTTTATTTTTTTTCTAAAAATATTTAAATAAAGAATATTTCTCTGTAAAATTGTGTATACATTGTAAAGGCACTTTCATTTATTAACAAAAAAAAATTATTTGAGAAATACAATATGGTATTGGCATTTTATATACGTATGTTATTCTTTTACTTAGTTTTTTGCTTTATTGCATATACGCTAATTTAATTTGTCGCTACAAAAATAGTATTTGACAATGAATAAACATAAACTTGAAAGTTTTTCTCGAGGAATAAAATCGAGGACGTAGAATACAATTCTGCTTTAATCATAAAATAGTGTATAAACCATATACACCATTTCATTATTAGAGAGACGATATCTGAATACAACTGAAAATAAAATTTCCAAAACAGCAAACAAAACTTACAAATTTAAACTATTTTCAAAATGAGTATTTGAAAATATTAATTTCATTTTTAATGTATAAAGAGATTTGTACAGTAACAGGTAAATATTTATTTTTTGTCAAAAAACAAGTAGAGAAAACCTCATCAAATTAGTATGTCCTTTATATATTGAAAATATTTAATTATTTAAATAAAAATCTTCAAAAGAACTTTTCCAATTCAAGAAAATATTAGTTTTTCATAAAAAACAAAAACTTATTTCTGGGGAAAAAAAAAGTAAAGACAACAAGAAAATTTACAATTTTCCAAGATTGTTCAAGTTTGTATAATAATTTCAGTAAAAAACAAAAAAAAAAAATTTAAGCAGTTGCTTCCATTACATGCTTAGCTGATGATTCTTCATTTTAACTAGAAGAATTTGTCGCAAGTTTATTTCTTTCTTTTTATTTTCATTTTATATGATTTTTTTTTTATTAAAAAAAAAACGAAAAACTTCACCTTCAACATTTAGAATTGCGATGCTGAAGAATATTATAAAGTTTCAGATTTTTATGCAAAATGTGACATCAGAATTTAGTATTAAAAATAAAAAAAAAACATATAATGATAACAACAACAGGAAAACAGGAATTTATAAGAAGGTAAGTTGTTGAATCTAACTATAGGATACGAATTCTAGTAAATAAATTCCAAGAAGTTTAAGTTCTTGAATCTAAATTTGTAAAATTCTAACTACCTGTGAGAAATAAACTAGGTAAAAAATTTTTTTTTACAGAAATAACAATGAATAAAGATTAGATGTCTATGGGATGGGGTTTCAGATAGAAGACAGCAATTTTCATCTGTTTTTCGATAGAAATTAATACAATTTTAAAAATAATTTTCTAATGTTGTGAAGCTATTTAAAAAGAAATTTGCTTGAATAAAAACTTGCTTATATAGCAATAATGTGTTTTAACGTTAGTGTTAGTAAAAATTTATAAAATAATGGTATAATGGAAGAAAATTGTTATAAAACATAGTGCAGCTGTGGATACTTAATCGAATATCAATTTACTATGAGCGTAAACTAATATGGAAACCTACATTTCAATTTTACATTCGATGTCTTATTTGATTACACGCTGACTGGTGCAGTAGGTAGAGTGCCTGCCTTTCAATCGAAATGTCCCAGGTTCGATTCCCGATGAAAAACCAAATCGGCCTGGTCTAGTACCCTTGTTAAAACCCCGGTACCCTTGTAAAAAATAATTGAGAGAAGTTATTTACACTACCACATTCACATGTCCTGATGTGTGTGTGTGTTGATTGATTCTGGTCGAATTTTTACCAGTTTGTTCTAGTCGTAGTTTAGTTTACTTTTAACAACTCTACCAATGGTTTTTAATATTTAAAACGTTTAGACAATTACTGTATACCAACAAGTAATGAAACAATAACAATTTATAACTGGTATGCATATAACTTGAGAGTAACTTTTCTTTTGTTAATAAAAATGAAAAACTTTTAAAGAAGTTTTCCAGTAAATATTCCCATTTTCTTTTTCATTTTCTTCTAATTTTTATTTATTATTATTTATGCTCATAAATTTCTTTAAAAAAAAAAAATCTCTTTTTATAGGTTTTAAATTTTGCTTTTTGTTTTGTTTTAATCAAGGCATAAAATGTGAACATAATTTGTGGTGGTTTTTACTCTATAGTTGTTGTTTTTGTTGTTGTTGGTGCTGCTGTTATTATTAATACCATTGCTGGTCACTTTATTCTACTGTCATTTAATTTTCCTTGATCAAAAACCTATAAAACTCTCAACAAACAAAATAAATAATTCCATCAGAATGCAAGAATATTAAAAATGAATGAATAAAAGAAAAAATGTAAACTTTTACAATTCTCTTATAAAAAACAGTAGTGTTGAAACATTTTTTGATATTTTTATGTAGATTTTCAAGCTGTTGATGATGGATTGTGTGCAGTTTTTTAATAGAATCATTAATTATTTAATAAAAAAAAATATATTTATAAATTTCTGATTTGAATTAATTAAATTTAGAAATTGGTTTAAAGAATTTTGCAAGTTAATTCCGAATTCTTAACTTAGTTAAATAATACAAGTTATGATGATGAGTGAAAAGAAATAAAAATTATATGAATTTGTTCTAAATATTCAATGAGTTATCGATTTGAAAAGTGTTAATATTTATTTAATATTAGTTTACAAGTTGAGGTTGAATATCTGGTGGTAGAAAAACAAATTTTATTGGCATGTAAAAAGATATCAAATATTTTTTATCATCAGACCAAGGTAGTTCTATGAACTGAAATATTAGGATATTGAAAATAACAGTAAAAAAAACGACAAATCTAAAAACATTTGCTATCGAGCTCATAAATATGTTTCCGATATAAATATACGAGCCAAGGTAAAAGTAGAAAACTATTTCCTTTAAATAAAGGCTCCTAAGAAAGATATTATTTAAAGAAAATTACACAATGCTGGCAAATGCTTACAAAACTTATTCATTACGCTGTTTTACCTGTTTAAATTTACTTTATTTTTAAACTAAAATTATTTTTCTATGTGACTTAGAGGTTGAAATCTTAAATATTTAATGTAAGTTAGCTTTTGGTTTTGATGAAATAAAGTTTTTTATTATTATTATTATAATATTTATTTATTTGTTTTTGATTATCAGATTTGTTTTTAGTGATATATTTAGATTTATGGAATCATATAACATCATAATATAAATAAGAATAGTTTAAAATTAATAAAAGAGGTAAAAAAAATAATAAACTAGATATGTATGAAAGTCTGGCAATATCTAGAGAACCTGTTAACAACAGACTTAACAATGATGTAGGTAGTGGATTCTCACCATTTTTTAGATTACTTTAAAATTAAAAATCAGGTTCAGGTAGAATTAAGATCATAAATACTAGAATAAGGGTTATTACATAAGTTAGTTTAAATTCAATAAATAATAATTATACAAAACAAAAACACTGTAGATTAGGTAGCACTATTAAGGAATTGCTATTGTTAACAAAATGAGCATATTATTAAGGGTTCAAATTATATAATTATATGTAAGGATTAGTGTAAATATTAATGAGTCACAAAGCACTGATGAAGGAAGTAAGTTGCTTCCGAAATATCGATATTTGCAAAATAAATACAAATGATTAGTGAAGGGAAACTCGACTTTTATTTCATAAATTATTTATTATTATTATTATTATTATTATTATTATATTATATTTTTATATTTATGTTGATCATACTATGATCCTTCGTGTTGCCTTGAAGTATGAAAAAATAGAGCCCAAATACTGAAACTACGCCCTATATTTATATCGTTGGTGGGAAACAAGAAGAGAAAATACTTATAGTTTGAATATTTTTTTTGCAATTCTAACAATTCACTGCAGATTAATTCATTTATTAAATCGTAACAAATGCTTTTTGAAATTGTCTGTTTGTTTTTCTAATTTTTTTTCTACTCAAACACTAAAAAAGGGTTCCTTTATACAATATTATTATAGGTTTTGCTACGGGGAAAACGATAAGAAGAGAAATAGGATGATAAAGCAGAATTGGTAGGTAACTTCGATACGAAGCTGAAGAGGTGTTTTATTAAAAATTACAAATTGAGATGGAAGCAAGTTTCACATTTTGGCAGTTCTTATAAGAAGCGGGCTACCTGGGTATATTCACGGTGTAGAAATAACCACTTGAAACTTCTCTCCTGTTACGCTGGAATTGTTTGAAGGAAGACATTATTGATTTTATTTCACCAGAACAAGTGTCATTTCCAATAA
Source organism: Argyra leucocephala (assembly GCA_963942445.1). Taxonomy (NCBI): domain Eukaryota; kingdom Metazoa; phylum Arthropoda; class Insecta; order Diptera; family Dolichopodidae; genus Argyra; species Argyra leucocephala. The sequence continues at coordinate 99,009,048 of OZ012679.1, read as the reverse complement.
GATATCTATAAAATGGAGAGAGAGAATGAGAGAGAGAGAGAGAAACAGAGTGCTGCAATGTTTCGACGTGTGTTAGCTGTGGTTGAATGATAACTGATTGCGATATGCATTGATGATATTTACCGGCTTCTTGTCAGTTATCAATTGTCAACATTTATATTGTATATTTTACAATTATTTTCTATAAAAGAGTCCATACAGAGTAGGTAATTCAAAAATTTTTAAAAACTAAGTAATAGATATATATCAAATTTAATTTGAAAGTGAATTTAGTAAGTAATACAAGTGTAAGAAAAAAGTAATAGTACATTATGTATCAATTTTATAACTTAAAAGAAAAGATATTGAAACTTTTTATTTATAGTTCAATAAGCAATAAAATGAGAGATAATAAAAATTATTCTTTCTTTCATTAATAAATCTTAAACTAATTTAAATTTTTTTTTTTTTATTATGATGTAGGTTTTGTTTTATTTTAGTTAAGAAATATGTTTTTATTTTATTTTTGATGTTTCGTGAATCACAAGTTTTTATTTCTAGAGGTAATTTATTAAATATGTTGATAGACGTATTAATTATTTGCTTTTCTATATTTTATTTAATTTGGAATAATTTTTGTTTATTTTCGTTTGCTGGAATGTCTGAACTCTATTTCTATACATAAGTATAATTCTTAGCTAACTAATTACCAATATCAAATTAGAAATTTTAGAAAATGTGGTTAAATGATATCCACAATATTAACATGTAGACATATGTGGACACATAAAATTAAAAAAAAAAAACAAATTATAATTGACATTTTATATAATCAATAAAATGAAGATTTAACATGCATGAAATCACTGTTGGGATCACATTTCACCCAAAACTTAATCTTAAGTTACCTTATGATAAGGTAGTGAGTAAAACTAATTTTTATTTAGGTTTTATTAAATGTTGGTCTACATAATTCTCTGACCTCTGCCTCACAAACACCTCTTTATGAGTCAAGTGTGATGTCCTCATTACTTGACTGATATTAATTTAATTAGGGTGTAATCTATGCAGCGTAGTTTTTTACATTTTTTCATTGAAATCGTTGTCGTGGCATGATGCACTACAATGTACACCTTATTTGGTCATTGGATAATGGCGGACGTTTCTTTTATCCATCGTATACTCTGAGGTAATACTTTAGCTCACGAAATTTAAAATTTTTTGATTGAAAGAACCAATTGCAAAAATCTAACGACAATTGAGATGTTTCACATTCCATTTAACCCTACAAAATATCGCAGATTGCATACAGTTACTAAAATGCTTCGTGAATTCAATTCAAATTCAATTTTATGTTCAATTCAAATTAACTTAAATGTTTTCAAAGTAGACCGCGTAATAGTGTATGTAAACCAAAATAGCTAAATATTTTTCTTTTTTATTTTATTTTTAAATTTTGCAATTAGTATTTTTTAATATATTTTCATTTTTGTAATTTGCTAAAAGTGCGTTTTAATTACTTTACGAACAGCATATTTTTTAATTTTATTTTCCAATGGTGCCGAGGACTACTAACCACTCTAAATCATAATAAATATTGCACAAAAATGTAGGAAGCTTTCGCCTCTAATACACGTTAAAATTTCTTGCTCTAAGCATAAGTAAAGTTTGTCATAGCTCTGACGCTTAATGAGAATTGATTTGTTTTGAAATACAGAGAAAAATGTAGGTAAGATTTAGATTTGGTAAAATCAAAATATTACAACAAGATTCTAATCTTCTTCCACTTTAGTACAGTAATTAAAATTATTAAAAGTAAAAACTAAGATTGTATACATATAAAATTACATCATACAAAATTATAGAACAATTTAGTATAATCATCAAACATAAAAACAATTCTAAAAGATTTATCTAAAATCTTCTGTAATTCAATCCATAAATGATTATTCACATTTATTTGTTACTTATATTCTACATACCTTTATATCCCGAGATTTAATTTTAAATTAAACGTATTGAAACAGATTTTTAAAACACTCAGTGTATCAAGTGACCAGCAGTCACGAGTAAGACATATTAATATAAAACTTCTTTTTTTTTAATATAATATACTAATAATATATACTTATATATATATATATATATATATATATATATATAATAATCCCAGTTAATTGTAATAATTTCACCGTTTTATTTTTTTATTACTTTTTTAATTTATTTTAACTTTAGATTACAAGAAGGACATTGCGCGTAATGAAAAGAAAAGTTTCATTTAATCGAGTATTGTAGACAGCAGTGCAGTGCAGTGTAGCTTAGCTCCATTTATGTTTTTATTTAAGAAGTACCAAAGATGAAAAAGTATAAACAAAAATAAAAATGAAATGAATTATGCTAGAGCGGCAGGAACAAAAAAATATACCAAAAAATAAAAACAAAAAAAAACAAAACTAAAAAGATTTAGCTTATACTCAACCCGGATAAGGAACTAGATGGATGACGTTAAAGATATTATATTGTATTTGACAAACAAAAGAAAAATGTGAGTTACGAAGGTAACATTAAATGACCAGGAGAAAAAAACGACAGTAAGGACAACATTTTTTTCTAAAAAAAAAATATTAACAAAAAAAAAACAACAAAGTAAAAAAAGTCCTAATAGAGAAGTTAGTGTAGGTAAATGGAATGGAATTTTTAGGCATCATAGAATGGGTGTACCTTTAGATCAACTACGGTTGAATTGGTTGCAGATTCGTTCAACCTATATACATTTGTAAGAAATAAAACCATTGGAATATATAATAACTGTAGATATATGTATTATATACCTAAGATGGATTAAGTACACAATTTCTCGGTCATCTAAAAAGTTATCTAGAATTGAGTACTGTTTTTTTCTTCTCTTCTTTCTTGTGTTGAAATAAGATTCTAAAGAAACAAATCTTTTCTTAATTTTGTTGAATTTCTATTTTTATTTACTCAGCTGAAAGTTATATTGTTGAGAGTTGAATTTAAGAAAATCATTTTTTTTTATTGTTGGTTTAATTTTTTTTTTTTTTTAAATGAAAAATATTAACGTTACTACTGCTACTCTTCTGGATGATGATGATGATGATGATGAAGAAAATAAGATTTATGGAGATGAATCGTTTGCACTTCATTTCAGAGGAAAATGATTTTCTTAAATTTAAGAAAAGAAAAAAAAGTTATATATATATATATAATAATTGTATAACAGTTTTTTATACTGCTTCTATACCCACCGTCCCCAAAAGTTTTCAACTTCGGGTTCCAAATTGAGAAGAATTTTTTTTACATTTTAAGTTTTTGTATATCATATTTAAATATCCATGCTTAATACTTGTACAAAGTATGAATGTATTGATTTATGTATTATATATACAATACAAAAGTTATGAAAGTGAATAAGGATTGAAACCAAGAAAGAGAAAGAGAGTGAAAAAGCGGTGATAACTGTTGTAGAGAAACTTATTCATTATTTATTTTATTTCAGATAGTGTTTCCACATTTAATTTTTTATCTAAAATTTTTTATATGTAATAGTTAAATTATAACATATAAATGTGAGATTATTCAGAAGTAAATGACTGTATCCTAAGAATAGTTGGTATTTTCTGTTTTCCAAAAAATATATTATCTTTAATGGCGCATCTTATAATTTAAGGATGAAAATGACATTTAAATTTAAAAGAATTATTGTATATAAACTGTTATATCTGGTGATCTCTTAGATATTTATAAACAATCGGTTTCTTTAAATAGTAATATAATCTGGTCTGAAAATATTTTAACTGAACCGGGAATAGCAGGTAACAGGAAGAGCCAAATGTAAAGTTTGGAGTAGAAAATATTATTGTAAGATAGGAAAATGTGAATACAGTTACTTTGGATATTTCAAACAAAGTTGTTATTGCTATTTTTGAAAAAAGTCACTTCAAACTGTTTCTAAGATTTTGTTGAACTGGAGGAAATTAGATTAGGAAAAAATAGAGTCAAATTACTACATACCAATTATTAAAAGTTACAAAATATTATTCCTTGATCTAGTTTTGAGAGTTCCCTTATTAAAATTGTTGAAATTAGTTGTACATATTAAGTATTATTATAGTTAATTATATTTAATTCAATACAAATATTTAAGCCATTTCAAAAACGGTTTTTGGTGTATTTAAAAGGAGACGTAGTGAAATCAAATATTTTTTAATAATTTTTTAATTTTCAATTAGAAGTTCCAATTTTTCACCCCATTTATAATAACATACAACAAATTTTAATTTCACAATTACCGTAACAAAACCACCCCCCGATTTAAATGTAATTTTTATTTCGAAAAAAAAAAATATCACGTATGAGGTTGTTGTTCAAGATAAATTAATAAAAAACATAGTATTCACAAACATAGTAAGTAAATTGAAATGATTTGAAAACAATTCATAACGAAATATTGAGTACCATGGGCGAATATTATACTTATTCATTAATTAACAAAATATATTGCTTTCAACTTAAATATTTCGAAACTTTAGAGTGCAGCGATCATATATGTATAAAATATTAGAAAACTAAATTTTTTTGGAAGCACACTTTTGTAAAATGTTATGATCAATTTTGAAAACAATTTTCGAATAACACCTGTGTAATAAAACGAATAAAAAAAAATTGAAATATTTCAAAATAAACCGCCATGATACGTGGTCTTAAGTTAATTATGGTATGTACGACTACATTGTGTCGACTTCCTTTTGTAGATCAAAATAAATTCGAAGTCAACGAAAAATTCAAATATATTTGCTCAGAAACACAAAAGAAGTTGAAACGTCATGACAATATTGAAATCTTGAAGCTTATTATAAGAGTGCATTAAAGTACGAAGCTTATTATAAGAGTACGAATTATTAGGATCTTGTGATTAGTGTGGATCCGCTGAGAAGAGTAGCACTATTGTGTGAAAAGTGGAAAATACCACTACATTGAATAAAATAAAAAGATCACCATATGTTTTAAGTTTGCTTAGAGTATTGGAAAGAAAAGTTGTGGGTTGGTTCTAAATAGACAGCCTTAATAAAAAGCAGAAATATTATATCTTAATCGAATATTTCGAAATATGGCAACATTGGCATGAATCCTAAGAAAATTATTTGAAAAAAAAAAATTATGTGGGAAGAAAGAAGGGAAGATTAAAAAGAAATTCGCAGATTTTGATCCCAATACAAAATACAAACCATTGGACATCGATTTAGAATTTTTGTTTTTATTTTTTTTTTTTTTTTATGCTGACTGCTGGATTATATTTGTATATTGATATTGATTGAAATCATAATATTATGTAAAATTTGCTGTAATATGTAAGTACATAGTAATGTATATGTAATATAGATTGATTATGATGATATTGATGATTATTATGTTGATAATGTTGATTAAACAATAAGGTTATATTCATATCCTTGTATACTAGTTTTTATATTAGTACATATTGTATTGGTATGTATTATTATGCTATTGTACAGAAGGATGTATATTTTCAAGACTTATGATTGAGAAAAATCAAAAAAGAAAAGAATATTAAAGTTTATGCTGTTGATTTTTAATAAAGTTGTTGTTGTTTTCCGATATCCTGTGATATAACATTTTCCTTTAAAATTTTATGAATTGGAAAAGATAAAATAATTTTTTTTTGTTTTCCTTGTTAGTGTTTTTTTTTGTATTTTAATTTTTTTTTTTTTTTTTTTGCTAAGGTATGAAAAATTTGTTTAATGTTAAGAATTCAGATTTTTAATGAAAAGTTCGATCGATATTATTTTGTATGGTTGTTTTAATGATATCGCATATGGTTTTTGTAGTTGTAAAAGAAGGTGGTGGTGTTTATTATAATTTTTTTTTTGTTTTCTTGTTATGAAAATGAGTACAGTAGAAATTATGAAAAAGAAAATAATTTAAAGGAGTCAATTTAAAAAAACAAAAAAAGAAAGAAAAAAGAAGTAAAACATAATATGAATTCATAGGCAATTGAACTGTTTATTTTTTAATAATAATTAGGCTGAGTTGAGGATTTATTTCCTGGTAGTATAAATGTTTCTAAAATGGAAGACCAAAAACAAAATTATTTTCATTGTAGGTATATATATTTTTTTTTGCTTTTATGTCTCAAGAAAATTATGTTGGATAAATACTTTGTTTGTAATTTTATATATTTTTGTGGTTGTTTATTTTAAAGAAATTTACATAAGATAATATTCAAATTTAAGGATCATTGAGTGTACATTTTAACATAATAGAGATCTTTTTACCTTAAAAGTTTTTTTATATAGGACTAGTTTTTACAGAATTTTTTTTAAAGAGAATTTTAATGAAAACAGATGGACATAGGGGAATGCACCCTCAACTTTATTTTTTCTTCTAATGATCTCAAAAATAATTAGTAAAAATAAATTTTTGTGCATCAAATCATCACCAATAATATATGCAATAATAAAAAAAAATAAAAACATTTGTATTGATTGAAAAAAGAAAAGCCGAAGAAATACGGTAGAATAGCCGATTTCGGTAGAATAGCTGAAAAAATACAATCATAATACATAGCAAATAGATAGAAATTGTTATTGGTCGTGATAGTCCATATATCAGTGATCCCAAGCCAAGTGTTAGCAGCATAATATAAATGACAGAATAAAAGCAGACAATAAATCCTAATTCGTAAAGAAGAAGCTAATGAAAATTTAAAATAATTGAGAGTATAATCTGGTAACAACTTGAATAAAATGCTATTCTATTTAAGAAGGCTTAGTCCCTGACAATAGTAGTAGTTTTCCAACATTTAATTAGTTGATAAACCAGTAATTTGATAAATAAATACTCGAAATATTGTAGATATTGTAGTGTAAAATTGCAGTGCCGTACTTAATTAAGCACGAAAAGGTGATTCCACCTAAGTTACTGCCAAGAACATAAAAAAAAAAAAAAATACTAGTGGTTTTCAAAAACGAGCAATATTGGCAATATTGCCTGTATGACAAGTATTTTGTTGATAAACAAAATATTGCAAATGAAGTGTTTTCATAAGCACTTCTCACTTAGCAGGAAAACTGCAAAATTATAGTAGATAACGCATGATAATCAGTTGTGTTGCTGTTTTTAGTTATCGGACAAAACTATAGTGTGTGTTTATGAAAAGCTCTATAATTTTGGGTGGTCCTGCTCATGCATATTACCTTTTTAAGAGGGGAAGGAACCGTTATTTCAAAATTTAAAATACATTTTTTTTTTATCTAAATCGAGGGTGCTCTATCGATTGGTGATATTTTCAACTTCCAGGAAGGACAGGAAAAGAGTTTTTTAAATCCGAAATTCGTTGAAATTGGTCAAAATCGAGATTTTCAAATGATAAAATATAAGAAACTTTGAATGAAGAACACCAAACGCGGAATTTGATAATTTTAATTAATTTTCGCACTAATTAAAAATATAAAGCTCACATATATCACAAAAGTTATTGTTTTTGTTTTAGATTTTTTAAATGTGAAAACCACATCTATATATAGTAGAGTAACTTCGTCTTCATAGTATCATAATTCCATTTTATTTTAAGTAGTTATAAAGATTTTGTATTTCAAATTAAATTAAAAAAATAATTTAAGAAAATTTTTACATACCCTGAGTGGAATTCGAACCTGGTTTGCTTCTAATTAAAAAATACGCACTACAGTATATCGGCTTGTCTCAAACATATTTTATTATTTTCTTTCAATAAAAATATTTTGATGACAACAGTCTTTTTTGAAACTTATTTATTCAACTATTGTCTTTGAGAGCAAAATTCAAAACTAAAACCTATAAAGAGAGCAGAATACCTATATAAGTCGCCTATTCACATTAAATTTTTGAACAAAACATTGTATAAAAATAATGAACTCGAAGAACTTCTGTCGAAGAATATTTTTTTTAATTAAATTCATTCCACATGAACGAATTTTTCCAAAAAACTGTTTTGAAGGAAGTATTCTTACTGTCGAACCAGTCGGCGAATACTAAATCTTCTAAGGTATGAAGTGAAATAAAATTCTACGCAAGCAAAATATTCGACAAAATTGCTTCTTTGGATTTATATTATTAAAAATTGGATTTTTTTTATTCGGAAAAAAATTAAATAAAAAATATTGCAATTCTATACAAGTAATGGAATCTTAAAGTGAACAGATTATTCGGTTTTTTTTTTAAGTAAATCGCATTACATTAGTTACATTTTACAAAATACTTTTTTCAATCATTTAAATTTTTTCAATTTTAAAAACTGAAAGATTTCTTATCCAATTGTTTCATATTTCCTAAAGAAATATAGCGTTTTCCAAATAAATCATTATTTTTGCTATACAAATTATAAAAGTATTGTTTATAGAATAGAATATTTGTGTAAACATACATTGCAATTATACATTCTATAGAAATTTATTTTTTCATATTGAACAATATTTTCATTTTAAATTCCCTGAAATTTGGTAACAAAAAAAAAAAAATGTTCAAAGCCTAACAGAACAATATTCGTTAATTCCAGGCTAATAAATTTTCTTTTCAAAAGTAAAACAAGCAAACAATAAAGCGCTTGAATCCTTGTTTACACAGAAAATTTGATACTCGTAATGAACGTGTGCTTGTTTCTGTGTTGTTTATACTAAAAATAACAATAAAATTTTAAAATTCAGAGAAAAATGAAAATGTAAACATGAAAGTTCTAAAATTGTTATGTCCGTTTTTCAGAATCATTTTGACTTATTGTTTGATTCCAGCATATAAGAATTAATTTTGCTATGAATAATGCAATTAGAGTTCGTAGTGAGTAGAGTAGAGTTCGTATGTAGTGATGCGTTTTATAGTTATTGTATCCACCTCAAGCCACGCTTCTCACACTTTGTTTTCTTACTCTCACGTGGTTTAACATTAACAACCTTTACGATAGATCGAGTTTAAATCCCGATGTAGTAGGATGAGTAGGTGAGCGGATGTGCCTGTCAGGTTTAACCTTATGGTTTTATCAGCCACATCTCAGAAAATGCCAAAGCTGCAACCAATTTATAAGATTTCATGAAACATGACAGCAGACGGTAGGTCCCCAAGAAGTAATCGTGATGAAATCAGCCTCATAAAAAGGTTCGTTTTTAGTAAACAGCGGAATGTATTTCGGTGTACGGCATATTTCCTGTTGTGATGTCGAACGGAAAATCGAGATTTGGTATCCTTTTATCGGTTGCGTTTATAACCAATCGTGACAATTTCTCATTTCCATATTCTGTTTAGTATTGTGAAAATTGTCATTTTTCTATTCGACATGTCGTTCAATTTTCAATTTTCAGTTTTCAGATTTATTTCGATTATTTTACTGATTGAAAGCAGTCCCGTTTTTTTTTTTGTTTTGTTGTTTTATTAATATTTTCTCTAGCTATATGAGCTAGTTCTCAGTGTTATTTGTAATTTTGGATAAGAGGTTTTGTAAAACTTGTCGCAAAAAGTATTATACCACTTATGGTTAAAAAACTGTTTAGAAAGTAACGAATATCACCTACTTTTTCGTATATCACGTATTTCAGAAAATTATAAACATCGTTATTTACTGTCAGATTTAATGCTTAGAGCAAGCACACCTGACGTCCATTAGAAATGAAAGATTTCAACCTTCTCTGTAATATTTATTTTGATTCAGTATGATTAGTAGAACCCAACACCGTTAGAAAATAAAATAAAAAGCAAGTTGCTAGTAGAAAAGTTATATCATACTGTTAGTATATTACAAAAATTAAAATATATTAAAAGTCTAAGTTAAATACTATTATATACTGTATAAATTTTGAAAAAAAAAAAAAAATAACATAGGCAAATAAAGCAAAAATATTTACCTAAGTTATCATCACAGATATATTCGGCAGTTTGCTTTAACAGTTAATACTTTCGCTACCAGATAAATTTGGTTAATTCGTGCGTTGCCAAATGTAATTATAGTATTAAGTAATGTAAAATTTTTACGTCATACTCTCGTCACAAGAATAATCTTCTATTGACGATACTGCATCGTAAGTGGCAGTGAACGTATTAAAACGCTTACGTGTCAATTAAAAAAATTTGACTTTCACGAGCATTCTAGTAATTTGCTCAGATGTGCCATGTGTTAAATATAATGTACCACATTTCAACGATTCTGAAATTAACCCAATTGATAATTGGCATAATAAAGACATCTGCAATTATCCGATGATGAAATAAGTCAATAAGTTTAAGGTGCTTAAATAAAAATCTTAGTGCGAAACGTTAAAAATTCCGCATAACATATTGATAGCCAAATAATTAGGGGATCATACTTGACTGGCACATTCAAGCAAGTTTTTTTTTTATTTCAATTTCAATAACATTAATAATTTACTTAACCTAGTCTTAAACTATATAATACATCCAATAAATCAATGTTTTGTGACTTATTCTAAATTCTCTGGTCTAATTATTTTCTAAAACAATTTTAATTTTTCTAACACGAATTAAAGTCGCATATCAAATTATAAAAGTAATTTAGAATTTGTTAGACCAAATTTGATGAAATCTAAAGAAAAATTAGTTTTGATCTCTATCTTATCAAAGTTTAGCTTAAAAGTAGCTTAATTTAAGTTTTAGGTGAAGAATGACTAGCAGATCTGTAAGGGAATTCCCTCTCGATTTTTTTGTAATCAATCTAATTATTTGTTGTAACAAACTGACTTAGTTGAATTTCTCTTGCAAAGTGAAACAACTTGGCATTTGGAAGTGTTCAATTCAAGACAGTTATAAGAACGCAATTATTGCCTGACAATGTTATAAGCTTTTTTGAACAATTCTTAAATTTTATAAATACTAGTCTATTTAAACTATTTGGTATTCAAAATTGTTTACCACATTTATTTGCTTTCCAGCTTACAAAACAGAATTTATTTTCCTGTTCTGATGACTGTTTTTTTAATTAGGAGCTTCTAAATAAAACGCATGTTCTATGCAGAGCATTATTATACTGCTCTGGTTCAAAAATTTTTTAATAACTAACTCTAGATAATTACATTTTGTTGAGGCGATTTTATCATTTTACTAAGAAATACAATAATGTCCCAATGGAAATGAAAAATGTTATTTTGTAAAATAAATTAAAAATGTTCTCAATTTCCAGCAAAAAATAGAATCAAAAAAAATAAAATGAAAAATTAGTTTTGTGGTTGAAAGTGGATAGAAATTTTAAACAGTTCCACAATGAAAAATATTATTTAAAATGATAATTGAATCAATTTTACATAGTGTAGTTGGTAATTATTTTTTAACAGAATCAAAAAAATTAAGTTCGGCGTCAACAGAGAATTTTCATTAAAAGCTTTTGTTTTATTTACGTTTACATTTTTAATGATCTAATATCAATAGTTTTAAATGACTGTTAAAATTATATAAAATTTGAAATAAATAAATTGGATAAAGAGAATAAATTAAATGTATTTAATTGAAAATGAAAAGCATTAAATTGCTTTTGCACATTAAATTTCTCAGGTATCGTATTATAATTTTTTTTTTTTTTTTATTTATTTTAATGAACTGCAAACATCTACTATATGTATGTCTGATTAATCAACGTGTTAATTTTGCAATTCGGAATCAATACACTTTTTTTAAATTAGTAAATATTAAGTTTTTATTTAATTCTCAGGCTCCTTCGATTCTATATTAGATATATGTAATATACAATAATAGATTCTATAGGTTTCTCCAATAGATATTCAGAAGATTTTTTAATAACGTATATTATTTGTTTGTATATTATGTTGTTATATAACATCCGCTTAAAATTTAAATGAAAAATTCAAATATTTGCCTAATCGACCTTTTTTGCATTATCTCTTCTCTTGTAAAAACCCAATTTTGCATTTTGAACAAACCAAGGGCAGTTTATTATTTTGATTACTCTTAGTAACGCTAGCAAATAAATCAAAAAGTCATTTTATAATCAGTTTACATTTACAGACTGTAATTGTACTTTTCAGTAGACAATAGTTGAGATCTGCTGTAAATTAACGAACATATTTTTTGCCTTCTGGTTACAGGAATGTTTGGCAAACCTCTCGTCAAAGTGTTAGGATGTTGGACCAGTCTGAGTGCATATCTGGTCTTAAATTTTTGAAATTCTCTTCTAACCAAAGTATATACAAATCTGTATGTAGATTAATTTTTCTAAGGTACAGAGGGGCCGGAGTTATTACACGTAAAAAATTTTATTACATTTTGAATTGTTTCAATGTTACTATTAAAAGCAGTTCTTCATAACTGACTCTCATAGGACCAGATTGTTTTCAGAATGGCTTTGTGTGCAGAATTCCAGATCTATTGTATAATTTTTGCTAATGAGTTCTTTTTTTGACGGTGATATCTGCTTCTTCTAAGTAAGCCTTTTGTCTAGGTGTATTCTCAGATATTTAAGTTAATTAGCTTTCGGAATACTTATTCCATTTATACCAACTGGTGGGCATAATCCCTTCTTTAACGAGAAAGTTTTACTCTCAATGATTTATTTTCCACTTACAAAATCATTTTTGTATCAGCTGAATTTAAATGGAAGCTTAAAATTGCAGTATCGTCTGCGTATAGCTGAATGTTAATGTGCTCCTGTTTTCCGGTAGATCAGAGGTAATGGTTTGCTATGCATAAATATGTCAAACTAAATTTCATCGCATTTGATATTTGAAAACAATTTTTTTAGCATGTACTTAGGTACATTTTATAATTTGTATAAACCTCGCAAAGTTTTAGCATTATATATAGCAGTAGCATACAGCATGTTTTGTAATTTAGCAAACAATTTTGTAAAAAGTACAAAAAATTCTTATTAGTTTAATTCTAAGCAAAATTTAAGAAAGATTTTATAATATCACAATGAAATAAACTTTAGTTTTTCTTGTTCCATTTTCTTGTTTTTTTCGGTAAAAAATATATTCATAAAAAGACGTAGAAAAACAAAAATATAAAAATACAAAAACATCGAAAACTTCAAACTAAAATTGAATTGCAAAAATAACAAAAACAAAAATACACATTGTAATTCTACGGAATACTAAAACAACAAAAACAAAACTCCAACAATAAAACAGAAAGAAAAAAAAATAAAATTAACAACTCCAAGAACAACCAAATGATTTATGTGGGTCAGTTTGGGGATTTTCTATCCTCGATCTATATACTCATAGTTATTTGTATATAATAATATTATGTAGATCTGTATGTATAGATTTTTAAGATTCAATGATTTATGATTTTCTTGTTCTCCTCTTCTTATGTGTAAATTATACAAAATTCGTATACAAACAAACTTGAACTTTCAAGATTTTTGGACCAATGTTTTGTTTTGTGTTTTTACGATAGAAAAGTAAAAATGAACTACAAAAAGAAAGGAAAGAGCAAAAAACAAAAAAACTGAAACCAAAACGATAAACCTTGAATCATTGCCACCATTTAGCATTTTTTATTTTGTTTTTAATTTTTATTTATTTGTTTTTTTTGGTCTTCTCATTTCATATCTTTGCTCCCTGCTCAAAACGATTTTTACTGCTTTTTTTGTTATTTTATTTTTAGTTATCCTTGTAGAATTGGTATGGGTAGGGTATACCCATGCCATATACATATATATTATAAACTATATAGCATAAAAACTGAATACAACCAAACCAAAAGAAAACAAAAAACTTAATATTATAAATTTTTTTCATGGTAAATTTGGAAAATGAGTCAACAGAGGCAGAGAAATGTTTTTTTATTCTATTTTTTTCTTCTTCTATTTTTGAATATGAAAATTTTTCATATTAGAAAAGTACTAGCAACCCCCAATTCTCTGGATTAGTAACCCCAATTTCTTGTAACTAGTTCGAAATTTGTTATTGTTTGTAGTTGTTTTTTTTTATATTTGAATATTTTCTATCACAGTTTCTGACATTGTATACACAGAGGTTAAAAAACTAGAAAGAAAAGAGTGAACTGTTGGTATAAGGAAATATAAAATAAACAAGGCTTATTTTTTAAAAGTAATTCAATAAAGAAAATAAAAAATAAAAATTAAAAATTTTAAATATTATACATTTTAAAAATTATTGTGGTTCTCAAAAATAAAACTTTAAGTTTATTATAAACTTATATAAGCTTTTTATTATTAAGTTTTGTAAATTAAGGAAAATTTATCTGAAAATTAGTTTAAGTTTTGCAATTTTTGGGTAACACAAAATTTAGCATTAAAGTGCTTGAGAAATTGAAAAAAAAACTGTAATTTTGGATATTTAATACCGTTATCATAAAAAAGTTTTTGAATTCTATGGATTCAACTCAAAATCGCTTCAGGAAATTTTAGGCAATATTGAAAAAAATAGATCTCCTGTAATATAAGCCAAATTGAACCGTACAATTAAAGACCTCAGATACCTGGTATCATACAAGGACATTAATGACTACTCTCTATCGAAGGCAACTAGAAAAATGAAGCACCCCCAAATGATTGATGAAATGAATGAGGTGGTAACCTCTAAGAAAACCAAATGGAAACTGGGCAAGAAATGAACGTGAAAAAACTGAGCTATTTGTATCTCATTTACAAAATTTTAAATGTGCCTATCCATCAGAAATCTCTATTAACGAAAACAACTAGATTTAAAACTTTCTAGAGGACCAATTAGATCTACCGACAAAAAATTTCGGATAAAGAAATAAATAATTCTAAAGTCAATCTCTGCTAAGAAATCTTCTGAGTGTGATGAAATCATAGGGAAAATGATGAAGAAACTGTCTCATGTAAACCTAAAACTATTCACGTATGTCTTCAATACTATATTGAGATTACAAATACTTTTCGGACCCCTGGAAAATATATCAGATTATAATGATAGCTAAACCGGGTAAGGTACCGAACGTAGGGGAATCTGTAGTAACTCCAACATCGAAATAATTGAGCGTTTCTAGTCCATAGATACTAAGATCCATCGTCAATGCTCCCAATAACAGAATATTAGATTAGAATATTTCATGATAACGCAATAACAAAGAAAAAGCTGTTAAATATTTATATCGCCTAGAGATTCACCCAAATTCATTTGCGACTCAACTAATTAATAACGAAGCATCAAATGAGCGTAGACTGAAACGTTTCAGACCACTGGATTTAAAAACCAGATCTATTTGAGTCTGCATAAATAACCAAAATTTAAATTTAAGCTAAAGAGGCCTTGACGTTTTTCCTTAGAAACGTGTTAATTACCTTATTGTACACAATATATTTGTTTATGGTTAAAATAGTAGTACAGAATAAAGATATACTTAAAAAAAAACTAAAATCATCGAAATGCGGCTAAGTAATTTAATCAGTTACTAACCCATATATCAATAATTTTGAAAATAATTTATTATTATATATATATTATTCTGCATTTATCTGGATGTTTGTAAGTTCGACGGAACGCTCCAACACATATACAAATTGCATATGTATACAAATGCATATATATACAAATCGGTTTGACTTTTTTTTAACCCCTGTCTACCATGCTGAACCTTTGCAGGAAAAATTGATTGCATGAACTATATTTTTTTAATTTAATCTTAGTCTTCTTCGCAAATAATAAGGAAAAATAATAAATAATAATAATAATATAAATAAAACAAACAATTTTTTTGATTTATAATAATAAGGACTAATAGAAATTTAATCAATAGTTTAATATGGTATAATAACCAAAAGGCAAACAGCATTTAACACAAAAAAAAAACATAATTCACTCAAAGGTTATTCTTATTCCTTAAAATTATACATAATAATACACATGTGTATCAGCATATTTGTATTGTATAATATTATACATTATACTACTTTATTGCTTCTACCTTTTATTTTTGGCATTTTTGTGTGCGTAATTCACTTTACTCAAAAAAAATTATTTTTGTTTTTTTTTGTTTTTTTTTATTATTTGCTGTATCTGTATTCTGTATGTTCTATATGCTCCATTCCAAAAATATTATTTTATTTTCAGTGTTAAGTGTTCACATTTCACTTCACTGTTCAGGTTAACTGTTCAAACAATAGAACTTGATAGAAGTAGAGTAGGATAATTAACTCTACTTCTACGCCGGATAATAAAACATTGTTTTTTTTAAATTGAAAATTATTGATGAAAATGTTTTTGTATTTTTTGTAAATTTTACCAATTTAGATACAAAATTTTGAATATATAAATTATGAATATTTTTTAAAAATAACACAATACCATAATAACAGTTTATTCATATAGCAAAATAAGATCCCTATACATTATACAAAAGACAAAACTTATATGAAAATAAGATCCCTTTTTTAAATTTGCTCTCCCGGAGGACTCAATAACGCTAATACGGTATAATTTATACTAAATGGAACCCAACTAACGAATTATAACTAAATGGAAGTGAGTACGAGTATACCATACAAAAATACAAACATTTTATACAAATTTGTTGGTATGGTACTTCTTTTTCTGTTATATAAAAAAAAAAGATTAGTGTTAGGCCAATAAATAAAAATAAATAAAAAGTGATATAAACATAAGTACTGTAATTTCGGAACAAAGAAAATAATGAAAGAAAAAAAGAAACTAGGATTTATTTTGCTTCCGTCATTTATGACGGGTTACAAAGCTAGTTTTAAAATATTTTTGTGGAATTCTACCTTTTTTTTTTCTTTATTCAATTTTTATACAAATACAATTAAACTAAAAATAAATTTAAATGTAGCCAATAATTTTTTTTATCGTAGCTTTACAGCTGTGTGATCTTATAATTTTAAAATTTTAAAATTTAATTTTTACAATGTCATAACAAGTTCAAAGTACAAATTGCAATGAGTTTACAGTTCACAAAAAATTCAAAAAATCATCTTAAGGCGATAACCGTGGCAACTACTACTGCTTGTAAATTACTATTCTGTATAACTGAAATTATATTCAATAAAAAATAATAATAAATAATAATTATAACTAACCTAATTATAATTACCTTTAAATTATTTTGAAGAATTATGTCAGACGAGATATTTGAATAATTTATAGATTCATGATTGACGTAAAAGAAATAAAATTTGTCAAAAATTCACACAAAAAGAACCACTAAAAACGCTTAGTACATGAATTAATTGCATAATAGAAATTAACAGAAAATCAACCAAATTAAACTTAAGATGATCAAAATTTAAAATATTGAAATGATAGGTGATATTAGTATTCATATTCTAGATGAAAATCAAAAGACACAATATTATTGAAAACTGGTTCCTGTGATATTTAAAAGCGATTTTTCTAGCGTCATCGCTAGTTAAAAACTAAATTAACTTTTAGCAAGTTTTTAATTTTTTGTCCTAATGGAAGTAAATTTTGTACGAGGCAGGTCCAATACCTACATGGTCTATTAGCCACCCAAGTAAGTAAGGAAAATAGAAATAACTGAACGCCCTGAACATTATCATGTAAAATTTCAACCAACTAAAACTACTTTCCCTTCATAAATATCAGAATGTTTACTCGATGTCATTTAACGAATCAGACATGTGCATACAATCAGAAAGATGAAAATATTCAAAAGGTGTTAGAGTCACCATCATCTGTGTTGCAGAATCCATAATGAACGTTTCCACAAAGTAAACCAAAGTTAGGATGTATTGAAATTAAAACAATTAGGCAAATAGCAAGAAAACTGTTGGAGGGAAACTCTTAGAAGAATTCAGACAACTCTTGGTCGGAGTATCATATTTCTAGAATATTTAATATACAAATAATGATATGAAATAAACAAAATAAATAGAAGAAGTAACAAAATTTGAAACATATGGAACATCCAAGATACTATTTGATGAAAAGAAACAGGAAAATAAAATAGCAAGGTAGTGTCATTAGAATAAGTGACGATAGACTTGCAAAATTAATATCACCAACTATTCGGATTGACACCCAAGTTACTGATGTTGTGAGATGATGTGAGTCACTATAAGGCTGTCGTTTTACAAAATAATATACATATGTATTTATACTCTTGATGAATATAATAATATATTAAAAACTACAACCATTCAAAAACAATTTTAATGGCCTGCTTAATGTTTAAAAATTAAAATTTAACTATTTTCAAATTCAGCATTCAAAATCTAATATCAGAATCCTTTTAATTCTACACATTTTTGTTTTCTTATTTCCACATTTCCCTATTTTCTTTTTTATTATTTTTATATATATTTCTTTTGTTATTGTTTTAGTATAACTCACTAAAATTCTTTGAGCAAAAAAATTCAGCATAGCAAATGAATCAGGCTAACAAAAATCTATGACTGAAATTTTTCTAATTTTATTTAGTTCTTCAAAAAAGCGAAAATAAAACAAAAAATCCAATTTAGTTTGGGTCGTTTAAAGACCAATTCATTCACATACACAAATATATACATAATATAACAACTTATATGGATTTCCTTGAATACGGATAAAGCAAAAGTTGTGCAAAATTAGAGACATAAAAAAAAACTGCTAAATAAATAAATTTAAAACAAGAGAAAATAACGAATAAATGATGAAATAAAAATTGGAAAAAGAAAAAAAAAATATATATATACACAAAAAAAGGTCAAGATTCAAAGAATTCGATTTACTCTATTGAATCCTTTTCTAATTCATTTCTGTTGTTTTTCTGATTCTCGCTTTCAAAATAATATTGAGATTCTGATATTAAATAAGCAGAAGAAAAACAAAATAAAGGATAATATATTCAAACAAAAAAAAAAATGATAAAATGAGAAAAAAAAGTAGAATAAGAAATTTATGCAAAATAAAAGTTTCGAGGGAAATTTTTGTTTTTCCTAATCGAATCCATGTTTTTCATTTTTATTTTCCTAAAACAAAATTGTCCACAAGGACTTAAAACCAGCTATTTAAATGGCTATCATCATATGAAAATGAATTTTATTTAGCTAGTTATATTCTTTAAATTTGGAATGAGCTTTTTCGGATTAATTCTTTATTTGAATACAATGAAAAATTTAATTGGGATCTTAATTCTTTGGATTAGAGATTTTTTTTTTTTTGGCTTTTATCATTGAAAATTTTCAAAAGAAAAATCTTTAAAATCTGATTTTAGTAAGATTAAATTGAATTTATTTAACAAAATAAAAAAAAAAAATGTATTAAATAATATAGGGACATCTGTTAAATCTAAAAAGTATATGGTTTTTTATTTTTTTGACGTATAGAACTATTAAAGCTTTTGTGTTCGCTAATGAGAGAAAGAAATGAATGGAATCGCTCAAAATGACTGGCAGTCCAAGATTATTAGTAGGGAAATATTCAAAAATCGCTTATAGCAGGTTGGAGATTAATAAATGAAGCTAAATCGAAAAAGCTAATACCTATTAACATTAAAATCGCAAGAAACCTTTTGTATAACTCATAGTCACAAATTTTTATTGTACCATTTACAAATCATTTACTGTAGATAGAATATGTAATTGTATAAATATGCTTAAACAAAATGACGTTACAGAATGCATACAGTAAAGATAAATTGTAAACGTAAACTATTGATTTCAGTTGCAATGTTACTGTACGTATACTTTGTGACTGTATGGTTACATATAAAAATGTTTACTATTTGTAACCTTGTAGCTAAAATGTAAGTTTACAGATCGTTTACTATGTTAATTTATGTTTACAGATACAAAATGCTTACGCTTTGTAACTCTATAGGTACAATTTAAATTTACAGATCGTTTACTAAGTAAATATGTGTTTACAGACACAAAGTGTTTACGTTTTGTAGCCTTATAGCTACAATGTAAAGTCACAGATTATTTACTAAGTAAATGTGTATTTCCCATTATATCAATATTACATAATATGTTATCAATGTCAAGGTTAAAAATCGTTTGCATTTATATCAAGCTTACACATAGAAAACTAAATAATTTTATATAAAATTGTGATGGGCCATAATGTTTAGGAATTCACATTAGTAGAACTAACAGAAAAAAATACATTGTTTGTATTGTGCTTTAAGTTTGAGTTTTACAAAGATCTAAATATATTAAAAACTTTATAAAATTTATTATGTTTAAAGGATTAATCAGAATTTCACTCGAGAAAATGACATTCGTTTCAAAATTTCTTATCTGAAAATGTTAAACATATAAATACAAACACAGAGTGTTTATTATTATTATTATTATTATTACTATATATATAGTTAAAGTCAAAAGACTACAGTGGCTCGGACACCTAGAGCGGATGGACGAAAATGCTCCAGCCAAGAGAATCTTCGAATCCAGACCCGAAGGCACAAGACGTCGAGGCAGACCAAACCTTCGTGAGAGAGACGAAAGATCGGCGAATTTAAAGCAATTTCGAGTCTTCAACTGGAGAGAAACCGCCCGAGACCGTCAAAAATGGATGATGTTGATAAATCAGGCCCAGGACCTACATGGTCTCTTGGCCACCTAAGTAAGTAAGTAGTAATCCACGCATAAAAACGTTATGCATGCATACAAAAAATTTTTTGTTTTATTTACATTTTCTTAATTGTGTAATAACAATAAGCTGTTTGTGACTTATTTGTAAATGATTTGTAATTGATTTGTATATACATATCGTTTGCAATATAATTCATTTCCATAAATGTTCCGTATACAGCAGAATGTTTCCCGAAAATACATACCAAATATTTACTGTATGTTTATATTACGTTTACCATTGTAACTTTACAATTACAAAATAAATTTACTGTAAACGTTCCATAAACGTTGTGGGGAGGATAACAATTTTATTTGAGAATAAAACGGAATATTATCTTGGGGTGCCACTGGTTAGGATATTATTGAAAGAATCTGTCAAAAAATAAAATATAAATACCCATATTGTATAGTGATGGATATATTATTAATGGTATAGGCTGTAAAAATCGATGACTAGGCTGTACGATGGTAAAGTGTTTTAGTGAGCTAGGCCTCCAAAATTCTTCAAACGGTTCTCCCCATGCCAGAAGCAGTCCATGAATCCTCTTTCGATCACTTACTGCTATCCAAAAAGAAGGGGAAAACAATTTTAGATAGTGGAATTTAAATTTTAAATTTTAAAACCAGTTTACATTTAGGCGATGAAATTTTGAGAATGTCCTAAGAAGAGCTACATAAATAGAATTCAAAGAATTAAAAAAAACCACTATGATTATTGTGAGTACCTCGTGGTATATTTTTAATAAGGAAATTCACAGATTCCAGTTTCTGTGTATATTTCCATTAAGGATTTGTTATTGTCATCGTGATGGTAAATAAATGAATAAAACCAACATTTTATTAAGACCTTAAACATAAAAAAGTCACGCAAAGTTATATAATTAGTCAATTTTCTATTTATATTCGTTTTGTAGAACCTAAGTATCTTATCTCCGATTCAACATTATAATTTTTGGAAAAAAAAATTAGTACAGAATTTTAGAGAAAAATTAATATATTTAAAACTTAGATTAGCTGTCGGCTAAATATATCTTCTTTTTTTATATAAACAGCCAAGTATTAGGAAAATATTTTTAGCACTTATGTACCGTTTGGTTGCGATATAATAGGATAGGATAAATGTGGAAGAAAAAAGTGAAATAGATTAGTAGAATTAGTAGAATTAGATTAGGATAGGATAAATGTGGAAGAAAAAAGTGAAATAGATTAGTATTCGGAAGTTGAAGAATACAGATATTCATATTCGCCTTAAATCAAAGTATAAGTTGAACGTGAAAACATATCAGAGGGAATATAATTCCACATTCTTGATAATAAAATTTCCATAACCTGTATTTATACCATCTTGGGATTTCCACAGTGTAGGGATACGCACTTGCGGCTTATTGTGTTTCGCATTAGGATTGCTTAAGAGAAGGAAGCAGTGCTTTGATTTCTGTGTTTACACCTTGTGTTATTAAAACGAAAAATTGATAATTGCGGTGATCTTATTTTTAGTAACATTTTGTTTTATAAAATGTCAAAATAATGAAATAAGCACCATAGCTTGTGGCGAAATATTTGAGAATGTTTAGTGTTTAATTATTATTTAAAAATGATTTCGTTCTCATAACTTCCGTGAATTAGCTATAATAAAACGAAAATGTTGTAATTGAATGAGTATACTTTAAATTTTAAATTTTTTTGTTGGAAAAATCTTTCTCAACACAAATTTAAATTTTGATCGAAATAATCTAAAAAAAAACTAAAAAAAATCCTATCAAATTATAATTTGATGAGTTCTTTAAAAACACCACACATTTTACTATACAGTAGAATACAACAAAGAACCATCAAAGAACAAAGAATAATACAACAACAAAATAGCAAAGAAACATCCTTATCGTCAAAGTGTTTTGTGTAATATTTTACTATTGATAAATGGCGTTAATCAATAATATTTTAAATAATGTTGAATACAACAATAATAAAATTTAAATACCAATTAATATATTTCTTTCAAAATACTCAATTATGTGGTTAATATCCACTTTAAAATAATGAAACTATACAAATACACGCATTTATAAGATTATAGCTTACATAATTTAGTTGTATGTTTGGTTGAGTAGCTAAAACAAATCAATCTAAATTTACTCAACCCTATTGAAATGATGAGTGGCAAGACATGAAACTACTCTGACTATATTTAATATTAAATAATATAATAAACAGGAAATATTTTTCAAAATTAATTTATAACTGTTTTAACTAAAAAAAAATTAGTTTTTTTTCTTTTTCAGTCACTCTTCGTGAATTTTCTCTCTCTCTCTTTTTCTCTTTCTTTTATTACTTTTAATAAATAATTTGCAAGTTCAAAATTTCAAAAACACAAAAGTTGTAACATTGTTCATTCCTTTTTTTTTATAATCACCATGATGAGAATAACAACAGCAGGGGTGCGTATAATTAATTTTAATCAAAAAATAAATTTTCAAGTTATTTTTAAAGGTACAGTAATGGTAACAAAAAATAAGTGTGAAAAATATATAATTTGATAATTTTTGTATAATTTTATAGATTGTATAATTTCGGGAGGGAGTATCACCGCTGTTTGTTACTTCTAGTTATTCCTCTGATTCCTTAAGAATATCTGATTTTGTGATCAAACTCAGTATATTCTTCAATGGTATACTGAATAGCTCCCATCGTTCCCCTTTGTATAACTTACTTTTACTGTATTATTTCGATTAAGACAGAATACAAACGAATGGGTAGAAATTGTACAAAGACATAATATATTTCAAATAAAATGGCAATTATTTTGTTAAATTTAATTTTCAAATTATTGGTAATTTCCCAAATTACACAGATTGTTGAAGTATAATAGTCTCATATTTGAATTCTACTCAAATCATGTTATATTATATACTTAAAGATCTTTTTTGCAATTCAATTTGCAATTATTCTAAATCACTAAAATAACTGAAGATTACCGCTAAAATAAAATGGGGGCAAAATAATAAATGCTATTAAGAAATCGAAGTTATTCTACTACAGATAAAGTTTTTCACATTCAAATTTTTTAAATATATTATTTTAAATTCCAAAAATAATTGTAATAAAAATATAAATTCAAAACTGTTATATGTAATTGAGTGGTATTACTAATGATAAAAAATTAATAAAATAAAACTAATTTTTTTTTGTAAATGCTTGGGAGTAACAGAACAAAAGAATATCATTTTCAGAACTACTATGTTGCCTACTATATTTGTTGTAAGCCGCAAAATATTGTTATTACCATAATTACAATAATTAGTGGCCTTCTGGTGCTTCGTGATAAAAATTTAATTTCAGAACTGAACCTCACGCTATTTATTCAATTTAAAAACATAAAAATAATTTAATACGAGAACGAATTTGAGTTTAATGAAAAAAAAAACTATTTTAAAAAGCTTTAAACTTAATGTTCTTGATTCAGAGACAATATTATGTTCATAGATATTTCCGAAAGTTTATTGAATCATTTCAATTACAAAAGAAAAATTAACTGGAATAATGCACTCTACTACAACAAGCCTTCTTACTCAGAGCGCAACTTTCAAAATGTTTCTTATTTGTGTATAAACCTTATGGGAATATTCAAAATCGAAGGATCTTATTTGTTAGCAGAGATATTTTTAAAATGAAATATATTCCAAAAAATATAAATTTCTATCTACTTTTACGGAAAATCCTATTAAAAACTAATTAAAACTTGATTCAAAAATTTGATTTTAAAAAAAAAAAATCTACTCAAACATCCGACATAGATCTTACCATCACAAGCTAAAGCAGCAAAATGGAGAGGATTCAAAACCATACTAATCAAACTTTTTTCTCAATTTACATACTAAAACAGCTTTTACCAAGGTTAAGTGTTGTTGTAATTTCATGAACAAAATGGAATAAAAGAAAAAAAAATAAATTAAATTTGAGTGTATTGTGCAAACGAAGGCTGAAAAGAGACAGTTTTTGACAGTTTTCGCTTAATTTCGTAAAAAATAGTGAGTAAAAAGGCCTGTAGTAGAGTGAATTGACTGGAAATTTAGTAATGCAGATAGCTTTTCAAGTGCGATGTATTGATCAACTTTAGAGTATTGTTTACTCAATTATTTTCATAAACCTTCTCATTAAAAATTGTCAATTAAAGCTTACATTATAGTATAGCATAACTCAAACACATGTTTCAGTTTCAAATTATTTAAATTGAACTCTTTCACTATCTTAGTAGTTATCCAAAATAGTTGTTGCTGACATACTTCTTTATAGTTTGAATCTCAAATTTAAAAACTGTTCGAAGCTTGTCTAAAACTTTACTTCTTTATAAGAGACTTTATTCTCTCATAAAATAGTAGCTAGAGTGTTAACGATTTGTTTGACCTAAGCTGCTTAAATTAGAAGAAAGAGGACATGATTTAAATGAAGTCTAAAGTTCTATAGAGGGATTTGAAATTATGCTGTAATACGTTTGTTTTATCCATAAAAATGTATTTCAAGTATATTTTTTGCAAAATATTTTTCGATAAAATAAATTTATATTAGTTATCACTATTTTTATTTTTTTTTTACTTTAAGTGCACTTTTTGTAAATTCGAGAAAATATTTGCGTAAACAATTAAAATATCATTTTGTCAAAATTCTGTACCACTGAATATTACCAAAATAATTTGGTAAAATAATCTCTTATTATCCTTTTTTTTTACAAATTTTTTGTACCCATACATTTTTCTTTGTAGCCTTTTTTTAGTATATATATAATATGTATATTGTATTTACATATATATATATATATACATATATCTGTTTTGTAGAACCTTACTTGGTTTTATAAATATTATTATGAAAAATTAAAACTAAAATTTATATTTTATAATTATTAAAATTATTAATTATATGGGTTGGTATAATTGGGTGATAACATGCCAAGGTTGAATTATGAAGCAGACAATTTATACCTAGTGTGTTATCATTTTATCCCATCTAACAAATTTGATTTTTAAGAAAAACAATTTAAAATTAAATGCGGTTTAATTATCAAAATATAAGAAATGAAAATCCCCATAAGATGAAAATCTATAATGCATGTAAGCCCTTACTTAAAATTTTCCACAAACAAAATATTGCAAGAGAAAATATCAAAAATTGTATATGCAAATAAATAAAAAATTTTGGAATAATCTTTATCGAAATGCCTAAAAATTACAATTAAATTTGAATAGGAAAATTAAACATATTGAAAACAGAGAAAATTCAATAGTATGCCATAGAAAAAAAAAGAATAAAAAGTTTAATATAAATTAGAATAAAGTTATAGAATATAAATAGATGAGTTAATACTGAATAATCATGAATAACGAGATCTGTTCCCAAAAATTTATCAATTAAAAGCAATTACTTAAAGTTTTTTATATACCTTTTACAACAATTATTGACTATTTATATTTTTTTTAGAAATAATATTTTTTTTTATATTTTAAAAAATATTCAAATTGTTATCAGGGATATTTTGTTTTGTGAATGGGTTATGTTTTTATAAGAATCCTATTAGGTTTTCTTTTCTTCCTTTTTATATTTTTCTATTATTTTTTTATTTTAATTTATTTCTTTTTGTAATTTCTCTATTTTCTCTTTATTAAGGTGAATAGGTGGTGAAATATATTGGTGACAGGTGTATTTGACATTTTTCTAATTTTATATGATACGATAGCAATCCTGACAATCCTTGATGATTATGATATTGATGATGATGATGATCATTATACTTAGAATATAAAAAAAAATATCAAAAAATAAGTTTTCCTTAACTACTTGTATGTAAGAATATATATATTTTTTTAAACAAAATCATTTAAAAATAGTTACATACAAGCAAAATATATTTTATATGTAGGTATATTTTATTTATATAAATATATATATATACATACCTATACAATCTATTTGTTTTTGTACCCATATTTAAAAATAAAACCATTAAAGAAATGTGGAATAAAAAAACAAGTTATGATTTTATAGTAAATTGGAGTAGACAAATAATAGTGATGAACTTTGGGTGTTGGTAAAACTATATTAGTGTGTTGGTTGAAATTTGGAGAACCTTATTTCATATGTAATTAAAATCTTTTTTGGGTGGATTATAATTGTGGTAATGATGGTACTAACGAAAAATCTGTAACAAGAGAATATATGAATAGTTACAATATTCATATGAAAGAAGATGTACTTGTACAGGATAATTAAAATATTGTGAATTATAGAACAAAAAAATGTTGGTGTTAAGATTAGAATTAACTAACCTTGAGCTTGTTCAAGCAATCCGTATAATATAATATAACAACTATTCTTAATTGAAATAAATTCAGTCTATTTACTGATTATCATGACGTCATATTGTGGTTGTTTTCATACACTCTTATATACAACGAATAATTATAATGAAAAATATTATGAATTCATTAATATACTTGTACATATCAATATATGAGTACATGTATAGGTTGAGTTGACATTAAAATTATACTTCGTAGTTTTGGTACATTATTTTTAATATATATAATTTTTTGTAATACAAATCGGTCCAGCTCCTGGGCTTCGCTGATGACGTCGATATTATCAGAACATCACGACGAGCACATATCGAAACCTTTACACAGATTGAAGAGGAAGCAGGTAAAGCGGGTGTTCTGATAAATGAAAATAAAATAAAACATATGCTGTCAACAAATAAAATGTCCTCACAACATTATATAGGAAACAACTTCACTGTCGGCTCATATAATTTTGAGGTTTTTCAGGATTTTATCTACCTTAGAACCAAAATTAACTCCACCAATAACATCCATGTTGAAGTAAAGCGAAGAATTACTTTTGCCAACCGTTGCTACTTCGGTTTATCCAAACAACTGGGTGCAAAGCTCCTATCCCAAAATACCAACTCACAATTATACAAAACGCTCATCCTTCCGGCGCTACTATATGGTTCTGAAACGTGGACATTATCAAAAGCAAGCGAGTATGCACTTGGGTATCTCTGAGAGAAAAATTCTTCGTCGCATTTATGATCCTGTGTCTGAATTAATAATAGGATAGAATTTAAATTTGAATTTTGTGGCTTGAACTACATATTATCTACTCTACATATCATAACAATTTGTATATTTTATTATATAGCCCAATGTTTAACAATTGTGTTAATATCTTAAAACTTACAGTAAGTGAGGCAATTGCCCACAATTTTATTTTCCAATTTTTATACACATACTTTCATTTTGAATGACTTACCTAGAAAGAGAAAATAAAATAAAATAAATTTAGTGAAAACATTTACTTTTATTTTAACATTTTTTGCAGTATAAATATTTTAATTAGTTTTCAATTCAATTCAATTTTATTCAATTTAATTTTTACATTTACATTTGAGTTTCATTATATTTATATACGGAGTTCAAATGTACTTACATCTACATAACTGAAATATTACATTATGGTTTTTGTTTTACATTTTTGTTGAATTCACTAATATTTACGACTTCATAAGGAAACTTTAAAAAACCTTATAGGGATTTTAATTAGTTTAATTTAATTATTTATTTAATTCATTTTTTTTAATTCATTTAATTTATTATATTTTAAGAAAAAATTTATATAAATAAAAATTAAAATGATTCAGTCAAGAGAAATGACGTATCACAAATTTAAATTAATTTCTCATGTTCAACTGTAAAAATGGCACTAGGATCTACATGGACTGTTGGGCACCAAAATAAGTAAGTAAAATGGAAGTTTGATATTAGGTTTTGGTGTTTTGTAAGCAACATAATGCATGATACTTTTTTTTAACAGTTTATGACCCAAGAAAAAATTTTCATTCCAAGTATGGGTTTACCCAACTAAAATTAAATAATGTAACCGTATTTTTTTTTTATTGATCGATATTTTGAGCTTAAGATGGAAATATCAATTATCAAATTTAATTTTTTTGTATGTTCTTGTCGGTATCTTATGTAGAATTACTACTTCGTACACTAGACATTAGTAAAAGACATTAGAAAAGCTAGTGTTACTGTTAGTGCTTATTAAATAGCGTAGTTCTCAACAATATTTATAAATCAACAGTATTTGATCAATAATGCAAGAAAAATTAAATTTAACATTTATAGCCGGGATTCAAATTCGGGACATTTTGATCCGCAATCTTCTGGTGTCTGCGCCCCATATTTCCCGAGTTTTTTTTTGAATTTGCAAAAGTACAGGTAAAATGTATAATTGTTGGGGATTAGGATATCAAAAGGAAAAAATGGATTAAGAAAAATAAGTTCATCACAAGTACTGTTGAGGCATACAAGTACTATGTTGCAACAATTAAATTATTATTAATTTAAGTAGTGCAACATACATAGAGACCAAAGGGTGATATTATACATTACAAGCTTAGTCAGTTTTAATAAACTTCAGGAATCAAAATTTTGATGTGTCTTGAACTTATTTATACAAATATTGTTATTTGACCATAAATAGGTGATAAAATTAAATAGGCTTTTCCCATAATATATTTGATTGCGACGCTGTAGCTCGAAAAAGATATAAGCACTTCCAGGGATACGGATCGCCTGATTCTGACCTTGACATCAAGGCAATGATAGCTTTCATCAAGCACTTAGACCTGCAATTCTGAAATGGACGGGGAAGTACAATAGATCTTAAGAGGTCGCGGCTACTTAGAACTCTCTAATTTAAAAAAAAAAAAAATATTAATTTATTTGAAATGATAATAAATTATTTTTTTTTTTTTTTTTAATAATTTATATACTTAAATAGGCTTTACGATTGTTTTTGTGAATATTTGGTGAACATGAGCGTCGCAACGCACGTTGAGACTTTGCTTTATTTTATATATTTCACAATTTGAAATTTTATATATTTTGTGTTGGACTCGAACAACGTCAGTAACTCGATAATAATATAAAAAGGATATTTGATTTTGTCATTTTTAATTTTTTTTCCGATAGATTTAAAATTTCAAACATTCTTCGTTTTCTGAAGCAATAATAAATAATTAAATGCAAATGCTACTTGTATTTTTGTACTTTAACTAAGAAGATTTGTTAGATTTTTGCTTTTATTTTTAGAATTCGAAGTTATTCGATAGAATATAGATAACTCTGAGAAAATTTTTAAGACTTTTCACATGTTGTTTTTTACAAAAAAGAATACAAAATAAAACAACAAAAATAAATAAAATAATAGGCTTAAATCAATTTCACCGAATAATAGATATTATGTGTAATTTACAATGAATAATTTTAGAATTAATTATAAGATACATAGGTAAAAATACCTATATAGAAGTTTCATCAGGAACATGTAAAACTTTTAAAATAATATCAGTGTTGAATAAATTTTGGCCATATCGAGACTAATTAAAAATGTTGTTAACTATTGAAATGAAATTTGAGAACAAAATTTATGTTATTGTTAATTCGAAAGCTTTTCTTGCCACTTCCCTTTACTTAAAATATTTGTCAATAGAAGACTTAGCATAGTTTAAATACAACCATTGACACAACTACTTTAGCAATAGTTTTTAGAATTGTAAAATATTAAATGTAAATATTTTCAAATATTAAATTAATGTAAATAAGCGAAATTTTGACAATAAAAGTTTGTTTTCTCTTAGTATTGGAAAACTGGTTGTTTCACCTTTGAGCTAAGAAAATTCAAAATAATTGAACCTTAATAATTAAAATAAAATTTTGATTTTCTGAAAAATAAAAGTGTTCACAATCACAGTAATTTGCAGTTTTGAAAACGTATAACCCCCCCATATATGGCCGGGTTCATATAGCGTTGACCTAGTAATCAAACTGAATCGTTATCTATTCGACGAGTAAACTATTTTAAAATAATTAAAGACATATTAAATATAATAGTGCTTTATTAGCTTGAAAAAAAGGATTGTTTATGTTAATCGTAAAGTTTACTAACCATTTCTGGATTTAGCTCTCGCCAGCCTCAGGTAATATAACAGAATATGCTTAATATCTACCTGTACATGAAGAGTTTCATTAATAACTATCAGTACTGATGTATCACAGATGCTTTAAAATGCTTATTCTAGATCTATTATTACACTCATTATACCCATTACTGTTATTAAATTATTGTATTATAAATAAATTATCATTAAGGAGAAGTAGTTTCTTAAATTGTCTGTTGTCGATTTCTGCCACGATTTCCTTGATAGATTTACTCATCTTACATTCTAATCCGGCACATAGCAGGCTACGTTCTTTCGCGTCAAACGTTTTCACTAAATATATGTAATTTCTAGAACCAATAATAAAGCAAGAAAATTTATGGTATGAGAAATAAGTAAGGTTATACAATGCTGTACCTATTTGCAAAATTTTAATAATAGAATAATCGTTTTTAGATGTGAACTTATAGCAATTTCAGATCATAAAAAAATCTAGTAAGAAGAAAATGTTACTGAGGCTGGTGTGAGAAAAGCAAACTGAATGCGAAGTGCTTTTTCTTTTAATTCTCTCCCCATATAATACGAATCATCATTGATGGCTGTAATTCTAATTACATAAATATAAATAAAGAAAAAAAACGTTTAAAAAAGTTTAAGTTTAAACGAGACATTGAAAAGTTTTTCAGTGTTGTTTGTTTTTTTATAGAATTGAAAAGGATATGGTGTAAATCCTTATGTAAACTCAATCATATTTTACATTATTTTTCATGCTCAATGTAAATTTTGTACCAAACAACAGAAATATATGGGACTATAAGATAATAAGATATAACAATAACAATACATATATAAAATGTCTCATTATACTGGTGTGATTACCCAAAGGTAATGTAAAAAAAATAAAAAAAATAAAACAAAAAAAAATATTTAAAAAGAAAAGTAATTTCTATAGAAAATTTTAGTATCGTTCTCTTTAGTAAAAAAAAAATAAGCACAAAAATGAATGTATGTCCTTTTATTTTTTTTTTTGTTATTATATTTGGTTAAATCGGACTATGTGTAATTTTTGCTTCTTTACGTGGTGATTCTCTATTACTTTTTTCAATGTTTTTTTTCATTTTGACATTCTAAAGGATTTTTGCATATCATGTATAGCAGACAATGATGTAATCTATATCCTTGCTGGATCGTTCATTTTTTTTTTTGCACCATGGGTATAGTAATTATATTTTAAATTTTACTTTTTTTTTGCTTTTGTATATTTATTTTTGTAATGGTATTATAAATTATTGACTGTTATTATAAAATTGTATTCAAGATTATTATAACATCAATTATTATAAATTCGATAAGTTTAATAAAACTAACATTTTATTACTTTGTATACTATAATGTGACTAAGAATCTAAATGCATAAAGTAGTTATCAATAAATTAAATGTTAACTAGTGAATCCCCTGTAAAATTGCACAGAAGCAGTTCTTTCAAACACAATTATATATAAATGGAAATATTTGTTTTGGTATAATTGTAGTTGTTTTCTGAATTGCTATTCTTGAATATATATACTTTACAATGAAATTAAAGTATAATACCTAATACTTTATGAGAAAATTAATATTAATTTCAATATAACTTAACACAATAAAATACCATTACTGTCAATGTAGTAGATCGATGTATTTTAATTCGTATACTGAAATTTAGCGAATGACTATAACCGTGTTTTACTCTATATATTTTTTTTAAATAGCATAAACAAATGAATTAACATTTATTATATTATTTTTTAAGAGTATGATTTGATCTGGGATGACAGCACGTAACTTGTTACAAACATGTTTTCACGCTATTTTTGAAAAACGGTAGCACGTAAAATTGCTTCGCCAATTTTAATTTTGTTTCGCCACATTTAATTTTGTTGCTCTTCTTTTGGCAGCACGTAACATTTGAAATGCTTCGTAAATTTTTTTTCTGTTTCAATCCCAAAAATTTTTGTGACGCTGGTGTTTTGTTACAAAAAGAAGCGTTTGTAACAAATTACGTGCTGCCACCCCTGATTTTTGTTTTTCTATTTTGTTTTCAATTTTTGTTTGTGCTTTCGTCTATGTACTTTTTTCTATAAGTTTGTGTGTTTATTTAAAATGACTGAATTTTTATGAAGCCTTTTGAAAAATTGTCCCTGATTGAAATTTCGTTTAGAGTATAGATGTCGCTCAACTTGGAAATAACCGTCATTTATTTGGTGTAAGTATTTGAAATGTTTTAAGTATTTAGCAACAAGAACTTGCTAAATTTTTAATGTTTTTGTGGTGTAAATAATTTACTATTTTTCAGAATATAATTTTATATTTAATTATTCTTGCTTTTTTATTCACCACGTCGTTCATCTTGTATATTATATATAAGATAACTATAATCAGAATCAGGGACTCGTTAAATAATATTGTTCTAATTTATTTAAGACATTACCAAATTATATTCAATCAAAATCATTCAAGATCTTCTGATAACTATATGATATCAGTCCATTATATTTACATATTTTAAATATACTATCGTATGTACATAGATTTATAAAATTTTATATCGCTCAGTATATATTTACTATTTTAAACATTTTGAATATTAGTGGGGAAATTACAAAAATGTAATATTGAAAATCCAGGCAATCCAGTTCAAAATAACAAACTAAGTCAAACTAAGACGCCTTAACTATCCAGGTTATGTAGAGCAAATAGAAAAAAATGTTACATTTTTCAGGCCTGTAGCGCCCACAGTGAATAAGTAAGTAAGTTAATAATAACATTTATAATTAAAATTGATATTTGTTTTGATAATATTTCTCATTTAATTAGTTCTTAAAATATGGTTCAAATAACTTCAACATTTTTGAATATATACTCTTAGGAAGTCAAATCGATAATACTGTTTTGATATTAACATTGTTTTATGTCAGAAGAAGTCTTAGAAAGATTATACTAACAGAATAACGTATAGCTACATAATATTAATAACCTAATGTAAAGTATGATGACAGTCTTTATCATCTTGTAAATAATGAAACACTGTTACTTATCAGCAATCAAGGTTTGTTCAGAAGAAGAAAGAGAATAATCCTTTTCAAGCTAATATAATTGGGTGTCTTTGTTCCAAAATTTTCTTGGTCAATCACGAGACTTAGCACATCTGGAAAAAAAAACATTTAGAAGAAAATTATTATTTTTGGGACTGTGTTAAGGTCTGGTAGGGTCTGTTCGAGGACTTTCAGTTTGAAAGAGTAAAAAGGTTGTTGAAATTGATTGATTTTTGTACGGTTGGATTTTAAATCCTTTACAATTTATTTTGTTTTCGTTTTATCGTAATTTTAATTTTATTTTTCATGTGAATTTTAAATTGTCTATGCTGATGGAATTCTAGCACAAATTTATTTATTTATTTATTTATTCAATTCTTAATGATAGTATACATAAGACGATTAGTCTTTATAAGAGTATACAAATAAAAATTATTAAAAGAAAATATTAATTTAAATACATACTTAACTTACAACTAAACCAGCCAAATAATTTACAGATAATAAAGCAATTAATTCAATTAGACTAAATTAAACAAGCTTAAAAAGAACACAAAAACAAAAAAACAAAAAAAAATAAAATAAAATAAAAACAATAAAAATATTTAATTCAATTAAAGTAAATTCAATTCAAAGTTTTAATATTCTTTCCTCCTTCAACTAAAAAAAATAAAATAATATATTGCAAAATTAACTATTATCTAAGGTTTTAGCTTAAAGTATTCCCAAGACAGCTCACTAAACTTGTTATGAGATAATTCTCAGCTAATAGTACTTGGCAGTGCATTCCATAATATTGCAACTCTTACAAAGAACGATATATGTCTAAGTCTGCCATTGTGACGCGGAACAATTAAATTCACACCCCTGGGTGATCTTCCAAATATCAATTTATTGTGTAAGTATATAGGTGTGGCTTTAGAAATTTTTTTCTTCATGTAGTATATATATCTGTAATTCGAGAAATTTGCGAATGAGCAGTCAAGTATTGTTGTTCGAAAGTACATATTTGTAATAGTGGATATAAATATTTTCAATTGATTTCGATGTGCAAAGCAGCTTTTCCAATAACATTCTCAGATTCTAACATTCTCAGATTTGCTTGAATTTATAAAAATTTAGATTTAAATATTCCAAAAAAATATTATTTTTAAGTTCAAATTATTAATCTAATAATATTCTGTATTACTTATACAAAATAACATATTCTCCAGTTAAAATTTAAGAAATATGAAACTAGTTCAGCTCCCACAATATACACAGACTTAGGTTCCGTATTTTTATATATGTATCAAATAGTCTTTACCACTGGATAAAAGATTAAACGGAATAAGTATTTCTGTAGGATATAATTTTTGTTAAATTAACATATTTTGTTTATTAAATGGACCCTATAGTTATTCGGAGAAAATATTTTGTTTAGATTTAATCTATTTAAATTTTGAATATGATGACATATTTTTCATATTTTTTATATCATGATTGAAACTGATAACTGACTAGGTAGATACGTAAACGATTTGACGAAAAACTTAAATAAAAATGAAATTACAATAAAGAGTGTAAATAACAAAATGTTGTATTTTTTTATCGCAATATTACCTTATTATGTTATCACATATACAGTTAGTATCAAAAGACAATGATCAAGACAATGACTTCATTAATTGGAAGTAAATTATCATTACACAAAAAAATGTATTTGTTATTTAGCTATTCGTTGTGGTACACATTTTTATTTAGAAAAAAATAAACAAATCAAACAGTTCAGAAGCATAAGAGCGTAATTTTTTAAATTATATAATATAAAGCCGAATTAATTAGACTCTCAATAAGTTCGTAATACTTAATTCTCCTAGTTGAGCAACATGAATGTGATCTTTTAAGAGAGGAATCAAAAGGTAAATAGAACTAAATTCGAACCAAATCAACTCTGTTTCGCTGATAACTAAAGCATAATACAAAATCGAAGCTACAAGTTAAACCTTGTAAGACTTACAAGAAAATAAATTAAAGACGTCGACGCAATAATACTTAAGTAACGTAAGTGAAAATATTATTAATATATACATATATTAATTTGTGGAGTTTATTTATTTTGTGAATTTGTTCATTTTAGACTTTTGAAAGTCAGTGTAAAATATATCAAGTCGTTGACAATTATTCAACATCTATTTGGTACATACGATGGTATTGTTATCAACTGATACCGTTATAATATGTAAGGATGATAATTTTTTATTCAGTTCCCGAGAAAAAATACATACATTTTTCTTTTCTTTTTTTGAAGTGTCATACAACATTTCATTTTAGTTTTTATTTCCATATTGAAACTGTATATTTTATACCGTTATTCAAGCGAGAAAAAAATTGTATAACTGACATATAATGGAAGGAAATTGCTTTAAAACGACAATCTTTTTCTTTTCTACAGACACACAAAAATCAACGAAAAACAAAATGTCCTTGATTTTGTATTGAAGACGACATTTACACATACATACATATATACATATTCAAAAACAAAATCTAAATTTTACAGAATCTTGATGAAATTGAATCGGTGATTTTTTTTTTTTTTTTATAAAAAACGTTTTTTCTTTTTTGATAAATGAAAATTCTGCGGGTGAAAATTATCCTTTGAAATTTTGATACCATAATAAATAATATAATCAAAAAAAGAACAAAAAAAAAAAAACAGTAAATGAAAAAGTTGTCTTTGGCTATGGCTAAAAAAAAAAAAATTGGTTTATCAGACAACAAAATCACATCATAATGGGATAAAGAAAAGTCTTGAATTCCCGATGAAAGCTTTTCGAATCAGCCGATGGCAGTGTAAATACTAAAGTACATACCTACATAGTAAATGCATGTGTATGAATGTCTAGACAGGATTAACTTTATTTTGAATATGCATGCTATTTTACATAATATATGTGACATTATTATTAAAATGTAAACGTAAATATATTCATCCGAGTTTACTTGTACAAAATAATTTTAAAGTTCTACAAAGTAGAAGATTTTTCTTAATGAAATATTTTATTTTTAGCATTAATAAAATTTGTTTCTAGAAATGATAACCTTGAAGTCTTCATTTTAAATATCTGAAAATTACAATATATTTTTATTTGTGTTGTCGGTTATTTTGGATAGAAATGATAACCTTGAAGTCTTCATTTTAAATATCTGAAAATTACAATATATTTTTATTTGTGTTGTCGGTTATTTTGGATAGAAAACGTTTTTGTACATTAAGTACGGCACTGCAATCTGTTACATAAAGTGGAACAATGTAACGGTTTATGCGTATTAGTCGGAATTCTGAATATTTAAATTGCTTCTTAACTTGAATTTCTCAATGCCACTAAAAATAAACCTTTTTAGTTGAAACAAATTCTTTTATGTTTACTTAATTAGCTGAAATAATTAATTAGCTCTGTGATACACTTGCAATGATTGTGGGCAACCTCCGACATTTCAACCTACGGAACAATTTTGATTCATGAAACATGGATTTGAAGTAGTGTAAGTGATACTATTATACTTCTGGATTTCACTTTCTTTTGTAATTAGAAGACCAGCTAGTAATCTTAAGACTCCATATCTTTATTGGCACAAATACATGAAGTAGCTAGCTCGAAAAAATATAAATATAATTGTAATTTGAATGATAATGAAAGGAGTTGCGAAACTTGGTGCATTGCGACGTCAAGCTAATTTATAAATAGTAAATATTCTTATTAACTAAAAATAAAGTAATAAAAAATCGAATAGAAAATGTTTACTTAAAAAAACTATCACCGTAGGTAGTCCAACACTACTCTACCTTCTGATGATTTCCAGTAGTATTGAAAGAACAAAACAATTGAAAAATTGCAGAACTTTTTTTTGAATGCTATTTT
Source organism: Argyra leucocephala (assembly GCA_963942445.1). Classification (NCBI taxonomy): domain Eukaryota; kingdom Metazoa; phylum Arthropoda; class Insecta; order Diptera; family Dolichopodidae; genus Argyra; species Argyra leucocephala. Next base: position 98,971,529 of record OZ012679.1, on the reverse strand, counting down.
TTGTCTTTTCACAAACTTTGATTGTTGAAAATTGGCTGGCACTGCAATGAAATATAATTAATATTTTTAACTCAAAATGACGTTAGCTCTATTTCTAATATTCAGAATTTCTTCTTAAAAAAAAAAAAATTAACATTGATTGAAACCATGGTTGATTTTACACTAATCATCAAAATATTATTTTGAAACAAAATCTTTCAAATCTTACCTACCACATGCATAGTTTTTTTTTTTTTTATCTTCATTATAATTTAAAATTCTGATATGTTGTTATAAGAATAATAATAGCTACTTTCGTCCTTCTTTCAACATCTTCTCATAATAGTTCAACTCTTGTGGTCTTTTTTTTATTATATTTACACATTTCAAGTCATGTGGAACATTTCTAAAATATTAAGGGCCAAATACAACTTGTTTTTATTAACCAAATTTTCAATTTTTTTGATTTTTGTTTTTTTAAAAATTTTATAGAGATTTATGATGGGCTCAGTTATTTTAACATTTTGTGTTACCGTACCAGTTGAGAGTCTAACACCATAAATCTATGTTTTAATTAACATTGTCGTATTATTTTCAGAACACTGAACATTGGAACTATAACAAAATATCCGAATATAATCCCGTGGGGAATGAATAATCAAAAGAGATCTCAAATTTGTTGGAGAGATTAATGAAAAATTTTAATTGGAAATAGTTCGAATGTGATCAAATTCTCTATTCAACCTCTTTTTTTTTGACATTATATCATTGGTATGAAATATTAAAATTTAATAATATGATTGACACCGTAAAATATGTTTACTATAATAGCAGTTAAGAGTGTTTCCTAGTATTATAAATGATGTAATATTACTAATTGACGTCAAAATGATAAACTAATAGTTTATAAAAATACATAAATGTTGTGTAAAATGTATGCATATTAACTGAGTAAATTTACTGTTAAGTGAGAATAAAATTTACATTAAAAATATCAAATTCACATAATTATTCGTGTAAATTTACTGTCAAGACAGTTTTAAGTCTATATCTAAAAATATAATTTTTACATTATATTAGTCTGAGTTTACTGCTAGAACGTTATAAAGACGAAGATAATTAAAATTAGAATTGTAGTTTGATTGAAAGAGGAGCTAAAATAAAAGCATGTGCTGAATGCTACTTATTATATTTATTTTTTTAACCAAAATTTTGCTTAGATATTTTTTTGTTTGCCAATTTTTATATTGTTTAATTAACTAATATTATTAATATAATTTGAACGTGTTTTGACTAATATTATTTATATAATTTGTTTTTCTCGAATGTTTTGAACAAAATCAATTAGACAATAAATTCTATTGTTAAGAACATACCAATTATACAAGCCCAAGTGGAATTGGTTGGAGTCCTTGCTAAAATCTATATTATAATACATAAGAGCACGATTAGTGAAGGCACATTTTTCGTGGTTTTTCGTGTGCTTCGTTTTTTTCTGTCATTCAATCAATCGGGGCTGATGCAGGCTGTTGCTATCAAAATAAATTTTTATTTTATCTATATTATAATACACAAGAGCACGATTTTGAAGGTAAACTTTTCGTGGTTTTTCGTGTGCTCCGTTTTTTTTTTCATTCAATCAATTTTTTTTGTCGATTCTCTTTGGAGTCAAATTCTTTTTATTTTTTTTTTTTTATTTATCGCATTTGGTTTTTTGCACTTTTAGTAGGAAAACAAATTAATTAGTAGAATAATGTTCTGAATATTGGTTTTAATATCACAAATTTTTGTGAGTTCAATTCTCTATTAATTCAATTTTTTTTTTCTTTTTATTAAACAAATATTTTTTTTTATTATTTTGTATTATAATAATATTTTTTTTAATATAATATAATTAATAATAAAAACAAGATTTTTTTAATAAAAAAAAAAGTAATTTTTAATTATTATTTCAACAAAATACATAAAACCGTTTAGTTTAAAATAAATCTACGCATACAAATTATGTAAACTTATTACTTATCCATACATGGAATGTACTCACATATAATATAATACAATTAACATTTATCCTACCTATATATGCATACTCAACAGCTAAAATATAAATATAATATAAATATAATATAATTTGTACTGCATTTTGGTTAGGAAGTCTTATTAGTATATTGGTGAAATGTTATGTATATCGAACCTATGTTAAAATTTTATTGTTCAAATTTATTTTACAGATTTTATAATATTTAATGTTATTAAAAAAGAAACATATCTTAATTTATGATTAAAATTTTTATTTTTTAAATTTCACAAGTTTTAAAAAAGTTATTAAAATATCTTACATACATACATTGTATATGTATATTATTATAACTTTATGATGAAACTGACAATTTATTTAAAAAAAAAAAACTAGGAGTAAAATTATATATTTATTAAAATCTACATAAAAATCCATCTGCCGCCAAATAGCAAACTAAAATTTAAGGTACCTCAATAAAAAAATAAAATATATTCATTCGCTGAATTGTTAATATTTCAGTAAAATGTTAGGTTTATTCAATAAACTTTTCAAGAACGATCTAGACTATCTAGAGTAAAAGGATTTGTTGTGTTCAGTAGTTTCCGTTAATTTAACTTTTTTGCCCAAAAGTTCTCTGATCGTTGTTGAGTAGATTGTTTAAAATACTTCTAAATTGATCTGTTTTGTTCCGAATCTAAAATTTGTAGGTATATTTTTTTTAATTTCAGCACCTGAATAGTAAAGTCAAGAAAATTTTGAACATTTGACATGTTTAAAATATTTGAAAATAATGTATAGAATAATAATATTAATAGCAAACCACAAAAAAATAAAAATTGCTCAAACTTTTAAGTTAATCTTTATAAAATAAAAAACAAATCAGATATAGAATGAAAATTAATTTATTAGACATCAATTTCCAGTAAGTCTTGCATATGCAATATCAATCAATAAATCACAAGGTCAAAAATTTCAAAGAGTCCGAATTTATCTCTCTCAACCTAACTTCACCCATGGTCAGCTCTACACAATCCACTGCTCTAAAAATTAAAATTCTAGCATGACCAAGACAAGGGAAAACTACTGACAACGACACTGTAACTGGCAATATTGCATACCAGGAGGTTGATAATATAACAATGTTGCATACCAGGTCTAGAATACTTCATTTTATCCAATTATTTTCTATATGATGAATTTTAAAAAACGCACTCATAATAATTGGGAAACGGTACTAACCCATAGGTATGATTAATGATTTAATAAAATTATCGGAAACTATTTTTTAATAACATTCCAATTAACGCGACAATCAATTAATCGGTTAATAATATTAGTTATGGTAAAGGGTTTCGGTGGAGAAATAAAAAAATAATAAAAACAAATTAAATCTTACAAAAAAAGTTTAATGCTCCCTAATATTTTTTTTATTTTATTTTAAAATTAATATTAAGTTAAAATTTTGAACATTTTTTATTTTTTTTTGGTTTGCTATTAATATTATTCTATATATTGTTGTCAGATATGCCGTTTCACAGAAAAATTCCTTTCTATTGCTTGGCCGGGTATGTACCCGGGGGAGCATTAATAGCTTACTTAGCAGAAAGTAAGATAGTATCCTTACGACGTAGCTTCTACTGCTAATTTTATTTCGCTGAAGTGCATTGCTGAGATCCCAAATTATTTAATAACTCGGTTGAATTAAATTCGAAAAGACCTTTTTCAATATAAATTCGAACTTTCAAAAAACTATCAATCATATCTGCAATAGAGCTCCATCGAATTTTCAACCAAATATTCAAATTTATACGTGTATTTTTATTTTATATTTTAAAATTTAAACTGGAACTAAAATAATTGAGAATTGTAAAGCGTCAATGCAATTTTCGACACCATGACATACTATCCAAAGAACAGAATCTCCCAAGCTTCATTTTTTTTCAAATTTGATCAATTGTCAAGCTCTCAGTTTTAGTTACCAAAATTTCTAACGGATGGAACAATTAATATTGTATTTTTTGTTATAATCAAGATTATTTATTTTAAATAATAGTAAATTTCGGGGAATCGGGATTCGGTGAATTGCAGAAACGGATTCCAAATCCAAATACCAGAGGAAAGATTCGCCGAATCCGATTCCGAGTATTTGGTATGAGAAACTCTAGTATAGATCTACAATGATTTCGTGAACACACTCTTGTAATTTCTATGTCTTACACTTGATGTAGAACTGTGACAGCGGTTTGTTTACATATTAATTTAATTTACAATTATGAGAATAAGTAAGAAACAACATTTTTTTTTTTCACTTGTAACTACACTTATAAAATAATTCAATTCAAATTTTGCTTATTTAAAAAATTCCCTTTGTCTTTAATTTAGCCATTTTCCAAATATAAGAGTCAGACTTTACAAATGTCAAACTTAAAAAGTACAATGGCAACTAAAGTACAAAACTAAAAGTAATCTACAAGTTCTACAAAGTAGTCTACAAGTAGAATATATTTTTCCATATACAAATTTTACAATGTCAATAAACCTCTACACCTAATACAAAACTACACTTACAATCTACACCTATTCGTGAATACCCTTATTGTAAATTTTAGATTCAAAAACTAACCAAGGTTATATTGCTCTGAATTAGTTAGAATTTTAAAAGTTTTTTGAGAGAGCATCTTGTACTTTATTGTATTACTTATATTTCATTTGGTATACATCATTTGGTTTACAATCCCTGATTTAAATATTATACAGAATATATCTCGTTTGTAATAATTATTATTATTGTCTATTGGAATTAAACTTATTTTTCTTTTTCTTAGTTTGTAAAGAAAATTTTATTCTAATATTGACTTTGTACAAAATTAGGATGTTGTGTTGTACATATTATTATTATTGCATCACATGTCATTTTTCATTTTCATAATCCAGGATTGGCTTCATTTGAATTTATTTCATCCGTGTCAATTTTTATTTTTAAACATTTTGTTTTTTTTTTTTGTACGTACATCAACACTCCTTTTATAATATGAATATCTAATGGTGTTGTTCGTTTGTTAGTTTTTTTAGATAAAATTTTTATTCCACTTGATATTTTTTGTTTTTGTGTATTTCATTTGTTTTGATTATCATTTTTTGAATTTGTTTAATTTAAAAAAAAAAAAAAAAAAGAAATGTGTTGTTATGTATTTTTTAAACAATTTTGATGGACATTTTCTGTTCTTCAATGTGTCATTCAGTAATTTCAAATATTTATGCATGCATTTTAAAATAAATACCATAAGGCTGAGCTATAAATAAGACTTTGGGTATCGGTATGCGAATGAATAGTTATAATTATAAATATATGCTTAGAAAGAGATAGATATATAATAAATATAATTAGAGTCACCATATTTCAAGAGACGTAATGCGAAACATTATTATTATAATAACACTTATATAACAATACTACTACATGTAAGCCCAAAGGAAATGGCTATAATCAACTTAACATTTTTAGTTTCAGATCCCACTGGTCAGGTACTAATCTGGTTAGGTAAAGTATCCTACCTTCATTATCTGATTTTTGTTGGTTCTCATAAATTCAAAAATATTGAGCAAGAATTTTGCATAAAATAAAAATAATTATTGGGGTTGCTAAATGCCTTTTCTGCTCAAAACGTCTTAATCCATTCATCCATGTTAGATTTTGATTTTTGCTAGATAACGTTTAAAACTTAATCAGATCTGTTCATCTTCAGTCATACTAAAATATTTATTCACACTCACATTTTTTGTTTTAATTATTTTTATATCAATAATCTGTTAGAGCGAATCGTTTCAAATTTAAGACCTTCAGATTCGAATAAATTTGTATAGTTCACACTGTGAAAGATAACACCATCTTATCGAAAAATCATGTATAAAAAATTTGATTTAATAATTTGAAAAATAAACTTGCAACAGCAACAATATGAAATGAAATTTTAAATATTTTGTTGCACATTTAAGCTTGTACCACAAATTAGAATTTTCTACCGAAATTCAAAATATATGGTCAATCTAAATAACATACATAGTTAGTTGATGTATTACAATTTAATTTTGTAAGACTAATGCCATATTAAATAAACATTGGACTCAACAGGAAAATTAATGTTATATGAAGTACTGTTCTAATACTGAATGTTTCAGACTGTTATAAAATGAGATGGGAAGCATTAATAGTAAAAAGTGTCAGACAATGTCTCTGATATTATTTGATCTGATATTTACATTTAAAATAGAGACAATTGGAAAGAGAAAAAGAAAGATAGAAGAAATAAATAAAAGAATAATAATTTTTGTGATGATTTCTAATGTTTTCAAATTTGCTGTCAAAGTGCTTCAGATGTCAACATTAATACGATGTTGTTTTTATTTTCTTCTTCTTTTGTTTTTTTTTTTTCGTTAAGTAAACAAAGATGAAATTATGAAAACTATATTAATTATTCAATACCATATAAAAAAATAAAATTTTGAAAAGAACAACACAATTTGTTTGAATTATATTTCAAAATTGATTCGTTAACTGCCAACAGTGATGTAACTTCAAATGTTGTGCTCTTAACTGAAAACTCAATTTTAGCCCATCTCACCATACAAATTTAAAATGTTTCGAAAAATTATTTTTAAAAAAAAAAATATCACAGTTTGCTTCAAACGAATCAATAAGAAAAAGTTTATGTAAGCAGCTCAATTATTGTTTTACTAAAATTCATTTTTTGAAATAACATTATTTGTCAATTCCGTTATTTTAAAGTTTTTTTGCATCTTCAACTTGAGTCAATCTCCATATAGGATACATTTTCATCAATCATGGTTAAATAAGTTGTTAAGTTAGTTCTTCGATACACACCACCAAAATCGATACACACCACCTATTTATCGATTTCAAGATAGCATATGCCGCAGCGAGCTGTATGGTGCTATGTCGGAATTCGGTGTACCAGCCAAGCTCATCCGATTTTTCACATCTGTTCAACTACTAGAGATGAAATATCGGCCGACTTGAAGCAATTTCGAATCTTCAACTGGAGAGAATGCGCCCGTGATCGGGAAAAATGGTCTGTTGGCCACCTAAGTAAGTAAGTTAGTTCTTCTTTAAAGAATATGATTTTTTAAGAAAATAAACTGTTTCCAGATAGTTCATCAAAGAACGATAAGTTAGAGCTGTACATGTTAAAAATGTAAATGAATCCTTATTACTTTAAAAATTGTTAGCTGTGTAAGCCAGATTTCAATAAAAAGATAATATGAAATACTGCATAAAATTCTGGAATTCAATGTATAGCCACTGAATCACTAAATTTCAAAATTCAACTGAATTAATGAACTGAACAATGATAAATCGTTCACGTAGTGCTCATCTATACTTATAAAAAGGAAAGTTTGTTTGTTTGTTTTTTTTTGCTTTACACGCCCACAGTTTTAAAGATAGGGTTCTGCAATTTTGCATGTTTATTCATGCACGATCAAAAAAAAAACCGGGGTACCTTACAAGCTATTCAATAAAAGGTTCAGTTCCCTTCTAAGTAACAACTTTTAGAGCTCTCCCCATAATTTGCTCTAAATAACTTCTAAAGCGTTAATGAAATACACTGTAAGCTCTACAATAGAATAATTAGCTCTATAAGTGCGTAGAGTATATTTATTCTACTTTAGAGCTAAAATTATAATTTCTTTCTTATATAGAACATTTTACTTTAGTAATGGTATAATATTATCTTGCATTATAGAGCTGTTGCAATAATTATATTCTTTTCTAAAACAACACGAGAGTGCAAGTATATATGCTGTTTAAAAGCTTACAACGCCATAGTACTCTGAAATAGAGCAAATACTTAAGTAGAGTAGTAATTAATTAGTTAAGAGTAATTAATTTATTATGATCTTTTAGAGCTAAGAGAATATTTTTTTACTGATACAAAACTATTTGCTTTTGCTACCTGATTTAATACGTTTACTGTTCTGGTCATACATATTGAATTTTTATAAAGATTAAAGTTATTTCATGTTATCACCCTCTAAAGAACTCATTAACTTTATACTACATTTTGGTACTCTACAACTGCTCTATAGCAGTGAGGAAAACCTCTATGCCCAATTGCCATTTTTTATTGAAACTAATACTGAAAGGAATGTAAACATTGAACAAATTGGAAACAAATAAATTAAATACTAGTAAGTCAAAAATTGTACCCAATTTCATTATGAATTAGGAATATTATAATTTCATTAATAATTTCTATTTATTCTTGATCGTACTATAATTTGTTTTCATTGATTTATCTTACGTTATGTAACCAAATTTGTTGTATTTTGTTTTAAATAAAAATTAAATTTAAATTTATTTCTGGCTGAGTTGCGACAATTTGATAAATTAAAATTTTTGTATGTTAAAATGACTTATAAATGTGTTAAAATTTTAAATTGATTGAAAAATTCAAAAAAATATTTTATTTCCCCACCTCTCCGTTTAAATGACTATCGTTTAAAAGAATAATAATGAAAATCGGTTTAAAAATTATTGTTCATTATATTTTTACCGTACTTTTTTTAACTACAGAATAAATATAATGGTAAAAATAAAAACGGTTATGAGGAAATAACAGTCAGCGGATATTGTTATGAGCCAATTGAAATATTGGCATTTTGTTATTTTGCGGAATAAGTTATTCATTTTAAAATTAACCTATACGTTTGTTGATTTCTTGTCTATAATGTTAGTATTAAATCTTCTTAAGTACTTATCATCATTCAATTTTTCTTCTTAATTCTATATCTTCTTGAGATTCTTAGATTACTTAGAACTTTTATATAGCACATGCCATTATTATTATTTGTTTAAGTTGTAATCATGTAAAGTAAAAAATAATATAAAGTTTTGTTAGGGTAAGAGAGAATACATTAGCTATTATTGATTATATTGTTTTTTTTTATTATCTACAACATGATTTACAATATGGATTACTTACGACAAATAGCTATTTAAAAACCATAGCAGTGAAGTTAAATTCACTGAAATTAATTAAACAGAACTTAAAAATCTAAAATCATGGAAAATTTAAAAAACAACTGCTAAATCTAAGACGAATTCATTATTCGGATTTGTATAATCTGAAGGTTAACAACTCAATGACATCTTTTGAACCATAGCTTTTAAATCTTACTTTTGTAATTTCCACAAGGAATTTAAAACCCACCAAAGATAAAATCGCTTTATTTCTATATGACATCTAAACCATTTACACTTAATTTAATTATGTTTGTTTTGTTTTTTTTTTTTTAGATTTCTTAGCGTTTCCTCTACGGAAATAATATAATTGGTTATAAATGATTAAAAATCGCTACTCGTCATTGTCGCACAAATTTTCAACTCAGTACAGAGATTATAACAACAACATCCAAAACACAAAAGGCTAAATTTTTCTTATCAGTAGAATAATATAGCAGTTTTTAAAAACACTATTCATATTTTATGAATATAATGCGGTACTGCGATGGTGATGCATATATTTTCAGCATGATTACAATTCTTAAATATGACCTTAAATAAAACAACAACAACAACAACAACAAAACAGAAGCAGAACAAGTAAATTTTTTAAAATACATATTAATTTTTTTTTTTTTTGCTTTATAAACTTCACAAATGGGTCTTTCATCCCACTAATAAAAAACAAAGACAAAACAAAAATACTTAACCACAATATCTACATACCACATAAATAAAACATATAAAAAATCATTCATATACTCAATACTGAAACATAGAAAACCTTTTTATGTAAATTCATTCTGAGGTCTTCTCTTTCTCTAATCAGAACGGAAATTCAAGACGTTTCAAAATTCTTGTTGAAATAAAAATATAAGCAAAAAAATAAAAAAAAATAAAATTAAATTAAAATTAAATGAAAAAATTAAATTCAGATTACCACGTCGCTGACTTCATATTTTTATTTTATTCAATGAACCGCCTAAAATCATTTTAAACCTAATGAATATTTTAAGATTTGTAATGAGAAGGCGATTTATATCGCTTTTTATAGTACAAAATTAATATGCAGGGTGTTATAAAATAAAAACTTTTTAAAACTTTTGATCGCTACTAAAATACTTTTTTTTTTAATTGAGGAATGAACGAACTGTTATAAAGAGTGAGTCCAAACTATATATTATTTAGTGTCAAAAATCGTATAAAAATCGTATCGATACTGTTATATTTTTTCCCCTTGGAGAAAGCACTGAGGAAGCACTGGACCATAATATACACTTCAAAGGGCAACAGGTTAGATATTAACATCAAATATAAGTTCATCATAGATTTGAATTTATTAATATAAAATTTTGGTTCTTAATTTTTTAAGAATGTGGCCCAAAAACCAATCGAGGTTAAGTGGCCTAATAAAATCTAATTTTTAATGGGTTAAATTCAAATAAATTTAATTTTAGTTGAACTAAAATTATATTCAAAATATTATTTGGTAATTACATTTATTTTTGTAAGGACAGTTAAGCATATAGGTAGTGCCTTTGTGACGAAGTAACCAAACTTAATTGGAGTTCTGGAGGTCTTGAAAGTAACATAATTTTAAGATTTTAGAGTTCAAATACTAGGATACGAGTCGTTACTACTAAGTAAAAGAAATATCTCAAACTTCAGTAAATTCCCTCCGAATGGCACACAATGTTGAGCAATATTGCGTAAAGTCAAAGCTCTAAAAGTTCTATAAAGCTCAGAAAGCATGCAAATAAATGAATAAATATTTTCGACCAACGTTTTAAGCCATTCATTTTTTTAACTTATTTTAATTTATATGATTTTAAGGTATATTCCATGTCTATAGCTTAGTAATTAAATAAGAAACTAGATAATTAATCTTTAATAGATAGAAAAAGAGATAATATTTAAATCTTAAAATAGAGTAGATAAAAAACGTTTGACCAAGTACCAAAAACTAAATAAAATAAATCAAACTAAAATAAAACCATTTAAACTTCCTACTCGAACCGAAATTCAATAAGTAATGATTTTCTTAATTGATAATATACTTTTTATTTAAATATATTTTTTATTTAATCTGCATTCTAATAACTACTGCATTCTGCCGGCCGCACAAGTAAATATAATTTTTTGTGTAAATTCTCTCAACTTCTTCTACACCCAATGCTTTTAAATTCTAAACAGTTTTCTAATCGTAGTATTAAAGTACAACATTTTTATATATTTTTTTTCTGTTATTTTATTTATATTTTTTTTTTATCACTATTTTTTTCCATTTTGTTTTGATTCGTTTGAACGCCCATCATGTGTATATGGGTAATTACTCTCGTACATCGTATTTATCACATTTCAATCGTTTTATCAGAGAATTGGAGCAAGCACTAGCGAACGCATGACAACGACAACAACAACAAAAAGTGTAATAAAATGAATTAAAATATTAAAAATAGAATTCAATGAGGACGTCAACAAGTCTATATCTTGTTCTTCTTAAATAATTTTCTTCTTCGAATAAAATCAATTAAATTTAAGTCAGGCTATAACTATAACAAGCAGGCTATACTAAACTTCTATAACTAAAGAATTTTATACATAAACAAATATGGGTGGAATTGATTAGATGAAATATGAAAAAAAAAAAAATAATGTTGAAATAATTGTCGGAAATTTTAGATTCCATTAGTGTCCAGTTTTCTGTTTGTTGTTGTTTTTTTGTACAGAGATTAATTAAGTTGTTTGCAATAACTCCTGTTTATCATTTTATTATTCTTTAAGACTCATTGATCCAATAATCTTGAAGACAGATAATTCTTCTATTAATCTTGTCTTTTGCCTTTCATTTTATTTGAATTTCATTTTATAAATTATAGAACAGACTTTCATTTATTTATGCTACTGTAATGTTGTTTTTTTTTTGGGGAGGAAGAAGTGAATAAAGTTGAATAAATTCTTTATATTATGTGCATGTAGATAAGAAACGGCAGCACATCGTTATTCTGATCATTTCATCATCAATATTAATGAAATATTCTGGGCCTAAATGATTATTATGATGTGATTATGGTGCGCAATATTTTAATGTGAATCATTTATTTTTTTGTAGTTTTAACCCTATAGTAGATCGGTTCCATAAAAATATTAGTGTGGGTTAAAAAAATACCTTAGAAATGAAAATGAATATTTTAGTCACAGTAAAAATTAATGTGAGTCATACACGTTCCAGTAATCCAGTTTTCTTAGTTTAAAGTATAACGTGCATTTCCAGATGTTCTTCTCCTACTTCAATTAAATATGCACAATATTTTTCTTCTTCCTTCACAGTTGCTATCCCAGCCGAGCGATATGTAAATATGTATTAAAGGTTTCTATCCAAGCGTGCGTCTGTATATGAAAAATAAAAATAAATACACCAAACATTTTATATTTTATAGATTGGTATGAAGTTAAAGTTACACCAAGTGATTTGAGTAGATTTATTGGATTTTCCGTATGATGTACCCACATTATTAGGATCGGATTATTTAAATTATATATGCAGCATTTTTTTATTTTATATAAATACTCTTTGAAACATCGAATCGTGATCATGTGGATATACCATATATAAAATTTTCCGATCTAAATGACAATAGTGGTAGTAGGAAAACAAAATTTATACAGGTAAAGAAAAAAATTATTGCATAAATATTATTTGTTCTATTTTATAAAATTCGGCTGGTGTCACCATGTGAATTTTTCGTTAATCCAAAAAATTGCTTTAGTGAAAATTTTTTCTTATTGTCATTGTTGTAAAATCAAAGACCTCCTCCAACCCTTTGTAGGAAGCTCGAAATGGTTCAATGAGTGTCTTAGGCGATGAAAATTCCCGTGGTATCACAATGGACTTTACTGGTCTAAGTGTATCGACGTACTCTCGGCATTCAATAATACCTACCTACCTACCTTCATTGTTGTAGGTCCATTTATCTTGCATTCTCTGTTACACGCTTTTCGGCTTTCATACATGTACATTTTGATACCTAGATATTTTGAACTGGTAATTTATTCATAATTTTATTTTCGATAGTTTTAAAATTAAAAAAATAATAAAACAAGTGGTTTGGGACGCAAATGAACTTAACTAATAGTTAGTGTGTAACTAACGAAGATTACTACCATACTTAACATACAAAAACTTATATCTACCTCAGTTATTGACAATCCATGCAATCATAAAGAAAAAACATGATTTTGGTTGGTACAGATTGGTATAAATTGAAAGCGACTCTAAACCCCAAAACTCAAAATCTAAAACTATAAAATCCCCTTAACTTGGAGGCAGAAGATGCCGACTTTAAAAATATTTTCAATTTGTTTTTTTGGCTGCGTTTAGCTACCGTTCTGAAAAACAGGTATCAAAAAAAAAAATTTGTAATTGGGGATTTTTTGTTTTGCGCATTTTGGATTTTTACTTGTACATTCCGAGTATCTAGTTTTATTATGCTGAAAATAATATTAGAGAAATTTATATTTTAATTATTTGCAAATTACTTTAGATTATTTTAATGAATTAAGAAATTATTGATATTCAAATAATACATTTTGATAATTTAAGCTCTTTTAAGTTAAAAAAAAAGGAAACGGAAATTAAATGGAACATATTTAATAATTTTGAAGAAATCAATCAGGGGGATGCAATCAGTAAGTTATTTTTCATATAAAACCCTCGATTTAATAAAAACAAATTATTTTGAGGAGTTGTGTCGTTCATCATAACACTATTTGAACTCATTAGTAGGTAATGTTACGTTTCCTATACAACTCCTGATTTTTATTGATTTTATAAATTTTATAACATAATTAAATATGTTATTAAACAATTCCCTTTTTAAATTTGTATTGCTTTTTTTATATTACTGGACATTCTTTTGTCAATTTGAGTATCTTTCCGATGCCCAAAGGCGTCTCCAAAAGTATTTAATTATTTAATTATCAAATTATTTTTCTTATAAGAATGTATTTGCAATAAGATTTTCATAATAAGTTATAATTTGGAATCAAATGTCTCAATTTTTGGAATAATTTTTTTAAATCGATGTCAATTTACCCTAACTGAAGGATAGAAGGGTTAAAATATATATTAAAATTTCACCAGCAGATTTTATTTTTTTAAATGAAAAAATAAATTATAATTTTTTTTTTTTTTTTTTTTAAACAATTTTCTATAATCAAAGGCGAGGGTAATAAATCCAATTGACTGTCATTTTTATGGTGATAACCTTTTGAATTATTATTTTTCTTAAGTTTGCTCTTTTACTATACATACACACATACATTAATTTTTACATTTTGGTTATTGGTATTGAGTTGAACATTCAACAAATAAATCTTTCAATCAGGTTTGATACTGATAGTGATTAAACTTCTTCTTAGAAAATTAAAAAAAAAAATAAATAAATTAAATTAAATTTTTATTATGAAATTTAAACTAATAAAAATTAAAAATATAGCCATTTTGTGAAAAAAATTTTCTCGAATCTTTAAAATGATTAATTAATTTGTGTCGGAAATTCCAATTTGATGAGGTTTCATTATCTAATTTACAGTCTATTCAATTTTTTCGATTGGTTAAATTTAAAAATTTTATAATTTTTAATTTCTTTTTATATTTTTTTATAGACTTTTAAATTAGTAATAAAAAATATTTATTTTAAAGAAATTAAAGGTTTCAAGTGTTTAGTAAATAACTACCTACTAGTTTTTGTCTAAAAAGGTTTTTTTCTTAACACGTATTTACCTTTTTTCGTTTTTTATACATTTTAATTAAGTTTAGTAGGGTTACCTGTTTGTTGTTGCTACTTGTATTTGCATATTTAGAGGGAGTTTTGAATCGTTTAAGATTTTTAAATATTTTATTTTATTTTATGTTAAATAAAAAACAAATAATTTAAATAAGTTTAGATGATACTGACTGGTGTTCTAATTTTTTATTTAAATTGCTATATTTTAGAATGTATAGTCTGCCCTGATATAGTAATTTTTAAGTTCATCATCATTTTACATGGTGTGATGCTGATTAAATCATAATGGTTATTTTTGAAAAAGTGTAACTTAACTGTTATTTGAAAAGATATATGTTATTGACTTTCTCTTAGGTTTTCATGAAACTAACCTTCAATTAAGTGTAAATGTAAATATAATTTTAAATGTAAAGTAATTTTTAGTCAAAAATTTTATTAAACTATGCAGATATATTTAAAATTATATTCCCGTTCTTTGTTTGCTGCAGTGACCGCGCATCATTATAAAATTAGAATCTAGATTAAATTTTATTTTTGAAAATTTCTATTAGAGTATTTTTTCTTTTTTATGTAAGGTTTGTTTATTTTCCAATTTCATGACAGTTTTATTCAAAAAAACGTTGCCATTTTGGTATCTATATTTTATTTTATGATTGTATGTGCATTATCACATTATTGATTGAGATTTATCATATTTGTGTATAAGTATCGGAGCTCATAATTAACCTGAACTTAAGGCACATAGAAAAAACATTTCCAACTCAATAATATTTATCTCAATTTCTATGTACTTAGATGTCAGGAAATTGAAAATCCAAAGGGATTTTTTGTTTTTGATGATTAATGTTTTGCTTTTCATCTATCAGTTTGTAAAGCAATTTTCAGGAAAAAATTTAATGTCTAAAATCTTGCTCCGTCATCTGCAATAGTTGTGCAGAAAAACTCTAGAATATTTATTTGTTTTTATTTATTTCAAATCCGAATCAATTTTGATATTATAGGATATAATATTTAACCACCAATTTTTTTATGTTCTTCTTCTTTTTTATGTATGTACTGAAATGTTTATTAAATAAAATGAAGCAAGTAATATTTGATGCAGAAGTAAGCACGGCTGGCATTATATTTGTCAGATTCGTCCGATATTGACATCATCGCCAGATAACAATGGGCGGTCGTCGAGGCCTTTACCCAAATTGAAAAAGAAGCGGAATGAATGAACTCAAAATCAATTAGAAGAAGACAAAATATACGTTGCCGACACAGAAAAAGGCCTCCCAAAATCATATTAATCAATGCATCAGTGCCATCACATGTAATGTCGAGGTAGTTCAGAAGTTTATCTACATTGGAACCAGTATTAATTCCACAAGCAACATCAATGTGGAGGTAGGGCGAAGAATAAGCTTTGCAAACCGTTGCTGCTTTGGTTTGTCAAAACATCTCGGGTCAAAGCTCCTATCCCGAAGCACCAAAGTACAAATCTGTATAAAACGCTTATACTCCCGGTTTTACTCTATGGATCAAAGTCATGGACACTGCCGAAGGCAAGTGAACATGCATTTGGTGTCTTCGAGAAGAAAATTCTTCGCCGGATATATGGTTCTGAAATCGACGAGGACGCTTAGCTCTAAAAACTGTATAATTAGGTGGACGTAGTCACGAAAATTTGAGTCAAGAGACTACAGTGTCTCGGACACCTTGAGCGGATGAACGAAAATGTTCGAGCCAAGAGAATCTTCGAATCCAAACTCGAAAGTACAATACGTCTGTAGACTAAACCCTCGTTGATGAAATGAAGTATCGACAGACCTACAACAATCTCGCATCTTCAACTGGAATTTCCCCACGACCGACAAAAGGAGGACGATGATAAGTCAGGCGCAGGACCTATCTAAGTAAATAAGTAATATTTGTTTTTTCAAATTTATGATAAATCACCACTAACTAAATCTAAAAGACTTCAACTATTATCAGTAACATGGCCATAGATATAAATATTTATTTTGTCAACTTTCTAATGCTTATATTTTCAAAAAATCATTTTGATAAATTAAGCTTGCTCGTACAGAAGCTCATTTCCGTAATAGTTTCTCTGTATGAAATTTGTTGAAAATAATGGCAAAAACTTGAAAAACTTAGGGAAAAAGAGATATACCGCTTGTTATATAGTGGTTGATCGGCATCGCTTAAATTTTGTTGGAAATTGTTGAGGATATGCTCACTTAGTTATTATTTTAAGAAATTTTTCTTCAAAAATTATAATGAAGGTGATTTTTAGAACTAATTAAATTTTTTGAGTTCCTAGTTAGGCCTTAAAAAACTATAATTTCAACTAGACCCCATTTATAATATGTTTCATTGTCAATCATCATATATTTATTACATTTTATAAATATGTACCAAGTAAAAATAATAATGTTTAACAAAAAAAAAAAAAAAAAAATTTGAGAAAATAAAAAATAAAAAAATGTTTCTTTTTGCTCTGAAGTTTAATTAAAATATTCTCAGAAATTCTAATTTGTTTGACATGGCGCTATTAACGAATATGATAAATTGACTATTTGCAAAAGATCAAACAAGAAACATGAATAAGAATAAAAAAATAAACATTAATTTTTTTTTCCATTTTAAATCTCAGAATTAATTGAACTTGTAGTATATTGGCTGCTTGCTGCCGTCATGATGGTATGTCAAAGCATCATTTGTGTTTGAATTTGTTTCTTGTCTTGTTGTCTGCTTTTTTTCTATTTTATTTCCATTCTCCAATGCTTCCCAATTAATGTTAGCAAATATAATCGAATATACTACCACTAACATAAAACAATATTAGCAACATGTTGTTAGAATTGATATAAAGTAAATGAAAATTATTGGAATTTTTTAATTTAGAATTTTTAAATTTGATTCCAAGTGCATTTTTAAATATAAAAAAAAAATAAATAAAAATTAAGTAAACAAAATTTATTTTAAGAATAAAAAGAAATTTATTTTCTTGTAATTTAATCCGAATCCCAATAAATCTAAAGAATATTGGGTTCGATGTTGTTGATTTAAGCATTTTAAAGGACGTGGTAATTAAAATTGACATTTCTGTATACCATACAAATACAATGTATAAAGATGCAATATGCTATATGTATATATGAATGTAAAAGGTTAAATTGCATCAATCAGATTTTGAATGTAATTCAAAATAGAAAAACTGACTACTTAACAATGTGATGACATAATTAAAGTATATAGGAAAATAGAAAAAAAATTGTATATATATTTGAATGTGATGTAGGAATGTTGTATGAATGTATGGATATAGAAAATTATTAATATAATAATTAAAAAAAGTAATAATATTTTGATTCATGTTATTTAAGGTTCATTGAGCTTCTGCTCAGTTCATTTATAAATAGATTCTTACTTAATGAACATGTCTTGGGAAGACTCAACGCCAAGATACATAATTTGATTTAAATTTTTGTTGGCCCACTTTGTCTAGGATTGTGGACCAACCAAGACTTATCGCTTATAAAATGTAATCTATAAATTGTATATCCATCTGTCAATGACAGAAAATACTTGTTTCAAGATAATTACTTTAAAGCTTGTTTGGAAGATATCGAACATTCAATTTTATGCATTACTTTAGATATGATTTTTATTTGATCGGTTTTTCCAGTTCTATGAATTAATTTATTATTATGAGCCCAAAACGATTAAAATTTGATGCAACATATGCTTCAATCCCAGGTGTTCCATTTGAAATGAAACGTTCCATTATAGAACTTGCAACTTTTCAAAAACAACATCTACAGTCATCTCCAATTTAGCATTAATTTTCTTTTGGGTTGGTGACTAAATCCACAAAAAAAATCCCAAAGAATTCACAAATAAAATATTATTTAACTAAGACACGATTACCAAACTGTATTAAAAGAAATATATTGCCCTTTTCTAGAAATAAATAAAACTTAAATAAATTTATTCCGTTATTATTTATTAATATTCTGGAAAAGGGCAATATCATTATATTTTATAAGTATATTTATAGAACTTTAAAACCTATTATAAATTAAGTTTTATTGATAAAAATTAAACAATATTTGATCTTATAGCCATAATTTCAAGCGATTTAGCATATGTCTGCTTAATAAGGCGCTTGTAAGTAGCTTTAAAATGTGGTACCTATCGATTTCAAAAACGATACTGGATCATCAAATTTTCAAATAATAAAAAATTGTAAGGCCTCATAATTCACTAAGAATTGAGAAAAATCCTATTCTGAATTATTTGTTGTTCAATTCAATAATTCATATTATTCAGGGTAACGAATTCAATTATAAATTAGGAGAGTTTTCCATATTATTTTTAGAAACTACACAATATAGCAATTTAACTTGAAATAATGATGTCTCGTAATAGAAGTTGATTTTCGGTATTTTTTATATGTGTTTTCTTATCTAAGAATGACATTATATGAATTTCGAATACAATGACATAAATTTTTATATTATGTAAAATTTATTATTAGCAGCTACTCATAATTTATTATCAAAATTTCATTAAATGTTACTAAACATTTTTAATTGTGAAATTCATTAATTTAATAGCAATAATAAAAATAATAATTTTCATATCTAATATACTAGAAAAGCTATTAAAAGTTCTTATAAATTTAAATTAAAAACAAAACAACGCAAAAAAAAAAATATTAAAGTTGATTTACATTATTTTTATTTTAAAATTACGAAATAAAAAACAAAAAACATAGTACCTACCTATTTTCGTACAAAAATTCACAAAAAAATGATTAAACAATAAATTAAATTAACAATTTTGCGTAATTTTTTTTTTACTTGGAATTTTAATTTGATTCACAATAGAAAATGTACGAAAACAACGAAAATAACAACAATTTCCGACAGTTTTAAATTTTAAGAGTTTTTATCACTTTCAAAATAAAAACTGTTTTTTTTTTCTCTTATTTTCATTTCATTTTGATTTATAATCTGTTAACTAATAATGCCCCATATAATAATATTTATATATGTATAATCATGTATGTATAATAATAATAACTATATAATATGTTATCATAAAAATCTCTTTTGGAATTGCAAATCACATATTATAGGATTCGAAAATAAAAAAAAAAACTAAATAAAATATAAGCACATGAAACATAAAGCTTCTGAATTATAAATGTGGAATATTTTATAATATTTTATAGCATATAGGAAAATAAGTTTATAACTAAAACTAAAATGATAATTAAAATTAGAATAAATATTTAGTAAAGTGTGTTCAGTTTTAGTTTTAACGTTTAATTGAACTATTTTATAATAACAAAAATATAAGTTACAAAAGTCATAAGTTCTTGCAAAATCATATTTTTTTCCTCTTGAAACTGTAAAATCTGTCTCTAGTAGAGACAACCCGTAGTTTGTACGATTCTTTTGTTTTTATATGTAAGCAACATATAATAACTTGGTGATGTAAACTCAATACTAAATCATCCATGAGAATCTAGGTATACCCTGCTAGTATCTGCTGGGAAGTTGTAGAATGTTGTGCGACTTATGTGTGCTGTCGACTAGCACCATTTGAAACCAACAAGTTGTTTGTTATGACATTTGAATGATAAGCTAATCTTGTTTGGTATTTTCAGCTTGCACTGCTAATTTCTTCCTTTATTGTTTTGATGTCTAGCTCTTGATATAAAATATCGTTACTAACGAACCATGGTGCGCGTGCTATTATAGTCTTAATACTTTTGAGCTAAATCGCTGTAATATTTCTGTATTTAAATTGCTGGCTACTTCTCACAATTGGATGTCCATGTCGGCTTTAAAATAGCTTTATAAATCAGAAGGTTGTTCTTTAGCGATATTGATGAGTTGCAATTAATCATTCAATATACATTTTATGTGATTTTAACTTCCGTTGTTTTGTCTTTTTCTATTCAAATGCATGCCCAGGTTCTTTACTGATTTTTTCTGTGAGAATATTTCGTTATTTAGCGCTATTAACCGTATAATCAGCGAAAATGATGGTGTTTGACTAATTTGTTATTGGTAAGTATGCAGTATAGATGAGGTATAAACAGAAACTAGAACACTGCCCTGATGTACGCCTGACATAATTTCATTAGCACTTTGATATTAGCCTGACATAGTATAAGCACTTTGATGCTTCAATAAAAACTGTCTTTTGATAAGGTATGACCGAAGTAACACATAATAGTTCTGTGGAATGTAAAGAAAATTGTACAGTAGTTCTTCATTCGTATCGTATTTCATCTATAACTTTCTGTCTGGCCTTTCTGATGGCAATTATTATTAACTCTCTGTGCATTTGTAATACCATAGATTTAAAGATTTACCTGTGACCTAGTTAGGTCTATTGTGCATTGTCCATTCTGATAAAGAAGTGTTAATGTTTTTGCTTTTGTAGAGCACTAGAGAGATAAACTACAGATTACTGTTAAATTTAGTAGATTGAAATTCCTCATACTCCATTCTATGTATAAAAATCAGCAAACCTGTTAAAAATATAATATCCTATAGTATTGCAGTACTAAATTAAATTTTTAGTTTAATTTTTGTTTTTGCTTTTCTCTTACAACTCTTTAATTTTAATGGCATCAAAAGTGAAATACTCGTAATTTAAAATTTAAATTTCTATTCTTATAAATTGTACCCAAACACAAAATAAGCATATAGTCAGCAAATTAAAAAGAAGAATAACAAAAATATTTCATCAGTATTTAGATCAAGAATTTTTCATCAGAAATTTCATATTCAGAAAAAGAATTTAGAACAAGCCGAATGAAAAAATAAAAGAAATAAAATAAAAACAAAAAAATAGTAAAACAGAAATGAAATGAAATCGAAATTATGGAGAATGAAATACCACACAATTTAATAATATAAAATATACAGTCAGAATTACATGAATAAGAACAAAATGCAGAGCTACAGCTTACAACGCATATGATGTGATTAAGTACAATATAACTCGTGTATTGCACTACAGTTACGTCGCCCTAAAATATGTTAATAAGTTGATTTCAATATCTTTGTATAATAAGATGTATTTTGGCAAATAACTTTGCGGGTAGTATATATTGAGTCAGACTCTGTCACTGCGGAATTGAAAAAAAATATGTTTTAAATTTTTTTCTTACTGTGTTGAATTTTAAATAAATAAATTACTTTGAGTTTCGCTTTAACTTCGTACTATTATATTTTTTCTTTATATTCTTGATAGTAACTTAGTTACAATTTTTCTACAAAATTTTATGGTCATTTACATAAGACAAAATTACATATGGACAAAATTTCATATTTAAAAAAAATTACATATTTACATTTTTATAAAATTTAAAATTATAAAACCATAATAAAATATATGTAAATTTTATTCAAACTGTTAATAGAAGCAATCCTAATGCGATCCCATTGTTATCATGTCTCTAAGAGAAAATGGTACTTGCATGTTATTATACTCTCAACCATTTTTGTTATTTATTTTATTCCAATAACAAAGTGTACTGATCTAGTACCAAAAGCATCATAAAGGACTTACACTCAGAATCGATCCTGGGGACCTTCCAATTGTAAGATAGGTGCTATACATACTGTACGATATACCTAAAGGTAGTCTATTGTGAATTTTTCTAAATTTTAATATCTAGGTAATATGAAAACTCTTACATTCAAATATACACAATTTATTATTTTTTTTAAACCTAAAAATTAAATTTTAAGTTATAAATTAAATGCTTGTTTTCCTGTAAATTATCGAACTATTTATCTGATTTTAATGTACTCAGATTTTCAAGCAAATCAACAACACTATTAATTAATATTAATAACCCTATGTAACGTAATTCATTGTATTGGGACTGCTTTTATTAACCCCTGCAAAATGCTAAGGGTTTCAATGTACAGTTTTAGGCTTTAAGCAAACTCATTCCTACTTGCATTATGATCTAATGAGTCTTTGTACTTTTATATTATTCCTTTTATTCAAAAAATTATTAGGTACTGAGTAAAAATTCAAATTGAAAACAAATTTAATTTACAACTACTAAACATAGAATTCGTGCTACAATTCAATTGGCACAAACTGTATGTAATATGTATGAATTTAAAATAAATATTGATATTAATCCATATAGAGTAGAAGGTTTGATTATTTGCCTTAAAAGAATTTCAAATTAAAAATTTAATTGATATTCTGAAGAATTTGTTCTTCTTGAATTCGATGAATATTGTTTTTACATTAATTTAGGATATAAAAACTACAACAATAAATTTTAGATTATTAGTGTTATAGAATCATCATGTTTGGACTAGTCTGTTTTCGAATCAATCTGTCATAACAAAAATATTTTTAGGCATAATGTTCAAAAACTATTGTGTCTAAAATCATAAATATTAAGTGTAACAATGTTCGGTGAAATTTCACTCATAATATTATATTAAAATAAATTGCAATCGATGAATTTAATCTATTTTTCAATAATTATGAATATAGTAAAAGGAGTAAATAACAAAAAACTATATATTTAATTAATGTATTTTTTTTGTACACATTTAGTATATAAAAATATTGCATTCTTATATTTCCATCATAATATCTTTATTTTGCGACTTCCACATGTAGAGTAAGTTTTGTGGTTTTTATTTTTTTTGGCCAAATTTACATTGTAGGCCAGAAACAACTTTTCTTTTTTTACTTTTCAACGGTTCAACCACTCTTTTTTCATCATTGTTTTTAAAATTTGTGAAATAAATATCGAATCTCTTCACTTCTTGGAAGAACTTTTTTCGCTCTATTTCAGTTCACAAAGATTACAAACCTAATTCTTGCGGAAATTACCATAATTTTTGGAACCAACTTTTTTTCCAATATGGAAATATTTTCATCCACATTGCATATGCATTATTTTATTTTATCATGTCTGAAACAATACTCATTAACTACTCATCACTTGGTGTTACTTCGAACTGAGTAATTGCTAATCATTTAAAACGCCACTGGTCTACGTGTGTTAGTTTCAGGCAGCCACTACTACCTACCTATCTAACCTATTGTATTGAGCCTTAGCTTATTAAAAAGAAAATTATTGTTAGCAATTTCTTTTCATTATCAAGAACAATTTTAGCCTTAGTGGAATGTATTCACAATTATTATGATGTGTTTGTACTTCATCGGAACCTATTATACTGCACTAAACTGAAATTTTGATGAATATAAAAATTGTTTTGTAATTGTTTTTTATTAAATTATTTATTTGGTATTTATTTGGTTGATTTTTTTACAGCTCCAACTGTGTTGTTTCTATTTTGAATTATAAAAAAAGGGTTGTTTGTAAGTTATAAAGAAGTTATCACAATCATGTGATATTTCTTGATTTTAAATCAAAAATTAAATTCTAATATTTTGTTTTCTCCTTGATTGTTTTCTGAAGCTGCCCTTACCTTTTTCCCTAGGTATATATTTGTCTATTCGAATAAAAAATTTTTTTTAGTATTCTATGTTATATATATCCAACACTTCATCCCATTATTTTGTGATTTTTTAAGGTTGCACTCTTTGAAGTAATTGCCATTAAAATTTACCTACTTATACGTCACGGTTGAGCCCAGCTCAACTGACTTATATTGCGGAACATTCGTTTTATGAAATGAAAATTTATTTAATCGAAAACAGCTTTCTTCATTTTAATTTTCATCTAAGTTTTAATTTACATATCATCTGTATTCTCCTCTTTACGTGAAGTTTGTAAAATAGATAATATATAATAGAATATAGATAATTGATTATACTCTGACTGTCAATCTTCGTTCAGAGAATTATCGTACCAATCATGATTCGATTCATAAAAATATTTTCGACCGTTTAATGAGATAAATTCAGAAGGGAACCGTTATTGTAACATGGATAGAATATGATACTAGATCTCACCTTCCCATTAGAAATTTATTTTATTTATTTTCACAATGAGCCTAAATGTTTATTTTATCTGCAAAACTTTCCCTTTTATCCGTTAAAAATTTTGCTACGAACTTCACACTTCTACAATTGTGTGTCGCTAATATCGCAGTAGGATGAAATTACTGATACATACCACAATAACTTTTCTATTACCCAACAAGGGTAATAGAAAAGTTTAGTGTTTTTCGAAGTTAGGTTCTCTTTTTTTTTTACAGAAATAGGAGGAATTTTTTTATTCATAATATCATCCACTCAAACTTCTGTATTTTTTATTTATTTTATGAAGAAAATAAACCGTTAAATATTTTATTTTATTGCTAAACAAAAAATTGGATTTTTTCCATTTTTTTATTTGGCTAATTAAATATTTTTAATATAATTTTACGATTATTGCAGGTTCGTTTTTATAGTCTTATACTCTTATGTTTGGGTTACTTTTTTGTGATTGAAGTACGCTGAAAAACGTACGTGACAAATGATATGGAGAAGTCTATTGGTATTGGGAAATAAAATAAATAAATAGAATCTATCTGTATGTAATTTAAAATTTTAAAATTGATAAAATTTAGCTGAATAAAAATTTTCAAACGCAGCTGGCTATATTGTTTTCTATTCCACTAGATGATTTTGAACGGTATTTTTCGAAAGGGATTATAAATACCAGACTTCTTATGAACTATATCACCTATAATTTTTGGTAAAAATAAACTTTTCGCAATACGAAGATAAGTATTTTTGTGTTCTTATTTAAATCTAATAATATAAAAATTTTACAATATATATTTATTATTAATGCGGCCATTGATTATACAGATCAAATCACATGCAAAACATTAGATTAGATTAAAATTTTTAAGTTTAAGAAAATAATATCTAAATTTTTTACAAGCAAGTTCGTAAGGATTAACAATGAAAATTCGAATATTACAGTGTCAAACTGATGAGTTGATCAATCAATAGTGTACCAGATGAGTCAGAATATCTAAAACAAACAAAAAATTAATCTAAAGAGTTATAAGAGTCTTATAACCAACGATAATATCTTAGCAAATAGCTAGATACTATTTAAATTGACGCATTCAAATATAAAAGTTAATAATTGAAATTGAATCACAAGTCCTTGACGATTTTAGATTCAAAATTTGGATTTTCGTTTCAATAATTTCTCTTTAACTTTTTCAAATAGAATCAATCTTCTGTAGCCTAAAATTGAAAATTAAATTCAACAGGAGAAAAAGGAAATATTTCAACAATCTGTTATTACTGAAAAACTTATTTTTGTTGTTGTTTTTTTTTTTAATTTTTTTTTTGTCAAAGAGCATTTCATATAAACCTACCTTAATTGGGGATAAGAATGGGAGATACGCCTAATACGAAGATGCAATTATGTCACCATAAATGAAATTTTGTTTTTTGATTTTTTTTTTTTGGAAGTGAATATCCAGAAAGTAATATTGGGGAGAATGAGATGGTATACAAAAATATTCAAAATGATTTTATATTCCATACATGTGGCGTTACTGTTCTCGTTTTTGTTATTTTTTTTTATTATTAATGCTATTGTCGTTGGTCTTCTTTGATTTTTCAATTTTTGTGACATCTTATGACCGATTTTGATGTTGTTGTTGTTGTTTATATATTTTCATTTCATTTTCTTCGTCTGTCATTTTTTAAAATTGAAAAACAAAAAAAAAAACTAGACAAATATTTATGTATGTGTGTATGTGTATCTTTTAACAAAATTGTAGAACTGTCAGAGGCGAGAAAACATTTTTTTTAACAAACTATAAACAGATTGTGATTACCACTAATTAGTGTGGTTTATTAGTCATCATGGTAAATAAATTTTTATTACAATTTCAAAAAAATTAAATTAAATAAAAAAAAAGATTTATTACTTTTTTAAAGTTGACAAAAACCAAAAAAAATTCAAAGCCAATTTGAAGCAAAGACTAACGCATATGACTTTAATTTGGTGTCAGATACTCATTTCGAAAATATGGTTGAACTTTTGTTTTTTTTTTGTTGGTATCTAATTTTCTACTTTCAAAAACTAATTCTATTTATGGACATTTATTTTTCTAAATTTTCATTTTTCATTTTTTTTTTTTTATTTTGTTCGCATATAAACTGTTTGTTAAAAGGCACCGTTGTTTATTCAATTTTATATTTATATAGTATAATTTTATATCAAAATTTGATTTTATATATAGCTAAGTATTTTAATTTTGTTTTTTTAATAGTGTGTTACAGTAATTGGATGTAATATTTTTATCGCCACATACCATTGTCATTTTACTTTTATTTTCAAATTTTTAATTTTATATGGTGT
Organism: Argyra leucocephala; assembly: GCA_963942445.1. Classification (NCBI taxonomy): domain Eukaryota; kingdom Metazoa; phylum Arthropoda; class Insecta; order Diptera; family Dolichopodidae; genus Argyra; species Argyra leucocephala. The sequence continues at coordinate 98,944,386 of OZ012679.1, read as the reverse complement.
GGTGTGGTGTGTACCTTTAAAATAATACAATAAAAAAACAAAAAAAAAATTTATGAACGAAACAAGGACAATGTCAATGAACTACGCCTTATTGGATATTAATAATAATAGCCATAATAATAATAAAAGCAAATAATATTAATAATGATAATAATATAGTATAGTAATAATAGCAGCATGCTTAATATAACTGAAAACAAACTGATTTAGAAATTAAATTTTTTTAAGGTAAGATGTAGGAGGACGAATAAGTGTTTGTGCTCGCTGGCGTCAATTTGAATCAATCACTGAATTATTGTTATTAAAATTTACCAATTAAAAATTTGATGAATTATCATAGTGATGGTTTATTGTTTGTAACATTTAAATATTAAGATTTTGTACCTATTTCAATTTTGATACTGCAATATTGATTCTACATATTCCCAGTTAGTTTTGATATCACTATTTTTGTTAAGGGTGTACAACAACATATATATAGATAGCTGTTTCTCTAGAGTTTGTATACACAAAAATTTTGGTATATTTATTTCCATATGAAAATTGTATAATGAGTGGTCTGAATAAGAATTGAATGAGTACTCAGAATAAAATTTGTTGAGTAAAGTAAATATTTCAGAATGAGCACTCAATCTGGCGTGAATAAAGATTTTACTCAAATTTTTTCTTGTCGCTCAATCTAAATTTCAGAATTAGAGTTTAGAAATATCAAATAGAATTGTTCGCAGTAATAATTTTTTATGTACTACAAAAGTTGTAAAAATAAATAAAGTAATAAATTTGAAATAATATCTAAATACAATTTTTAATAAGCAAAGATTAATTTAATAATTTTAAAAACAGAAAAATTATTTTAATTATGTTTGTAAATATTAATAGTAGTAGAGGAAAATACTACCATTTTGGCGATGCAAACGATTTCAAATCATTGTACAAATTTGGATCAGAAAATTTAATTTGGATAACTAACCAATTTCTTAATTTTTCTTTAATTTATTTATTTCTTAATTTTTGTTTTGGGTTTTTATTTTTTAGTTTTTGCTTTATATCAAATTGCTTTATATCACTTGTAACGAGTGCTCATTCATAAATAAAAACTTTATTCACACCAAAATTGAGTATACAATGGCAAAAATGGTGAATATAGTGATATAAGTTTATCTTTGTTTTTATTCTACACCAAACTAAAAACATAACGTCAAAAAAGTTGATTGAACACTAACCTCGCTTAATTCAATATAATTTCAATTAGAAGTTTAAAACTCTATAAAGCAATAACAAAAGACAGAAGGAGTATAAGAAATTATGTTTGTTTAAGTAAACTTGAAATATTTATTTAATAGTAAACAACGTTTTAGTGGTGGACCACTATGTTCTTTAGGTATACGATAGTAACCTTAAACTTGTCCCAATCAAGATTAGCAGTTTCAGAAGAATTAACGAACGAATTATTAATCAAATAAAATATTTAAATTTTTCGTTGATACTCTATAGTTGTAGGCCAAACTATAACACTGTCGTTTTAAATTTTTCGTCCGTTTTTTATTCTCTTTTTACCGTTTTTTATAATTTTATTTACGGTATTGCGACTAATTAGAAGTTTATTAGTGGCATTAATTGGACACAAAATTAGAAAGATATTGTCATTTTGTTTTTTTTTTTTTGTCTTCTTATGATATTTTCCAGATGTTTTTCATTTAAAATATTTTAACATTCAAAATAAATAAAACAAATTAGATATTTTCTTCGAATTGTTTATTTTTATTATTACATTTTTATTTAATTGAAACCATTACAAAAAAGTAATATAAATTAATGGCTGGTAATGATGAGTTATAAAATTAAATTATTTTTTTTTGTTTTTGTAAAATTTATGCTGGTATTTTAAAGTTTAAGTAAATATGATGGGCTGATTTTGATAAAAAAAAGAATATATCTTAAAAAAATTAAAATTATCTCTAATGGAAGTATACGAATATTAAGTGAAAATTTAATTTCAAAATCATGAGTGAAAGTGAGACTTTGTATAGAAATATTTAATTTACTTACTGATAAAGAAATAATATAGGTTATTTTAAAATAAAAATAAAAAATTTAAGTGATGCCACAACTGCCTCATAATATATTTTGAGAGTGTCTGCGATTTTTTGTTGCAAATTAATATTGTGTCTTTATATATCTTTTTTTTAAATTTAAGTTTTTTTAGATCAATTTGAAGGAAAACAAAATATACAGAAGATTGATAAAAATTGAAGTTCTGAAAATGTTTTTAACTCGTTTACCTATCAATATTATTGTTGAAATACAACTGGATTACTACAGGGCTTTTTAGTAAAAAATACGAATTTGTCAGGGAAAAACCACCAGTAATAAAACCAAAAAATGTTTTTCAAAAATTCTTTGAGTTTTTAGGAATTCAACTAAAGTGTAAGTTAATAAAGTGTAATATTTTGAAATATTTCAAATTTCCTTTCCAACTTATTATTTCATTTATTTGCCAATATTTATTTATTTATTTCAACAATAAAATGCCTTAAGAGATTTCTCTCGTTTGTAGGCTATATACAAAAGAATTGATATAACTACACATGTAAAAAACCCAAAAGTTCATAAAACTAGTGCAAATAAAGTAGAATTAACATTAAAATTAGGTAGGTAGATAAAACATGGTAGGTTCGTTCCATTGAAGCAATTTTCTTATGACTTGATTCTATTACAATAAATTTATCTTTAATTTTTGCGGCAAAATGACGAAGCTATCTAAGAGAATAAAGATTAACGATATTATGAAAAGCTAGAAAAAGCTGAAATTGTTTAAATACATATTATAGAATTTCCTTCTCAATATAGGTTTTGAATTTTTGTAAATCGCAAATGTATTTATAGCACCTTTAATTATAAAATTAACAAAAGTAAAAGCTAGGAATTGTATAAGTAGTCTAATTAGCTATATTGATAAGTTCAATAGTATATGTTATGATGAACGAAAATTAAAATTTAAGGATCATTTGATAATCACTAATATTTAGATACAATGTTAATAAATTTTATATCTCTATGTATCGTTTTAAGTAATTAAATGGAATGATAACATTTTTATTTATTAAGTTGTAAAATCAGTAAGAATATTTTCATTATTTTATCTAGTTAACGAATTTTTATATTTTAAAAACAGATATAAATATAATTTATTTTCATCAAGCAATTCTTGAAATCATATTAGAATACTTAATATTGTAAGATCAATAGAGACCCACTAGATTTATTAAATATAATTCAAGTTAAAGCTAAATTTAAGTTTTTTAACAGAGCAGCGATTTAAATAGACTGATATTTTTCACTATCAACCAGTAAACAGTAATGTGTTAATAAGAAGTAAGCTATGGCTTGGTATGGTTCGAAAAAACAAAATACTTCTTAATTATCATGCCCTTTCTACCTTTTCCCTATATTTAAATCAATAATGTTGCATTACGTCAAAGAAAATTTTTTTGAAATTTATTGAAAATTTATTGGAAGATGGTGTATTGGTGTAGGTTTGGTCGTGGTGTGGTGATTTATTTTCACTCATTTTTGGTGAATAGATTGCATAATTTTGAGGTGAAACAAATAAATCTTTACTGTTAGACACATACTGATATTTAATTAAAATTGAATAGTGTTCAAACTAAACCAAAAAGTAAAGGAAAAAATTTGAAATATTACAAAAAAATTTGAATAATTTTATTAGGCAGGAGAAGATTTGAAGCTGTCATATTTTGCATAGTATATATCATATTTCTCTAATTCAAAAAATTAATTCATCGCCACCATAGTACCATAATGAATTTTTGTTTTTTAAAAGAGTTAAAGTACTCAATTTACGTAGCCACAGGAGAGGAACAACCATTAAATTATTTTTTTTTCTATTTTAATGTAAATTAAAAATTTTATTCTGATATATTTTTATGCATAAAAGTGATACAATAGCCACAATTCCAGAAATAAATATATATATACTCGTATAAATTATTGTATAGAAATTGGTGCACTCAGCAAGTTTTCTTCCGTTTTCCCCATTATTCCATATGACATCATATTTTTACTATGCTTATTGAAATAATATGTATATTATGCTTATTTTAAGTTATACCATAAACAGTAATTCAATGGAAGAATTTTATTTAAATATGTATGTTATGTATGTGTAAAGTCCATAATTATAACTATTACCATAATTTACTAGACCCAATCACCAACGAAGCTATCATCACAAAATAATCAAATCAAATCACCATTTAAGTCATTTAATTCATTTAGAATTGTAAAATTATTAATATCATCAGTGTATGTATATGTGTATGAATATGTATCACATCCATATATCAACTGTTATACAGTTTATTATTATTATCATTATTATTTTTATTATTGCTATTGTTTTATTATTATGTTATTATTATTATTATTATCAGAAGTTGCATCATCAGTATTAGTAGAAGCAGTAGCAAAGTAGAAGTATCAACAGCAGTGTGGAAGCAAAAAAAATGTATATATGTAAAAACCACAAAAAAAAAAATTTAATTTCAGAGCAAAGAACATTAATAGAACAAATCATTGGTTAGCTAGCTATATGATGGCAATAACTTATCATCATCGGTTCCAAAAGAGTATAAAAAAGATATACAGTAGCATAATTCTATAAAATGATAGGACGTTGATTACGCTGTACGTGTTACTTTACTAAACTACACATAATTACACATTACTATATATATATACATGGGTACAAAATCGCAGCCTTACTGGGGACTATTTAAAACCATAAATAGTCAACATAAAAATATGTTATGATGTGAAGATGTTTTCATTTTTCTGATAGAATATTATAAAGAAAATTAATTGCAATGGGACTTAAAAGTAATTTTTAATAAACGACGATTTGGTTTGTTTTTTTTTTCTTCTATTTTTATTCTTATTTTTTATTTAGAGTTTTAATGCCCTCTTCTTCTTCCTATGAATATGTCACTATAACGATACGAATAATAATTATGATTATACCATATAAGAATATTATACAGTTGATGGCAAAATTATTTAAACAATTCATTTTAAAACTTAATTTGGAAGTGTAATTGGAAGATGAACAAATTATTGGTTATCTCTGATTTTGTTATTTTTACTCAAAAATAATTCTGTCGTTGATACATTCTTAAAACTCTTCTTTTATTTCTCCTTAACCTCCCGTCTTGTATATTCGTTGATCATATTTGTTTAAGTATTTGCAATATTTCATTATGATAGCGTACGTAATATTTGTATGACCCGAGATGGAATACAATTCACTGATTTGGGCTGGGGATTTTCTTCTATCTATAGGCTAACTAGTTGGAGGGCTTGCCTTTCAACCAAAAGTTTTACACAGTATCAACTCCAGCTAAAGAACAAAAAAATATAAAAAATACTTTTATGTGTTTTTTGACCTGGTCCAGTACCCTTCGTTATTTAGATAACAAAAAAGTTATAAAAGGTAGCTAGTTGAGATATAATTTTGTTATTACTAAAACATAAAATGGAGCTAGGCTATTATGAAGGTGAAGTTACTCTACAATAGATATTATAGTTTTGCACATTTAAAAATTTAAAAAAAAGCTATTGTATATTATTGTGTACACCAAATTTTTGTGTCAGTACATTTTGGTTGATCATACGATAGACTTTGTATTATATGAAAAAAAAAAACTGTAACTTTGTCATAGAAATAAAATAACAACTTCTTCCATTTACACAGTTCCAACATGTCAATAGAGAAGCAACAGGTGCCCATCCATTACAAAATAGAAATACCAAGATGGCGTAAAGCATGGTGCGGAAATTAGATCATAGTTTGGGCTTCACGAATGCGGAATCATATCCCTTCTGATGAGTTTCTACATTCAAATAAGACCATAGTGTATGACTAACTCAAAATTTCTGTTAACTCATTCAATGAATTTCTGCTTCCTTCTTAATTCTATTCATCCCAATCAAAAGCAAACGGTCCGTAAGCACTAAAAGCTACATCCTAATGCGCTAGACTTTTTGTAGAAAAAAATCACCTTTTAGAAAATACTAGATCGTAGGAGATCTGTAAAACTATTCAAAATTACAAGACCGTTCAGAGATTTAAGTTCACATTGTGTTTTTTAGTTTAACCCTTAACGATATTTATGGCGCCGCTGCGGCTATTTCAAATTTTAAATTATTTCAATTCCGTTATTTAACATATAATATTTCTAAAAAAAATACATAATCTTCAATTAACCCTCTAAGATAATAATGTTTAAATAATTCGACATATTTTTGTAAACTTCATGCTGATAGAGGACAAAATCAATTTTATAAACATAGACACTGTTATGGCGCCGCTGCGGCTCAATATAAATTTCAATATAATAAAAAGTTAAATAAAAAGAACTTCCCAAGAAAAAATCAAAACGTGGACAATCTCACCTTTGCAAAAAGGCAAATTTTTTAAGTGTGTAATAAATGTGATAAAACAACATGTATTTGACCATCCAAAAATTCTTTGCAATACTTGTGACAGTTAAAATTTTTATATTTAATTTTGTATTTAAAAAAAAAAAAATTATTTTTATGTTTGTTATTTATAATAATAAACGTATTTCATGTGTTTGTGTGACTAATTTTACAACAGTGGTTAAGGGTTAAATCCGACTTGAGCCTTGTAAGTTGTTATGTTTATTTTTTATTTTTTTAACTGAAAACAAAATAAAGCCAATCGACAACTAATTTTAGCTCTATTAATGATTGTATTTTATATATTTTTCAGGTATCGCAGCGTTCAACTCTCAATTGAATTGAATCGATTGTATTTATTTGTCTTATGAAATTAATAAAAATTGTGCAAATAATTTTGGCTTCGACTGTTTTCGTATAATAGTATCCAATATGATTTAAGTTAACAAAATGGAATGATTGTTTAAATTTTAACAAATTAAAATTATAGGTACAATCTTTTTACTCTAAAAAGTGGAGGAAAAGTAGTTGACAGTTTTTAAGTTTTTTGAAGAAATCTACTTTGTCTTTTACAATAAGGATTTAAGCACATACGAGTATGGTAACTGGTATTATTCATTTTGAAAATGATAGTAAACTTGTTACTCTACATTTAGTCACGTATTCTGATTTTTTTTATTTTTTTGTTTTTTAATATTAAAAATTCTATGATGCAATTTAATTCAAAACAATGATTAAAATGACTATATGTAATATGTATATAAAAGTGATTTTCTAGAGATAATTTGATTTAAAGATAGGATATTGTACAGAGCTCAGAAAAAATTTAATGGAATTTTGTTTGAAATTTGTACCGAAAAGGAAAATTTTCAAATATATACTATAATATTTGAAACTACTGATGATAGAATAAAAAAATTGAAATAACTTAATTAATTTTTATTTAAGATAATATGACGGACATATGTGAATAGAACATAATATGTGAATTAGAATTGAGGGATCTAATATAATCTAATATTGTGCTCTCTCATTATAGAACTAAAAATATTGAGAAAGCTACCTTTCAAATTGTTGATTTAACTTGAGCTACAGTTGAACTAAAACATATTGGTCATGGTTAGGAAACAACTGAAATTCACAGGTGGGACAACCAGACATCAGTTCCTGAGACAACCAGGTAGTCAACATAGATGGTTAAAACGCTTCTCAATAGTCCGCTGAGGCTTATGTTGAACCTTACCACTAAATTATGCTAAATTAAGTGTAGTATATACTTGTTGAAATGTACTTTCACAGGCCAATATACTATTTCAAATTGAGTACATTGTTATAACGCTAAATCGTAAGTTTTGTTTTTGCTAAAATTTCTAAAATACTATGATATATTGTAAATAAACGTAGAAGTAAATTAAAACAAAAACGTTTGAATTTCGATCTATAAATTACCTCTTTAACAAAGGTAAATAAAATAACATAGCTTAAAATTTTTCCGTCAATCAACAGTAAGTTATGTGGCATATCTCCAATGGATATTACAGTAAAGCTTTTTCATAATTTCATTTTAACGTACCTTAGTCAAATTTTATCATCATAGCCGTAATGTAATAAAAGCCAACCTATTTTACAAATATCTGTTGAGTAATTTCTTTGACGGAATACAAAGTATTATGCCTAAAATAAAACTATTACAGCGTAATAATCGCAAAATAGTACTTTCCCACAAATTTGTTGCAGAGCCTCTTCGAACCACAATTATAAAAATTCTTTAAACAACCGAACCTATAAACTATAGAAGACCCTGCATTCCTACGTAGAAATATGATATTTTATTTCCAGAATAAATGATTTTCGACAACTTTGAAAAATTTAGAGCTCGACAATATTCTCCAGACTTGTGCTTTAAAAACCCTGACAATAACAAATAAAGTCACAATAATGTGAGTACATTCTCGTCAAGCTAAAATCGTCAAGCTAAAATGTTAATACCAAAACTCGCTCAAAAAGCTAATATTATTCTGTTTCAATAGCAAAACTTTTCGCATCATTGCAAAGGTAGTAATTGTAAACCGAAAAAATACTTGTGCAGAATATCTGAAGTAGAGGAGAATTCATTGAACATTTGCTCTGCGAATGTTAAACGCCCATTAGTAGCAGACTTCGCAACCTGAGAACAAAATTGATTTAATAAAGAATATTACAATTATGATCATTAAGTCTAATTTCTATCATGATTATTATTATGAAGGGCTCAGATGTTTAATTGCATTAATAGGTGTAAGCCTCTAACACAGTATAAGCCCACTCGTGGCTGCGGTGATAGACCGTCGTCCACGATATATTTAAATCTAATATAATCTCATATCTAATACCCAAAATAAGATATGCTCTTATGTTTTGTTGTTGTGAAATCCAATTAGTAATATAGGGTTTTTTTAACATCTGCAATTCACCGAATGTTGAAAATATTGCGATGGAGACGACAAAGTATAAATGGTTTAGTTTTTACACAGAGAAATACACAATAACATATACAATAACTTTTTCTTTAGAATGTTTATGTTATATCTACTAATTTAAATGTGGAAAACTATATCTATACTGTAGAGTACTTCGCCTTCATAATAGCATAGTTCCATTTTATTTTTATTGATAACAAAAAATCTCAACTATTTATCCCACTGACAAAGGGTACTGGACCAGGTCGAAAAATTCAGAAAGCATTTTTTGCTTTCGGTTGAAAAGCAGGCGCTTTACCTACTTCGCCACCCAGCGTGTTGAGACTCTTCGATATAAAGATACTAAATAGGGCTATCTCCCTGATTCTCTGGTTCAAATTTCTAATAAATAAATTTTTTTATAGAAATTTAACTTTTATACTTCAATTTAGATTTATTAAAACATCATCTGAGTTCAGCTAGAAACGCTCGACTATGTTCAGCTATTAATAAGTTCAATAAAATGGATTAGCTTAGTAAATATCAAACAAATTAATTTAATTTAGGTTTCGATTGGTGTTAAAGTGAAAAATTTCATCACTAATGCAAGCTGGTTACGTTATACAAAAATCTTAATAGATCAAGATGTATGTGTAATTGAATATTTTTCAGCTATACCTACATAAAATTTCCAAATCGAAATATTTTCATTTATACATTCTGTAAGTATTTTTTTAATTTATTTTTTTTTCATATTGTAATGATAAATCGATATACTTTAAAATATTAAATGTTCTTAAACAGTTTCCTTTAATTTTAAAGATGCAAAATCCCACTATTTATTTCACTAATGCTAAATATTATGACCTAAACTGTATTCAAACTCGTGACCTTTCGATTAGTTGTATTTAGGCGTATACGTATACCCAAAACTGCGTATCATTTGATGGTTGTAATATATGATTAGAGTGGTCATATACGAGTGTAGAAAATTGAAAATTCAATAATTTATAAAATAGTTCATGCACCTTTGTAAAATGCGATTGGCAATTAAAACATTTTAGGGTAAACAATTTCATAAAACGTTTATTTTAAGTATAATTTGTTTTCATTCTTATTTTTGTTTTTCTTTTAATAGGTGACGTTAATTGCGAAAATTCTAAATAATTTTAAATTAAAAAATCATAACACGTACCTATACAATAATATAGCAAATATGGTGAATTTCATTTGTATGAGACAAATTCAACATTATTACGTTTACATACAGACATTTTTGCAATCAAGTTTTATTTTTTCAATTTATTTTTGTTGTTTTTTGTTTTTTCTATTCAAAGTAATTTGTTTCATCTGATCAAAAATTATTATTGGTATGAGGTAAAAAATAGAAAGAATTAAAAATTAAAAATTTTTTTTTTTTAATGAAATGAACGACCTGAACAAAAATATGTATAAAGTATGTAATATTATAAATATAAGAACCCACAACATTTTATGAAGTGACTGTCAGGAATATCTAATAAAAAGTTTTTTTTTTATTCTTTCATATAGTCTAACTTCATCGTTGTTTCATCATCATCTAACTTTTATTAACCTGTCTCGTGTCTAGTCCTTCAGAATGCATATACATACCATAAAAAAAACTAAACAACCAAAACAAAAACAAACAAAATACACAAATCAAAAAGCCGACGGCGAATATAATTTAAAATTATTATATAGGATAAATAACACTATATATATATATATATATAAATGCATATTATTATAAACACCTTTATTTATTTATTTAAAAACAACAACAACAGAAATAAACAGAAATTATTCACCTACAACTCACCTTTTTACAGAAAGAGGAAAAGAAGGTTGAGAAAATATATTTGTATAAAAAATAGTAGACCTAAGATGAGACTAAAAATAAGTTTACAACAAAATTTTTGAAAAATGAATTTCAATTTTTTTTTTAGAATAATAAAAAAACAACAACAACAAAAACATTTAGTTATTCAATGGCACGGACTTTAATTTCAAGGTAAGTCCTTATTAGATGTAGATTTATCTAGTATACTTACTTAGTAGTTTTTATGTGTATTATAAGAGAGGAGTAGATTGATTCTGAAGCATAAAATTATAACTTTAAGGATATTGTCAAAGGTCGATGACAATATGTGGAAAAAACATTTTAATATAAGTTTTGAAAGAGTGAGATAGTGTAAGGATCGAAAAATGAGATAGTGTAATCATCGAATTCTACATGCAAAAATCTATTTCCACAAAAATTTCGAGGGTTTTATCAATTTCAGTTAGATTGTACATTGCAGATGGTTAATTACATCAGCTTAAGTCGTCATAATATAATCAATAATTATCTACAGGCCAAATAATCTATGGAAAAATATAACAGATTACATTAAGTTAAGTTAAGTTAAGTGAAGTTTGTTCTCCTATAAACATAAAGTATGTATGTATGCTTTATAAAAAAAACATAGAGGCCTGTAAACAGAGGCGTTTTCAACAGCGTTATATCGTTTATATACAAAAACATCAAAACAACAAGGATACGTTCGTACTTAAAGGATAAGATGCGTCATGAAAGATAAATATTTTGCAAAGCTAGGAACACCAGGTAGCTTTGGGATATAGCCATTAGGTTTTATGCTGGTACACCATCTCCTTTGGTAGAGTTCCAAATTTGTTTTGTGGTTTTATATAAGCTAAACATGAATGAGCGTAATTACGTTTTTTGTCCCGTTTTTTTTAATTTTTTTTTTGTGCTCCTATAATTGTACTCGGTACGAAAATTTGCTGAGTTTTTTTTTAGAGCTGTTAACATTTTTTTTCTTTCATAAATAATTTTCTAATATGTTGTATCACATAAATTTCAATCTCTTCAATTTTTTTTTTTCATTTAGTATTAAATAAATGCATTTCGGCTTTCTTTGTTCCCCTTTCATATAATATCATTTGATACAGGCTCTTTTATAATACACCACTTCACCGTCTTAGCAACATCATGTTGGTGCAGCTTACTCTTTTTTTTTAATTTTTTTGGTTATCTTACAAAAATATGTTTGTTTACGGCTTTATATACCTTTATTTTTATTTTGTCAGACTGAACACAAAATTAAATCATATTCAATTTATTTGTATTTTTATATCTTGCAGCACCAAAATATTTAAATCAATTGATTTTAGTCAGCGATGGGTTGTCCAAATATATATATTGTATTTTGAATATTCTAAGAGTGAAATTAAAATCATCGAAAGAAATTGAAACAAATCACTTCTTGCACTTGACCTAATTTAAATCGTAGATCTAATTATTTCATATCTATATCATCCATAATCTGTAAATAATCTAAAATGAATTCTTACGTCTATCTCAGAGTCTATAAAACTTCAAATTAAACTACATTTTTTACTTATATATACATACGCACATACAAGAATATTATAGTTAAGCATATTCTATCAAAGTTATCACTAAAAATGAAAAAAAAATTAGTTAAGAAATTTTGACTATATTTACAAATAAAAAAAAACATACGCTGTCAAGTCGAGAGTCTTCTATTTATTATTATTGCATTGCCGTTCTATGTATAAAAAATCGAACGACTACTCTAAAATTATCATAGACATTTTATATGGTATCATCAAAGGTTTGTTTTCATTTTTTATTTATATTTTTGTTGTTGTTGTTGTCGGCTTTTTTTTCTTATTTTGTTTTATTTATTATTGTATTTTCAAAAGACGTGCACGCAATATTTTAACAAGTTTTTAAAATTTAATTTCCTCACACAGCAGTACACCTTCCTTTTTTTTCCTCATCATCATTACTTTTCTCTTTCAATTCTTTTCTATTTTTATATTATTTAATTTTTTTAATTTTACCTCCTATTTGTTTCTTAACCTTTTTTACTTATTTATCAAAACAAAAAAAAAAATATAAATTTATATTTATAGAATAAATTCGCTAATAACAAAAACAAAATGGAAATTTTAACGTTCTTTTCTTGTTTATTTTTGTTTTGGTCTGTTTCCTTTATTATGCCTACACATTAAAAAGGACCTTCTCTTTTCAGCACCATAAGTCAAATTCAAAATCATCATTATCATAATACATTGATAGAATTTTGTTATTATTGTGTTTATTGTCAACTTTAGGAAAGAATATTTTGTCGAAACAGTGTATTAAAAATGTTAACTTTTGTGTTACGTTCAACAATTATTATTATTATTATTGTTCTGACACTGTTATGTAAGTACACAAGAGATTATTTTCAAAAATCAAACAGTTCAGGAACATTAACCTGGTATAATAATTCTTGTATACCTCAGTCTGTAATTTATTTATTTTAAATACTTTTCAGGTCAATCAAGTTGATGGTGCTGTATTAGCTTTAGCTGCTAACTAACTAACTTTAACTAAAATGTTATATATTATTATTTACGATATATGTATATGTACAAACAATAAATTGAGACTATGATTGAGAACGATTGCGTTTTCAATCATCGTCAATTGAGAGTTTAACAAGCATTTTTGACATTAAACAAGTGACGTTTTTTTTTTGTTTTCCCTGATGTTTTTTAATTTTGTTGTTTTTGCTATTTTTTTTTTATTTTTAAAATTTTACAATATGATTTATTTATGATGATAATTGTTAAATAATCTTGAATAATGTTCACTTTGTTGGAATTGCTTTCAATGAATAAACAAAAAAAAAAAAATATTGCGAAAAAAAAACGAAAATTATGTTTCTTTTGTGTTGATTTTTTTTTTATTTTTTTTCGGGTTATTTTTTGACACCGCGGTTCTTGTTTTGGCGTTGTACTTATATAATGGGTTGTTGGTTGATGATGGTGTAAGTTTTTTTTTAAATTTATTTCTCTCTCGCTTCATTTTAATTCTGGTCGTATACATAGTGAATGTAATATAAATGTGTACAGTACTTAGTAAAATTTTATGAACACAATACAACTGGTTCATTAAATGTGGAAAACTACTGCTATTGTCAGGAACTAAACCTTCTTAAATAGAATACATCCATATTATTTAGTTCGTTATACTCTCAATTATTTTTTGTCATTTATTATATCCCAATGACAAAGGGTACCAGATCATGTCGAAAAACCAATAAAGCATTTTTTTTCTTCATCGGGAATCGAATCTGGAACCTTTCCGTTGAAAGGCGTCACTCAGCGTGTGAATTGTATAAATATTAGTTTATTAAGTGTTATATAAAAGCTAGCCTTATAACCCGCCATTAATGATGGAAGAAAAATAAATTCTAGCAATTCTTTCCTCATTAGAGCTTTCATTTCAAATCTAAGAAAGATACGTATTTTCTTACGAATTTATCATACCTTTATTTTTTTTATTAGAACGATTTTGAAACTGAATATATGTAAAAAGGTGCAAAATTTTCTATTCCCTAAAGGTTATTTTAGCGACATCTTATTTTCCATCATTGAAAATTTATCGTATCGTTATTAAGAATCAAGTTAATCGTGTTAATAGCCAATAGCTGTGCCAAGTTTAGCGTCAAAGTTTGAAAAACAAAAACGATTGAGATCTTAGTAATATGGGTCATTTGTTTTTTGTGTTAATGTTTGTATGACGTTGCCAGAATCTCAATATCGTTATTATCATATTAAATTTACTTTTATCATTTTATTTCTTTTTTGGTCTTATTTATATAAATTTTGAAGTCTTAGAATATTTATTAAGTAATACCAAGGAACATGCATATAATATATAAGAACGTATATAATGTTCTTTACTAACACGCATAAGTAGAATATTGAACAAATAATATTTGATAATAAGCCACAACTTTGAACAATTAAAACAATTATAATAATTCAGTTTCGAGTTTGCACTTACAACGTGCAATAGCAAAAAAAAAAACAAAAAAAAAATCAAATTGTAACTACAAAAAAAACAATATACATAATCTTCCTTTTGATAAAATAAAATAAAAACTCGTGTTTGAAAAAAAATTAAAAGAAAAAAATTTGCTGCAAATAAATAGGAAGTGTATTTACAAGACTGTTCACAACTTTGAAGCCATTGATCGGCGTATAGTCTTTCGTCGATTTTATTTTGGAAATTAAATTTTCATTGAAAAAAAAATTATTTTAAAATTTTCGCTATTGAGTTATAAGTTAAGAAAAAAATAAAAAATATTTATTCAAAATTTCATACCATTTCAAAATAATCGTTGTTTATGTTAACATTTATACTCTACATATTTATGACATTAAAAAGAAGAACAACAGTCAATGGTTTAACCGTTACCTATATATGCCTATATTAAAAAAAAAAAAAATTAGAAACAAAAATAATATAAATGACAAAATAACAAAAATGTTAACTTTTCGATGCGTCACATATCTACAACATACATTATTCTTCTACATTATTCAAAATTTCAAAAAATATTTCTACTGGTATCATGAAAATTTTTAAGAAAAAAATTTATAGTTCATACATATATTACATTTAACACCTGAGACCTTCAAAATTCAAAACTATAATTCCTACAAGCACTACATGAGGATAAATGTAGGAAATTTATTAATAATAATGATATCTGCTAATATTAAATGTAATGTTAGTTTTCTACAAAGAAAATAGAATAGTAGATATTATTATTTAGTTTATAGTACCAACGTATTACAGTTTGTTAAAATATTCTTTCTAGAATAATAATAACTTTGTCTATAAATAGAATGTAAAATTTTGAATAAATCTGTAGAAACAATCTGTAGTGAACAGTCCGTCAATAACTGAAAGTCAAAATAAATTATAAGTATTGTAATTATTTTTGTGTGATAAATAAAAAATAAGTTAAGCTACAATTTATTGAGTAGTGTTATTGAACACACAATTATATATTTACTTATCAAACAATATTTTATTGAATTTAAGCCTGACTAGTCTTTCAGTATACTGGTCTATACTTAGTATTATAGCATATGATGCAATTTTATTTTAGAAGAAAACAATAGCTCTATTAAAGAAGATCATGATATCACATTCAGTTTATAATCTATAATAATCTTCTAATATATTTTGCTAATTATCAAATTTTTCTGTTGGCAATGACTTTACCTTCAAAATGGTAGTTTTAAAACATATCTTTTCATACTAATTATAATAGTATACTGTATAATTTTAAATTAAAATAACTGTATAATATTTATTTATAAAAACAAAAATTATATCATTATTATTATTAGTATTACATTTTTATTATATAGGTTATTATTATTTACATTATTATTATTATTGTCTTTTTTTTTTTTTTTTAATAATATTATTCAGTTGTGGCTTGTTTTAAAGAACAATAACCACAATCAACGAAACGATTATCATTATCATCATCATAACGACGACATCATCATTATCGCGTTTCATCATCAGTGTAAACAAACATTTTGTCACAATTTACAACAAGACCTTAGTAAAGTGCCGTCAATGCCCGGGACATTTTTCATATTTTCATTTTTTGTTTTCGTTCTTTGGTTTTCTTTTTAATTTTTGTTATTATTTTTATTACCTTTACATTGTTTTTGTTTTTATATTTGTTGAATTTCAATCAATAAAATGCGTTCGTTGTATTTTTGTTTGTGTTTTTACACTCTCTTTTTATTCGGAATAAGATGTTTTTATCTGTATAATAATTATATATAAGTTATAATAAATTTAAGGCATTGCTGTCGTTTATAATTGTTTTTTTTTTACTAAGATGAATAAAATCAGAAATAATCAAATTTATGATTTTTAAGAAGAAAAAAAAAATTAAAAAATGACATTTATTAATTATTACTCTTTTGTCTCTTTCTATTTTTTTATAGGTTTAAAATCAGAGGAATACGTTTAAATTGATATATTGTCTGACTGCCTATTAAATGATGATGTTCATGATTATAAGATGGTTGTGTTTATTTTTAATGTTGTTTTTGTTGTTGTTGTTATTGTTGCTCTTTTAAAAAAAAACGTCCTTGGTATATAATCAATAAAATTTTTTTGATTGTTTATTGAATTGAAAATTACAAATTAATTGAACATACAAATTGAAAACAAGTGCAAAATACACCAAAAATAAAAACCAAAAAAATAAAAAACAGCAAAAAAATGTTAAGTTGTAACATTTCATTATAATTGATAAAACAGTGAATATATACAGCTATATATAAGAATATATTACAAACAAAAATTGTGTAAAGTTGTAAATTGATTGTTAATTAATTTAATATTATGGGCATGTATGTATTATTTTTTTCAAATGAATTTTTTTTACATTATTTTTAGAATTTTGTTAATTTGAGATTTAAGCGACCCACTGATTACCTAACCAAATTTGGAAAATAAAATAACATCAAGGTGTATACATAATATGTATTATCAAATCCAAATTGGATAGAATTATTAGGAAATTTTGAAATTTTATTGTGATACAAGTTATGAAAGAATTATGTATATTGAAAAATTAAATACTTTTGTTTACTTTTTAGCATGTTTTAGTAAGCTAACCAACAGTAGTATATTATTTAAGGAATTAAAATAAATTAAATAATAATATTTATAAAAACAAAATAATTTATGAATAAAATTAGAGATCCGATCCAAAAGACAAAATTGGTATTGTGAACTAGTAGTAGAAACCTTGTGCAAATTATCACCTTTTATAACGTTCATTTTAGAGGTTCTGTATTGAATTTTTAAAATATTAATACAAAATTTTTTCTACTATAATATACGAAAAGGGATTTCGGTTTGGTTGTCGAATTTCAAAAAAAAAAATTAACAGAAATTGTATTTGATAAATTTATAGTGTAATATAGTTGATGAATCAGAAATTAATATTTTAGGAGAGGCTTTGTATAAGCTAAAAGATTTTGTAGACAATTATTTGACTAAAATTACATTGATTTTTTTTTTTTGTAATATATCTCTTTTAGACAAACTAAACAAATTAACTTGAAAAAACTTTTAGTAACATGCGGCAAGCATGCTGTCCTAGGTATGAGTTGATCTCTCACATACCACGAAACATTCACTATCGTAGGAAATTTTTCGATTGAAAAAGTTGGATTTTGACAGAGTACAAAATGTGTGAACATTATTTTATCAAATGTTAAGCTCTTTAACTAATTATTTTCATTAAATTGAAGAAATTCTTTTTAAAGAAAATAAATTCATTTTTTTCGCATCAAAATAGCATTGTAATTTCTTTAGTATCACCCAAACTCTCGCATCGTTTATGTACTTTTTTGAACAGATTTTTTTAGCTGTAATTTTTTCTTTATATAATAACAGTCTAATACTACTGACACACATGTAATATTTATATTATGATATCAATATTCTAATATTTTCTATATCATAATATCAAAAGTAGTATGACAGACCCAAACGTAGTATTCATATTTCATTATTATGACAAGTAAAATGGCAAATATTTAAAATTTGCCTCTTTCTTTTATTTTTATCCAGTTTAATTGTGATAATACAACAAAATAATTTTTTTAAAACAAATTTTTGTTTAAGTTTTAAAACATGTAAAATTCAACTGTTTTTATTACTAACAATTAAAAAAATGATTGACGTGCTTGCCACCAGACAGCTCTGATGAACAATATTGCCGTGTCGAATTACAATATTATGCATTTATTATGCCTTTGTTCGTAATATCAATACTACTTTTATATTATAATACTAGCTTTGTAACCCGTCATAAATGACGGAAGCAAAATAAATCCTAGTTTCTTTTTTTCTTTCATTAGATTCATTAGAAATTACAGTACTTATGTTTATATCACTTTTTATTTATTTTTATTTATGTTTATATTGGCCTAACACTAATCTTTTTTTTTTTTATATAACTGAAAAAGA
The DNA here is from genome assembly GCA_963942445.1 of Argyra leucocephala. NCBI lineage: Eukaryota > Metazoa > Arthropoda > Insecta > Diptera > Dolichopodidae > Argyra > Argyra leucocephala. The sequence continues at coordinate 98,925,546 of OZ012679.1, read as the reverse complement.
AGTACCATACCAACAAATTTGTATAAAATGTTTGTATTTTTGCATGGTATACTCGTACTCACTTCCATTTAGTTATAATTCGTGAGTTGGGTTCCATTTAGTATAAATTATACCGTATTAGCGTTATTGAGGCCTCCGGGAGAGCAAATTTAAAAATGGGATCTTATTTTCATATAAATTTTGTCTTTTGTATAATGTATAGGGATCTTATTTTGCTATATGAATAAACTGTTATTATGGTATTGTGTTATTTTTAAAAAAAATTTCAAAAAATTTTGTATCTAAATTGGTAAAATTTACAAAAAATATAAAAACATTTTCATCAATAATTTTCAATTTAAAAAAAACAATGTTTTATTATCTGGTAGAAGTAGAGTTAATTATCCTACTCTACTTCTATCAAGTTCTATTGATTGAACAATGAACCTGAACAGTGAAGTAAAAAGTGAACACTTAACACTGAAAATAAAATGATATTTTTGGAATGGAGCATATAGAACATACAGAATACAGATACAGCAAATAATAAAAAAAAAACAAAAAAAAAACAAAAAAACAACAAAAATAATTTTTTTTGAGTGAAGTGACTTACGCACACAATAATGACAAAAATAAAAGGTAGAAGCAATAAAGTAGTATAATGTATAATATTATACAATACAAATATGCTGATACACATGTGTATTATTATGTATAATTTTAAGTAATAAGAATAACCTTTGAGTGAATTATGTTTTTTTTTATGTTAAATGCTGTTTGCCTTTTGGTTATAATACCATATTAAACTATTGATAAAATTTCTATTAGTCCTTATTATTATAAATCAAGAAAATTGTTTGTTTTATTTATATTATTATTATTATTTATTATTTTTCCTTATTATTTGCGAAGAAGACTAACATTAAATTAAAAAAATATAGTTCATGCAATCAATTTTTCCTGCAAAGGTTCAGCATGGTAGACAGGGATTAAAAAAAAGCACCAAAGCAATTTGTATATATATGCATTTGTATACATATGCAATTTGTATATGTGTTGGAGCGTTCCGTCGAACTTACAAACATCCATATAAATGCAGAATAATATATATATAATTATTTATTGATATGATGTTATTAGTTGACGCACATGTAACGATATCATGAATTAGCAATATTTAAATATCGATATTACATGTCTGTCAGTATTACTGTCAATACTGTCATAATACTTGTTGAGTACTGTTGACAGTATTGACTATTATTATAAAATGTTCGTATTGATTATTCGTATTGATATTGTGTAAATTAAATATATTCAATATATTTTTCTTCAGAAATACTTTTAACAAAAGGCAATTCTATAACCTAGGTATTCTGATTTACACTCTTGACAGTAACTTAGGTAGAATCACCTTTTCGTGCTTAATTAAGTACGGTACTGCAATTTTACACTACAATATCTACAATATTTCGAGTATTTATTAACAAATTATTGGCTTATCTACAAGTGGAAAACTACTGCTATTGTCAGGAACTAAACCTTCTTAAATAGAATAGTTTCATTTTTATTTAATTCGTTATTAGAGTATACTCTCAATTATTTTCTGTCATTTATTTTATGACAGATAATATGTCAATGACAAAGGGTACTAGACCAGGTCGAAAAACCAATAAAGCCAATAGGCGTACTGACTGAAATGATTGTTTTTGATAGTTTCAAAACATCTCACCTTTTTACAGTTAAAGTAATGTCATTTATTGCTTGGTTAGAATACTAAAAGAAATGTAGCAAGCTTTTGTTTTGGTACTAATAAATGAAAATGATATAAATATAAGTATTTGCTCTAAGTGTTAATGTAACAGTTATTTAATATAATTTATAAATCACTTACTGAGTTATACCGTCTTGACGTCTCTTCAAATGCTTTTTTTTTATTTATCACTATGTACATATGTATTACAAGTTATCTTATAAATTACTAATATGCAAAAGGCATATTGAAGATAACAAGTAGAAATTTGTGAAAATGTGCAAATAGCTTGTAATGAACGATTCCACTGAATCGACCGCTTATATGAAAAACTAATACTAATTTTAATAGTGATATTAAATATGTATGAATCTACAGTTACTTATAGAATAGAAAAAAGAAAACAATAAAATAAATATAATAAGATTTGACTTTAGTTTTAGAATATACTTAAAAGATCTTGAGGCCTGAGGCGTTTTAGTTTTCTTGTAGGGACGGTATTCAGCAGATCATCTACCAATTGGCTTGGATGGTACTTCGGTGGTATTTTTTGCTGGTCTTTGTCACAACCTCCTTCACGGAGCACATGTTTAGACCCTTTCTTATATTTGAATTGCTGACGTACCAAGGGGCACTGGGAATTGCACGAAGAATTTTGGCTTGACACCTTTCAAGGATCTCGATACTGGCTGTTCCCCATAACTCAATTGATGGGCATTAAGATTGCCTTATACAGCAACATCTTGCTCTTCAATGAAACGCGTGAACGACGTCCCATAAACCAATGCATATTCCTGAACTTAGTTCTTAACTGCTTATTTTTGTTGAAAATGTGCTTTTGGTCAGTTTGCAGTCCAGATGCATGCCTAAGTAGTTTACCGAATCTTCCTGCGGTAAAACTTTGTTATTTAGGGTTACTGGCAGACATGTGCTTCTTCTGGTGGTAAATGTAATATGCACCGATTTGGATTCGTTAGTCTTTATTCTTCAAATTTTTAGCCATTACTGAACTTTGTTTAATCCCATTTGAAGGTACTGCGAGGCCAGCTTTGGGTCTTCATTTGATGATAATATTGCGGCTGTATCATCTGCAAATGTGACCAACATCGTATCTTCGATATTCTCGTAGGAATATCAGCAGTGTATAATAAATACAATATTAGACCAATCACACTACCTTGTGGTACTCCTGAATTTATATTACTTGATAAAGTATACGCTTCTCCATATTTAAGCACAAATTTTCTGTTCGCTAGGTAAGATTTTAGAAGTAAGTCTATACTAAGGTAATAAGGTTTTTAATTTATGGAAAAGTCCTTCATGTCACACCTTGCCGAACGCTTTTGCTACGTTGAGAAATGTAGCCGAGCAGTAACTTTTTTCATTGTAGGCTTTATTAATTTTATCCACTATGCGATGAACTTATTTTATTGTAGCATGATTCTGCCTGAAACCAAATTGGTAGTGCGGGATCAAATCAAACTCATGAAGAGTTTCTCGAACAGTTTAGATGTGATTGGTAGCATACTAATCAGTCTATATGATCGTATCATGTTTGGATTCTTACCTGGTTTTGAGATTAGAATAATTTGGGCCATCTCTTGGGCATTGTAAATATAGGTGATGATTGGGTGTCCCTTATAAGGTAATTCTTTAAGTAGTCTGCCGGTTACTCTGTCGTTATCTGCTGATTTTTTTATGTTTAATTCATATTTTATTATTTTTGTCATTTCACAAATGTTGAATTTTTTTATTGGGACATCTAATTGCAGTGGTATTTCTAGAAATTTTACTAATTCATGATTTTCTTCTTCGGTAATTTCACATTCATATGGTTTGAAGGTTGCTTCAAGGTGTTCAGCAAAAGTCAGCGCTTTTTCTTTGTCCGATCTTGCCCAACCACCGTTTTTTTTATTGGTGCAGTATCTTGTTTTGGACACATCAGTTTTTTCGTGGCTTTCAATTAAGGATAGTTTGTAGCTTCGGTTGGAGTTAAATTTGCCAGATATTGCTGTAGTTTTTAATCTTTAGTATCGATCAGCATTACCTTTTACTCTTTTGTTGTTTTGTTAAGTTTTCTCTTATCTGATGGTGTAAAAATGTAAATGTTTTAAATCAATAAAAATAAATTTAAAAAAAATCTTAATAATCTTTAAATAATACATTTTTTTTAAAACACTCTGTTAACTTTTCCATTTATTTTAATTATACTTTGATGACCAGTTCTTTATTCCATAGAGTTCATTAAGATTATTGATCTTTAGCAATTAATAATAATTTTAAATCAAAAAGTTTTATTTAATTTTTAATTTTTTGGCTTTAGTAATTATTTTCATCGTTTAACTCCAACGCTCAACAACGCTGTAATTGTCACAATAAATTAGTGAAATCTTCTCAACTTTAACTTTTTTTTTTTACCTGAGTTAGCAATTTCCAAGAGATTTCAAATTTCAATGTAATTATAATAAAATACCTAGGATAAATGTATTTGAGTTTGTTTACATATTTGTTGGGGATGCAAGAATCAAGAATCGACATAAAATTCTGGTTGATTTGCAAAAAAATCGTTGATTGTTAATTTAAACCTTTGTAATTAATTGACCTTTCTTGTTAATGCACTGTTTTTAATCTACCTTGTTTTTTTTTTTACTATAAATGTGTCAAAACAAGATAATTTAAAATAACAACAAAATACCGTCGTGATTAAAAAAAAAATACTAATAAATAAACAATTTTAATTCATTTTTTATGAGAATATTTTTAATTTCATTTAGACCACCCGCATGGTTGCCGTCGCCGTTATTGTCTCGATTTGTGTTTGTTGTTTAATCAAAATATTAACTTGTCTTGGAGTTGTACCCATTCATATTGTCCTTCTTTTCTTTTTTATTTTCAATTTTACCTTTTTATTTTTTATTATTCTCTGTGTTTGTTTTTATTATTGTTTCTCTTTTGGCTTTTTGACTAATTTGGATTCATTTGTGCTAAATTTCTTATTTCATAGCCAACAGTGACGTAAAATAGTGACTGACTGATTATTTTTAATTTTTTTTTTGTTTTTTTAGTTTTTAATTGTTGTCTCTTTTTCTTTAATTCTCTTGATTTGAAATTCTTAGAGATTATTATTTAGTTAAAATGTCATGGAATGATAGGTTTGTTTGTAAGACGAACTCATGCTGTGATTTTCGAGTGATTATATTAGAATTTCGCTAAATAATCATTTCGTGTAAATCTTAAAGAACAGTGAGAGTAAATTAAAAAAGAGAAAAAGTAAAAAAAAAAAAAAATTTAAATTAAAGTTAAAACTTCAATTGAAGAATTTTAAAATTCCATTTAAGAGATAAATTTATTTATTTGCATATTAAGAATAAGATGAATAAGAAGACAATAATTATAAGAGATGTAGCCGGATTGTAAATAATAATAATGATAAAAAGATAGAGTGGATCAAATTTATATAAAAATAAAGGTATGAATGTAGAAAAAAATGGTATGACTCTTCTCGTAACTACAAGGTATGAATGTAGTTACGAGAAGAGTAGAAAAAATAATTTCAGTATTGTGTAGCTGATTTAATATTTTGTAAAGTTTTTTGAATTAATTTAACCAGACTTATTGTTAAAAGGGTTCAAAATGTTTTGATTCTATTTATGTATCTGGGTAGTTAGATATGTAGATGAAATTGATCTTTCCAGTTTCTTCTGGAAAACAGGACAACTTCTTCTTTGTGCCTCCTTGTTGTTGTTAGGTGCTTTGGGAGCTTACTCGCTCAAATGATGTTGCTTAGATCATGCTAAAGGTGCAACTTCAATAAGGTTATGAAAAAACGAAAGTAATCACCAAGTTGTATAATGCTTGTTGACATTTGCGGTGTCAGCTCCACCTTTGGTTCTGTTATAATATTTAATTATTTAAGGAAAATAAAAACGAAATGAACTAAAAAAAATTGATTCCCTTATGTTAAATTTATTAAAAAAATATATAATCTCTGTGCATGCTGTGGCACGTAATACAGTTAAATGTGTAATTTCTAAAACGTTGATAACAGACTCTCACATACAATTTTTTGATGATTATGAACACTTGAATAACTTCTGACACTATAACTCGACACTCCTGGCAGAATCTGTATAAGATGAAGTTATTTAAAATTATATTTGATATGCAAATAGCTTTCGGTTTATCAGAAACTCTATTAGAAAACAAAGTAAAAGAAAAAATATTGGACCAACTAAAATACAAAATTTTAATAAAATTTATTTATTGACCACCCTAGTTAATATGATTTTGCTGACACAAAGTAAACAATTGCTTACCTACCTTATTACAAAGAAAAAAAATCATTTGGTACAACAAAATACAAAACAACAAAAAAAATTTCAAATTAAAAAAAATATTAGAAACCATTTTAAAAAAGAAACTCAATTCATCTTCAGCAGTTTAATGCCATAGTGAGAGACTCTATAAATAGAACGAACTTTACTTACATATTATACAGATATACACAAATTTTTACATAATATCTATGTATATAATATGTATTACGTTCGCGTATCATAAAGAAAGTGACTAATTGTATTTTCAGCGGTAAAATAGAATTTTATTTTCCATTTTTAAAAAAAATGGGTGAAAACATTTGTTTTTTTTTTTAAATCTGTGCCAGCAACACCATACAATTTTTCTCATTAGACATATTTATCTCTTTCTTACTCAATGTATATGTTGATAATATGAAACCAACTGATAATGAAAATGCAAAGTCATTAATGAAAATTTTACTTTTCTTTCAATTAGTTTTCTTTCGTATTTTCTTTGTGATTTTTTGTTTTTATTACAATTTTTGTTTTTGTTGTTGTTTTTTTTTTTTTTCTTCTTTATAATACTATCTTTTCCTATTTTATGTTATTGTTGTTATTATTTCTTTGTTAGTTTGTTTTCTTTTCAAGTTTTCTTTTGGTTTTGACAGCACTAAGTGAAAATGAGGCAAAAATTTATTCTCCTACTGTGACAAATTTTTCTTAAGAACACAAAAATAAAAAAAAAAATAAAAACAACTGAAATAGAATCTGAGGGTTGTTAAAGTAATTTAGAGTAAAGATACCGTTATTGTGTAGCAGTTCTTTTATATAGAACAGAAGTAAAAACAAAAACAACAACAAATAATAATAATGAGTCGTAGTTTTCTATTTTATATTTATGAAAAATAAAAGTGACTAAAGATTCGAAAATGTTCTATCTCTTTCTTTGACTTGGTTTTGTTTAGTTTTAGTTCTGTTTTAATTGATTGAAAATTTTTCTCAATTTGTTTATGATGACGGCCTTAATTAGGGAAAAAATATACACACAAAATTTTGATCAATTATCTTTAAGTAAAAAGATTTACGAAATGAGTATATTTATAGTTAGTGGTAGTTAAGGTGATCGTAATTATGGTGGGTTAAAAATATATTAGAATAATAATATGGACAGAGAAATGTCAGAAACAAGAATTCATAATTGAAAAGTCATCATGTAAAGCATTTGAGGTTTGTGTAGAATTTTTTTAAATATTTTTTCATTAAATCGTTTCGACACCATTTACACAGTGTTAAAATACTAGAGTGTAAGTCTATTTATTATTTGGAAGATTCCAAAAGGGCGTAAAAATTTGTTTTAAACATTATAAGACTGTTTAAACTTAATACATTTACATGAAATATGGAATATTGAAAATATTCTGTTTCTATTTATAGAACTATTTTTATTGTGATTGTTGTTGTTGCTCTGGGTGGTGGTGGTGGTGGTATTATATCTTGTTGAAATTAAAGATACAGCAATTACATTGCAGAAAAGTTACAGGGTAGCTATCATGCTGATAGATTTTAAGTGAATAAAATTTTAAAACAATAATTATGGTTGTGATATCAATATTGATAATGATAGACTATGATTATGATGAGGATGATTATAATCATCATCATTATAATTATTAATTATTATTTATTTTATTTATTTGTTTACAAATGATAATTTTTTTTTTCATTTCTCTGATGATGATGGGATGATGATATAAAATTATATGATTTTGTAATTCAAAAGGTTTCAAGGAAAGGTGTTTGCTAAAAATCAATAATATTAAAAATTATGATAAATTATATAGTCATTATGATATTTGTATATTGGAATTATGATAGTTAATTATGAGTTTTGTTTTATTTTCCAAAATATACATGGTGTTTTATTTGTTTTCTGGTTTTATTTTAATAATTTTTTTTTCAAGAAGTATTTAATAAATAATGATTATATAATTTAATGTAGTTGCCATAGTTATCTGAAGTATTTGAATGATAGATACTGGTATGTCTATATGCCAGTATGTCCATAGTATATCTATAGTCTATAGGCTTACAAAATAATTTTTTGGAAGAACGTATAGAATTTAGACTTCACCTTTCCAAGAATTTCTGAAAAAAATATATATACAAACAATTTTCTACCGCAAGGTAATTGGCAAAAACATTTTGTCAATCCAAGATATTAGTTCAAAGATATCGTGATCAAGAACGCTTTTTAAAAAATCAATAACATTATAAAATATTTTTAGTAAAATTTTACTATTAAACTGAGAGAGTTAGTAACCACTGCTATAATTACTTTGGTCATATCATTAACTTCAGTAATAGATACGCCTCTCACCCTGTATATAATAATTAAACTGATGTTATTTTAATGCCAGATGCTGTCATTTTATTTGATTTTTTTTTTATTGTATCGTAGTATCTTAAAAATAACAAAAAATAATAAACAAATAAAAAATGGGAAGAAAATTCACGATGTAATTTTATCACTTGTATATTTTCCAACTTCTAGCGCCGCACATTTTTACAAACACATTATACAATCAAACAAAATAATATATAAAAATTTAATAATTTACAATTTTATGATGGTGCGATAATTACAGTCATCATAACAGTTATTTTTTTTTTTATATATTTTATTGTTTATTGTTATTTTTTTATTGATTTTCTTATGATTTTTACAGATGCTTTATTTATATTTAGATACAGAAGTATTTTCTATACACCATTCAGAAATTAAATGCTGTGAAGTCGTCAGCTTCAATGTAAATAAAAATCTAAATTTAGGAAATTCTTGAGAAGGTAATAAATAAAATACAAAAATAATATAAAAATTTAATTTCTTAGTTGATACATCAATAAAAAATGATGGTTATAAGAATGTCCTTGAAAAGTGTAATTAGATATGGCAAACGAGATTCTTTTACAATTATTTTTTTATTTATTATAGATCATAATTTATAAAGTAAAATTTATTAAAAATTAAAATTTAATTGTTTACCTTCAAATGAACTTGGGATCTATGTTTATATTATTTATGATAGTAAATATTTAAAGAAATAATTACAAAACTTTGCAAAAATTATGATGTTAACATACCTGAAATGACAAATAGAAAAAAAAAATTAATTATTTAAACTCTGAAATTGAAGTTAAAATTAAAAGCTTATATTTATAATTGAGTTATCAACCGTAAAAAAAAGTATAAAAATAGCTTCTAAAACGTATCAAAATGTAGGAAATTGAAATCTAAGTAGTATCTAATATTTAAAAAAATTGAAAGTTGAAAAAATCTTAAATTGAAGAGATCAAATTTTGATAATGTCATATTAGATTTGTTATTTACATAAAAAATATATTCATCATAATTAATTATCCTATGGTATCCATATATTAAATATACCAATGGTATTATCCATATCTATGTAAAAACAGTGATTTTGTTTTAACTTAATGTTTTATGTTGTGTATATTAATTCTTTGCTCTGGTCTACAGTAAACTTTTCAATTTAAATAATCGTTAGTTTGCTTATGTACACTATATAGTACCAAATGTATGCGGATATATTATGTTAACGTACGTTAGAGCATTGTTAGATTCCAGTGTACGGATCTTGATGAGTAAGTAAATTTTTAGCAGAAAACATTTTGAATATTACCGAAGAATTCAGCTTTGAAATCAATTTATAATTGCTTATTTATTTTTATAATTTAGATCAAATCTTCATTTCAATCAAGCTTCATTCAATTCACAGTTTGAAAGATTAAATTAAAATTTTCAGAATGAGAATCTAAATTAAAATTTTTCAAAATTTTTATTGAGTTTTTTGTTTAATTGTATTCTACCAAATGATCTGAGAGAATCATACTCTATTTGAGTGTACCATAAAATTGGATAATTTGTACAAAGTTTGTATAAAGTGTTAAAAAGTAATTAGTTTGATACAAAAAGGACATGCTTTTGTGCTTTTTCTTTCTTAAAAAAATAATGTAGTACAATAACGTGGTATTTGTGTTTTATTTATAATAGAAATTATTGAATATGTTATTCGTATTACGATATTTTTTCATTTGAGTTCATTGATAATGAATGATACTCCAATTATCGATTAAAGAGCTGAATGATGTTTTTTCAACTATTTTGAAGCTATTTATAGCTCCTTTTACCATCATTCAAATTCAGTTTTCCGCGGCAAGATTGCATATTTTTTTCTTCTATTACAACAGTTCGAAAGATCAAGACGCATTTCTTTTTCGAGGTATCCTCTACATTTGATTGAAGTAATAAGTCTAGAAAGTCTGATATTCGGTCAAACGATTCGTGTTAAATGATTGCTGATAGTATAAGCAAAGCAAATGATATTGATATAGGTAAGCAAGTTGGATAGGTAAAGCAAGTGGTATATGTTTAATTGTGCTCAGCTGAGACAGAAAATTCTGGATAGAATACTTTTTGTTAATTTGTAATTGATTGTACTTTTAGAGTTACCAATTATGAAGCATGAAGCATCAAATGTTCTAAATGAGTTTTTTTCTCATTATACTTTTCTATTTTTTATATAATAAGCAATTATATAAAATCAATTGGTTTGAAAACATTTAAACAAGTAGGTACTGTTGTCTTAACTATACTTATATCGTAATATAATTGGTGGGTTAAACAATATTTTTAATGTTCATACAAATTTATAATAGTAGACTTGTTACAATAATTTTCTATGGGATGAACTTTAATTGTTTTTACACAGATATTAATTGGCATATACAATTACATAAAATATTTGATATTATCTATTAATTTAAATGTGGAAAACTATAATTATTGTAGTAACTTCGCTTTCATAATAGTCCCACTTTATTTTTAGTACCAAATTACACTCTTAACTAATTATTATTTATCATTTATTTTAGTCAATGACAAAGGGTACTGCGAAGCAGGTGAAAAACCCCATAAAGTATTTTTTGTTTGCCTTCGTCGGGAACGGAATCTGGAATCAATCGGTTGAAGTACAGGCGCTCTACTCGGAGCGCTAACCAGCGTATTATAGAGTTAGTATCTATTAAGCATAATAAGCTTCTTCGTTGGAAGCTGATTTAAAATCAAAAAAGTAATTGGTTTTCATTTGAAGGTGTAAATAGGTAAAACGGTTCATTTTAGAAAGATTCTGGATAAGTTTTCTAAAAGAGGGATTGCATGCTGAAACCCAAAATTATTTTTATTTTGTATTTTGTCAAAACACTGCATTCCACATTTATAGAAACATGATATTGAAATGAGTTCATTAATCACTATTCTTCTTCTTCTTTTCAATTCTAACCTAAAAAAACAATTGCATTATTTATCGTTTTTAATTGAAGAGGTTTTTTTTCTTAACCCATTTATGAATCTCTTCTGACCTAAAGTTTTAATTAAATTTATGAAATTTTTTTTTAATTTTAATTTGCAAATCTCGCATTCTGATAAAAAATTAAATTTGATAGTAGGTATGTTGTTTTTGTGTTTATTTTATTATTTTTTTTTAATATACCATAAATCAAAGCTACAATTGCGAGTGACCTTATTCCTTGCACAAACAAACCAAAAAAAATATATATAAATGTTTTATTGAATAATTTTTTTTTTATTGAATTTTTCAATATGTTTTATTTTAAACATAACCATAAAAAATCTAAAATCAACGATATAATCTGTAAAAACAAAAAAAAAAATAGTTTTTTTTACTATTTTTATAACTGATATTTTCAATTTTGTTGCATGCAATATTATTTTTTTGCTTGCAATTTTTTTTCGGTATTACTGTTTACTGAGTTTAGGTTTTGTTTAAGAATTTTTGATTGTAATCAGTTTAGATTCATGCAAATAAAAAAAAAAAAAATTCTCCATATTTTAATATTGTAAACTCTTTAAATGGAGAATAAAAGTCATTGAAGTCAATTTTTTGTTTTCAAAATCCTGGGTTAGTTCTTTAAATGCACATAATATAAAGGAGAAAAATTAAAACGCTATGGGATCATTTAAAATGTTTCCATAAAAATTTTTAAGTGATTTTTAATTCATGTTTTATGATTCTGATTACTCATTTCATGAGGATTTTACAAATATGGAGAGTTTGCTTATTGTTTGTAGAGTTTTTTTTTTGTGTAAATAATTTACTTTATTTGTAGGTAAGGTGAAAATTTTTTTAGAAATTATTTTTTTTTTACTTTATAACTATGCTATGACCTACCTTTTATGCTAGGTAATAAATCTTTAACTTTGGGTGTTAAAAATGTTTGGATATAGAATTTTATTGTATGTATATAAAATGTAGTTAATTTATTTGTTGAAGCAAAATAAGATTAGAAAGTGTTTTTAAGGTTTAAATTTGGTAGGTAAAAAAATTGGTTTATTAAAAAACTCCTTAAAGTAAATATCCAAAAATGTGGGTCGCTTCGTCCACAAAGTCTCGGACAATATAGACTACCTGAACAATGGTAAAGATGATGCACTCAACTGTCGATTGATATTGGCTGCAATTAAATATTGAACACCCTTTTAATTTAAATTTGTCTATATAATTATATTGCAAAATGGAATTTTGTGGGTTTTCTACGCCCTAATTTAATCTGATTAACTCAACACAAAATTCATAAATATTTGTACACAGAAAATATTTTTTTTAGATGCCTGGGTTGGTGGAAGTCTTATTCCAGATAGAATTATTAACATCATCATTTTAGTTTTTGTTTTGTAAAAAGTATATAATGAATCTTGCTGAAATATTGTTAATGGAAATTGGGAAACGTTTTGTGATGTTAAAAGAAAAATGCTTCGTGATGTTCTTTTAATATTCGTGATGTTTGTCAAGCCACAAATGTTTCAAATTTCCATTAACAATATTCCACCAAGATTCATCATATACTTCTGTGTTTTATCTTATAGTAGTTCTAGTTCTAGATGCTCAACATCAACCACTAGTTTTATTTTCTACTTTTTAGGGGGCTAGTTTGGTTTCGACAAAAGTATATTTTAAAAATTTTTATTTTTACAATATTAATTTATTTTATACTTTTTAGTTTTAAATAAAACCTATAGGTATTATAATTTCAGAAAGAGTATTTATTATTGCGAATAATTGGTTTTTGGAAAATTCCTGATAGGTGCTAGCAGTTGTATGACACTAACCCGAACCAGTCCACATTTTCAAAATCGGTAACAGTCGTATTTCTTTATTTGAGAAAGAGTGTCTAAGTGTAAATTTCCATGATTGTAACACAATTGGTTTTTGAAATATGCCTGAGACGTGCTAGGAGTTGTACGGCAGCAACCTCAACCTGTCATTTGATAGCTTTGTAGAACACCACGTCCGGTTCCTTTTTTGATCATGAGTAACTGTGCAAAAACTCTGTTCAGAACTCTATCTTTAAATTTTGTTAAACAAAACTATTTTTTTTCTTTTTGCGTTTAGTTTTAATATTAACAAAAAAATTCCCTACCTACCAACCAACCTACCAAATAAAGCTACAGACACTTGTAAGTTAATATAAAAGTATATAAAAAAGTTCCTCAGGGCTCAACTTTAGGACCAGATTTTTTCAAAATATATTATATTGACGACATATCACGCTTAGATCTTGTAGGATCTATTCAACTATATGTCGACGTTGTTAGATATGCTGCACCAACAGAAAATTCATTGAGGAATTCCATAGAAATTTATCTAAATAAAATTGAACAAAACGTTAAAAAAAAGAAAATTTTGTTACTTGGCAATAAAATTTATAGATCCTTGATTTTCTCGGATAATTCTACAACCTTATGCAATGTTGACCAGCTATGTGTTATTTAAGATTGATAATTATTGATAGGAACATCAAATGGATACCTCATATTTAACAAATTATCCCCAAAATTTCGCCATACCTTTTTATTCTTCGTCATGTTCATAAATTTATTTCCAGAAACGCTTTATACATATACCACATATTCTTCCTTTTTATTAAAGCAACTTATCTGCCCCCAATATGGAGTGGAACAAATCAGCAAATATTATTTCAATTAGATATCTTATATAAGAAAACTATCAAAATAATTCACCTTTATCCAAATACGTTTCCTAACAAATATGCTATATTCAGAAGAATATATTAGCCTTCACAATATTTGCATACGTGTGAACTATACTTCACGGCCTTTAAAATTAAAAAAAACTACATTAAAAATAATTTTGTAATAACAGTTGTAATACTAGAAATTGTTCTAATTTTTACTTATCATTATTTAGAACAAACCAACGAAAGAATAATTGTTTGTTTAAATGCTGGAAGTTATATAATGAACTTCTGACAAAATTTAAAAAAATTGATTCAATTAGAATTTTCAAAAATGAAATAAAAATATATAATATATTAAATTAAAAGCCAATAAATCAAAATCAAAACCAATAAGGAATAATAAACTATGTGATGATTATAATAATGTAATGGTAATGATTATGATATTATGAAAAAAATTGTATGGAAACAATGTTTTTGTTGTAATTGTGTTAACAGGTGTGAAAAAATTAAACTGTTATAATGTAATAATTAAAAACGAAAAAAAAAACAGGAAAAAATTAAGCTATTTAACTTGGCACATATAAATTTATTTACAAATTTGTTTTTTTTTTTCGTTTTTGTTTATTTTTTATTTTTATATTAATTTTATATTAACTTTATGTAATTTTCCTTTTCGTCTTCTTAATAAAATCTCGTTAGCTTATTTAAAATAAATTGGATTATACTAAATAAAAAGCTATAAGATCAGACAGCTTAAACCTCTATCATCAATTTAGTTATCTATTTCGTATTTGATATATCAATGCCTCTATATCTATATAGAGACATTTGATATATATTTATCAACATATACATTTAACATAAATCAAAATGTATTATTTATAACAAAATAAAGGTACTACAAACAAGAAAAATAATGTTCAATATTTTTTTATACAATTATTGCTTGCATTAGCCAAAAAACAATTAATATTTTACATTATTATAAAAATTTTGTTAAATTCAATTAAAATTTTGAAAAATTTTATCTTCTTTTACAAAATTTTTTTATAATGAAACAATACCACTTACAATAAATTATATTAATTTAAAAAACTTAATATTTTTTTAAATAACTCTTCATTTTATCATATTTTCTTCATGTAGTCAATTGAAATTAAATTAAGTTAGCAAATATAATTTTTAAAGAATTTAGTAAATATTTTTTTGATACTAAAATTAAAAATCTTTTTAACAAATTTTGAAATTTAATATTTTATGTTAAGTATATATTATATTATTATATATCTAGCTTTGATACTATACATTATCCAATTTAATATATGAGAAAATAACCCACGGTCATAGTCAGGTCCATTATATAAAAATAAAAATAAAAACAAAAACAAAACAAAAAAGCAAACAGTAGCAAAGCAATGTTATTGAGACAAGTAAAAATCTTTATTCCTTTAATGGAATAAGAAACTAATAGGTTTTAAAGTTTCTTTTTTCGCTTTTTTTATGAGTCAAAATATTCCTACAAGTTACAAATCTTTTCGTATTATTACGAAAAGGTATTTATTTACAAATAAAATACAGTGTGTTCCACCTAAATCTCTAACAGCAATTGGTTATATTCAGATTTCCAGAAAAATTAGCGTATTAAAAGATTTTTTTTTATTCAAATGGGTATCCAAGTTACCTCGAAAAAACCCTTTGAAAAGAAAATTTTGACATTAAAAGAAATTCCCGAAAAAAATTTTGAAAGAAAAATAAATTTTCAAACTAAAATTGCTAAAATTAAATTTCACATTCACATTTATTTGGTATTGAAATTAGAAAAAAAATTTAAGAGTTAAGATTAAGAATGTTAAGAGTGTCTATATGGATAATTTTATTTTCGTTCATTTGCCTTTAGATCCAATGTAACTATTATTATTAATTGTTTTGTTCTATACACTATCTTAATCTCTATTTATAAAACTGGACCTATGTTATGGGACAGTTTCTTTATTACTCAACCGATTTTAATGAAATTTTCGGAGTATGTTACTGAAATTCAAGACTTAACCAATGGCTATATTTGAATATAATCGCTAGCTTTGAGCGCGTTCGGTTTCTTTTTTGACATGAATAACTAAGCAAAATTTCAGAACTTTATTTTTAAAACGAACGAACATGTAAAGCAAACAAACAAACGAACTTTCCCTTTTATAAGTATAGATTAGCTCGTTCTTCTGGATTTCTAAAATTTTGCAAGAATAAAAGAATTCATTATGTCATTGTTAATTCGTTTTAAAATGTCATTCGTCACATCCACCACTATTTTCCAGAATACCTGAAGTCGGTATAGCCAAATACCAATTTGTTTAGTACTAATATTTATAAATTTATTGCTGGAAATATTGTTCCAACTTATTTTTTTTTTTTCATTATTTTTTTATTAAATTATTACTTAGTAACTAAATTATATACAAAACTAATTCTATTTTAACAAATTATATCAGATTTTAGATATTGATTAAAATGCTTCAATTTATAAAGTGTTTTTTAATGTAATAATTAATAGATTAAAATTAAGACCTAGCTAAATGGTGTCTGGTCAGATAGAGTTATATGATAATTGTTTGCTTATAATAATAAAAATAAGAAAAACAAAAAAAAAATAAAATTTTTTTGTTTTTTTCGTACTTTTATTTTTTTTTTTTTTCATTTTCTTTGACTTACAGTTTAATTTTTAGTAATTTTTTGCTATTATGCATCTCTTGGTGCGCCAATAAATACTCCATAATTTGGTTTTTGAAAACCGAAATACAATGAATAATCTTTAACTTTTCAAGTAAGTCGTTAAAAGCTTTTAAACTTTTTATTTTTTTGTTTATTTGTCTTGAAAAGTGTAGGTAGAAGTTAGATTTGTTTAGTGTATTATGGCTATAGATATCTACATTACGATTTAGTATAAAATTATGTTTAATACTATTCTTTATTATTTTAAAGGCTATTACGAATAATTCTTTATGGCAAATATTATCAAAACTGAGATATATAGAAGAGTATAACATATTTGTTGGATGTAGATATTAATTTTCTTGCTACTGTTTTGATTACAAAATATTACAAATTTTATTTCAATTTTTGTTCTAGTTGAACGAACTTGAACACATTACCTATTATGCAGGTTACAAAGAAAGAACAATTTAAAACAATCTATTTATCTTAACCTCTGTAAACAGTGAACTATCCTCTATTCAAAATAATATATGTATCAAAATATCATCTTTAAGTCGCTAAGAGCAAGGGAGGGACAAAAATAAAATGAAAACTAAAAATTGTCATTGAAATACAGGAACTGACAACTTTATTAAAACAACAGTAAAAAAATTGAGATGTATATTAAATCTACTAAAATTGTATTTTCTTTACTTATTTTTGAGACACCTTTCATATTATTTTAATACACCAATAATATAATATAAGAGTCAAGATATTGACAGATAATATTTTCTTACTATTTTTGTTTTTGCTTTCTGTTTTTGGATCTTCTTTCTTTAAAACATTTTCTTTCCTATTTTATTCAACTGAAGGTGAATCTTTTTAAATTTCATTTCTTTTCTGTCAATACTTCAAGATTTTTAATATAACTGATTTTTTGTTGTTGTTTTGCTGATCTTCCTGTTTCTTAATATAAAGTTAAAGGATTCAATATAGAAATGAAAACAAAAAATAAGAAAATAATTTCTACATGAAATAGAAATTCCCAAAAGTCTGTAAAATATTATTATAGATTTGATTCAAAAACTAAAGAAGATGATGATAATGACGAATATAATTCTTTTATAGAATTTTTACTTACTTTCAATCCAAAATCTTAAATCTAACAACTATCTTATATTTTGATGACTTACTGGAAAACCTATAGTCAGTCATTCATGTATGTTAAAACTATTTTCATTTTATGAAGATTTCTTCCTTTCTTTGTTATTTTTGGCTTAAGATTTTATAGATTTTTTTTTTGTAGAATATAGCATGTCTTGAAATATAATACAAAAATAAAAAATACAGTGTTAAGAAGAAGTTAGTGTATACTAAAAATATTTAAAATAGGTAAATGCGACGTAAATTGAAATCTCAGTAACCATAATTAGTTGTAATAAAATTTGCTTGGTGAAAAAAAGCGATGAAATTAAAATATCTAATACAAATCTTCTTTAGCCTTGCTAACTCTAATTTGTTAGTCTTTCTATTTTGCCAAAGTGTGAATTGGAAAAAAATTCTATTCTAATAAGTCCTATTCTATTCTAATTCCTTCAGGAATTAAGGCGTCTTGAACTTTGCTTTTTACCAACTTAATTTTCTGTCCCTTTGGTGCATATCTACTACTGAATGTTAGAAGTCAAATTCCTTGGATGTTAAGTATACACTAGAAGTTAGAGTACAAAAACCTTAAGTGTATAGTATGTACTGATGGTTAATATTTTGCTTTATTTATTACAGTCACTTGCTATGTCCATTCAATCGCTAATATTTTATAAAACCTATATTTAGTTAATTCTAAGGTTATGTAACCATTAAATTTGCTTTCTATACCAATTCAGAGATCAAAACAAACAATTTTACTCTTTAATTTATTTTTTTAATACCTAATAATAATAATAGCAACGTTGTTCAATAACTTTCAATATTCACTATCAAATGTAGGTAACCAACTGTATTATTAAAGTTTTCATTTTATGTAATTTTTATGATGGTCACAGGAGGTCATAGAACTTTTTTAATATACATACATGCATGTATAGGCAAAGAAACATACATATTGTAGCTATTAAAATTTTTCCAATGCGGTTTGACCATCACCAAAAGAAAATAAAAAACTTATCATATTGTTTAGATTAACTTAAAATGTAAATGTATATGTGCTATATGTATTATTTTATATTACAAAACTTTATTTGTATATTATGTACATAATAATTGTATATAAAAATTATATACCATTCAAATTGAGCATTTTACATATACAAGTCGATATCTATGAACTGAATTTGTTTGTTTTTATTTTTTGAATTTAAAGCAATTCAATTAAAAGGGTAAAGAAAAACTGTTACTTATTATTAGACAATATTAGTTACTGTTAATGGTCGTATTGAAAATTGAAACGCGTTATTGTTGTACAAATATAAATACGTAAGAGATATTTGTAGATATAAATATGTATAATATAGATATGTTATATGTATATGATGTTCATGTATTTATTATACCTATTTTATACAATTTAACTCTCCTTGTATAACTAATAAATACAATTTTCGGTATGTAAAAAATATTTTAATTTTAGTACAAATCTAAAAACAAATATAAACGAAAAGTTCTTTTATCTGGCTTCATTACTGGTTATGAACAATTTTTTTTTTGTAATTTCTAATAAAATCATTTTGTAGTCATCTAATTTGAATAGTTATATAATATTTAAATTTTGAAAATTTAGATTGAGAACACCATATTTCATAGTAGGTAGTCAATGAATATGAAAAACATCAACATAAAAGTTTTAAAATTAGATTTGAAAAATGAGAGTATTGATAAGTCTTTCTTTGTTCACACTAAATTTAATTATTAAACAATATTAAAATTTTGCTAAATTCAGCTATTACACTGTTGACGGGGTCAAATACCAGCTACAGATGTCAGTTACAGACACCAGCTACAAAAAAGCTTCAACTTTATCCAAACAAATTAACTAAATGTGGCGGTCAGTTTCTCTTCTTCAAAGAAAAAATTTCATGTGATTAAGAAATTATCAACAAAATAAATAAATGGATCAACAATTTCTATTTGGAAACCTATAAAAGGCAATCTGGATCTTCAATAGTAAATCACAAATACTTGAATAATATATTATACATAGTTATATGCATTGTAAATAAATGTGAGGTATTCAAACTTTATGAATATTACTATGTTTGCCATTCAATTCGACCTTTGGAATTATGCCAATAATTTTAAATTGCATTTTTTCGACATTTTATGTTTTGACTGTATGATTACCTACTTAATTATTTTAAAGAACTTTTTTCAAATTTGGCATGTATAAGATCATCTTTATAGTTAATTACCTTGTATATAAATAATCTAAACTGGACGAAGATTTGTCACCAATTCATCACCAATATATGCTAAAGTAATTTTTATTTCTTCAAGCTTGTTACTTCTTTGAACTGCAGTTATTAATTAAAAATATATAAGTCCGATGACTTACTTTTGAAAATTTTTTTAGAAATTTAAGTGTGTCTAATCATACTAAAAAAACATAAGATTTGTAAATTTTTTTATTTATTATCAGCGTAAAATTAGGCTTAAAATAATAAAAAAAAAATATCAAGCAGACAGCAATTTTTTTGTTTTAATTTTTGCAAGTCAATACAAAAAAAAGGTAAATTAGTAAAAATGAAATTGTCCTGAAACATAGGCTTTATTTTTGAGATTTTGATGCTTTGTTTTTTTAAAAAAATATTTTATTTTGTTTTTCCTATAAGCTGTCGTTTTATAAAAAAAATTATAAATTTTCAAATAAAATGATCTTTATTGTGCATTCTATATCAATAAAATTCAAAATTAAATTCTATTTTTATAAATTTCTTAAGCTATCACCTATTTAATTGGTATTAAATTACGTGAGAATTTTAATAAAATAACACTATAGACACAGCAGGAAAATATTTTTAATTTTATTTCTTTTACTATTGAAAATAACTAAAGAATTAAGAAAATTTACCACTCTGTTTTAAAATTTTCCTAATTTATTAGTATTATTGTTAAATTATAATAATAAAATAATAAAAATTTCATAATGCTCAACAAAATCACTTCCATCATCAATTTCAAATAATACTTAAATTTCACACCAAAATATTTTGGTTTTTTAAAACTCTACACCCTATAGTATCAACTATACTACTTAATGTTGTATACAAAATTAATTGTAATAAAATTAGACAATTAATTTGATTTTGTTTTTATTATTTTTTCAATTTTTTTTTTTTTGAAATATCTCGTTAATTTTAATTCAAATTAAAATTTTGTTTTTCTAAAAATCAATATTCTTAAATTTTTACAAAGTCAATAACTAATTAAAAAATTCCCAATTTAATTTGAACAGAGTCGAATCTTTTTCTTATCTGTTGAAAAGAATGCTTAGTTTATTGGCTATTGCAATACCATATCGGTTTGAATATACCTATACTTAAAATATAGCTATTTTGGAGCTTATCGCTTTAGAAAAAAAACTCTAAGGAGAATCAGACAAAAAAACAAAACTGATTTCAAATTAAAAATACAAAAATAAGAAATAAATAAAATAAAAAAAATAAAAAAACACATCCTCAATTGTTTCATACAAAACATTAATAATTTTCATTCAGTAAACCAAAAATTTGTATTGAATAATTTGAATTGTTAAAATCAGTGACGTTTCATTTTAAAGCGATATGAGGTGCAATGAGTACAAATTGAAAATTTCCTTATTATGTATGTAAGATAATGCAATTGATAATTTAGGAAAATTTGTGTGTAGTTAACAAAAGTATGCATATTACAACTCAACACACCAACAACAATGTTAAGTAAATTATGTATTAATCTCTTACCATAATGCATTAATATTATTTTCTCACTACATTATACTTCTACCTATGTCTACTTTCGTAATACAGAGAGCGAGTACATTAAAAGGAAAAAATAGTTTATTCTCTCAATCCTCATTCATAGTGAACTGTATTTTGATTATAAAAGACTTTAGACAAAAACAAAATTAGTATATAGTATCATAGAAAGTTACTAGTGTGGAATTAGCAATACATATTTTTTTTTTTCGTTTTATTATATTAAAGCTGGCTTTGGTTTTATTTGGACAAATCAATAATGTTAGACCAGGTTTTCAGTTTTATTTATTTATTTATTTATAACAGTGAGATCTGCTACAGATAAATCTGCAGCCCAAATATAGTTTCTTTTGCCTTTCAAATACGAGGCTTTTATTTTTTATTAGAAAATAATGGCTTAATGTCATCCATCGGTTTGTTTGGGACATAAAGATTAATTACAAAGTTATGAGAACCAGGCATATAATATGCTTTGAGGATTTCCTTCAAATTATATTCTTAATTTGTTTGCCCTGTATTTTTAACTTTTAAGGATTGTTGTGAGCGATGAATAATTTTAGTTCTGCTTGTAAACTATTATTAATTATTATGCTTGCTGTTTTTATTATTTTAAATGTATGATGACTTATAATAATTACATTACAAAAACAGAGATATGTCTATTTATTATAGATATGCTCTTAATCGTTTTTTCTACTATGTAGTGTATGCACTTATATCATATTAAGAGTTTTTTTTTCAATTCGATATTCATTATTATACATTTTTGTATGGTTTCATCGCCTGATTGATATTATTGAAACATTGCATACAATCAAGTTCAATTTTAATTATTATTTCACAATACATAATTTCAAGGTATAGTAAAATTCATGTATGTATACAGAATTAAGTATACTACTGTTGAAATTTAAATTCTACGGAAATTTGATAGGATAAATAAAATAAAAATAAAATTAATAAAAAATTTATAGTTAGATAAATAATAAATTACAAAATTTAAATTTAGATATATAATCAAAATCAAATAAAATAAAATAACCATTTAGATCACTAAAGAAACGATACAAAAAATTCGAGTAATAAAATCGAAATAATCGGTTTCGAATAAATATTGTTTTAATTCACTTGTGAAAAACCTTATGTTTGACAAAACTTTAATTCTTGGTGGCAGAAAATTGTATAATCTTGATACGGAGATTCTCTGAGACGATAGTAGAGATTGACCACCCAAATCCTAATATCATTTATGTTTCTGAAAAGTATGACTATGATCAAGACGCTGTATAGAAGTAATATTAGAGTGATCAACATTATTAATAATTTTATATATTTTCAAATCGGCTGATACTGAGATATTCCTTTAATAGGCAGAATTTGATTATCTGAGTATAATCTATAAGTACTATAAAGCAAAGCAAGTTCAAATTTTTTAAAAACATATTTTGAGATAATAGTTAAATGCGAACATTATTGTTACATCCACATATACTTTTACCATGAGATAATAAGGAATGGCCAAGTGCAAAATACATTTTTAATTTTATTTTGCGAGGTATCTTACTTTTAAATTTAAACAAAAGGCCG
The DNA here is from genome assembly GCA_963942445.1 of Argyra leucocephala. Lineage (NCBI taxonomy): Eukaryota > Metazoa > Arthropoda > Insecta > Diptera > Dolichopodidae > Argyra > Argyra leucocephala. The sequence goes on along the minus strand of OZ012679.1, from coordinate 98,902,210 downwards.
TTTAACGAGCTTAACCTACTTTCTAAGTTGTAAACAGGAGGTTTCCTTAACTTTATTAGTTTCTTCTATAAAATGATTACCGATTTTGATTTACATTTTTTCAACTTTGAGAAGACTTAATATTAATTGTTTTCGAAGAGCAATTTTATTGAGTCGAAGGAACTTCTCTATAATAATTAAATCATGTTTAATCATACTTTTAATATGTCTTATTTCATTATCTGGGTAAAAAATACTACAATCATCCGCAACAATAAATAATTTGCCACTTAGAGGTAATTTATAAATGTACTTTATAAAAATTAAAAAAAGTAAAGACCCATGTAGAACACACAATAGTGCCAAAGGCTTTCTTTAGATCCAGGAAAACGACTTATACCATCTTAAATTTATCTAAATTTTTACATAGTGACACAGTTTACATCTGTTAGAGCATTTTGTGTACACATACCTTTTTGAAATCCTTATTCGTAAGGATACAGAAATCGGGTTTTAGTTAAATGATTTTCTATTCTTTTATATAAATAATAGTTTTTCTATAATTTTTGTGAATACAGAGGGTATAGTAATAGGTCTATAATTAGAAACTAAAGCCTTATTACTATTTTTTATATTGAAATAAGCCTTTGAATTTTTAAAGCCGACGGGAACGTAAAGTTTGTATTTAATAATCAAATAAAGTTGAACTAGAGTGTCTTTCAATTCATCCCAACTTTATTTATTAATGTCCTTGCTAATTGAAAGTAAATTTTAAGAAAATATTATTTTCTTAAAACCTCAACTTTAACAGAAATGAATGAAAAAAATAATCCAGAAATTTAATGAACGACCAGAAGGACCTACATATGATAATTCCTGTGAAAATCCTTAAATTAACCAAAATAGTTTTGCCAAATTTATTTACGTAAGTGTAGTCTAAATAAAAAAAAATAATTATTAGATACGAAATAATAATAATTTGATTCTGTGTAAATAAAACTAACAGAGACACAAAAAATAGTCGCATAATATTAAATAACACGACCTCAAATCACACGAGGTCAATTGAAGAATTCGTTTCTGTAATTGAATATTATGAAAAAAAAATTTTTGATTCCAAAAATTTCGGATTTTACTATTACTCCATCTTCTTATTGAATATATTGTATATAGATGATAAATAATTTCAGAAACAAAAATTTAGTGATCATAATTCCATTATACATAATTCCCTTATACAGACATCTGCAACTATAACTGACCATTTTAATTTACTAAAATAAGATCCTTATGATGATTGTTTTGAATGCATGTACAGTAATTTGATTTATTTACCATGAAACCATTTATTTCAATACTTAATGACCAATCTGTAAACGAAAGAAATGTAAACTTTTCCATCTTGAACCAGTTGAATCTAATTATCTTCATAATAGTAAAAATTGAAACAAACATCAATTAAAACAAAAATAACCTAACGTAGGAATAAAGATGGAATTGAAAATGGAATAACATTTTATAAGAACGCTACACCACTGATTCCTACCATGAGTATATTATTATTTTCTATAACTAAAGAAAGATAAAATAAAAAAAATAAAAAAATAACCAACAAATTAGAAAATAATAATGAAAAGAAGGGAAGAGAGCAATAAAATAAAGAACTAACCATAATTTTTATTATGTGAAATTTAACCATAACTAGTTATAACCTTTAAAAGAAAATAATAATAAAATGTATTATGTACAAGAAACATAACTGAAGAAGATATGAAATGAAAAAAATTAATAAAAATAAAAATAATACAACAAAAAAATAAATAAACAAAAATTAAAAAGAAAAAACAATAAGCCTTGGGAGAAATTTTTATTACACTTTTATTATACAAATATTCCTTTAACTTTTTATACTTGGATTGAATCATACTTTGAATTTAGATAAAGAAGAAACAAACCCGTATGTTTTTCTATAGATACCTTAAAATATTTATTTATATTCATTTTCAATAAATATAGGGTAACTGAATCAATTATTGTTCCAATAATACCTATCCAATACGTGTAGCAGAGTTTTAATATTTAATTTAAAAATTAAACATTTTTTTTTTGTAAAGTTTTCAAAATATATTTTTTGTGTTTGTCGAAAACACATTTTTTTTGTGTCTTACTGTTGTTTTTTGTAGTAATACTTTTAAAAAAGTTAGTTGAATACTTCTCAATCGATTAGTATACTAGATACTATTTTTAAATTATGCAAAATGTTCATAGATAAAAAATGAAAAACAAGCTTATATGGACTTTTTTAATTATACTATCAGATTAATGCTTAGCACATCAGACGTCTATTACTAGAAGAAAGCTGGCTATAGTTGATTGCGCAATATATCGCCCAGTAGTAGGGATAGTAAAAACCGTCACCGTTAATGAAAAAAATGTTAACAAATTAAAATAAACCAGATACATACAGTCCGCTGCTAGAAAAGTAAAAATCATAAGTAGATATATTTGTTCAGTAATTATACGCTTAAATCAAAATACTAAAAAAACTAGGCGAAACTAGTAAGTATAGGTATGTTATACTAACTTCTAGTTTGGCCTAGTAAGTAGTAAAAACAAAAGTTGTTAGTAAGTTTCAGCCATATGTACATTAATATTATACGCAATATTTTTTTATGAGTTGAAAACATTTTAATTGACGATAAAACAAAAAACAGAATTAGAATTTACTTCATAGATGGCTCAAATATCCCATAAGCATTTTCAAGCTTTAATCAGGCAATTACAGATAAAATTTGGTTAAATATAGAATTACAATTTAAAAAAAAAACATTAACCACAATTCATTATTATTAAATCGTTTATTTTGTCTAGACCTAATAAAATTTAAAGTTAAAAATACAATTACATAGTGAATATATAACGTGCTGTTGTATAAAATTATGTTACGACAGAATTGTTCACCTGTAATAGTACACAACTATACTTTATAGATACTAATAGTATACAGACAAAACAAAAAAAAATGAAAAAATGCTACTTTCCAAAACAAAGTTTCTCAAGATCTTGTTGATGCACCTTAGTTTGTGAATTATGAATTCTATTTGGATCTGCAAATTATCCAGGATGACATGCACTGACATAATCAAATTTATCTGAGCAGTTATCGCATCGCAACAGCCAATTATGACTAAAAAGAATAGCAGTTGAATAATACCAGAGACTTTTAAAATGTATTTATATTCATTAGAAATGAAAAAAATTATAGCCAATATGGATTTTAAAAATGTACAATCCAAGGATGTCCTAATCATGGATTTAAATGTCTTTGGAGAAATTTTTCTCGTCCCTTCTATTAGTATTATACTTAATAGATCCTATTACTAAGTTTCATTCGTATAAGACTCTCTTCAGTTTATCACTTTAATAGTGTAAATTAATTAATGTAATACAATATTTTACTGAACAAGAAGAGTAAGGAAAACAGAAATAATGTTTTTTTTTTGTAATGCATTTTACCAAGTATTTCAATTCATTTATTATTGTTTTCGAGTCCATAATGTGTATGTATATAATGTGTATCATGCTATATTAATTCTCTCTAAAAGTATCTGCAATACTATAATTTGTATTCATAAGTTTTTGAGTGAACTCAAAAAGGTTAATTTTTATATTAGCCTTAAATTATAACTCTTCACTATTTACAATTTCGATGATTTCAAACAGAGTTAAGTTTAGGCTCATTCTCCCTATATACTACTCATATGATATTATATTTATTTCTAAATCTAAGAAAAATCTCATTGAGTTTATACTAAAAATCATACAGAAAAAAAAGGCTACATACTTTCTTCACGTCGCCTTCGACGCCGTCACATTATTTTCCATTTTCATTATTTCTCTTTTCAATTCCATTTAAACATTAAAAACTCATTTAAGATCCATACTAAATTTAAAAATATATATATATATATATATTTATTTTTTATTTTTAAATTTCTACCAATAACAATGGCCAATTGTTTTAAGACCTGTTTTGGAAATCTCATCTTTTCATCATCATCATCATCCAAAAACTAATAACATGGGCCATAATGCCAAGATATTACGTACTTTCATAATATGCGAGTATAGAGTTTATCTATAGAGAATATTGCAGGCAGCACTAACTTTTGCTGAAAATAAAAATTTTCAACTTTTTTGTTGTTGTTGTTTGTTATTGTTTTGTGCAAATTTAAAGTGCTTTGCACTCTCTGTGGATGTAGTTGTTTTTGTAATTGAGTTGAATTTTTGCTAAGGTATGCGGCAGCGCGAATATCTTTTCCCATTTTATTAAAAAAAAAAATAATAACAAAACAAAAATTGTATGTGTATATATGGTCTGATGGTTCATTTTGAACTCATCATTTGGATTTGAATTGGTTTTTTTTTGTTTATATTTTCAGAAAAAATAAAAAAAAACTCAAATTAATACCATTGAGACCGAAACAGATGAAAATCCATTAGAGTTTAGATTTTTTTTTTGTTCCATGGCTTATTTGCAATAACAAGAGTCCGGTAATAAACGTGAATTAGAGAATGAAAATGTTAAATTCAAGATTTCGAAGAGAATTAAACGAAAAAAAAAACAGAAATTCTGTATAAGGAATTTTTGATGAGTTGTACATACTTGATTCGGTGCTTTTGTAACTCTATGAGATACTTGTATACTTTCAGGTATTAAATGTGAAACTATGTAATCTTGAAGACGTGCTCAGTAGAGTTCTTCTATTTTATAGATGAATATATCCGGGAAAATAATATTTTTATAATAAAATATACAGTAATTTACAAAAGTATTGGAGATCAATAATTAAATTGTACAAGTATGTTCAAGATATCAAAGATATAGTAAGAAGATTGGAAATGGATACTGTTGTAAAAAATACAGTGTATGACTAGATAGACTATGTGTACACTATGTGTAATGTTCTGAATACAATAATAACAACAACAAAATTAATTAAAATAAGGTTATTTAAACCTTTATTTATTATTTCATAGGTTTTTTTTTCCCTTACTCCTCTTGGGAGCATAGGAATCCACTTGATATTTTCCATCGTACTCGATTTCTAGCTGCTAAATTTCCAAGGCAATGTCTAATTTAATTTTTAATCTGTTTATACTGTCTAAGTAGGGGATTGGCCTACTGTAGAAGATCATTTTGATAACTCTATCTGCTCCTACGTGGTAAGACGACGTCATATTTTCTGCAAGTTGTCGTTGCGATTTTATTCATCTTTGACGTTAAGATGCCTGACATTACTATGTGTACTGGGTATGTCATGTCACATACTTTTGCCAGTTGTTGACAACTGTGTAATTATTATTAGTGTTTGTCCAATATTTATTTATTGTGTTGTATGAGATATGTGAGTATTGGTGTAGATATTGATATAGATAAGATTTTTAGTTATAAAGTATTAATTATTAATTATTTTTTATTGATTATAAATTTTATATATAATATTTTACTATTTTTTTTTAGTTATATTTTATGCCCCCCACGAGAATCGAACCCGTGACTACCACATCGTAATTGAAACACATTTCTGTGTTCCAACCGATTAGGCCACGGAAGAGATATGTTAATTCGTATGTAAATACTTTTATTTTTCGATACTTATATTCATGTTCATCTGACAATACTTAGGAGCCTATATATTCGTAAATCATTCTAAATGAAGTAATTTTCATTCTTCAGTGCCTAATACAGAATGTGTTAATACCTTATTTAAGTTAAGTTCTGAATAAAACATATTTTATTTAAAATTTTAACAAAACTTAAGGCAATTGTCTGAAATTCTAAATAACCCATAAATAGTACGCACTAATTTTACCAATACACAATAATGCTCTGAATGATGTTCGATGAGTTTATGTGTATGTCAAACTGTATATTACTCTCATATTAATTGCACAAAAATATTGAGATCAATATATTTGGTGTTGGACTAGATTGCAAGCATTGTTAAAGTAAGTCGTTAGCGGTGTTGTGAGTTACTTCTGAAATAACGATATTCAAATCGTAATCAAACAAAAATTTTGAATTGACTACTTATATTTAAAACAGAATTATAATAAATGTAAATGACTGCATCAATAATTTTATAAAACACTGTAAAACCAGAGACGATCAGTAAATGTTGCATTTCAGAATGATATTTTTATATTTTGTAACTTGAATGCATCCAACTTCAATAATTGTAAATGAAGAGAAGAAGAAATAAATAAAAAAAGAAAAATTAAGAACAACTTCTTGCAAAAGCAATGATAATTGCGTTTTCGCGTATTTTGACAGACCTGATGGCAAGAGAGTACAAAAAAAAAAGAAAATCGTAGAAAAATGTAAAAAAAATAGTTATTTATAAATTAGTTACAAGAAGTTAGATAGTTACGTTTCTGTTTTCATTCTGTTTTTAATTTTCGGATTTTCAGTTTTTTGAAAGTTTTTAGTGGTTAGACAGCATCTTTTTTCTTATCTACATTACCTACCTACACTACTTAAGATTTTAAATTTTTGTTTTACTTTCTGTTTTTTTTTTGTAATGCATTTTTCATTGGACGTTCTATTAAATGCCGATATTTAAAAAAATAAATGAACTGTGCAACTATGGCAAAGTTTTTACCACTACTTTCATTCACTAAAGATCTTAAGCGGCGACAGTAAAATTCAAATACATTTTTTAAAATTTTTATATTTTAGATATTCCATTGGAAATTGTTTAAATGTAAACATGATTGTAATGATAGATCAAGTTAAGTTTTGTGAAAAGAATAATATGATAAGAAAAGAGGGATGAGTAGTAAGCTGGTAACTTCTTGCAAAAAAAAATATCTAATTGCTATTACTTAGAAAAATTTAAATACTTCAAGGCTATATCAATTGAATTGATTTTTAAGGATGTATATGTTGTATTATAACTCTATACTAAATAATTATTACTGATGAGTTTTACATATTCTGTAAAAAACAAAAAAAAAAAAAATAGTAGTAATAGAATGCCATAAATTTTGATAATGATGATTATATGATAATAATGATGATGATGATGATGGGAAAATTGTAAATAAAAGACAAGATATGTCAAATAAATTTCATCATCAAAAATTGAATGTGAAAGACAAAAAAAAAGGAAAAAGAAAAAGAAATTAAGAAAATTATTACTATAGTAAATTATAATGACAGTGAGAAAAAGAAAGAAAATATTTTGATTATTAGTGTTTTTGCTTTTTTGCTGATGAGATCAAATAACTTACACATTATTAGGACATAAATTTCTAATTTTCTAATACCGTTAAAGGAAATAGAATTTTTTTTCTGATTTGAAATTTATGGGGACGAAAATCTTTTGCTAGTTTTTTTTTTTTGGTCATTTTAGCTATACATACTTAAGATTTCTAAATACTTAAACATTTTAATGGATAGTAAATAGGTATATAATGCTATAATAGAAAAAGTTAATATTTTAGAAACATTGTAAAATTAGTTAAATTTTATTGCTGATTTTTTTTTAGAAGAAGAAAAATAAACGAAAATTTTTGCATTGGGTGAAAATATTGTTAAAGAAAATTAAATATTTTTAAAAATTAATTAATTCGAATGAGAAAAGTATCTGATGGGAAAAGAAATTTTTTTTAACTGTACTTTTTCGTTCATAATATTTTTCTTTAGAAAAACATATAATTTTTTTTTTATATGAAAATATTCAAGTACTAAATTTGCCATCTTATTATAGTGTTACAAATTGTTATGAGCAAGATAAAATGTAAAATATTACTCATCATGAGACCCTGATACAAGTTTTTACTTTTGATTATATTTCTAACAATTCAATAAAATACAATTCGCGTATCATGATGTTGTTAGCTTAACTCTTCTATTTGATTTTCAATAATTTTTCTAAGTTGCCACTTTCGGAAATATTATTAATAACAAGTTGGCGTTGTTTAAAATACGGTCGTTATAGTTGTTATGTAAATACACCTTGGGTGGCGCAATAGGTGAAGCGCCCGCATATCAACGGAAAGGTCCCAAGTTCGACTCTCGATTTTTTTAACTTACCCTTTGTCATTGAGATAACATAATTGACTAAAAATTATTGATAGTACCATCTTTGTTAACAACCTAAATAGAATGAAACTGGAATAAAATGTAAAACATTATAAAAAAATATATAGTAAAAACTTGCAATACAGTACTTAGTTAAGCACGAAAAGGTAATATTCTGAGTTACTATTATGAACATAAAATAAAGAATGCATTATCATTCAATCAAATTTTGAGGATGTTTAAAAGATATATGTTTTTGTCATTGATGTTCATGTTATCACTATATTTGAAAAAGACTGCAAAATGCCCAATTAGTCATTGGGTTTCATACAATGCTGGGAGTCAAATATAGTAATTAATAACAGAAATAAAATGGAAGAACGAGTTTGTTTAATTCTAATATTATATATTGTGCTATTTACGAAGCACTAATATTCGTAGTTCGTGATATTTATGTATTTTTTTTTTCAAGTTTAGCTAACTAATATAACATTACATAATGTTAACAATAATATCCTTACGCTTTTGCTTAATTATAAAAATACAAAATAACACAAATTAGCAGCAAAAAAGAGTATCAACCAAAAAGAGTATATACCAGAAATTTTTGGTGTCAATAACAAGCTTTCGGCTCCGTCCAAATGAAAATAAATACATAATTGAAAGAACAAATTAATTGACTTTATGATTTATAACTGAAAAAATTATAGTAATGATAGGCTTGAAATTGATGTACACGTAGTATATTAAACTTAATGCTAATAACTAGAAAATAATTAATTTAAACAAAAGTATAAATTAAATCTGAAATATGTATGTACATACATATGTAAATACATACATACAATCTTAGAAAACTCAATTTTTCTAAAAAAAAAAATAGATCATTTTTCGAAAAAGAGAAAATCACAAAGTGTGTTTTGTTTTCAAAGAAACAAGTTTATATTATTTGCTGTTTTTCAACTCCTAGCCTAGCTTCTTTTTAATAAACGACAACACTTATAAGAATTTGTATTGTTATAAAATAAATAGATTTACTACCAGCAAATACTTCTTATTATTTTATAATTTGTATCCGTTATTTTGACATCTGTTTAACCTATGTTACTACGATCAAACGATAGCTCGCTTTGAAGTTTATAGATATGTAAAATTCTACTAACGCATTTAATGGACATATTTAGAAAACAATATTAGTATATAATTTTATAATATTGTTAGCACAACATGAAAATAATTTATTTTAAGTAAATAAAACTTTTCTGTAACATTAACTTTAATCACTGTTTTTATAAATCGTATTTCCAAACAAATTTTTAAGAATTAATTAAAAATATAAAAATTTTTAATTTCGATCAATTTGGATTAGGACTTATATCTATAACACTTGAATAGTTCGCAGTTGACAGAATCACTACACAATACGGTCGGACCAATTAATATCGACGATTTATGTAAAAATAAAATATTATTAGACGTTATAAAGCCAATGAATGTGTGTTATACTAATATTAATCCAAGTAGCGCAAACTTCTCTAACATATGTCAATCTAGCTTTATGTATACAATATCACAACAAAAAATAACACTGTTATAAAAACTGTTCACTGTTATAAAAAATAACAACAGAAGCTAATTAGCTGTAGACAGGTAAAGATGTAGTTCATTGTTTTTGTCGTAGTTTAGATTATGTGAAATTTTATAACAAAAAACATCAGATGCAAGTGCAAAAACAAATAAAAAAAATTTTTTATAAAAAAAATTAAGGAAATGTTCTCCAAGATTTAAATTAAAAATTATATGGTTATTAAAACTATATAGAATAAGATAATATTGTATAAGAATATAATATTAATTTAATACAGTTATAATAAATGAAATTAAAATAAAAAATGATCTACTGAATGGATACAACACCTATATGTAAACTTATAAAAACAATTTTTGAAGAAAAACAAAATAGAGAAATTTGTGAAGATCATTTGAATGACGAAAAATATATACTAAAAACATTGATTTAATTTTATTTCCTCAATTTCAACAACATTTTTGTTAACTTTTTTTTTGACTTTCAATAATTTTTTGTTGAACTTCAATTTTCGAAAAAAAAAAAATTATTTACATTTTGAAATTGGTATAAAAAAGGATTAAGAAACCGTAATCGAATTTTCTAATCTAATTTATCATCAAAAATAATAATTCAAGAGAATTAAATTTTCCTGTGAATTTCATCACGTTTTATAGGTTAACTTATCTACTTCTACCTATTCTTTTATCAAATAAATTTTCAGAGGATAATAAAAACAAACACTTATATAATATATATAGATTATATATTTATTTTTAATTATTACGAATTGTATCAGCTACTGAATTAATTCTATTTGTCAGATCATAGATAAAGAAAATCTCATTTTTCACAGAAAAAAAAACAATGAAAAACAATAATAAAATTCAATGATTCTAAATTACAATTTAATATTGAATTAGAAAATCAAAAAAAAAAAAACAACAAATAAATTACAAAAAAGGAATAAAAATTGTAGAATGGTGGTTAATTAATGACAATAGACTGAAAAATTGAAATGAAAGAACACATCACTTCATCTTAAATCTTGTATTATGTAAATATTTCCGGTAATTTTATTTTTCTTTGTTTTTTCTGCTCTTATTTTTTTGTTTTAAAAATTATTTTTATTTAAAATTGAAATAAAAAACAATTTTACGCCCAACACTTTCTGAAAATGAAATTTAAATCGTTCTCCATTTATCTGCATATAAATTTTATTTTTATTGTTTTTTGTTTGTTGTTTTTTGGTCCTCTTAATCAGCTATAATTAATTATTAGCGCGGCATTAATTTAAGACACAACAAAAACAAATAATGAACGGGGCAGAAGATTTAGAAAATATAAAAACATTTTAAATTTATGTGCTGGATTAAATGGATCGCTAAAGTGAACAGTCTATATTGAAGAGACATGTGGAGCAGTAAAGAAGAAAAAGAAGAATGAAAAAAATGAATTAAGGGAATTTGATTTGAAAAAACTACAAAAAAAAAAAATAAAAACATTTAGGCTAATCTCAGCACTCATCTGTTTTTTTTTTTTTTTTTTTTTTTTTTTTTTTTTTAATTTAATTCGGCTGTCATCATATTTAGTGGTCAAAATTTTGGTTTTTTGTTTTTAATTTTTACAAGTATTTCTATATTTTATCATCATTTCATTTCTGAATTATATCACTGCATCACATCACTTATAGTATTTTTATTAAAATTTGTGCATACATTTTAAAAGCGAACCTTTGAATTTTATTTAAATTAAAATGAATAGGTTTAAAATATTTTTAAAAACCATTCTTGTGGGGTAGTGCGTAAATAGAAACATGCCTTGCATTCTAGGCTTCTAGTAAAAATTGTACGCTATATATTTTTTGTTTTGTTTAACATATTAATCAGCGAGTTAACATACAATGGTAAGTTTCTTTATTTTGAGAAAGTAATCAGTTAAAAAAAAAAATACATATTGAGAACTCTTGGAATTTTCTCTGACCTATCTCAGAATACAAGCTTTGAATTACAATATATTTTATAGAATATGCTCTACGTTTAGGTGAAACATAATAAAAATTAGATCCAATCTTCTGATGATGGTGTTATAATCGATATCGATCAAAATATTAATTAAAGTTAGTGAAACATATTTAGAGTTTCTGTTTATTATTATGCGAATTATAAAATTTTCGAAAACCACCGTGAAATTTGAAAAATTATGAAACCGAATTCATAAAATATTCTTAATATCCTTCACTCATTAGACATGAATCTTCAAATTAATTATTACTTCATATAGTTTTTAATAGTTCAATGTTATTACGTTATTCTTACTTTAGCTACCGTTCTCTTTGAATTGTTCAATGTTAAATGCATTACATTGATTTCCACGTGGGTGACACTTTTTGATTTTTATTTAATTTTTTTTATAAATATAACTATTATATTCAATATTTCTTTCCACATGGTGGTTGTTAGTGAAAAACAATACCAAATGCAAAATTTTTATTGTATTAGTCATCATGAACAGCATTTTTTGTTTTATTCTGTTTACCTACCGGGTATATTTCAGTAATGGAAACTGTAAATGCAAATTTCAATGAAACATTTAAGAAGCTTAGAAAAAACCATATGGTTTTTGTATTATTTTGTTTTTAATTCTATACAGTATAACTGGCTGAGGTATTATGAAATTGATAATTGTTATTAGAATATCGAACATTTTGTTTTTAATGAAATCAGAATGTTCCAAATTTTTGTAAACATTTTAGTTTAGTATCATTTTTTATTTAATCTGTAAATTGAAAAAAAGTACATTGCAAATAGTTGGAACCATTTCAAAACCGATTTCCATTATTATTCTTTTAAATAACAAATATAATGACAGAAAACGTAGCGAAATTAAATATTTTTTAAAAATTTGTTAATTTTCAATTAAAAATTTTATTTTACCAATGTATTATTGTCTTGTACAATTTAATATACAATAATTTTAATTTGTCAAATTGCAATAACTTCGCCAGAACTAAATTTAAATTTTTTTTTTTAATAAATTATTACGTATGTGGCTGTTGTTTATGATAAATTCATAAAAAAAAAGTGCCAAGAAGGATTTGAAATGATGGAAAACAATTCAATATGAAATTGAGTACGATTAGTAGTGCTTTATTTGTAATATTATAATTTTATACTATTGTTTAACTTGTATAATAAGAAAATAACCTTTAAAGTTATGAATACTTTAATTTTATTTTACTAAGAATTTGATTACTCGATGTCGAGCATATAGTAATGAATTAAGAAAAAATTTGAGCAAAATAAAGTTAATTTGAAATTTATTTATCTAACTGAAAACCAAACCTTATCTGAACTTATTTTTTAGTAACTACCTTAATCTAGATTTAAAACCTATTTGAGGTCGGACTGTATATATAGTCCATTATAAATGAACTGTATATTAGTATGAGAATCTGACAATCTTATTAATCTTGTCAGTGATTGGACCGATTATGACTTTTGAAGGTTAGTTTGGAAATTCAAAATGTAGGCCTAAGTATTTAATTGAGTTGGATCAGGGAATATCTGTGTAGTTTATTTTATTTAATATGTTCTCTGCATTTACTGACTTTTTTCATTTGTTGGAAAATTTCAGAAGGATGTCAACAGCAATTTTAAAATCAGTAAAAATATTAGCACAATTTTCATGAGCTGAGTATATGACAGTAGCAATGATTGCAGTGGCAATTTTTTATCGTATAAGTGTTGTATAAAACTTATAGGAGCAATTTTGTGGAGTTTGCCGATATTAACATGCAAATATTTTCATTGTTTTGTAAACATTGATTTGATTTGTTATATAAAATTAATAAACCACAACTGGAAAAGGACGAATGAAAATCAAGCATAATATTAAAGTATTCAGGCATATTATTAGAATGTTATATAAATGGTATGGTCTATGTTATGACCTATATGTGTCAATAAATACACATTTATTAAAAAATATTTGCAAAATTAGGCCAAATTAGTAAGTATCAAAGTTAAAAAGAACAACAATGTTGCTGGTTAGTCTCATTTGTATGTAAATTTTTTTTACAGTTAAAACACTTAGTTGTCGATCAAAAGAACTAGAATTAGAACTTAGTTCACGGAGCATTCAAGTGATTGGCTCGAATCTACCATATTCAGTAAGGTGGAAGGGAATGTCGAACAACTAATAACAACTCAACGGTTCTGAGATTATTCCGATGGGTTAATTCAACCAAATGATTTGAAATTTCAAAAGCTAACGTTTTACTCGAAATAATCTGGTGAATAAAAGAGATTTCTGTAATTACCAGTTGATCAGACAATGAGTTTAAGACGGTGGGCGTAAGGTAGAAGTCGTAGTGGATCATTCCACGAAAAATTACTCAAAGGGAAAGGGAATCGTTGAAACGATTCAATTTAATGATATTCAAGTAATGTGGGGCCAATACTTGACTGACATATTCAAGGATAGTTCTTTGTTATGTAACATAAGGTATATAGATATAATTACTAGCAAAGTCACCCAACGTTGTTCGGGTCCAACATAAAATATAAATAATTTCGAATTTTGAAATATAATATAACAAGTATGAATAACAATTTAATTTTTCTAATTCATTGATAATACCTAACCATAATTAAAAACTTTAAATCAGGAAATATACTTATTTTGGTAAGACTATATAGCTATACTAGTCAATATAAACCTACACTGGGTTATGTGTTTGCATCTGTAAAAACTATAAATAAAACACAGAGATAATTTTTTCCGTGTTTTTTTGTATTTTCAATTCCCTAAAACAAGTGGTAGGAACGTAGGATAATTAAAAAATTTGTTTTAAAAAATTGGTTTTGTTTGGAAAGAAAAAAAAAACAAAATAATTTGAACTCATTACGGTAAAATCGAAATTTTAATAAAAATTGGGACGAAATTGCAATATTTTTAAAATCAGTTTTGATTTTTCATGTTCACTAGAAAAGAAAACAACCAAATCAAGTACAAAAGTACATTAAAAAAACATACACATGCTTACATACATAATATGATTCTATCGTACCTACCAACCAAAGAATATCGAGCAATGTTAGATATTCTTTGCTACCTACCTATTGAATGAAAATTAATTTTCTTTTTATGAATAAAATGAAAATGCGTGTATTAAAAATAAATGAAAATAAAAAAATTTACTACAAAAAAACAGGAAATGTGGGGACAAAATATATTATAACTTTTGAAACACTGATCGCGGTATAGCCTTTTAATGTAGAAAAAAAAAATTATTTTAGCACTTTTGCTATTGAATTATAAATTTAAAAATTTAAAATAACTCCTTCCCCTGATTACTTTTCGGAAATTTTCGAAAACCTACCATTGTGGAAAATCTCATATCTCCAGTTCAACTGGAAGTGAGAAATACTTTCTGCATATAAACCAACATACATTCAATTTTATACATAGTTTAGATATAGATAGGACAACACTATTGACTAAGAAAACAGTGGGGATATATTGTTATCATAAGACTAGGAACACTTTAAGAAACCATTATTACAACGTAATTATTATATTTGCAAAGAAAATATCTTATTAATGTTAGGAGCAGCGTACATATTATATAATTTCTCAGTATAATTTAAGCTTCAGGATTTTTTTTTTGTGAACTATGTACATTTATGCTAACCTACATTTATATAATATCAGTCCATGCATATATATATATATATATATATATATATATATATATATAATGTTATGAGTTGTTTCAAGTTTTCATAACACCTTAAATACCGCAATAAATACCTACATTTACGTATATTTCAATATATCATATGGGTAAGGTTGACATGCTGCTTATGCTTTATACAAGAGTTAGATACATAATATATACATGCATGTGTTATACAGAATTGATGTGAATGCAATCGCTTGTTAAATATGTTAATGTATATGGTTCGCTGCACTTTAACAGTGTTTCATTTTTTTTTTTTTTACTTATTTTTTTTGGGTATCGTTTGTGTATTTGGAATTCTTTTTTTTGTTTTCGTTTTTGGGATAATGACACACAGGTAAGATTGGTATGTTAAAAGCGCGCGACGATGTTATTCATTGTAGTATTATTGTTATATTTTTTGTTGTTTTCATATTATTATAACCTCTAATGACCACCAATATTGTCCATAAATTTTTTTTCTTTTCTTAGCAGACCATTTTGTGTTTTTTATTTGTAGTTGTTATTGTTGTTGTAGGTTTTGAGTTCATATAACAGAATTTCAACAAGAGTATCTCGCAGCTAATGCATTTTTGTTTTAAGGCAATAGTGTTGCTTTGTGCTGCTTCACCTTTTGAGATTTTATGTTATTATTTTCGATGTTGTTGTTGTTGTTGTTGTTATTACATCTTTTGTTAGTTTTCTTTTGTTATTTTATTATTAGTCTTTTGCTTTATTTTTAATTGACATAATCTTAGTCATGTCGTTGATAATGTCGTTTTGAAAAAAGTAAAAAAAAACAAAGAAAAACAAAATAAAGGGATTTTTGTTTGGACATATTTAAGAGCCTAATTTAAATGTTTGATTAGCTATGAAATTGACACCGCGTGTGTGAATCTCAACACAAATAATACAAGCTACACAACAAAATGCGTTGATGTTGTAAAAAAAGAAAAGAAAAAAAAAACGAACACAGAAAAATGTCATCAAATTGGACATTTTTTTTTTTTTTGTTAACCGATAATATTTTTTATTACTGCTGGAATATTTTAATTTTAATTTTATTTTTTGTTTTCATTATATTATTCAAAATTGGTTTTATCTCACCACAGGTGATTTGAGTTCCAAAAATATTTAATTTTTTAAGATTATTAATTTCTAGAAATTTTTAAATATTTTTTTCTTTCTATTGAATCAAATTTTTGAATTTTGACAATAGATTTAACTGTTATAATAATATGAGAATGATAAGAGAGATAATATCGCATGAAAGAAATTATTGCATGATACCTAGTTACCGGATAAGATTTTTTTTATATGTTTTGCATGAAAATGCTCTTTAAACAGGTGTTAAATTTTTGATTAAAACTGATAATCAAGGTATTTATAGTTTTTTCTTATATTAGATTTTTTTTCCAAGATTACATTTTTAAGAAAAATTATTTCTTAATTTGTGAAAGAGTTAGATAACGTTGATCATTTTCCAGTTAAAGATTATAGTTTGGATTTATAAAGTTTAAAACATCATTTCGTAGTTAAATAAAAATAAAAAGTTTTCCAATAAATTATTTAATTCAACTACAAAAAAAATTAACTTCTACAAAAGACAAAATTAAATACAATCAAAATATTTTACTGTAATGTAAGACAATTGTATTCTGTTATGAGGCTGGTTAGTAACGAAGATAGTAAATTTTAAATCTGCACCAACATTGAACCTATAACTCTGAAGATATTGTAGCAGGAGTATCATTGCTGAAGAAAATATATTGTATCTAGTTGTAAATTATGAACTTCTGATCTTTCCTTCTTGAAAAAAAAATATAATTGGCCAAGTACCTAGAAAAAAAGAAAATCCTAAAATGCAAACTAAGAAGTTTATATTAAAACATGCGGAAATGACACATTGTGCGATTAAGTATTAAACCGCACAAAAAATTAAAATTACTCAAACTATAATTTAACAATATAAATTGCTAAATATTATTAACCACATTATTGAGAAGCGATTAGTTTAAGATTTTGGAGCAACACAATACTGAAGAAAGTAGGAAATTTCATTAAATCAAAATTAAACGATTACAAAGGGTTAAAAATTATAAATCGAGTCTAATTTTTGAACAGAAAACGAAATAGGAATTTAAGACTCTGGTACTTGAGTGATATGTCCTTAATATTTTAAAACAAACTGCAGCAACCTATGTCACTCCAAGGTGGTATCAATATTATACAAAAAATAGTGCCGATTGACTATCCAGAAACTACCTGGAATATTCAGTTTCATCTACCAAACCATGATCAGAACAATCTCAAGCAAAGTAAACATTCAAAATTCCGATAGAACAAATTTTACTGTATTTAATTCTATAAACATTTTAAAGTAATTTTTTTTTATTATTACATTAACTTCATCAGTTTTAATGTTGATATTTTTTTTTAATTTTTCGTTTTTATACTTTATTTCAAATTATTCAAATACAAAAGAAAATCATATAATATATTTAAATTTAATATAGAATTTACGTTATAATTAATTAAACACTTAAGAATATGCAAACAACATACATATACACAATTTTCTGATATACAGCATAATACTAATAAGTATTCAAGTCTGTAAGCACACACTTACATATCATATACATAAAATTATATATATTTTTTGAGTCGTAGTTTTGCCTATACATAATTAAAAATCAAAAGTTGAGCAAATAAATAAGTAAAAATATACACAACATAACATGCCTGAATATCGTTCAAAATAAAGTCCTGTATTATGTTTAGAGTCTATTAATAAATTAAACCATATTATTTTTACATAAAAATTTGATTACATTACAAAGTATATGGTGATCAAGTTTTCTTTTGTTTAATTTTTTTAAAGTAATGATTTCTTCATTTCAATGCTAAATTAAAGAATTCTACTTCTATGCTATAATTTAGCTACGTTACATTGTTCATGTGTTTTAAGTTTTTCTGTTTGGTACGTTACATTTCAGTTCAAAAACATCAGTAAAAAATAAAAATGTATAGCGAGAAATTAATTTAATAATAATATAGTTCTCACTATAATAATTTTACATTTGTAATTAAAATTTAGATTTTACCAAGTAGGAATTTGATTTAGAAGATCCATAGAACTGAAACTGAAATGAAAAATCTCTCAACTTTATTCGACCAAAACAATAATATGGAAAAGCCAAAACAAATTTGTGTAACACATTCGGCATACACAAAAAAATTTAACAATATATTTAAGAAATACAACTTAAATGTAGTCACTACTAGCAGAAATCTAAAATTATGTAATCTGTTAGGATCAGCTAAAGATAAGAAGAGCATAGAAGAAGTAAGTGTATACCACTTGTAAAATATCATGCCAAGATTGCATAAAAACTTACATAGGACAATCCAAGAGGTTAATTACAGTTAGATTCCAGGAACATATGAGGGAAGCACAATTGGCGAGGAAAAGAAACTACACGAATTTTAGGTCAGCTGTAGCTCAGCATATAGTTGAAGAAGAACATCATATAAATAAGAATAGTTTAAAATTAATAAAAGAGGTAAAAAAAAATAATAAACTAGATATGTATGAAAGTCTGGCAATATCTAGAGAACCTGTAAACAACAGACTTAATAATGATGTAGGTAGTGGATTCTTACCATTATTTAGATTACTTTAAAATTAAAAATCAGGTTCAGGTAGAATTAAGATCATAAATACTAGAATAAGGGTTATTTCGTAAGACTAGTTTAAATTCAATAAATAATAAATATAATATAAAAAAAAAAAAAAAAATTAATAAATAAAACACTGTAGATTAGATAGCACTATTAAGGAATTACTATTGTTAACAAAATGAGCATATTATTAAGGGTTCAAATTATATAATTATATGTAAGGATTAGTGTAAATATTAATTAGTAGCAAAGCACTGATGAAGGAAGTAAGTTGCTTCCGAAATATCGATATTTGCAAAATAAATACAAATGATTAGTGAAAGGAAACTCGACTTTTATTCCATAAATTTGATTTAGTTTTTATAACTCACATCTTGGTTTGTTTAACATCTACATTTTATGAGTTATGAAATTATTCAATTTCAAAATAGGAGCTGTCTAGATAGTCCAACCCTATATAATACCTACAGATGAGTACTAGTAATGTTGGTGAATTAAACGCTAATAATAAAGTTCTAAAGTTAGAAAATGGTTGAATGAATATTCTAAAATCTATCTAGATAGTATAAAATAAATAAAAATTGTTTGTTTTTGTTTTAGTTTACAAAAAATATTGTTTTTCGTTGTATATTTGAGAGAAGAGCTTGCATACATTTTTGAAAAATCTACAATTGATTTTAAATAAATCATTCAGTTGAGCTAGTTATAATATAATAGAATCTTGTATGTGTGAAAGTGAGGATTTAAGTAAAGTAAGTAAGTTTTTATTTAGTTTAGATCACACATCAAAATTCTGTACTAAAATGAAAATAGAATGACAAATAATAACCTTATATAGAATTTAATTTAATGTCTATCCGTAAATTGTTCTTAAAATTTTAACCCAGTCAAACAAAATAAAATAGCGATTTATTTATTTTTTTGGGAATGCGCGTTCAAATTAATGTTTTCCATTTTAGTTGATTTTAAAACATATCTACGCAAATGTTTTTAAAATCTATTTCGACCATTTGAAAATATCGGCTATAAATTCTAGTTGAAAATTAGTTTACAATGTAATACAATAGAAGATTTCAAAATAATTATAATTGGAATATAATATAAAATTTTTCTAAAATTGAAACACCTTGTATATCATATACATTAATGTTATATCTTTCATTACTTACACATATTACACGGACCAGAGTAATAATTTTTTTTTCTTATTTTTTTTTTCAAATATTTTTCATTATTTATTTTTATAGTGGATGTAGAAAATTTACAGAGACCTTTTGATCTCTTTGTATCTCACAAATATACATACATATAAAAAAAATATATAAATAGAAATCCTTAAGTTTATATCGATATAAATTTAAAAAAAAAATTAAAGCATTTCTATAGCATATAGTATACATTTTTAATAACACATAATACCAAAATAATAGGGTAATACTAAATTAAATTTTAAACCCATTTCAAATTCATTTTAAATAATCAAAGTTAAGAGAAAGTTTTAATTTAATTTTGCCTATTTTTATAATGCCATGTTTTTTTAAGTTGTATGGTATTAAGCTTGGACTAAGAACTTAGACTCTAGACTCTCTACTGTTGCAATGTTTCAATAACATAGAAAACATCTGGGGGATATTTTTTAATCAGTTAGTATTGAATCTAATAAAGCTAAACCTGCAATTAGCATCCTTACGATCAATAAATATCGTAATATCGTAAGACTTAATCAAAATTAATACCTCATTCGAAATTTTATTCAAAACTTTTACATATTTTAATTGATATAAAATTTGTATACTGAAAACATATCAAATTGATTATGTAAAACAATACATAGATTAGTCGGATATAGACGTCAGGATCAGACTTGGTCTTACCAGAACTATTAAAATGTTGAAAGAAAAAAATTCTTATCGAACATTTAGAAAATAATCAATAATATATGCTTAAAAATAATTTTTTTCCTGCTATCCTGTATAAAATCTAATATCCTTGTATGTCCCTAATAGATATAAATAAAAAGTTATAAAAATTATTATTTAAGGTACATAAAAGTGCCCGGATTTTTGCCATTAAATTAATTAAAATTAACAAAAAAAAAAATGCAAAACAAAACGAAAAGCAGAAAAATAAAAAAATGGATTCATGTACATGTATTGGTTTTATTTGGACAGGTAAAGATAGATATGCATATATATCAATAGCTTTTATATTCCACATGTGTATGTATTTGATAAATTGTTTCTATATACATATATTTATTATGTTAAAAGTAATTTATTTTTAAAGAAAATCTAATTGAAAGAGGGTTTCGGGGAGTCTGTCTCTTTAAAATTTACATTTTTTTTATTTTGATTTTGTGTTTTTGTTTTTTTTTTTATATAAAAGATTGGAATAAAATTATAAACATCCTTGATGTATGATTTCTGGTGTTTGTATTGATATAAAAAAAAAATTAATATAATCATAGAAAAAGGTTTGTATTGATACTCTGTATCTTTTTAGAACTGTTAACTGAAGTTGTACATATGCATAAAAGATTTTTTTTTTTGAATTCATCTAAAATTAGTAAAAATAATTTTTTTTGAACACATCTAAAATTAGTAAAAATAATTTTTTTTTTTAAAACTGTGTATTATCCTGTAAATAAGTTTAAATACAGATAATATATGCAGGGTGGTCTGTTCCGATCTGAAAAACATTATTATGGAGCTGATGCCTTGAAGTATTTTAAAAAAAAAATTGTTGCAGACAGACAGGGGTTTATTTTAAAATTTAACCTGGACTACAAGAGATTAAAATAAAGCGAGATAAGAAAAATAATATTTCACAAAATATCCACTACAGTTACGAAGATATGCAATCTAGAGTATATTGTGTTTTTCAGAACATTTTTTTTAAATTGATATACCTGAATAAGGGTGCTTTAAGTGGATATCAATCTGACTTATTGTTTTGCCCAAAATTAAAAGGTTTGTATAAAAAAGCGATCGTTTTGTTAAAAGCTTTGATTATTTAAGAAAAGTTGGTCAAAAGTATATGTTTTTATTAATTATTTTTATGCACAGCAATATCATTCATCATTTCAGAAACTTCAATAGCTTCATTAATTTTGAGTCAAATAGTAAAGAATTATAATTATTGTTATAATATTAAACCTTGAGTTTTTAATTTTCTTATATAAATGCATTCACCGATAACGTTCGATGCCGTTAGTTATGTACATCAATTTAAAAAAAAAACACATATGTATAGCTCTTCATATGATATTTTTTAGAAATTATTTTTCTAATCAAATTTTTTTTATCCCCTGTAGTTAAGGCTACATTTAATAAAGGACTACATAATAATTTCTGTATTACAGTACAGGAGAACAAGTTTTAAATAGTTTTTGCCCTAAAATTATCCAATTATTTTTATGTCAAAGCAGAGCACCATGTATACAGATTTTTATTTTTAGAAACTAAACTCATCTAATTTCATGTAAATGGATATTCATAAAATAAAAATTAACTGTAAAAGCTTAAATATATAAAAATATTTATATATAACGAAACATTAAGAGATTTTATGTAATAATCCTATGTAAAATTAACTCTTCCTTGATGTACTCAAGAAATAAGTGAAAGTTATACTAAAATTCCGAAAAATATTGACATCAATTTCACTATTATAGATATTTTCTATAGAAAATACAATTGTTTAGAAAATATGGATGTTAGTTAGAAATAATGATATAAGTAAGTATAAAGGTTTAAGCTTTTAAATATGATTATCAAAGGAAAATATTGAAACATGTATTATCATTTTGCGAAAATGTATTTTATTGGTTTTTGTAAAAACTACATTCAAACAATGTATTTTGAAATGAATTTCAATCAATAAAATTTCTTCGATAAAATAGAGTGCTCTACATAATAACACAGATTGGCAAAGGTGTACAAAAACAAATCAAATAATGAAAACGCATTTAATCAACATTATGTTAGTATACTTAAGACTTTTTTTTCAGATATCGCTACAGCCCAAATTGAATCTGGATCTTCTAATTAAAATTACAAAACTCAAATCAGGAATTATTTACAGTTCAGTTTTCTTGTTAAAATTCATTTATGAAAGTAATAATACTAGATACATAGAATATTATTGAAGTAGTGATCTAAATGAGTACGTGGGTTGTTTAACTGTGATTATTACAAATTTATAAGTTTTAAAATTGAAGAAAAAAAAAATTATGCTTTAGAGTTAGGGCAAATTTTGTGTAATTATTATTGAAATAAGTCAAATATTGTATAATAGCTAATCAGTATTTCATCTATTAATGGCAAACTTGTTTTGCAGTCAAGTACAGACGTTTTCAGTGCTTTATTTCGTAAAATTGATAGGAAAAATATTTTCAGTAATATTTTATTTTGAATTATGAACGCTATTAAATTTATTTTTAAATTTTTGTCTCACTCCATATTAAACTATTTTAAATTTTATACATAATATTATTATTATTATTATTATTGTTACATATGTAGTTTCACATGAAGTGAAAATGGATTTTTTTTTATTTTGTAGTTAAGTAAAAATAAAATTTAGTTATTTTTATATTAAATTTATAACGGATTAAAAAATTGTAGTATATGTGATAAAAGGATTTGCAGGAAAAAAAATATTTAATTCAAAAAACTTAATTATTTATAACTCTACTCATAAGCTAAATAAGATTAATAAATGAAATTTCTACGGAAATTTGTAAAAAATGTTTGCACCAATTTTATTATTATATACTTTAACCTTATCTATATTACCGGCATAAAGTATGCAAATATAGGGTTGCACTAAACAAGTAATTGTTAAAATATGCTCCAAACCGTTATCTTTTTAGAGTATTTAACTGAAGATCCTGCAGTGCAGTCAGACTAAGAGAAACTATCTTCTGGTATTCCAGAGGCTACGCTAATATCATAGGTCAGTTTCCAAATGAACTGGTGCCAAACGCAACCTATTATATCACCTCTAAACTAAATTTCAACAAAAAGCCTAAAGTAGGTTTCCTGCCAGGTTTCCTGCCAGGGCCGATTGGAAGCGTGGTTTAAATAAAAGCGAAAATGATATAGGAATTTTCATTGATGGGTCTAAAATGAACTGCGGAGTAGGTGCAGGAATTTTCGCAGAAGATAGAAAAATCAAAATATTATGGTCTCCCTAAATACGCTAGTGTCTTTCAAGCAGAGCTGCTTGCAATTAGGAAACCCTTAATCACATTCATACGACCAAAACAAAAGTCACCATTTTCACGGATAGTAGAGCCGAAATCAAGCTTTGGTGACGGACAGTATCTGTTCTAAGCTGGTGGAACAATGCCGAAATGAAATTGGAAACTTAGATAACCGATTCTCGATCTCTCTACTATGGGTTCCTGGTCACAGTAACATAGATGGAAATGAGAGAGCCGATGAACTGGCAAGGCAAGGTTCCAATCTCGACATGCCCCTTGAGGAAGACATTCACTGTCCAATGAGAGTTGTCAAGGAGCGCATCCATTCATACTTTCGGGCCAGTGCGAATGAAAGGTGGCATAGACTAAATACCTGTGCGACCTCGAGGAAAGCATGGCCTCCGTATAATATTAATAAAACCAAACAACTCTTAACCAGATCCCGTACTGATATAGCAAGACTAGTAGCCATCAGTACGGGTCACTGGCCAATAGGAAACCACGCTGCCAAGCTAGGTATTTCTTTCAATCCCCACTGTCGGAGTTGCAAGGATGAGAATGAGGCAGAAAGTCTTCAACACTTCCTTTGCAGCTGTCTAGCATTGGCTAGAGTCAGACTTCGGACTTTAGGTGAAGCTTTCCCTAGTAATATAGCTTTTATCGCGGAAAGCAAAATAGCAAATCTGATCAACTTTCTTCATCTCATAGGGTGGCTCTAGTACTGAGTCCCTGGGGAGAGTGAAGATAAGAGAACGACCACCTATAACAACCGACAACACGAAATAGGTCACTCGAGTCGTGGTATCAAAAAGGCACAATTAAGTCCTAATTGGTTTTCCAGAAGTAGATGGAATGGTCACTTCTACCTACCTACCTACCTATATAACTGAATTTATATATATCTGATAGATCAACATATATAACGGCTTTTATACAAAAACATCGAAACAACAAGGATACTTTCAAATGTCCTTTTTTTTCTTAAAGGATATGCTACTAAAGATATATATTTTTGGAAAGCTAGCCACTCCAGCTATCCTTGGAATATGGTCATTAGATCCTACGTCAATACAACATGGCCCTCACAATCCCCCTAATGATTATTTTTAATTAAGTAGCTTATACGATCAAAGTTCGATTATATGATTTCATTTTGTTAATATTTTTCGGAATTTTTCATGTTTTTTTATTTATAAAATCGTTACTATCATTTAAAATATGCTGACCGAATATTTAAAATCACAGCTCTTAACCTTCACTACTTACACCTGGGTATATCCCACCCGGCAATATTTTAAAAAAATTGACAGTTTTTATTTTAAAGATCGGGGAATAAAGTTACGAATATAAATTCAGTCTGTATCATATGCTGTCATGTTGTGTATTTTAAAGGAAAACGTTGAATGTTTAACATCTGTAATTGGTAATTTTATACACAGGTGTAAAGTTTTCGTAATATTTTATGAGTTAATGATTTTTTAAATTTACAGCTAATTCGTGGGTAATGGGATACAAAACGGCAGATATTTTAAATTATTTGGAGAACGATACTGATGAAGATATTTTTGAACAGAATGATACCGAGAGTGAAACCGAGAGAGAGATAATGATTGAAGAAAACGAAAATATTAATTATTATAAAAAAACTATTTCATAATAACGAAAATTAGGATATTTTGGATAATACCACTAAAAAAGCTGGATGCAATTTATTTATTTTTTTTACAATTTTTTTATAAAATGTATCTGTAATGAATGTACAATGTTTAATTTTTTGTTTTTTTTGTTAATTTTAGATTCAACTACATATTATATTTTAAATAAATAATTGAACTATGTAACAACGATTTTTTAATGTTATATTTTTTTCGGTTAATCTTCATTAATAGAAAAACAAAACTCTCCTTTCTTAGTGTTATATAGTGGAAGAAGTGAATATAATGAAATGTATGCATAGCGAGAGTTAATATTGGATACTCGGTACCAAATATTCAAAATTTTGGTGTTCAAAAACTGGAACTATTTATTTCAGTGGAATATAATACATAATAATTTAAAATTTAAGCGTATTTAATTCATCTTTCCAAAATTTTATATTTCTTCTTAATATTAATAATAATAATGATACTGATATTATAATTTTAATTTTCACTTGTTATGTTAATTCAGAAATTCATAGAATATTATTATTTTGTATCAAAAAAATTATCATATTATCCTTTTGAAATTTTCCTTTCTTGGAATTTTATTATTACACGTTTTCATAAAATTTTATATTTATAAATGAATAAAATTTCGAAGGATTTTCAAAGGATTTTCAATGATTTATATTATTGGTAATTCATAATTCTTCAATTTGTATTATAGCTATATAATTTAATTTTCCTTTCTCCCTTTTGTTTTGCTTTGCTGACCAATACCAATGAAAATGTCTTTAATCTTTACATTGGATTTTTTCATTCAAAAATTAATTTTTTTTTCTATTGTTATACAAATACAAATTTTATGGAATTTTTCAACCTATACACATACTAGGATTTATTATTATTTGCCATCATCGTTGTGTGGTACAATTCAATTTCTTCCACTTTATATCATGTCCATTTGTATGTCCTTTATATGCCAGAAATTCGTTAACTAGAAAAAAAAAATTAGAAAAAGCAGAAAAAAAGCATAAAATATAAAAATGAATGCGGTGAACCTTTTAATTAGATTATGATGCAAGGATGCGTAAAGTGGG
This sequence comes from Argyra leucocephala, assembly GCA_963942445.1. Lineage (NCBI taxonomy): Eukaryota > Metazoa > Arthropoda > Insecta > Diptera > Dolichopodidae > Argyra > Argyra leucocephala. The sequence goes on along the minus strand of OZ012679.1, from coordinate 98,875,223 downwards.
TCTATATAACGTAAGAAAGAAAAAACAATACACCAGGAAATATTTCAAAACAAATGGAAGACAAATTTTATAACTAGGTATATAAAAAACATGACAAAAAAAATTTAATAAAAAATGATCCCAGAAGAGAGTAGGTACTAAATATCTAGAATTTTCTTTTTCATGAAAGATATAACTTCGATTCCAGTAATACTTAATAATAATATTGATGTCATTAGTGAAATTTAAAATTTTAGGTAAATTAAATCTCAGAAAATGTGTAAAATTAATAGTCTATTCTTGTTAGTCTTATACTTCCTGAATTTGGTTGTAGGGCTTGTTTGTTTCAAACTACATATTCTAGATTCGTATCATGTTTTCTATGGTATTTCTTTTACGTATTTTGACAATGTCATTGTAATATTGGGTTTACATAGAAAAAATGGTGAAGATAAGTTGAAGGGGGAAAAATAATTCACAATATAAATATTACTTGGCAGATAGTAATGCGGAAGGCTTACCGCATAAATGTGGTATGTTGGATATAGTTTGGCAACTATCTAAAATTTGCTTAATGATAGATACTCCAAGAAATTACACTACGTATTTCAAAAAATAACTTTGATTATGATTTTCAATGTTGCAATAATATAACTAAACAATTTTTTCATCTCACCTTTTTTTGTTTAATTTTTCTTTTTCCTTCTAGCCAAACTCACGAACCGATATAAAAAGTTTGATTTTGGTCAACCGGTACAAATCTAATATTTTGTCTATGTAAAAAAAAAAAAAAAAAATTGCACCAAAACTATTGTATACGTAATAGATTTCTTATTAGTCCTATTTCTTCCAATAATTTTATTTGTTTTGAGTTTGTTGCTCAAAACAAAATATTGATCAAAATTTTGTTAATGAATTTATATTCAATTAAACAAAAAACCTATTTTTCAAAAAAACTGACTTACCAGGTTTTTACGCTGATGTTTCCAATTTCAAAAAAAAAATAAATCAGATCCATATACAAAAGAGAAAAAAAATATTTAACACAAAAATATAAAAAATGAGATAAAAATGTCGCTTTTAAATCTCTGTGGTCTTGAATAGCACGAAAATCCCTGGATATATTAAAAAATCAGAATATGTAGTCATCTTAACTTGATAGATGGATATATGTGAACTGAATCATAGATGAATTGAACGGATGAATGAATCTATAGTACCTAGTTATCAGAAATTGAATTTCAATTTTCTAAAATTATACAAACACACAATACACATATGCACACATATACATTTACCTATTAAAGTATTTGTGGACAACAATTTTTTTTTTTTTTTAATTTCAAGTTACAGTTCAGGATGATATTAATATAATGTTATATATAGATATACATAAGTAAATATGTGTGGTCTCTGTTAAGTAATTCTATATAAGTTTAAGTCAATTCATGGTAACTTACAAATAATATTAAGTATCAATTACAATTCTTGGATCTTGGATCAACTTTTTATTAGAGTATATTATCTGTAAGGTATAAGATTTTGTTAATTTTTTTATTGTGATATAATACTTTTTTTTTTATTACTAATCATAATTATATAAGTTTTTTTTTCAAACCGATTTGATTTTAACGTAATTTTACAAATCTAACATGATTTCAAATATTAATGTGTTAATGGGTAATTTATAGCTTACTATCATTAATATAAAACTGCAAGACAGTAGAAATATATATAATTATATATTATAATTATAATTATAACTAATCCAGTTATAGAATTATAATAGTTTTTTTTTATCATTTAAATTTTATTATTATAATATTATATATTATATATATTTTTCATTATTGAAAATAAAATAAGTTTTTTCTTTATATTATTTTTTCAGTTATATTATATTATCAGTTTTTCGACATGTTTTACTTTTCCTAAATTCATCTACAGGAGACTCGTGTACTTGACCTGTAATTCTATGGTTTTAAATTAAATGAGATATTTGTAAGATTTGTGTATTATTTTACTTTACAGGCCTTTACAGAAGACCTTAGTACTATTACTCGAATCGGACAAAACTCTGCATAGAAATTTTGGTACATAATGATGCAATGAAAACTTTACAGGATTTTATGATAATGAATTAACTAACATGAAAATCATTAATAACGTCAACCTCTAGTTCAGATTTTTCAATAACTAAAAACGAAAGCTTCAATATCAAAATAAACAGGACCATTACTACATAGATTTTAATTGTTTTTTTTCTTCAATACCATTATTTTTTATCAATTTATTATTATTGTTATTTTTTTATTGAATATAATTGAAAGAATACGTAATAGTGATTTACAAGCACTAACTACCAGGACTTATTAAAGCTGTATTTTAGCATATCATAAACTGATCAATCACTTTTATAATAAAATAAATTGAATCAAGACTTAAAACTTTATACGCAGTACTAAATTCGGGTATTAATGATTGCTACAGGAGCATTCGGAATAAGCCCCACAAATAGCATCACCTGTGACACCGGAATACTGCCACTTAAATTGCAAAAAGAAAACAAACACTTACTGGCATCTTAAGATATTCTCAACTGACAGTCATACACTTACGGAACTAATATACGATACGGTACTGTATAATAAATACAAAACCAGGCCCATAAGACGCCAACCATGCTACGTACGATTTAAACAAGCACTGGAAGAACTTGACATTCCACCAGGTGCTCATTTTGATAAAACAAAAATACATAAAACTCCACCATAGTTGCTCAAATTACCACGTATTGACATCGGACTAAACACCAGCAAAAAAAACGAAACAAACCACTCTCAATACCAAGAACTATTTAAAACTAAACTAAATACTACCTACAAAAACTACACAATAATTTACACAGATGGATCAAAATATAAAAATATTGCAGAATGCGGATTTGAATGTATGCAAGATAACAAAAATTACAGACTTAACGCACATACAACAGTGTAATCGTCGGAGCTGTATGCCATACTAAGAGCAATTGATTATGTGTGACGAAGTTACTACGGAAAAAAGTTTATAATTTGAACAGACTCCCTTAGTAGCTTACTGGATCTTTCATCTCCTACTTCAAACTATCAAACAATCATAGAGATCATCTCCAGCTGTGCAGAAACTATATTGTATTTATGTGAATCCCAGAAGATGCAAACATAACGGGTAATGAAGAAGCAGATAGACTGGCAAATGAAGGTCTCCTAGAACCAATTTTCGAACGACAAAACATGTACTACAGAGATAATAAAAAGATCTGTGATGGAACTTTATGGAATATACACAACGGAGGTTGGCAAAATGAAGCACTCCCCAACAAACTGAAATTTAAAACAAGAAATGTATTTAGATGGAAGAGCATCAATCAGGTCAATAGAAAAACCATTGTAGTCCCGACGAGACTCCGAATAGGATCTTTTGATAGTTCACAAAACAACATTTCAGTGTGCTCCAGGTACCGCAATCACTATACAACACATATTTGAAGTCTGTCCTTTGTACGCTAATATAAAAGTTAAACTTGGGATTACGGGACTTGAAATACATGGGCAGTATACTACAGAAGCAGCAACTAAAATCATGGAATTCCTCAGGGGAACTGGTTTCTTGAATAAGATAAGATAAGGATAATAATTAAAAAAATGAAAAACAAAAACTGTTGCATAATATATATATAATATCAATAACAGGAAATAAACTTAAATTCAAATTAAAAACTTTAAAATAGAAACTATTATCTATATTAAAAAAAAAAAAATTAAATTTGAATAAACTTAAAACTTAAACTTAAAACCTAAACAAAGGATAACACTTAATATTAAAAAATTAAAAACAAACACAAAAATATTAATTAAAAAAAAAACAGAGGAGAACTCAAAATATTTTGGTATAAAATTTAACAAAAAGATAATAAATTTATGTGTACAACCCAAATGAATAAGGACTTGATAAAACCCGGGTGGTTGGTAAACCCTAAAAAAATTAGGAAAGCAATTCATCTATTCGCATTTTTGTAAGCAAAACTAAACTAGAAAGCATTTCTATTCGGTGCCAATAAAAATAAGCCAAAAATAAATTGAATAACATTGAAAAATTACAATATGATAATGTGCAACATATGGCATATATGTTGGCAAAGTTATGTATGGCCAGATGAAAAATATCAAAGTACTATACTAAATATATCCAAGTATAATATATTCAAGTTCTAACAAAAGATCTAACCCAACAGAAGTAAGTTCATAGTTACAAAAATCTGATGATGAGCAAACAGATATTATTCCAATGATAAAACTCTAATGACTCTACTTTAAACTCTACTAAAAACTCTAAAACTATACTAAAATGTTATACTGTATTTGATTGAAATAATTTAGATATTACAACTCAAATTTTAAGTTTATATTTTTTTAATGTATTTTGATCAACTGTAATACCTTAGTTTGTCGACCATTTATTTATTATTATGCATCAATACTAAATAAACTATAAAGTTAAATTTACCTTTAAATATTACAAGAATTAAATTTTAATTAAAATTTACATGAATATTATAAAGAAATATCTTAAGGAAAGTACACTATTAAAAACTAACAGGAAAAGGTATACAACTATTATATACAATATGATTAGCTAGAACCGACAAAGATTGAAATAAAATAGTTACGAATGTAAAGTTATTACCAGTGGCGTGATAATAAAAAATTTAACACCATAAAATATAAATTATTTGAAAGTTAAAAGAAAAGTTTGAATTATTCTTTTATTTCGATTATAGTTGAAATTTCCCTTCCATTTTCTTTTTTTTAATTTTCTTCGTTTTATCATTAGAACATTTTATGTTATCGCAAGGATTTTTTATTTATGATTATTTATACATTTTCTTCAAGCTCCCTTCAATGAAATTGTTATTATTTTTTTTTTCTTTAATTTCAAGCAATTAAAAAATAAATTGTCGTTTTTAATTGATGCGTAATTCAATATTCAAATACTTTACATAAATCTATAACTTTATTTTACCCTCGAAGACCTATTGTATATTTTCAAAGAAATTGGAAATAAAAATTACAAGAAGACTTCTTCCAGAATATTATTTCTTAGAAATAATCCCCTTTCATTATTTTATAAATCATTTTACTTAGAATTTCATCTCATTTTCATGCAATCTGAATGAAGTGAATTTTATTTTCTTAAATTTTTTTAACATTCATGAAGAAAATTGTTAAATTTTATTTAAAATTGAAATTGTTTTAAATCTTTCGTATCAAAAAAAAAAACATACATAAATAAGGAAAAAATGAATTACTGTTTGTTGTGAATTTAATATTAAAAACGACAACACTGTAAGCAACCCCTACTAGCTATGTATATACATATAATACATAGATACTATTTAACCGTCAATGTAATTTAGAAGATTTTTTTTTTTTGAGTAAATTCGGATAAGAGGTTTTTTTTTTGTTTTTTTTTTTTGTTCATCTTTTCTTATTTTTGGTCGGGTTAATTGGATAAAAAAAAAAAATCTTGAAACTGTGAATACATCTTGAATTACAAATTTACAGTTTTATTACATAATAATGGAAAATATTCTGTGTACAATATGTTATGTAAGTAGATAGACTTTTTTTTTTTAATGTCATAGCAACAATTTAAAAAAAAAAATCAAAGTATTTTTTTTTAAATTGAATTTCATGGGTCACGATTCGAATATCAAATATTAGGATCAAATGACGGCAGAAAATTTCGAAATCAGTTATATTAGGGAAAGTCAATAAAACATTGATAAGTTATGATTCAAGTTTGATCTAAGAGTATTGACTTGGTTTTGGGTATACCATATATTCATTGGTACCTGTTGATACGGCAAAAATTTCATGCTATCTTGTCATTGTTGTGTCTTATGAACTTGTATTACTGATACTTTTTTTTCCAGAGTATCCAGAGGTCATTGTTGCTTATTGTGTTTGGCCAGAATATTCGGCATATTATCCTTAGACATTAATTAATAAAAACTTGTAATTTTTGATGTTAACCTAGTTTTTATGTTGTATTGATTTTACACAAAACCGGAATATTCTAAGTTTAGTTGCTCTGGATATTTGGCAGTTCCTCCATATCGGTTGCAATCTTGCACAGGCTACTCTTGCTTAATTTAATCTGTTTTCAACGTCTTCTTGAGCCCCACCACTAGTTGTCATGATATTTCCCAAGTAGCACAATTTATTCACAAATTCCATTTGTTCTTCTTTCAACCGGAGATGTTCTGTTCTGTTCTGTTATTTATTTTCATAGCTTTGGTTTTCTGCACGTTGATTTCTAGTCCTATCATTGATACACTGCAACTAATATTATTTTCTTTGTTGCAGTATACCCATGGGTTTTATTCAAAGTTTTTGTCTATGTGCGTACGCCTTGTTTTGATTTGCTGATATTCATACATGTTTATTATTTACTGCACATTGTTTTCTTACGTATTACGAACAATATTTCATTTGTGCTTGTATAATTTTACAGCCACGGTTTAGTTTAAGAAACACCTAAATCTACTTACTGAGCAGCTTGGAGTGTAGCTCAAATTAGTAGAGGAAGGAATGATTTAAAAAGTACTGTTTGCAAAGTTTTTTTTTAAAAAGTACTGTTTGCACTGCTTAATAGATTATTCACATACTCAGCAAATTTGGTCCGATTCATGTACGTACATCAAAACAAATATGAAATTATCAGCATCGCAATAATGCAATTTATTCCCCTTTCCCTCAACTTTCTTTCGTGAAACAAGAATCTTTAGTTCCAGGACATTCACTTCTTCAGGAGGTAGATTACGTTCATGGTGCTATTGAAATTGAAAAATAATTTTCTAATTTTCGTTCGTATTTTGAAAAACATGCTTACGAAAAAAATTTCTCTAAAAAATTACAAATGGAAAATTAAGTTTCTCGTTTCGTAAAATTATTTTTAAAGGCTGTGAATTAATTTTCTTATATAACATTTCAATTATTGTTAAATATAGTATTTAAATAATAAATTACTTTTCTTCTTACTTATTTGGATATATTTCTTTTGTCTTTTAGTTAAACAAAAATATTATTTTATTTGCTTTGCTTACCGTACGTTGGTCATAAATATTTGCCGTATGTCATTAGCATTTACATACACGTTTATACATTTACATTTTTCAGTGAGTTATTCAGCGAACATGACGAACATAACAGTACAATAATTACTAAAAATTTTTACATATCTATACAGTAATATTCCCAGTTTTCATTATAAAGAATTTTCGGGCAATTCTATCGACCAGGTTTTTTCTAATTATTCAGACTGTAACATTAATTTTTAAACATGTAATTTTGAGTATATACGGCATACCAATACTCAGTCGATGATTTACGTACTAAAAAGTTAATTATTAAGAAAGGATATTCGTTTTTTTATTAAATTCAAATCAAACTGATCGCTAAAAATTTATTCGAACAGCAGAGATTATTCCTTAAAGATAAAATTATGTGATTAGAAAGAAAAAAGCATTGTTGCGAAAGACCTAAACTGAAACAAACAAAAACAACACATTACAAAGTACAAGAATGATCCAAAGTGGGAATAATTAAAAATATTTTATGTTATAGCTGCCTGATTCATGGGGACATCTTGTTTGTAATGAAAAGCATGTTTAGTAATTTATCAACATAAAAGAGCTTGTAAAACTTTCATATACGTGTTAGTTGAATTTTATTATTATTTAGTACACTATTAATAATTGTCCCATAACTTGAGCGCTTAGGACAACAAAATTTCATTCCGTTGTTGTTTTGGTATTTGCTTCGATTATACTTGTTGACCTTCAATTTAAAAATTTCGGAGTTTGACGGTAACTATATTTTGATAAAAAATTAAGTAACTCATTGTTGCTTCGGATTGAATTCCTATGGTTTGCTAAAACTCACGTTTGTATTTTTTTTTATTTTGATTTTACAATGTATAGGAAGAAAACTGAAACAATAACAAAATAAAAACCAAAATCTTAAACAAAACACAAAAGATTTTTTTCTATGTTTTTTTTTTTTTGTTGCTCAGTTCTTCATTGAAATTCAACACCAAGTCTTCCGCAAATTATGCCTCATTGACAAATCCTTAAAGAAATAAATAAAAACTATATATATGTATATATATAACAAAAAAGAGATACTAACAAAAAAAGAGCCAGTTTTGGGAACAAGGGAAGAAAAAATAAAATTTTTTTTTACTATAAAATTTAGTTGAAGTCTCCCCTTTTTTTAATGATTTTGAAGAAGAATAATAGGGATGAATGTGTGTTAAACAACAAAAGTAAAAAAATGATAATAAAAAAAATATTATTTTGTAAATGGATCCAAAAGTTGATGTTCCAGAAATCTGAGTATCGACTATATTTTTTTGGTACCTAGAAAGGTGTGTTGTTTTTTTTTTTGCGTTCTGTTTTTTTGTGAATGTTTTTTGTTTTTCTTTTTCTATAATCAGGTTTTTGAAAAAGAACAACAATATCTTTCTAATTTGTTTGATTAAAGTTTGCGAAGTAGAACACTTAAAAAAGATAAACTGACTACAAAAGAGGCTTTAAATATTTCTATTTTTCAGAAACAATATAAAATGACAGCGTTTTTATTACATTTTTGTAATTCTGATGAAGCGTGGATTTTTTTTTGTTTTTAGTAAAACTTTTACAGTCGAAATAAGAAAGATGAGTTCAAATAAAGAGAATATGAAAATTAAAAAAAGTAAATACGTTAGTAAGCTATAGCTTACGATAAATGTTTAATAGTTTAATATGCAAATATTATACAATTCAATTTCTCAATCTTATGATAATTTTTAAGAAACCAGACGAAATTTCATATTCTTGCAATTTTTTTTGATATTATTTCAATATTAGGTAAGCTCTTTATCCTCCTGGATAGAGTATTATACAGCCTTTATCCCGAAATTGAAATTATTTGAGATGTTTGTACTGTGACCGCCTTGCTTTAGTTCTAAGTTTTTTTAGAGAAGCTTGACAACTGATACTATTTGGTACTATTGCATAGAAAAGGGTTAAAGACTTTTATCACTTGTTGAAACTGTGTACACCCGTTATTGGTGGAACATTATTTTCTGAATATAATCTACATATGTACTTTATAGTAATGGAAACTTCAAAATATGTTTAAAAATTTTTTTTTTGGGAAATTTGCAGTTTGCACACTAAATTATTATTGCAAGCCCATATACTTGTGCCATATGATAGTTGCGTATGGCCAAGATCATAATATATTTTTAACTTCGTTTCACTTCATACTTTGTTTTAATATTTAAACTAGCAAAGTCACCCGACGTTGTTCGGATCCAGCACAAAATATATATAATTTCAAATTGTGAAATAGGTCAATTTTGGCTTTAATGATTCGGTCGAATTAAAGCTTCTTTATACACAATGTTTTTTGTTTTATTTCCTGAAGTTAAAATAAAAATAATTTTTTTTTGCTACTTACTCTCGGCAAGCTACATAAAATTCACTTCTCTTAAGTCAATTCCTGCTACACTCAAAATTTACACCCTTGTGCTTTATTTATGGTAATAGCAAAGTATATTTTTATAGAAAGGGTAGTCTATGGAATTATTGGTTTTCTCGGAATAAAATCATAACTCCCAGCAGAGCGTCATCTGTGTCATCTACGTCATCTGCGTCGATTTAGTCAATTGCGTCAATTGCGTCAATTTCGTCATTTGCGTCATTTGCGTTATCCGCGTCATCTGCGTCATTTGCGTCATTTGCGTAATCTGCGTCATTTGCGTCAATTGCGTCAATTGGGTCAATTGCGTCAACTGCGTCATCTGCGTCATTTTCGTAAATTGCATCATTTGGGTTATCTTCGTCATCTGCGTCATCTGCGTCAATTGCGTCATTTGAGTCAATTGTGTCAAAAATAAAAATAATAAGTTATTAAAAATATGTTTTGAATTTTGTCGTCAGCTACATACACAAACTCACATTGACGTCATGAAAAAAAAGAAAATCTAAAATAACTCCCTATATGACGACCTTAAACCGTCCGATTGTGGAAAATTTCAAATCACCAGATCAACTGGAAGTCGAAAATATTTTCTGGGCATAAACATACATTCAATTTTATAGTGTAGGTAAAATTCGAACTTTAACGATCTTAGTTTATTCTCTAGTGTATTGATATGGCCTTGCAAGCTTAATCTTTAATCTAAAATAAAACCTAAAAATCTAATTTCATTAAATTTATCTAAAAAAGTGTTGCTAATTCTGATATTTAATTTATCTATGCTTTAATTTATCTATGCTTTTAAATTATTAATTAAGTGATTTTAAATTAAGTGATTTTAAATTAATAATTCTTGTATTTTATATAAAAGAGTAAAAAGTGACGAAAACAAATTTTTTTAGCAAGGTTTTCGGTAGTAAAGTATAATATTAACCTGTTCTGGCTATATTTGCTTTAAATTGAAAATTTATTTATTTATTGAAGTTATTCACAAAATAATAATGTTAATTTGAACAAACTTCGCAAAATTTCTAATAATTGTGCGTAAAATTTTGAGAAAACAGTTCCTGAACTTAATAATAGAATAGCAGCCTAAAAATATACTCTTGTATTAATTTTTTTGTTTATTTAATAAGTCATTTTATTAAAACAATTTACAAACAATAGGAGAAACAGAACAAGTGAACCCGTTCAATAATTTATCCACTACAACTATTCTTACCATATTTCATTCGCATTTAGTTCAAATTGGTTGTGCATCTAGAGATTGGAACATACTGTGAAAAGAAAATACATTCATTTTTTGAAATATAAATAGATTTTTTCTTAGTCTCATATTTAGGGTGTCATTTGTATCCCAATGTTTGTATCAATATCAAGTTTGTAATTAATATCACCGATTTACGCTGACAATTCAGAGAGGAATTCTACACCATCGTTCATTCTACACCATCGTAAATCCTGAGAGTAACAATTTTTCACATTTAAAGAGTTGATAAGTTAGTAATTTGTTAAATAGAATGCTCGAAAATATTGTAGATATTCTAGTATAAACTTGCAGTACCATACTTAATTAAACACGAAAAAATAATTCTACTTAAGCTAAAAGTCAAAAACATAAAAACAAAAATACAGAAAAAAAATATATTATAAGGATTTGAAGGTGAAATTAAGTGGAACATTTTAGGCAAATAGAATTCAAAAGTTTTGAAGGTGTATCAAATTTTTTAAGGGTTAATAAAAATGTAACTATAATTGCGTACTTAATTATAAAAATAGTTTTTTACTCCCACTATATTTTTTTATTTTTCATAATTAAGTTGCTTCATTTTATAGAACAATTTGTTTGATACAAAAAAGGGCAATTAAGTTCGGTACAGTTTACTGGAATTACAAACTATTTGAAGTAGTTATATTTTAAAATTATTATACAATTATTACACTTAAAGGTGCCTAGCTGATCGCAATCTTTTTTAAAAAACTTAGACGAATTTATTCGTAGGCATATTCAGGGCTTTTAGAGTGACATCGACATCAGATAAACAATGAATTTACACGGCATTGAATAAAAATAAGGCGAATTTTTGTAAAATTAATTTAATATGAGTTGCAAAAAGAAAGCTCTCTTTGAATTGAAAATAATTTATTTTGTTGAAAAAAAAAATGTTTTTTTTTTTTTATTTTTTAAAAGAAAATTAGGTAATGAAAATACTCTGAAGAGAAAATTAAATTTTCAGAGAGAAAAAGAAACAATTTAAAAATTATATAACAAAATGGCTAAAATTTTTCACTTTAACATTTCTTAAATATAATTTTTCCCTATTACCTTACTTTTTGGTTGTTGTTCTTTTCTTAATTTATTTTATTATTGGTTTTCTTTCACTTTAAATGCATAAAATTGTTTACTCATCAATAACAAGAGTAATAAAATAATGAAAAGCAATAAAGAAAGAAAATAGAAAAAAGAAAAACAAAGAAACAAAAAAAATAAAATAACGGAAAACAAAACATAATGGAATAAATGAGAATAAAACAAAAGAAAAATAAGATCAATAAAATTGAAAGGAAATGTACCTAGGCAGTAACGGTACACACACACACACACCCACACACACACAAACATTTAAAAGGAAAACAACAATAATAAAGACAATTTATCAATATCTAGAAAATAAACAAAATACAAAAACAAAAAAAATTCCTAAGTAAATCGAAAAAGTTTCGATTGGTTTTTAAATTAAAAAAGAGCAGGTGGAGGTGAATATACTTTTAATGTATATATATATATAATATATAAATATAATTTTTCTAACAATTTATTTTTGTTTTTTTATTTTTTTTTCTTAAAAATAAAGACGGAGACAAACAAAGTTATAAAAACAAAAACCAAAACAATAACAAAACATTGTTTTTGTTTTTCCACTTCAATTTTCGACTTAAAAATTTCATTAAAAGACGACTTTTGATCAAAAGAGTTTGTTTTGAAAAGCTTTGATTAAACTCATTTAGTATGTTTTTAGAAAATGAGTTGAATGATGCTTTATAATCAGGAATCTTCCTGTATTTGCATTAATTTTGAAATTTCCCTTCACCTGTACTTTACTTGTTATTGTTGGTTTTTTTGTAGATGATTAGAACGGTTTTTCTTTTGATAATACAGTCTTCATTTAGGTTGCAGTATAAGAACTAAATAAATGAGACTATTGTATGTTAGTAAAAGATGAAAGATTCATTCGACAATTATTGAAGTGAAGCCAGAGTTTGTGCATATTTACTGCTAACATATGAGACATTCAGCTATTAGGTCAGCTAGTGGAATACCAAAATTTACTGAATAGTAATCAATATGGGTTTAGAAGGAAATCCAACTTCCCGTTTGACATAATTTTTGATGTTCACAGGTCTTGATAAACAAAAAAAGATAGCAATGGTATGCTTTGATCTAAAGGAGAATTTTGACGTTTTGACTCCGTGGCCAGAAAAATTTTATTAAGAATATGGATGTGAATGTGAGATTAAGTGAACTGAATATAAGTCATTTCATATTTATCTAACAAATCGTAAACAAAACTCGGTTTCTGATGGTGTACGAAATAACTATTAGAGGAAGTAAAATTTAGTGTGAATCAAGGTAGCTCATTGGGTTCCGACATTATTGTCTTGTTATAGCAGTAGTTACACAAACTTAGCTCTTTAGAGAATTTTTTCTCTTCGCAAATGAATTAACGATAATAACTACAACTACAACTGCAAGATAATAAAGACAACAACTACAGTGTGCTAGAAGTAGATATTAATCAAGATATGAATAAAGTATTTGGCTGAATGGAAAGCCAATTAACCAATCCAATTAACAGTAAATATAAAAAAAAACAAAGTACATGATCATCAAATCAAACTGTGCTAATTATATTCGAATTAAGTTTGTAGCAATACAATTCATAATGTATTAACATATTTAGGTGTCTTTAGATGCCACATTAACTGTACAAATAAATGATCAAATCAAAATCTGAAATTTTCAAAATGATTGGAATGAAAATACCCCATTTGTAAAGAAGGAAAACATTTTTTGGACCATGCGACCCAATTCTTCGGATCCCGGATCTGTTGCCTTCATCACATTTAAAGGCCATTGTACTGATGAAAAAAAAATCTGATTTATAATAATTTATTAATAATTTTTATTTTTTATTAATGAAAATATTTTCTTTTTTTCTTAACTTTGATAGAAATAAAAATTCCTGAATTAAAAAAAAAATACCTAAATTTATTTCGTAAAAATCTGAATTAAAAATAATATCTGAATAGCAAAATTGTGTATTTAAAAAAAAAAAATCTGAATTTATTTAGCAAATATCAGAATTGGTTTAGCAATTACCTGAATATCTATATTTAGAACAAACTGCAATTTAGTTAGAAAAAACATCAATCGGACTCGCAAATGCTATATATTAGTGTGGGATAATACAGAGTTTTCAAAACATATGCACCAAGAATAAAAACCCAAATATCCAACTTCTTGCTAACTCTCAATAAAGCAGACTGCAGGAAGATGGTAGGCATATTTACTGGTCATAACCACATAAATAAGCATATGTGTAGACTGGCACTAAGTGATGACCCAACCTAGACACTGTCTTAAACAGGAAGAAACCTAGCTCTTTAGAGGCTGAGATCCAGGCTGTGGGAAATGCACTAGAAAACTTCTGCAGGATAAAACCTTCAAATCTATTGGCCTTTATCAAAAGGATCGACTAAGTTGTGGGGTGGAGGATGGTATAAAAGCTTGCATGCCTCTGACAGTCATCTCCGTACGGAAAAAAAACACAAAATGCTACCAATGGAAATTAACAACAAAACTAAATTAAATCTGAATAATAAATTTCATAGTTATAATATATATTCATAGCAAACGATGTGCTCGTTACTTCATCTAGAGTAAGATTTTGTGGACAAGATTTTATATGTAACAATACAATTAAAAACTTAAATGGATTACCGAAATATTTTAAAAATGTATTAAATATGTATAAATAAATTAAATATTATAAGGAAAAAATAAAAATTGAGAATTTAAAAGTATAAGAATAATTTGTAATAGATTAATTCTAAGTATTTAAGAATAAGTACATATACTGAAAAACTTGAAAATAAAATTTTTAAATTTTATTGCATGCGTGCTTGCAATTTTCGATATTTTTCTCTTTACTTTGTGTATATTTTTTATGTTATTCTGTAATTAAATTTTAGCTTTTATATTCCTTATACGATAAAGTAAATAGGAATAAAATAATATTGGATAATATTTTTATTTTTTTTATCTAATTATAATAATATGGCTTAATTTAGCATTTCGGAAAAAGTATTCTAATCCTAAAAATTAAGTTACAGTTAAAAGTTGTAAGTTAAGTTACAGCTAAATAATTCCTAAATGTCAAAAGCTGCATTTGAATTTTTTTTAATTATTCAAAAATTTGTTAAACTTAGTAATTAAGTTATATCATATTGTTTTGACATCTAAAATAATATTGCTAGCATAGTCACATATGCACACCCCGATCCTTCCACTTTTTCGTAATTAAAAAAAAATATCAAAGTGACTCACATTTGTATCTCGTAAATTCACATAAATGATAATTGAAAATTTAATCCAGCACTTTTTTTTTGCTTAATTATTTATTTACATTATATTGATTATTAAGGCATCCTACCTATTTAAATTTAAATATTAAAAAACTTTGTCATAATTTATTACAAGACAATAAATTTAAACAGTTTTATGTATATTATACAAGTGATGGAGACTTGTTACAGAAATGATCCTTTAAAATATTATATTACAACTTTATATGTATTTTGCATAATGTTTTGTTTTTTTATACAATTAAAAAAAAATCAACTGACATTCGACTTAGGGCAATGAAATTTTATAAAAAATTCTTCATAACAAAAGGAAGTTGGGCGTAAACTACTTTCCATAAATAGCTAGGTGTGATAAGACCGGAAACTGGGAATAATAAATAACTATCTTATATTTTGTTAATTGCTGATTGACATGAAGTATGTTGAGTGTTCAAGTTTGTGATCAAAACATAATTGGTTAATTTTTGATACGAGACATTATAATATTTTGATTACATAGAGTCGAGCAAACCCTTAGCATAAGGATGTCAACAATATATTAATGAAAAAAGCATTATGATAACAAAAGACTCCTAGTATAAATAAAAAAAACTTTATAGTTAATCGATATGTCTTCTGGAGTTGTACCCATAATAAAATTAATGTCCATGCAGGGTAATTTATCAATCATTGAACTTATTATTGGACAAAACGTGTTAGAGTATATAAAGTTGAGATGTATATGGAATACATAGATATCTCTTTCATAATTGAACGCGTTCTAAATGTACGTCCCATTGAAATTTTGTACCAGCTTGTAAAACAAATTTTTGAATCTTTTCATTGGCTCCATTCATTGGCAAATGTTTCTTGTATAAAAAAATGTATTTATCACTATCGCGTTATGAATCCATCAAAAAAATAATTAATACATTTTTTACGTCCTTACTAACTTAAACAAAAATTTATTAAATTTGGGGTCTTCGTTAAATTTTCCATTCTCAAAAGAGGAATCTGGGTAGGGAATATAAAAAACATTTAGAAATATAATTGTCGAAAATAGTCGAATATTTACCTCTTAATTTTACTGATATGCTTATCACACAGATACGCGTATTTCGTCTCTACTACTTGCAGGCCACTTCATCAGTGTTTTGTACTCGATTTAAAAATATTGTCTTCTTATATAGGGATATTTTTTGCAGAATATATTGTATTTTTTATTAGATTCATGAAATAAAATCTACGATAAGTTAATTTCATTACGCCGTGTGAAAATTGACGTTGAAGAGTTTAGAACCAAAATAAAAGAAAAATGTTTCGAAAAGTAAATTTTTATGATTTTACATTGTTGTTCAGACCTCGTACAATAAAAAGTTCAATGAGAAAATTTTTCGAGCAATAGCTTCAAATCTTCTTTAAGTAATAGTATATTAAATTTTTGATTAATTTATAGAAAAATCATAACTACATGAAATCCTTTAGGAAAAAATAATCAAGGAGCTCTCAAAAAACAGCAAAACAGAAGAACAAAAATCTGATAAGAAAATTTGATCAAAAAGTCTGGCAAGGACAAATTATTCAACATTTGTTTTTATTTTTCTTTTTCATATTATTTTTATGAATTTTCTTGTTTTTGTTTTTATTTTTTTTTTTTTTTAATATTCTGTTGTCTATTTTCGTTGATCGAATTTTATTAAAAACAAAAAAATATTAAGCAAACGCAAAAAAAGTTATTTAAGAAAGTGAAGAAAATAAAACAAAACTTTTTACTTCCCTTATGATGGGAGACATTTTTTGCAAATACTTTAAAGCAAATGAGAATAAGAGTTGCTTTAGTATTGTAATCAAATTATAGGATATCTAATCCTAATAAATTATTTATATTCAAATCAAAAATTAAAATTAAAAGTAAAAACTGGAATTGAAAGAATAAGAAATGAATACTAACTTGTTGGAAAGAAAAAAGAATAAAATGTAATTGTACAATCCATCAGTCCATTCCTTAGCGAACCCTGCTATTGCGTTAATCAATTTCCGAATTGTGATGTGTATCTGTATGTCGAAATATTTATAAGTTATCTTTTAATTGATCAAAAAGTTTATATCTTTTACAATCTAATGGCATCGCATAACTGTCCAAAAATGTGGTAGCACCTTTGTGTTATTTTTCAAAAGCTTTTAGCAAAGCTGATAAGTTTGAAAAATAGTGGAATATGTGCTGAACCTTAGTCAGAATACACCGGAAGATATTTAACCCACGATTTTTGATAAATTTAGTCAATTTAATGTTTATCCTGCCACCTTTTTCTATTGTTTTGATGTCTGAATACAAATCAAGAGTTAACTGAAAATTTTCTAATATAACGAATGAAACATCAAATCAACGATGCCCATTTAAATATTTTATTGAAATAATTCTCTCGAATTGAAGAGCCTCACTTTGTTGAAAGAAGTGAAAAAAAATTATTTTTGTCTTAACTTAGTTTACTATTTTTTTTTTATTTGTTGTTGTTGTTGTTGCTGTTGTTTTTCAATATCACATAATTTTGATTTACATTAGACTCCTCAAAGTCTGCCCCGATTTCAATATTAAAAGAATGGAAGAAAAATGGAATGGAAGAAAAATGAAAATAAGAAATGAGGTGTATACTAAACGAAAGGATGGGGAAAAATGAAAAAAAAAAATATATTTTGACGTCCTGTTCTTATCTTTCAATATGAATATTCAATCCTCGTTATGTCCTGGCTGAAGTTTCGTATACATTATTTATTTATTTATTTATATTTTTGTTATTGTTGTTCATGAAGTTAAAATAAAATATTTTCCATAAATTGTTTTATTTTAACTTCTCAGACTGCTATTTTGGTTTTTATTTATTTATTTTTTCTTTTTTCTTACAGACTGGTAAATTATTATTTCATTGTTGTTGTTGTTGTTTCTGTTATTATTGTAAATACTGATGTTACACACTCTTGTTCATGATGTTAATATTTTTTTTTTACTTTCCTTTTTCTTTAGGATTTTGTATATTGTGTTAAGATATTTATTTTATTTTTATTTTTTATTATTTATTTTATTTGTATACTACCTATATGTATATAACTTTTTATAGATCCTTAATTTGTCAACGATGAGAGAAAATCAATTTATAATAATAATAATAATAATAATTTTCGTCGTCGACTTCTCTTTAAATTTGCCGTTGCTACGCATTTATATATATTTTTGGATTCTGGTTTTGAGTTGAAAAGAGCATAAACAAGTTCATTCGATATATGTGTGTATATGACATAAGAAAAGGATATTTTTTTTTATAATTCATAAATACAAAAGCATAATATTGATATGTGAAAATGTTATTATAGTGTAGAAAAGTTAGAGTGTCCTTGATATTAATGATAAAAAATAAATTGATTTACTTTTTTGTTGCTTAAATTTTATTTTATTTGGCCAGAACTTATATAAAATTAAATAAGAAAATCGGATTGCCTTTAACCTATCATCATTATCATTGATAATATAATCCCATCTGTGGGGCATAGGACGGAGTTTTTATCCTATGCCTACTAAAATAAAAATTTCGTCTAGTAGTGTTGAACAAGTCAAATGAATATATTATATTTGAAACAAGTCAATGAATATATTATATATGTAAGCTGTGCTCATATACATTTTGATAGAGTTATTTTCAATCACAATTTGGACACAAATCTGAATCCTAACGTGAATATTAGACAAGCAATATACAGTGATTCTAAGCTGGTAGTGGTAGTGCAAAAAACTAAAATAACTGCAAATATTTTCCAAGTTTAAATTAGAAGTAAAATATTATATAAATAATTTGTATGACTTCATTTTATACAAAAGATCGTTTGGCCCATAGTTATGAGAATGACGATTAATTATGACTTAATCAAATAGGTTTCATTACTTTCGAAGAATGGTAACGTAATTGTTTCGTTGAGTTAGTACTAGGCTTGGTTTAGTTGTTTTATAAACTGATTCTTATTACGTTGTTCCTCTTCAAAATAAAGGTTTATTGAGCTAACAGACATTTTAAAGCATTCGGAACTCGTATTTCCACTTTTGATTTAAGCTTGGAAATAAGTCTTACATTTCAAAATTTTCTTAAGCAACAGTTTAATTTGATTTAAACAATATTATTTTCTACTAGATTTTTCGTTTCGTATACTCTCCGTAAAAAGTGCAACATCCATGTTTAATAACTCACACTGTCACCTAGACCAATTTAATAAAAGGAATAACTGAAATTCATGAAATATTATAACTTAGTTTGATTTTGTTTTATTAATTATTTATATATAAATTAAAAAATACTAATTTTTGCACCCATCTTTCAAATAAATCATTTATGAAAAACCATAGATATCCAAGTTCTAAGCCCATATAGGAAAACTATATATTATTTAATACAAGAACCAAATTAGGCTATCTGAATAATAGCAAAGCATAATAAAATCAGTAAAATACAAAGCTTTTTCGAATTAGAAATATTTTTTACAGTCAACAAAACAATGAAAATTATCCAAAAACGTAAAGTTTAATTAAAAATTTTTAAATTCCCCTGGTTTGTGTCTTTGAAAGAGCCACATTGAAATGTTTCTAATTGACTTACAGGCACATCTTCAAGTTCAAATGATTGTTTATTTCGTAATACAAAATATTGACAAGCAGAAAAAAGTATTCCTATTGATGCCATGGCGGTAGATCTTGCTTTGCCAAACTTCAAAAATTCACTAGATTTGCTAAAAATTTTTCTTATATGAAAAACCCCAGAAGTAAAATATTTTAGAGAATATATCAAGGGTAATATTGATTATTTCTTTAATTGGTACTGAAATTACAAAACTATCTTCTTCGTATCCATATAGTGTCTCTGTATGTATGTAAAATAAAATTTCAAATCAGAATGGACTTATGTACTCCTCGAAGATAACAACAAGGAGATTAGAGAAAGAAAAAAATACCCTATTTAACAAAACTGTTATGTTTAAAATGGATGATATGCTAAGAAAAATTAATTGTTTTGCGGAAATAGAAAACATTGTTTTGAATTTAATACTTCAATGAAAGAAATATTTTTTTAATGTTTGGCCGGCGAATGTTATATCGGAACTAATTAGTATTATTATAATTGACAAAAACATTGTTTAATGGGTTAAGTTCTTAGAATTGCCAAAAATTAACCATATTAGTTAGATAGTGGTTTTTCAAAAATTACGACTTATTCATACAGAAAATAAATTATGTCTATACCATAAAACGACATGACCAACTTTTCACAGATGAAAACATTTCTCCAAATATCATATTTTCAAACTAAAACATAACATAAAATGGTTCTAACAAATTGTTTTTTGTTAGCAGGAGAATTTCAAAGAAGTTGTGAATTTATATAAAAGATATAAGTTTTTGAAAATGAAAAATAAACAGTGACTGTAAATAACTATTATCGATGAATTTTTTAATGAAAAAAATCATTCTAAGGAGTTATCGTAATAGCCAATAAAGTATATGTATGTGATCGGGAAGAGGTTTTTTATCGATCTCACAAAAGATTCATAAATTTTCAATTTATATAAAAAAAAATTAAAAATTATAATTATTCTTAATCAAAAATATTTTCGCTCATATAAAATAGTTAATTCTCAACTTTTATCTTTTTCTCCTATTTTTCATAGTTACGAAATAATTTTAATTTTTTCTATTACCGATAATAGTTACATAGCAATTTTTATTTTTTTCGATTAAAAATAATTCTTATAAGCAATTTTTATTTTTTTTCGATTGAAATAAAAATCATTTTCTAATCCTAAAGCTATTTCAAAACATATCTACTTTAAAATTTGCATCGAAGTAGCATTAAGTATCTATGTTCATACAAGCCCATGTTAATAGGTTATGTAGTTTTCGAGAAATGGGTACTTTAATTTTAATAACTTCGAATGGCCATCTAGCCTTTGTTTAGCATAGTTGAGTTCTTGTACTTGATTTTTATGAAAATAGATATTTAGTGCTACAAAATTTTTGATTAAGAATAATTATTACAAATAATCCATATGAAAAAAAGTCAAAGAATAACTCTTTCAATGTGATTTAATAAAACTTATACCAGTTGCAGTCCATGAAAATAAAGGACACTCTGGTAGATTCAACAACGAAATTTTATAATATGAATATGAGAAAATGACAAACAAAAAATAATATTTTATTGAATTTTCCTGACAAAAAAAAATATGAAAATTTTTAAGTAATAAACAGAAACGAAATTGAAATGAAACAATTTTAAACCAGAGAAAAACAAAAAAATAAACAATATCATATCTATATGCATTTACATAAGTACATGATTACATAGTGTTAGCAAATAAAAAACAATTTTTTCTGGTCGTTCATATATCGTTTTCTGAGAAATTATTATTTATCCGATTGCAAAAATTGTGTTTTTGGCATTCCTGTCAAATTGGAAATAAATTAAAATTTTTTTTTCCTACATAGAAAATAACTTAGTGTTAGGATTTCATTAAAATATAAATGAAGAACAGGAGAAGTAGTAAATTTATTATATTATATTCTTAGAATATTATTTGAATAGATATTCCACTCTATGCTCCACGGATCGGATGGGGTTACAGGATATTGATGAGGTATTTATAGTCCATGTCCTAGTATATATTTTTGGTATTGGATAATAATTTGATTATTCTATTGATTTATGATAGTTATAGAAAGATATTCACAACGAATCAAACCAGTTAGTTAAACAATTTTACATCTGTCTATATCATTTCAGTTTTTCTAAATTGCTATTCCGAAAAAAACAAAAAGTTGGTTTTACAAATGAATTTTAATTTCGTTTGCAATTTTTAGTTCATTTGCTTAACTAATACAGTTATTATAATGCAATGTAATAAAATAATTTTTAAATAATATAAAGGTTAGCGTAAAAATAAAATTATTAAGTACTGGATTCTTTTTAACTGGATTAAATGAATCAATTCAATTCATTTCAACAAAAATATGCTTGATAATAGCCAAGATGTAAATGCAATATTTTTGTATAATTTATGTATTGTATTGCCAAAAAAATCTCAGACTTACAAAGTTTAAAAATTCATATTGTAGGAACTTATTCTATTTGTAAGTGCGTCAATTCAAAATGGAATGCTTTAATGTTTTTTAACAATACAAACTATCCGATATTATAATATCATAATTTATTTTATAATATCTGTGTGATGTCATTACGTAGTCCGCGATTTCTTCTTTCAGCCCACCATATGTGCGTTGTCATTATCATATTCCAGTCCGCTATTAAACTTGTACAAGTGATGTATGGTCGTATATGCTGAATCTTTTAATAATAATATTTGTTAAGTAAATAAGATGATACATTCCAACTACAATCTATCTCCAACTTACATAAAATATTTCATTTAAATTTTGAATCATAAAAATGTAATATGAATAAACACATAGCTATTTTGTCTCCAGCCAAGCATGCAGTTTCTGTTTATTATATTCTTACCACTCATTTCTAATTTTTAATTCACGAATTTAATACAAAATAAAAGTAACTGTTTAGAAAATAATGATAAGATGAAGATTGAATTATTCTGATGCAACCCGATTTAGTGTCTGTCTTCTCACTCATTTTGCATTATGAAACGTTAAATAAATTTATATACAAAGAGAGAGAGAAGAGTGATTTCATGTTACTGTATTATAATTTTGATAATCCACTACTATATTTTTTCTGTATAAATCATTGAACTTTCTACTATGTCGCTTCTATGAAGCTATATATATATTTATTCCACACTACACTGTTATGAAGACGAAGTTACAGTAGATATATGTAGTTCCTCACATTTGATAAATCTAAACAAAAAAACTATTGCATGTAATTGTGTAATTGTGTATGCCAAATATCTGTATAAAACCGATTAGGTGTTCATCCGACAGATCTGGAATTATATAAAAAACCAAAAATACACCGTACTAGAAATTTTTAATTTTTGCGAGAACATTTTACATTAATATCTAAAAATAGATCAATGTTTTAATTAAAATTATGATATTTCAAATGGAAATCTCTCTAACCTTTCTCTGTTTATTTCGCTTAAATATTTCAACCTAAATAACGAAACTAGAGTCTGCATCTTCTAAGACTTTAACTTATTTCAATTTAAAAAAATTAACAAATTATTACTTAATTTTAATATCACTATATTTACATAATACTGGTGTATTATGAATTCAAAACCCAGATGCCAGCCATTTTTATTATTTAAAATTTAATTTTTATACTGTACCTAAAATACATAATTATATCGTTAGTGAATTGAAAATTTATCTAATGGAAATTAAATAACTGCTTTTTATGAATTATATTATATACCTACACAATATAATAGTATATCTGTAAATAAAATACGTACTATACGTACATTACATATATATGAATAAATAGAAAATTTGTAATACAAAATTGATTTTTTTTTTAAACATATTCCAGTTTCATCAACATAAAAAAAAATACTAAAAAATTGTCCGCCAGATAAATAATAACAATTGCTTGTTTGACGTCAATATCTGATTATATGTTTTTGACCAAAAAATTGTATTTTTAGGATTGGCTGAATTCACTAGCCAACAATGCAAACAAAAAAAAAACAAAAAATAGAAAAAAAACGGATCGCAATAAGAATTATATGCGGCAAAATATTCTAAACATAATAAAATAAAAAATACCCACTTCAGTGACCACCACAGTTCACAATGTACTGTTGTAGTTGTAGTATAATTGAGTTTATCCTATAATATTTATATCTATTATCTGAATATGGTTAACGAATGTAGTTTAGAAGTAGATAATATTATAGAAATAAAAGTAGAAGATGAAAATGGAGTAAATATAATAATACTGCAATTGCAGACAGACAATCGCTTTTTTTGTTGTTGTTTTTTTTTTTTGTGTTTTTTTTTATTGAGAGCTTCTTATGGTTATTTAAGAAAAAGAATAAGAGAGATTGATGCTAAATTTTAGTGTTTCTACAAAAATATTATTTTAAAAACGGGTATATTTAATTTATTTATAGTCTTATTTCGTTTAAAATAAATCGAATAATATTCTAATAATTTCAGATTCATGAATTTAAAGTTGATGATAGAGTTAGAAGTTCATAAATGTAACTGAAATCTAATTAAATATAATTCAATTTAAGAAAACGGAATACAAACATGGTAAAAAGCTAGATTTTACTTCAGTACATAATACTGAAGAAGTCTGCAAGTAGTATACAAAATACGCGTCATCATGAAATATTCAACTGTTCAGTAAAATTAAAAGAAAAATATTCAACTATTCTTAACTATTTGGTAAGACTATGCTTTTTTTTACCTTGTAAGAAAACTTAGAAAAATAATACACAAGCCCTTAAAATCGAATTGAAAATACGAATGTCAATTAGTGTCATAGCCAATTTCAATAAAAACTACTGAATTTATAGTTCAAGAATCACCTCAATAAAAACTCAATATGATCATCTCGGTGGTATAGCGTATTATCACAGATAAACACAAATGGCATTGAACAATGGCAAAAAAAAAATAATTGACTCAAGTAAAGTTTTTGCAACAATTGTAAGATAATAATTACTGCAGACATCTGTTATAGTGAGTCAAAATTACATTTTATAAAATAGCAATGATAAAATCACAGCCATCCATTAGAAAAAAAGAGTTAACTATTGGTTATCCATTAGGTTAAAGGCCAATTCCCTTTTTCCATTCACAGTATAGTAATATTGTTGACGATATTGTAAATAGTAAATTTAATTGATTTTTGATTCTGCTACAGTAGTTTCTGTTAAAAGCTGCTTCTGTTCTATCCAACGTATGAGAAATTTCAGTTTACTACTAATTCCTAGAGTCTGTCTTAATGACAACGTGCCTAATTTATTTTTAGTTTACTGTTTTCACAATTTGTTATTTCATATCAAATTGCTGTGTCTACGAAACTATTATGACTTTTCTGTATTTGATTTACCAGGTAATATAAAATCAAATAATTTGTGTATTTTAGTATTTTGATTGTGTAAAAAGTATCTTTCTAAACATATTTTGACTAGTTTCGTATCTTCAACTGGAGGGAATCGGTCCGTAACCAAAAAAATGACATTGATGAGTCAGGCCCAGAATCTACATGGTATGTTGGCCACCTAAGTAAGTAAGTAAAAATTTTACAAATTGGTCTAAAAGTGGTACCAACTTATCTAATAAAAATATCCTCTGATGAGTTCGTATATTCCGTGTTAATATCTGATGAAATTTATTAAAAAATTTTAATATTAAGCAACTATCTCCAATTTTATAAATATTTTCATCGAATGTAAATGTAATTATTAAATTTCTCTTTATTAAGAAACTATTATTCAGTATTGATTTCTTAAAAATATTTAGAATTTTTTTTTCAATATATTTGTACGTATTTCTTTATTGTAAATCAGCAGATTTAATTTTTGTATGTACAATACGTGTAGCACCACACCACACGTCCATATGTATTCCAATTCTCTTGAAATAAACTGAATTTTCGAAATGATAAAAATAAACCTAACTTAGAAATGAATTTTTCTGGTCTTAACAATAGCAATAATGGCTTTTAACTGATTTTTCTATTATAATTGTAGCTACATACTAAAAACAAGAATAATAACAACAACGAAAATACCAATAAGTAATAAAAACCAAAATAATAAAAAATAAAAATTGTAGAACTTTAAACATAATATGTAGATTGTATCTTATAGATAAATTTTTAACTTTAAAAATGGGTTTATCTTCAAAGATATCCTTATTAGGATTGGCTATTATTATAAGCGAATCAAAAAAAAAAAAAAATTACAAAATAAAAAATAAAAACTTAATTCCATAAAATGGAAATTTCTTGATAAAAATTCTGTAAAAAAAATACAAACAAAACATCAAAACAATAATAATAAAAAAAAAAATATATTCAATAGTAACTATAAATTGTCATTTTTCAAATATAATGTGCATTTGACCAAAAGTCAATAACAAGATTCTTAACTAATATTATATCGTAAAGAAAGGAAATGATCTTAATAAATGTGTGTTATGCAATGAACACAAAATACAGGGTTGTTTAAAAAAAACAATTTCAAAGATTTAACTTTAATTCTTCATTGATATAACATTTTGTTATCTTTGAAAATTGGAACTAATTTTTTATATCGAACTTATTCCGATATTAAAAAATGCCAAATTTTTCTTGTAAAATAATCAATATCAACTACATACAATAAATCCGGTAGTAAAAACTAACTTCCATGTTTCAGTGTTACTTTTATTATTTAGTAAAACAATTTTTTTAAATGTCCCAATGATCTGGACTTATATTCTGTATAAATACCAAGAATATAAAATATACTTAAAATATTACGCTTCTATTTGCAATTTCAAAAAGAGTTTACGAATGTTATTATGACTATAATATGCGGTTTCATATAATATATTTTTGGATTTATATTACTAAACTAGGATAATGACATTGCTAGTCTAGTAAAGTTTTGGGTACAGTTTAAAAAAGTATGTACATCACAACTCAAAACACCAACAACAATATCTAAGCGAAATATGTATCATCTCTCATTGTAGCGCACTAATAATATTTTCTCACTACATTTTACTTCTACCTACACCTACTTTCATAATTCATTAACAAAAATTGATTTATTCTCTCAATTCTCATTTTTCTCAACTGTTTTTTTCATTAATATTGTTGTTCTTATAAAAGGTTTCAGACAAAAACCAAATTAGTATGTAACGACACTGACAACTTTATTGTAAAATTCTAAAACTGTTTACGAAATTTAAAAAAACCAACCCTAAATAAAAATTTGAGTTTCACTAACTACGCAATTTTCTTCTAATATTCTACTTCACTGATGCTTAATTCTACCGCCCTTAGCCAAACCTGCAATCATTTTGTGTAAAGGATTTTTTACCTAGTGCTTAGATAGTGTGATTTAGTTTAGCACTCTTAAAATTGCTAAAAATAAATCTGATGATTGGAAATATAATCAAACCGAAAGAAAATTGGATCTCAAGGTGGCCAATATATTTATAAATAGGTTTACTAATTTAAAAATAAATGAACAAATAAACTTTATAAACATTATTTAAATTTTTCAGGCCAGAGTTATGATAGAACTTTGTTCAACTCCAATGAATAAAACACTTTCAACCGAAAAAAACTTAAACGGTTTATATTCGGCTTATCTGACACAAAAAACAGTACAGAACCAATCAAATCACTAAAAAAATTGTAAAACATTTAAAAAAAAAAAAACTATATTCACTTTGCTAGAGAGCTTACGTTTTTTTATTTTAACCCGGTAGAGCTAGAATATATTATGTTTAATGAAATGGAAATACACGGTCCCCAACATGTAAAAATGAAGCTGAACTTTCATTCGTTTTAGTATTTATTAAACTTTTTTTTAATTATTTTTTCTGTCCTTGAGCTTTTAAGCAAATTATCACCTGATCTTGTAGAGTTAAACTATTTCATATACTACACTTAAGTCATACATTAGCAATTATTTGTTATTTAAAAGTGCTCTATTTTTTTTTTAAATTCGCTTTAAAACCTTATTAGTTTGTAGATCTTCATGAAGCACTCTTTTATTTTTTGTTATTCATTTCTTCATTTTCTTCAAGTTAGTTAATTTTTATATTAAATTTTTAATGGGTATGCGTTAAAAAGGAAGCGTTGCAGAAGGTAAATATGCACATAATAAGAAATAACTATAAAGACTATAAAAACAAAGAAGTTTTAAGCATGTCAAATTCTATCGAAAATTGGATAATATTATTGTATACTTATATGTATATGTATTAATAGTAATATTATTATTTCATTTTATATTTGCTTTATTATTTGTATTTTAATGTAAAATATTATTGGTTACATTGTTTCTACAGAACAGATCTTATTTATTTCGTTTTGTTGGATAATCTTTTGATGCACGTAAGTATATTTGAAAAGTAAAATTAAAATTTTAAATTATGTTATAGTTTTGTTTTGACGTTTTTAAGGCATAAGAAAAAGAAGAAGTACTGAAGTACAATTATTTTTTTTTTATTTCTGATCTGAGGTGTTATGAGCAATTTTATCATTATTATATTATTATTGAATTGGCTACAATTTAAATTATTGGCAATATTATAAGCATTAGCTTCAGATGCTTTCGGCTTGATTTTATATCTATATCCTTGACAAGAAAACAGAGATTGACCGAAGCTTCGACGATTTTCTTTATTTAGTAAGAAAGCATAAAATCCGACACCCCCATATTTAATAAAAATTTCATAAGTACAATCCTAATAACATTTTCAATTTGAAAGGCTTGCATATGCTATTGACACATAAGCTATTGACACATATGCATATTTCACACATATGTTTCTATAATTAAAATCAAAAACCGACTACTCCTATAGATTTTTACACATTAAATTTATTTTCTTTCAAAACTCGAAATTTCCACATAATAATTCATTATAAAGTTATTTCTCTATTTAGAATGAAACGTCAAACGTTAATTATTGCAATTTAATTGATGAAGCTCCAAAAGAAATAAAAAAAGTCGAAATTATATTTCCAGAAAAGACCCACATTCCTCAACGACAAAGGAGTTGTAGTTGGCCATACTACCCAATAAATAAATAAATAATGGCAATCTGAATAAAAGAATAAAGAAGAAAGAGGTTATAGTCGACCCGTACATCTACATACACATTTTCAAGGAACAAAAAAAAGTATTTAAGCTTGGAGAGGATGTAGATTGTCCGATTAAAAATCAACTGTACAAAAGATCATTATGCTGCCTAGCCAATGGAATCTCAAGTTAAAAATATCAAAAGGATTATATCGAGTTCTAAAATCTATAAAAATCCTAGCAGAAAGTACATATCGAACAGAAACAGGAGCACCAAAAACTTTATGTAAATCTGGTAAAAATATTTGCAATATTTGGAAATCTCAATTTGATCAAAATCTCAATAAAAATTGAAAAATTATGCCATCGCTGAAAACGGCTAAAATTTGTTTTTTGTAATTTACACAAAATCGTTCTATATGGTCGGCTTTTGTTAATATATACCACTCATATGTAAGTCATAGGTGTAAATTCAATAGTATTTGCTCTTAGTAACGTAAATTATAAACAAAAAAGTTGTTTAATAAAATTAAGGCATATTAAATAAAAAAAATTAATAATAAAAGTAAATTGCAATTATTTTGAGGAAGCATTCATTTACAATATTTTTATGGAATCTCACGACCTTCTTGTATCTTTTAATTAATTCTCAATTTAATTTATTCAATTTTTGCATTTCTGACTGGTAACTCTTAATCGTTTTCTGCATTTAGTAATGGTCAACTAAAATGATATTTGAAGCAAAACAATGTACGATTGTCAAGAATACTGATGTCGCAGAATATTAAAAAATAAATTATTCGAAATTCATAACCTATAATTCACAGTATTCACTCAATTGAATATAATTGAATATAATAAAGTTAAATTTTATTTAGTTATTTTTTTGTTATAAAAAAAAAAAAAATTATTGTCTGGAAAAACAAATTGCATATTAATGCATATTTTATTATAGAAAATTATGATTCATTGAAAAATATTCTTTCTATTGTTTTGAATTTATTTTTTGTTTTTTTTTTTAAAGAACCGTCTTTTAACTATTTATTTCTTTGAAAGTTTATTATAATATACTAATTCCTTTATATTCGTATTAAAAATTAACATTTGAAATAAATTCTTTTATTGTTTTACATTTTAACAATAATTCCTGTTCTGCTCAAAAATAATTTTAAAATATTTTCAAAGAATTTCAATTCAAATGTATCTTAAGATTAAATCGCAAATAATCATTTGATATAATCAGTTTAATTGATTATTACCTATAACGATATGTACTATTAGTTTAAAAGTGTATACAAAAGTAGGTATTAACAAAATACTGAGTATTTAACAATAATTTGAAGATCCTACAATTAAAATAATAAAAGACGCCGCCATCGTTGCCATTGGTTTTGTGTAATTTTAATTATATTAAAAATTCAATTTATGTAATTATTTAATAAAAATTTGATGAAATCAAATTCGTTGAAAGGCCAGCCAACCATTAGTGATTTGATCAGGTTAACATTTCAAAATTAGTTTAGGTATACACATATAAAATATCCTTTTACAGCTTAAAAAAAAACTAATTTAGTACGAACTAAGTACGAAAATGTGATATTGAGGAACTTAACGAGATTATATTAACGAAAATATAATATGACGTAAACAACAAAACTAATATAGTATGAAAGAGTCTAAATTAAGTTTATATTAAGTCTGATATCATTCCAAAAGAAACTCCAAGTGAAAAAAAGTTCCAGATTTCATAAAATTAGCTAGCTATTTATATAAACTGGTATCTACAGTTCGAATTAGAGTGGAAAAGAGTGATCGTGTAAACAATTTTTATTAATTTATTATTGTCCATTTTCGTTAAACAGGAGTGGTATTCTGTATTGTGATAAGCGATAGTCACCCTTGCAACAGTCAAAGATGACACTAAAAGTTTTTGGTATTCTGGGGTGGAATTCTGTATTGTGATAATCACGCTGCGACTGTCGCATATCTATAATTGGTATTCTATATGGTGATTCTCACAGTGATAGTCGCTTTTTTTTTGTGATTTTAGGATGACAGCTAATTTGGTGTCACTCGTGATAAAAATAAATAAAAGTTTGCTTGTTTTTTAAGATATAAGTTTTTTATGTTTTAGTTTTTTAAGATTTATTATTATGTAAATATTAAAAAATGGGAGTTTTAGAATTAGAAGTCGCTAAAATTGCAAATGATTTAAAAATAATGGAACTGAATAAAAAATGCTGTGATTATGTGTTAATTTTTTTTTTTAATAAGTTTGAATTTTATTTTGTTTTCAATTACATATAGTACACATTTATATCAATTAGTTATAAGTTTGCAACTGAATTTTACTCAAATGTGAATACAATTTTCTTTTTCATTTTATTAAATTAGTTGTAATGATTTTCAATTTAAGTTTTGTTTTAGTATCTACGTCAGCAATAAATTTTGTTTTTTTTTTTAAATATACATTTTATTAAATTAGTTGTTTGAAATTTATTTTTAAGTTTTTTCTCTTTTAATATATAATTTATTTTTTTTTTTATAATTTCGCTTTATTGATTAATAAGTGTAATGCGCTAATAAAATTTACAACTTATTTTTGTTTTCTATTGTTTTGACACTTTGACATTTAATAAATCACTTGTGCTGCCATTTCTGAATTGTATTTTTTAAGATGCTGCCGTTTTCTTCAATTATTCAAGTGATCGCAATACAGAATACCAAAAATTTTTAGTGTCATCTTTGACTGTCGCAAGGGTGACTATCGCTTATCACAATACAGAATACCACTCCTGGTTATAAATTTTCTATTATTAGCAACAGATATTGTCCTACATTCCATATACAATTAAAATATATTAACATTTTAATATACATACCTAATGTTTTCAAAAAGAAATTTTATTTGTTATGCATTTTTTGTTTTTGTCAAAAGATAAAGACATCAAGGACTTAACCAAGCGTCCTCTTTGATATTGTGGAAGTCGAACATATTAAATCAAAATTACATTTTTTTATTATAAATAATTGATATATACATTTTTCTTTCTTAGAATTAATTTCACGTTAGTAAAAATGATTATCGTAACAGTTTCCGTGAACAAAGAATAATATTCTTGTAATAATTTCTATTAAAGAAAACATTATCGTAAAATATTTAATTTTAATTAAAGGATCAGCTCACTGTGATTTAATTTTCTTGAGTCAATGGTCATTGTTGCCAAAATCAAAAGCTATGTGGTAAATACTCTACATGAATTCTGTAGAGTATTTATCGCATACATCTCAATATTTGCTGTAGCACAATCCATTCTGTAATTCATTTTAGGAATCTTTGTAATATTCGTACCAAAGTGTATTAAGACAGTTTCTGCATTATTTTTTTTTTAGTTTTGTAGCAATTCAGCATACCTATATAATAAAATGAAAATTATTCGTTTGTCCTTACATAGTGTTAGGGTCTGTACATGAACAAAAAAAATGACATTACAATTTTTTACAAGAAAAGTTATTTATGTATGAAAGGAATGTATCGACAATGCTGCAATTAATTTTTCAACAAACCTGTTTTGATGGCAATACTACAGTCTTAATTGGGGTAAATTCTCTTCAAATTTTAATTTTTCTTTCCATTGATTTTCAAATTATAATATTTTTGCTCGTCTCATTGAATTCAGGATATTAGAGAGTTTAAATGTTCAGAACTATGATGCCAACATTCAAAATTATATTTTCAGGAATTGGAATTTCAAAAGTTAGTTGATTTGCATTCCAAAGTGATATTATCAAAATCAATAACAGCAAATCATAAGTTTCGTGAAAATTGGATTTGAAACGTTTTCGGAAGTATACCCAAATATTTCCCTAATGTTTATACATCGTATTGAGTATTCGATACTGAGCACCTTCTTATCCTTAAGTGATTTACTAAAACACAAGAACAAAAATTAAAATACTTGACTATAGTTTAAGACATCTCAAATACAGTAGGTAGGTAGTAGTGACTGCCGACAGTACGCCGACACACTTAAATCAGTAAGGACCGTTGTGATACCACGGAAACTTTCATCGCATAAAACTTTACTTGTTGAGCCATTTCTTTCTTTTTAAAAAGCGATGGAGGTCTTTGACTTTAGTGCTTACCAAGGTCACCCAGCGAGTCCAGAAAGAAGACAGGCTCCTAGATTGGTTTTCCTTTTATGATAAAGCACAGGGCAGGTACAGAGTAGATGTTCGACAGTTTCATCTTCCTCCTCCTCTCTACACGTTCTGCAAAAGTAGTTCGAGGTGAGTTCAAGCCTTCTGGCATGTTTACCAATAAGACAATTACTACTAATGAAAAATAGTAGGTTAAGGGAGCTTTAGGTTCAGCATAGCGCCATATTTGCTTGATAATTTTGCAGTTTGATCTATACCTGACCATCTGCAATTTGAAGCTTCATCTCAATAATATATGTAATATTTTCATATTTTCATGTTACTCTCGTATGAAAGTATTTAATTAATTTTTAATAAAAGCATTTCTAGGTCCGTATTATAAATAAATTGCATTTCCATTCCTATTATATTCAATATAATTAAACCGATGACTACATGGAGCCGAAATATTTAAATATAATTTTCAATGTCCTTCTTGTTATTTTATCCTTTGTTATATTTTATTAGGATACAAGATACTTATTATGTTTGCCATCCATAATTTTAAGGAACAGTAAAATACAAAGGTTTATTTAGAGAACGAAAAAACTATAAATAAAAGATACTGTAACAGAGTTTATTATACTATGATTGTGATCTTGAAATAAATTAGAACAGATAGAAAGTTATATCCTAGAAATTATATAGAAAAAATCTGGAAAATAATTTTTCTGAATAATTATTCCAAAAAAAAAACCTAAAATTAGTATACTTCGAAAAAAATTTAAAGACAATTTTGAGAAAACGGATTCATTTTAATACTTAAAAAAAAAAAATTAATTCAATTGCCAAGAAATGCAAAAATAATAATAAATAAGGAAAGTTCAATTTTCATATTAAATTTTTTTATTTATAATATCTACTTAAAAGTCTGCTGCAAAATCACTTCTAGACTTTTTAATTTTTTCTTCTTTTTAGTTGGTTTAGAAACGCTTTATGTAACTTGTTGTAAATTAGTTTCACGTCGATGTCCATACATTTACTCCAAAGAATTTGGATAGATATCTTAATGAGCTCATCAAGTATGATTGTAATTTTAAGTAGTAAACGTAATTGAATTAGTAAATACTACATAGTGAGCTTGAGAACAATAAAATGTGATTCGAAGGCCTATTTATACAATTTCCATAAGAAAAATCTTTATCTAAAATAATTTTAAATCTAAATAGCATTTTTAATATATGAAAAGATGAGTAATGGCTGTCTTCAATATATCTGAAATATTCCAATGTACGAAATATAAAACTTAAACCCGTATGAAGACGAGGTAATTAGCAGATATATAATAAATGTATGTATTCATTATAAAAAATATGTATTAAGCCAAGAGTGTACAAGAGGGTACACCAAAAATGTACAAGTGAAAGCATAAAAGCTATTTACTATGCTTTTTCATGATGCTGTATCATTTTGAGTTTTGACCTAGTTCTGAACATTTAATCACTTCATCGTGAAGTCAGTGATACGAAAAAAAATTTCACCATTCAAAAATCAGTGAGGGAAGAAAACTGATAATTTGAAGAGCCGAAGACTCTTATACAGATTTGTTGAAAAGTAAGTCTTTCATTGTCTATACATCACAATTATTGCACAAATTTTCCTTTCATACATTAATATATTTTTTTGTCAAAAATTTTAGTCACTATAATGTTTTTATACGTACATCAAAATATTATCTTTTTCTTACCCAAAAATAAATATTGAATATTTTATTCTTCTAACATTTCATTATTTATTTTTCCTTCCACAATCATCTCTTAATAACTTTTAAATAAAATTATTTAAATTTTTTATTTTTTTCAATTTTACTAATTAAATTCAACATCTCCTGGTAATTTAACAAGTCCAATAGTACGAATTTAATAAAAAAAAATAAAAGAAACTAAAATTTTGCCTGAACCAAAAAATTCAAATGACAACGAAAATAAAAAAAAAATTAAAGAATAGCTAACCAATAGAAACGGCAACAGAGTATTATAACCAGACACAATCTGGTACAATTTCTCTGCATTATTAAAATATGAAAAAGAGTAGAACAAAAAACAAAATAGAATTAGAAAATTACTGTTAAAAACGTGGCTCCAACTAACTATTAAAATGCATAGAAAATGTGAAAAACTATTATGTGAAATAGTGTTACCATAAATAATTATAAAATAGCTAGCTATTGTTATAACATTATTATAAAAAATATTCTATATACGTGGCTTAAAATTAATTTTGTTTAAACAACACTAATATTACAATGTAACGCACCAGATTTAGATTGTAATAGTAGCCAAATATTCAATAAATTCTGTGAACTTTTTTCGTCAGCTAATTGATTTTTTTTTAACAAGTTGAAATTTAGTTGCTAGACTTGCCACGACTAAAGTGAATTTATTTTTATTTATTTATTTATTTATTTCGTACATATACATAAGAAAGTAAGTCTCTATAAGAGTATATAATATGAAATACTTATATAATATGGAATAAATTAATCAGCAAATCATTTGATTCAGTGTATTTTTTAGGACTAAATTTACTTTTCTTTCCTAGATAAGTCAAAACTTTCACCCGAGAGTTAGTTAAATGATTACATTCAGCTTTACAATGATGAATTTCGTAGTAAATCACCTTAAATTAATTTTTTACTATGTGATTTTCTTATTTAATCATGCTAACTCAATTAATTCTATTATTTTTATAAATTTTTCAATTTTCCAACCATCAGTTAAAATCTAACTTTTATATCAATATAAGTGAGTGTATTTTACTGTAAATACCGTAAAATTTCACTCAGAGGATCTGCATAATATAGTTGTTAAGTCAGATGCTTCCGGATACTAATCATGGTGATATGATGGATGTTAATTTGGATTTTTCTTTAATTATTCATAAAATAATTAAATTATATGAAATTTGTTGTGTAGTATAATTTGGTATTAACTTAAATAAAAAGGAATTATTCTATTTAAGCGGCTTTAATTCCTGGGCATGGTTACAGTTTTTTACATTCAAATAGTTAATATATCAGTGCCCTGTTTCATAAAATTTTAAAATCACATTTTATGACAAGTTTTTTGTTTCATATAAACGTGACAAATAACATGTTATTAAGAACAAATTTGATAAGTTTGTCGATAAAATTTTCCAAGTAATTTTATAAATTTGCAAAATTTGTCATTACAACTTGTTGATTAAAAAGTCGTGACCATTGCCAGAAAAACTTAGGTTTAATTTAATAAAAAGTTGTAAGTTGTCGACATGTAATAAGAAAATTTTGTAAACTTGTAACTTGATTGGTCCGATTGCGATAGAAATAGAGCCCAAATAAAAAAAACTGCTAAAACTAATGTTCCACTTCATGCAACTATCTAAGCTACTAACTAATAGATTAAAAACAAAAACTTCATTTCACCAGTTTTACGGTTATTTTCTTCATGTATTTTTACATATGTGTGGTAACACTAAATTCTATAAATATATAATTAAAACAAAAACAAAAGAAATCATAGGAACCCACAGTTGTCTATACTGTTTTTATATTTTTTATTGTGTGTACATGTTATCTTGTATGTGTCTATATTGTGTGAATATTCATAAACCTTATAGGAAAAGTGTATGGAAATAGAAGTGTTTAAACCAAATATCCCTATAGATTTAGAAAATGCCAAATATCTGTACAGTGCCAGATTTTACTCCTTTCGCAAAAATGTAATAAAAAGAAAATGAATAAAAGCTATATATAGAAAAAAGAGAGAGAGAGAGGACAGAGAGTGAGAATCTCTGGACATTCCTTACTTGTTTCTTTCTATTAATTTTTTCCAATTTGAAAACGGTTGATGGGTGGTTGGAAAATATGGGTGGTTTTTGTGCAATTTATGTATATATGTGTGTCTATTTGTGTATGTTTCATTTTTTTATTTTAAAATATTATAGCTTTAAATTTTATTTTAATATTTAATCTGCGGTCAGAATTCAACTGATGGCAATTTAAAAAAAAAATTATTTTTTTCTTTTCTGTTATTTTTATTATTTGATGTCTTTGTGAGGTTTTTCTCTTTTTTAATTTTTATTCTTGTTTTTCTTATTTTATTTTTAATTTGGTTTTGCAGATGGTCTTCATATATTATGTAATTTTTAGTTTAATGATATCTTTTTTTCTTTTTGGCAAATTTGTATAATGATAAATGGATTATAAAAAGAAAAATGGAAAATTTAAATAAAAATAATTTATTTTGTATTGAAATAATTCCTATTTTGTAATTTATAAGATAATTTATTTTAGATTGGAGTATCGTTAACTATTTTGGAACCATAAAAAAATTTCCGAATAGCTATATATCATTATTTGAATTCTTAGTTTTTTTTGGCTTAGGATTAATAAAAGAAAAATATAAATAAAAAGTTTATATTAAGGATATATGAAAGGAATATTTTAGTTTTATATATATTTTTTAATAATAAACCTATAATGTCAAAGGGTTTTGAAAAATTGTTGATTACTTGACCAAGACCAATATTGATATCAAAAAACTTAATATCAAGCCACCAATTTATTTATATATTGCTATAGGCAACGTTCCTTGATGTTGCACAGGCATTTGACAAAGTGTGAAACAAAGGGTGTTTCACGAATAATATCTTCTCATGAAATCGTACCTGTGGATAATTCACATCAGAAAAAACGATAAAATTAGGAGACTCTCAGTGTAGTGTGATAGGTCCTAGTTTGTACTTAATTTACATGTGAGATTTGCCATTAATAGAGAACACAGGTACAGCAAACACAAATTCAACCGCTGCTCATACAAATTGCAAGAACAATTATCAAAAATTTAAGATTGACTGAAAATATGGAAAATCATGACCAATGTAAACAAATCATTGCATGTTACTTTCACCACTAGAAGATAAGATTAACACATACAATTTCTACAAATTACCTTTTTATGAATTTAGATAGCGTCTAAATTGGGATGAGCATATTGGCAACAAAAGTAAGCAAATTAGACTGGTTAATAGAACGTTAGTCGTAGCTATTAATCGAATTCAAGACGTCTATAAATCCATCTGGTATTATGAGCTGTGGGATATAAGCAATTCCAACATTGACATAGTGGAAATGTTTCAATTCAAAGTATTGCTATCAATAGTTAAATGCACCAAGGCTTGTTAGAAATCAAGAAATTAGAAAATACTTAAAATTTTAATCATTTAAAGAAGCCACAGAAGAAGAAGAACAAGTTTAAAATACTTTGCTAGATTGGAAATACATCCAAACAGTCTCGCATCACCATTGTAGTGTAAAGACCAACATTAACGAAGGCTGAAAAATTTTCATTCGACAGACCTAAGCAAAAGATCTAATCTTCACTAGCTTGATCAGAACTCTGCAACTTCGGTGATGAGTCAAATGGACGCACTCTCCACTTCTTGTAAATAAAATTAAGCCAAACAAATTTTACTTAATGCCATTTAATCTTTTAAATAATCAAAGAACTAAATTTAAAGCTAAAATTGGCTAAATAATATATTGGCATCAACAGCATCGGCAATGACGCGTTAATCGTTTTTTTTTTTTTTGTTTGTTGTCTTTATTCTATACATTTATCTACATAAAATATAAAAAGATATTGAGTATAATGTTGGAATCAAAATTGACGTGATATAACTGACATATAATCTAAGTCAAGAGTCCATTGATTCTTGCCTTAATATTCAAATTTATATTTATGGAGTCTCAGGTAAAGTGAATCTAGTAGATAAATCCAGCGGTCTGAAACGTCTTAATCTGCGCTCGCTTGTTCGTTCATTATTGATGAGTTGAGGAGCAAGTAAATTTGGATGGTCTTCCTGTCGAACATAGTATTTTTCGTGGTGGAGAAACGACCTATTAGTCAAAATAATTGGTTGAATTTTAATCGTAGTTGTTTATTTTTGTTGATGATGTGACTTTTCCAAGTGAAGAGTCTATCCAAGGGCATACCTAAATACTTAATCGACTCTTGGTGTGTCAATTCCATGTCATTAAGGTGAACAGCGGGGCAGTTTCCCTTACGATTAGTAAAGGTGATATGAAGGGATTTCGATTTATTAGCCTTTATTCTCCACCTTTTCAGCCAGTTTTGAATGTCCAATAAGGAGTTCTGAAGAACTTCTGAAGCTAATTTCGGGTTAGTATGAAACACTAAGACCGCTGTGTCGTCAGCAAAAGTAGCAGTGAGTACCCACGGTGATGTTGGGGGGTCCGCTGTAAATATCAGGTATAGTAGTTCTTTTAGTGATTTCTTTTAGTGTCGATTGTTCCCCGTTGTATTTAAGGAAGAACCTCCTATCTGGCATATAGGTTGACAAAAGTTGCTGATAGTGGTGAGGAAGTAGTTTTTTAAGCTTGTAAAGGAGGACCTCATTATTTATTTATTTATTATGATTGATCGTCGTCTATAGTTATAAACCAACTTTTTCAATTCGGTTGATAAATCAATTTTTATTGAATTAAATTCTATACATTTAGCGTTCGACTCAGACAACGTCAGGTAATTTTGCTAGTTATTAATATATGAATACACTTATATCATATTTATTTAATAATAAAAAAAATTAAAGTAAATTTTAGTGTACGGAAACGATGTACGAATGTACATCTGAATAAGTTGCCTAGCAAATGCAAAACAAGTAAAATTTGATAACTTGTTTCGTATTCGTGATCTACAAGTGAACCCAGCATTATCTGAACTCTATCAGCCATCAGTTTTTTAAGCAATTAGAAATCCAAAAGTATTATAATATGACAAAAAAGAGAGGACTTGTATAATATATTCAGATCCAGAACAGGTAATAAAATCTCAAATCAAGTATAGATTCTATTAAATAAATTTTCTTTACATTTTATTTTTTTTGCTCCGAAATAGAAGCTTTTTAATTAAAATTAGTTTTTTAGCGTTAGAGTAAAATTGTTATAATTTTTAATAATAGTCGAATATTTTCCTTCTAATTTTTTTATTATACAGATATTCATTTACTGTTTGCAGACTGCTCCATTATTTTATATTCGACTTACAAAATATGAGTACAAAACACTGATAATTTTTACAAAATACAAGTATCTGTATAAAAAGCTTATTAAGTAAAATTAAAAAGAAAATATATTAATCAATGCAATTCATGGTAAAATTGGTCGAAAACGGAATAATACCGAAGAAATTTTACACATAGACGATTTCGACGACTTAATTCGACAAAGCTGCAAAAATGATTACACATAGTTATTAAATTGCATTTCACTGATTTTCTTTCAGCTTTAAATTGATGGTAAAAATCTTTCAGCTGTAAAGTGATGGTAAAGATGGTAATAAGGTAACAAAAAATAACAAATATGGTGAATTTTATTATCCATTTTTTAATAATATAATGATTGCTGAGTTTCGAAAAGGAAGTACACCTTATGAGTATAAAAGTATGAGAAATAATGAATTCATAGAATCAAAATTTCTAAAAAGTATTTTTAATTTGAAGAAGTTACAATCACAAAAATATTAAATGTTTCTAAAGATTTTAATAAAATGAAAAAACACAATAACAATGTTTGCTCAGCATTCTTTATAAATATTACTAAGACTCTTGACCTTGTAAATCATAACATTCTGTTAACTAAATTACACAATGCTGGCTTTAGAAGTTTTATAAACAATTGGTTTCGTGCATATTTGTTTGAAAGAAAACAGAAAGTTTGATGAATTTAGTGACTTGCTAACTATAAACAATGGTGTGCCACAAGGTTCGATTCTTCGACCTTTACTTTTTTTGTTATTTATTTATTCTCTTTTTCTTCAACCGTTTAAAGGAAATCCTACCGCATTTGCTAATGACACTGCTTTAACTTATTCCTTCAAAAGTAACTTTGACATTTTGGTTAACATGAACTATTATATTAAAACTAGCTTTGTAACCCGCCATAAATAACGGAAGCAAAATAATTTCTAGCATTTCTTTCCTTTATTAGAGGTTTTATCTCAAGTTTCAGAAAAATACGTATTTGCTTACTAATTTATCATACCTTTATTTTTGTATTATAATGCTTTTAATTACCACATAAACAGAATATTTGTAGTAAGGTGCAAAATTTACTATTCCCTAAGGGTCATTTACTCAATCATTTTAGCGATATCCTTTTTGCCAACATTGAACATTTATCGTATAATTCAGAATCAAGTTAATCCTGTTAACATTCACTGCGTAAGTTTAGCCTCAAAGTTTATGGCGAACACATAATATTTTATAATGAGCCACAAATTTGAACGAAAACAATTTTAAAAACAAAAATAAATAAAATTGTAAATATAAAAAAACAATAATATTGTATGTAATTATAATATTTATTTTGATGAATAAAATAAAAACTCGTGTTGGAGAAAAATTTACTGCAAATAAATAGGTATTTACAAAACTTTTCATAACTTGTGAACCATTGATCGGTTATTTAAAATTTCATTTCATTTCAAAAAATTCATTATCGAACTGTTCATGTTAAAATTCATACATAATTATTATTTATAACATACATTAAAAAGAAGAACAACAATCAAAATGGTTTAACCTATACCTAATATACCTACCTACCTACTATCTATCACAAATAGGGTTGTGTAGTTCGTTGGCGAAACGATGAATTACTGGGCTCTCAGAAAAATTTGAAAATAGGAATATTTATATATTTATCTTTCTCTTTTTTGCTTACGTTTTTTTTTTTTGAATGGGGTAGCAAATAGAAATAGAAATATCCACCCATATAAGTACATGAATGTATTTATAATATAATAATAATTGATAATAAATGATATAGGTATAGGTACACGAAAAATGAATTAAAAAAAAAGTTTTTACCTATACATACCTACATTAAAACTATTAAGCATTATATTAAACATTTATAATTAAGCCAATTATATGTAGATATATAATATAATATAATATATTATTCATATATCAACCGTTGAACCAATCTTCTGGCCTGGAATGTAAAACAAAAATGAAATACTTAGATGATTGGATAAATTCAAATTGTTTTTGTTTTTTTTTCTTTCAAAACTCATATTA
The DNA here is from genome assembly GCA_963942445.1 of Argyra leucocephala. Classification (NCBI taxonomy): domain Eukaryota; kingdom Metazoa; phylum Arthropoda; class Insecta; order Diptera; family Dolichopodidae; genus Argyra; species Argyra leucocephala. Next base: position 98,832,993 of record OZ012679.1, on the reverse strand, counting down.
TTTTTTTCTCGGCGAAATCATTAAAATAAAAATAAAAAATGAAGGAAAATTGAAAATAAAATAAAAAACAAAATTTTTGTGCAAATACATATTACAAATTATTATATTTTTTTTTTTTAGTTTTTGTCGTACAGTTTTAATAAGAACTAAAAATAAAATAAACATAAAAAATTTAAAATCATATTTAAATAAAATGTGGCTAATTTATATAATGTTCGATGTTATCAAGTTCAGAATCAAACTCTTACATTAATCATAGAAAACATTTAAAGTGTTAACTACTGGACGCATCAATCACTGAATTGTTGCGCTGTCATTTGTCAACATAAATATACAACAACGTCTAAATAAATAGTTATTTAAGTCGAGCACTTACATAAAGAGAGCGAGTGTTACCAATTTTTTTGTATATAAAATTGAAAGGTAACTAAGTTATTTGAAATATGTAAACGTAAGAATGTAGGATTAATTAAAACAGTGCAAAGTTTTTTCAAAATTAACAAATTTGTCAAAATGTCTATATGTAATAAATTTAAATATGTAGCAATGATGCAAATAAATAATTTTTTTTGGTACACTTTAACATAAATAAATATTTGCTACAAATAAATTTTTTAAATTGTCAAAATAGAAAATATCAAAATTACAGAATAGAAAATTCAAAACATTGATGAACTGAAAAACTGATAAAAAAAATTGGAATGATAACATTTACGCGCACATATTATGAAGATGCAATTGCAATTCAATGTAAACACATCCAATTGCCCCGTGATCTATTATCTCTTTTTTCTCTATGATAAGTCTATTATTCCTTTTATGAAAGAGAGTTGATTTAGATAAGTTAAGTTATAATTTTGTGATAAAGTTTATTTAAATGATTAAACAGTGCGTAAACATGGGCCGTTCCTACTAGTGTATATTAATAAAAAAATTCAACACTCTCTGCAACATACATTTCTACACACCTGAAGAAAACAAATATACCTAAAAATTATAAATTTACAAAGATAAGAAATAAAAAAGAATAGCACAAAATTTCATTTAATTTCTTTAAAAATGTATAGGTTGTTATTGTTTTTATGTGTAAATCAGCAGAACCAAAACATAACCCCATAATACATACTAAATAATTATATACGATCATAAATTTATATATCATATAGATATATATATATATATATTAAAAAAAAAAAACAATAAACAAAAAAAATAAATATAAATAACAATTTTAACTCTTCATCGCAACACATTTCTGGCTAGAGTATGTATACCTATAGTACTATACAGACTATGCATACGGTAGCAAAACTATGAAGCTATGATCATTATCATAACAGCAAAAAAAAAAACAAAAAACAAAAAAAAATTTGTAGACACACATGCATATTAGGTATTACCCTAATAAGAATAACCTTTAAGTGCATTATGTTTTTTTTTTGTGTTAAATGCTGTTTGTCTTTTGGTATTTATACCGTATTAAACTATTAATAAAATTTCTATTAGTCCTTATTATTATAAATCAAACAAAATTGTTTGTTTTATTTATATTATTATTATTATTTTTTTTATGTTTCCTTATTTTTTTCGAAAAAGACTAACATTAAATTAAAAAAATATATATGATGCAATGGTATTTTTTCCTGCAAAGGTTCAGCATGGTATGCAGGGGTTAAAAAGAGTACCAAAGCAATTTGTATACATATTGCAATTTGTATATGTGTTGGTGTATTCCGTCGGACTTACAAACATCCAGACAAATGCAGCAAATTATTATATAAATATACTTTGTAACTGCTTCTGTAAACATGAATTAATCATTGGCTTTAAAACGAAAAACATGAATTTCAATATCTGTACCACTAAAATCAATAATTTTAACTTGTTCTATATATAATTCACCTAATTGTGTATTTAGATCTATGATTATTCTTGTATTTATTAAATTTGCTTTACTATTATTTTTAAGTTTGAACTTTGATTTTTCGTTTTTTTATTTGGAGTTAGTTTTGTAATTATAATGAAATTTAATATTTAGTAAAAATAAAATAAAAAAAAATTGAGAAACTGATTCCATATAAGTCAGAACATAAGAAGGGAGTTTTCTTTATAAATCTGTTCAAAAATGAGAATTATTTAAACGAAGGCCAAGTAGATTTTAACTGGCAAGATACAACTTAATATTAAATGTATTCATTATAGTACAAAAAACTAAATTAAATAAAATAGTCAAATTTTAAACATCTTTTTTTTAAATATCACATCAAATCATTTTATATATTCATAATCTTTAAACTCAGCTGTTCAATTTCTTACTTATTAGTGCTAGTTGTTCAATATGAAGCTCTTTAATTAAAATTCAACCACTGAGCCAGAAAAAACAAACCCATAATATAAACGATAAAAGCACTTTAGTACACAATGTAATGGCTAAAATGCGTTTAAAATTAGGGAAATTGCCAATTAATTTGTTTATATTGACAAAAAAATAATACAAAAAAACCAAATTAAAAAACAAAAGAAAAATTTTGATAAAAATTCTCAAGAAAACATAAAAATATACAACAAAAAATAATAATAATTATTTACGTTAAATGTCTTGGAAAATAAAAACAAAAAAAAATATGCATATTATAATATATAAATCGCATATACATATTTTATATTCTTAAGAGTCCTCTTCTTATAAGAATTTAATTTACTTAAGAGTAGACTAAAGTGCTGCTAAATGAATTCATTTAAAGGACTTTAATTCGTTTTTGTTTTTTTTTCGTTTTTTGTTTATGGTTTCCATAACTTATTTGCTGTTTTGCTTTTGCCTTCGAATTCTTTTCAATTTAAAAAAGGCTACTAATCTACCATATGGCTCTTATATTCCCTTATTATAAACGAAAAGTAAGAAAAAAATAAATTAATTTAAGTCCTTTTGCATTGTATATCTTTGAACTATTATACTTGAAAAAAAATTCTTTGGTTAGTGGTTTTTTTTTTTTCCTCGAAAGGTATGTATATAAATATATATATGGGTCGGATTTAACAACAGAACCCGCAACCATCGATAATTCTATATAGCTATATATTTAAACCCTTCGTTTTAAAAGAAAAAAAGTTATCGATTCAATAATCAACCCCAGTTTCATATGTTATTAAGATTATTATTATTATTAGAAACCCCCTTTCGGAAAAAAATGAATGAGAAATCAATTTTACTGGTTTTTATAAAAAAAAAAGCAAAATAAATGAATAACGGTAAAAATTAAAGCATCAAAATACGAAAGAATACAATAACAAAAAAAAAAAAATATAATAATAAAAATTTAATCCTTATGAACAAGCAATTCATTTCTTCCAAGCAATGTCATTTTAATACAAATTCATATGTGCATTCATCACTTATATCCTCTTACATATTATTTTGTTTTCTCTTTTTTCCTTCCACCCTCCTACCTTCTTTCATCTACTATCTTTCTCTATTTGTCTGTTTTCTATTCAATTTTTTTTATTACAATTTGTAGTATTATGCATGCACACTACATGTACGTTACTACATTATTATTATCCATAACATAAGAAACAAAAAAAAAATGCCCAAAAAAATTCTGTTGAATCCACTAAAATTTTGCACATTTTTGTACTGCATTATAAAAATGTTGAAGTTGAATCAAACCAAGCGAACAATATTAGAACACTTCTTTCGTATCGTATATAAATATATATACATCAACAAAACCCAATGAACAATCTATTGGCAAATGATCCCTTTTTTTTGTTTTGTTAAATTTCCTTGACTCGTGTACATACATACATACAAACATATTATGTATATACACTATAATATATTATATTATTATAACAGTGAGTGTTCAATACAATTTACAGCTATCAATTAATATTTTTCTCACGAAATGAAATGATTAAACACTTTACTGGTCCTTCAAGGATGATAATGATAATAAGGTGATGGCGGCATGAAAATAATGGAAATGGCGGAAAATCTTATGTTAGTTTATGCACGATACGACTTTGGTATTCTATAATGGTGCTATTAAGTTGATTATTATTACACATTATCTATGTAAGCAGAGTTTATTCATTTTTTTTTTTATGTTCTCTTAATTTAAGATATACTTGTTGGAAGGAGTAAAGAAATGAAGGTGAATGAAATGAGAAAAATGAAATAGAAAAAAAGTATTATAGCTGAGACGAAAAATCAATTTTTTTAATCCTTAAAACATAGAGGAGAGCATATCTGTTAGACATTTTTAAACAATAATACATCTATATAATACATTATAGTCTTGAAAATATTATCTTGAAAATTATTTTTCAAAAAAGAAAGAAAAACAAAAGAAAATTATTATAACGGTACGTACTTCATTTCTATCACACACAAAAATGTAAGCTTTTTGAATAGAATGTAATATACTCATAAGCGGCGGTAACGCGATAATATAAAAACCAATTTTTTTTTTTTTTTTTGAGTTTTTCAAGAGGTCCTTTTGTGGATTGGATATGTGTATTAAATACTTTTGTTTGGTTATTATTTTTTTTATTATTGTATTATGTTATGAAAATTTTCATGATTTTTGTTTTTTTTTTATATTTTTTATTACCGAAACATGGAAATATGAATAAAAATATTGCGTGTAAAAAGAAAAGGGTTCAGAATGTATAATAAAAATAACAAAAAAAAAAAAAAAAAAGAATTTCATTTAAGCTGGATACCATATGTTCAATTCAGGTCACATTTAGATTTAAAAATGTAGTATGTATGTGATATATTATAAATACGTACTTATAGATAGTAGGTACTTATATTATTATGTGATGTGAGGGTTGAAAATAAAGAAAATAATATTAAGTCTGTTCTGAAATTAGTTGCGAAGAACAAATATTTAAATACTATCTAGATTCATTCCACCCTATGCCCCACAAATGGGGTTGCAGGACACTGATAATGAAGTTTTATTGAGGAGGTTAATTTTATTTGAGTAGAGTATTTGAGTAGGTAGATTGTAGAGTATTTGAGTAGGTAGGTATTTGAGCCTGCTTTTCAACCGAAAGATCCTATCATGTTCGATTCCGGATGAGGTAAAGAAAAAATTCTTTATTAACTTTTCGATCTAGACTAGTACGCTTTTGTTATTGGGGTATAATAAATGGCAAAAAATAATTGAGAGTATAATCTGGTAACAAATTAAATAAAATGAAACTATTCTATTTAAGAAGGCTTAGTTCCTGATAATAGCAGTAGTTTTCCACATTTAATGAGTTGAAGAGCCAGTAATTTGTTAAAAAAAAAATGCTCGTATTGTAGATATGTAGTGTAAAATTGCAGTACCATACTTAATTACGAACGAATAGGTAATTCTACCGATGTTACTGTCAAGAGAGTACAAAATATATATATATATATATTCACTGAATATAATGATATTAGGTAAAGTAGTTCTTTAACTATGAAAATAAGCAGGGTTGCATTACTACCTTGAGGAAAATCCTATACAATAATATTATAATTATCCATTTTTTTAAATTATAAAACGAAGTCGAATTACGTGAATTAAATCGACGAATTTCAGACCCAGCAATAATGCCTTTATTATTAAATTATATGATAAACTAGGGGCCCCTGTTGAGTAATTATGATTCAAGCTGAAGACAAAACATTTAAAGTTTTTAAAAGAACAGTAAAATTTACGTAATGACATAGACTTCTCACGATAAAACAGAAACCACTGATGTTTAATTCCCTATAGTAAGTGACATTTAGTGGATAAAACTTCTAAAAATAAATATTTTTGTAACTAAAGAGGTTGATACTTAATTACTTATACATATTTTTAACCAAAACTCAAATAGAATCAAACAATTTTTGCTCATTCAGCATTATAAATATCGGGGAATTTGTTTTTAGAAATAAATAGAAAATAGTATAACTGAGATTTATTCTACTAATATTATTCTACCCTGGTTCAAATTCAAACATACTGAAATAGATTAAAATATTTCTGAATACATTTTATTATTTTGTTTATGAATTTCTCTAACTCACTGTACTTACTACACTCTGTACTTACTTACAAGGCCAGACAAGATAATACAATATAAATTAATGATATTTTATATTTAATATTTTTCTTTTTATTTTGGTTGTGGTTACAAGACTAGACGTTGTCAATAATTTTAGAAAAAAAAAATATTGTTATTAATAAATATATCTATTTTATTTTATTTTTTGTTAAACATTATGAAAAATTTATTTATTTATATGCTTTCTAAAGCATTAAATTCAATTCGATCGACCTTGAATTACATTTTGAATAAATATTATAAAGATGATCCTTTTTTAATGAATTGATTGTTGATTACTGAATTTTGTTTGTGATTTTTACGTTATACTAGTTAAGACCTTAATTTAAAAAGATGTAAGTTATTAATTTTAAGTGTTTTGATATGATTGAATTTATGATCTATAAATATGGAATAAATTTTAAATTATTTTCAATTTATTGAAATATTAATGCGAATCAGATTTTTAATAATATGTATAAAAGAAAAGTAAAAAACAATAGACTTCTCTAATAACATTTTCAATATGAAACGTATGTAATAATGTATTTTTCATATTATAACAATTTAGTTGAATTAAAATTTAGGACCTTTGATTCTTTCACATATATACATTTTATGAGAGATGATTATTAAATGTTAATTTGCAACATTAATTTCAGTACCGATTTACAAAATGCCAACTACAAAATCAAAATTGATAATCCATCTGATGTTGCAATTAAGATGATAATTATTATTATGAATAAAATTCTGCTTTTTTGAATAAAGTTCTGCGTTAATTTTGCTTTGAAATTATTTAGAAGATAATCTTGGTTATCACTAAAATAAAATGGAAATATGAAAACTAAGTAATTCTACAGTAGATATTGATATAGCTTTCCATATTTAAATTAGAGTCAAATAGCTAATAATTGCGGCATAGAAGAAAATTTTGACTTTGAGCAATAACTTTTCCAAGAAATTATTAATATAGTATGTATATACAGTCGAGATCGGTTAGATGCAATATGCTTTAAATGTACGTTTCGTTTTATTACACAAATTCAATAAGCATCATTTTTTACGTCCGTTTTCTATACTATAAATATCTTTTTAATGCTATATCTCTTTATTGCATCTTTATTATACATCTAACCTTATAAATGCACAAATATGTATATTATAACATATAAATAATATTTTAAGCGAATGTAGCTCCTCTATAAATAAAATTGAATATTATTTTTTAAATGTCATATTGCAATTTGCAATCAACTTCATTTCATTAAAATATTATAGAAATCTGATGTTATTTTTCTATGAAAAGATCAAAGTAACCGTTGTTTCATTTGTTTGAATACTTTAATTTTTGATGGTTGAACGTTGAAGAAAATGAAATTGGAGTTTAAATTCTAGATAATTTATTATTTTTAATATTAGTACTATTTATGATTAGATTATATCTTTAAAAAAAATATTATGTATAAATGTACATTATAAAAATATACATTATGAACATGAAATTTAAGGTTTTTTTTTTATTTTTAAATATTTTTTTCTAATTTTCTTGAATAAATGCACATAACGGATACATGCACAAATTTTCAAGCAGTAAAGTGTGTGCATTTATCTGATCTCGACTGTATTTTATAGTTTTTTTTCGAATTATTTATTTTATATATTTCTGTAATATGAGAAAAAATATATATAATAAAATGAAATAAATTTTTCTTATTAATCAATTTAAAAAAAAATCCAAAACCTGGATATAATTGGCATCCTGCTGGAGTTATCGGTGCATTAGCAATTTTTATTGGCACTCCTAAACTTGCAGAGAAAAACTTTGTAGGAAAAAAAATTTAGTTGAATTTTAGAATAATAATTATTGAAAGCTTAAAACATAATTTCGGAATTTAAGAATTAAATGAATGTGATAAATGCCCTTCAACAAAATAGATTAATTGTAAATTTTACTTTTATTTTTTTTATAGATATGGAATGAAAAACTTTATAATACTAATAATATTCGTAAAAAGTTTTTTTTTTGTCATCCATCCGCTGTCCAAAAGTTTAACCGGAATCGTTTTTCTGATATAACATCGATTCCATTACTATTGATAGTGTTAGGTCATTCCTAGTTGAAAATAACAATATTAATATCAAATTTGATTTTGATCACAATTTTAATATCGTATTTTCGTTTTAGAAAATTTTTCTGTTCATGAATTTTTATTAAATTCGCGATAATTGTTCCTCCTTTCGCTGCTAAAACCGTATCAGTTTTAATAAATATTTCCCTAAACCGACATTGTAAAGTAGATTTTGGTATATCATAGCATATATTCAACTCGTAACATTTTTCAAAGTTTTCATTTTCTCATTTTATTTAAATATGTAACTTTGAATTTCTGTTTTTGTGTAATTATTTATTTTAAGCATTTTATAAATCTATAGAAACGAATTTTTTGAAATAATATTCGTAAATTTTTTTTTTGTCATCCATCCGTTGTCCATTGTCCATGTATTTTTTAATAATTTTTAAAAAATTTACCGCTTTTGAATTACAAATTCAAGGAATATAACAAATAAAAATTTAATTTTCACATAAATAAAGTTTTATTATAGAGCAGGAATAAATCTTACCACCAATATCGTCAAAAATCTTAACACCAAAATAGACTCCACTGCCTTGGCCATTTTGAATTATAATATAAAAGTGAAATATTAGACCAATGCTATTTTGATTGAAATTCTTAAAATATTTGAATTTTTTATCAGTAAGTATACATAAACCAATAAAGGTGGATTTTATCTTACAAACATTTTAAATGTGATAATATTTTGTTGGCTCTAAAGAGTTAAATAACACCAAATGACTTTATTTTATATGAGAAATCGATGCGTCAATAATCGACAATAACAGTAAAGAACATTTACTGGGAATGTCCCTGACATTGGGATGTTTTTCACTAGCTTGGGGATATTATTCTTTGTTAAAGTATATTTTCAAAATATCAGGGATATTTTATTTATACCTGCTACACTTTGTTTTTTAACAATTGTTTGAGTAATTGTATGTAAAAATAATAAAAAAACTTTTAAATGATGTTTTTGACGGTTTAAGAAAGAAAAATATTCAAAAATAAATGCTTATTGTATCGAATTGAATGAACTATTATACAACATCACTGACATAATTAACCGAATCACATTTAAATAACTTCATTTTTTAGATCATGTTTAATGTACAAAAGATCTTGTTTATACTGAATTTGTACTTAGAATAGGAACAAATTTTAGGAGGAACGTCGAATCTTACTTAAATAATAATAAAAAAAAATATTGAAATAATTTATTCCATTTTTCATGTGATGCAAACATACATTTTCAGCAAAAAAATACCTTCAAGCTCTTTATTATGTTTTTTACAAGTTCACATAATTTCATTGAATAACTTCTAATTTCTTATATTTGTACATATCACTAAGATATGTTTATCCAATGGTTGCGAGAAATGTATTATAGTTACTTTACTTTAAACTTATATGTTAGATATAGTTGAAACAAACATTTGATATGTTAATGAGGAATATAACTATGGTTGATAAAATCATATTATATTTGTATTAAAAATATTACAGTCAATCGAAATATCTACGTTGTAATAAATTATGATTGTTACAACTATATTTAAAAAAAAAATGTAAACCAACTATAAATTATAATTGCTTACAAAAAATATTAAGTTTGCGATATTTATTTATTTATTTCAATCTACTGGGTAGATTTTGCTTATAAAATATTAAAGGCTAAAATAAAATAAAACTAGAAATAGAAAATAAAAAAACTGGGTAGATTTTGCTTATAAAATATTAAAGGTTAAAATAAAATAAAACTAGAAATAGAAAATAAAAATTGTAAATATAAAAATAATTTCAAGTTAAAAATAACATTAATTCAAGAAAAGAAGTTAAAAAAAAAGAAAAATTCAGACTTAAGTAGTATAGATAAATATTAATAGCAATAGTAATTATAAAGATAGGCAAATGATAATAGAGAATAATTTTAATAAATTTGTAAAATAAAATTATAATTAATTCAAATTAGAAGAATTATTGTAATGTATCAAAAAATGTGATGATTTTTCTCCTAAAAACGAATCTACTGTAGTTGAAATCAATTACTGAAAAACTGTTATTAAATAAGCGCTGAGATTTTGCTATAGGTTCGGAAAAACCATAGTTCGTTCTATGACTTTGAAGATATAAAAATTTTTGGCTTCTGAAATCGTACACTGGAGCATAAATAGATGGACATTTTTTTCTCCCAGATAAGATATCATAGGAAAACATCACGGATGCAGCATTTCGCCCAGCCTCAAGAGTAGAAAGCTTAATAAGTTGGCATTTAGCTAAATATCCAGTAATATAAGGTTGCCAGTTGAATTTACGTAGGCAAAACCTAATCATATTCTTTTGAACAGACTCTATTCTCTTAATATGTTTATCATAATAAGGCATCCAGATCGGACAAGCATATTCGAGGTGAGGACGAACAAGTGCAGTATATAAATTTTTGAATGTATAAGGATCAGAAAACTGCTGAGAGTTACGCTTAATGAAATCTAACATGGAAAAGGCTTTAGAAATAATTCGATCTATATGAGCATTAAAAGTTAATTTATTATCGAGAATGATACCCAGGTCTTTTGTTTCACGGACATGTTCAATAATAGAACCGTTGAGATTATAATAAGATTCAATTAGAGTTTGCTTCCTAGAAAATGACATGTAACTGCACTTATTAATATTAATGGTTAGGCCAATAATGTTACACCAAGAGTAGAATTTGTCAAGATCCTGCTGCAGGAGATGGAAACCTGCGTCCGACTTAATAACCGCAAAAAGTTTAGTATCGTCAGCAAATGATAAGATCAAAGACTTAATATGAAAGTCGATATCGTTCATAAACAATAAAAATAACAGTGGCCCCATATGAGTTCCTTGTGGAAAACCAGACGTACCCTCGAAGTTATATGACGTGCAATTTTGTATTTTAACGCAGAGTTTACGACCAATCAAATAAGATTGAATCCATAGAAGGAAGGTACCATGAATACCAAGAGCCCTGAAGTTTAGAGAGTAGTAAAGAGTGGTCTAGTTTGTCAAAAGCTTTAGAAATATCCGTAAATATCGTATCTACTTGATAGCCTTTTTCAATTGCATTGAAAACTGTGTGAAGAAAAACTGTTAAATTAGTGGATGCAGATCTTCCATCCATAAAGCCATGCTGATTTGGAGATATGTGTTGTTTAACCAAGAAATACAATTTATCTGTGAAAATAGCTTCGAAAAGTTTAGGAATAGAAGATAATTCAGCGATAGGTCTATAATTTTCAACGACATTTTTAGACCCTGATTTGAAAATAGGAATAATCTTTGAAAATTTCCAGTCATCTAAGAAAGTTCCTTCATTTATTATGGTTCAGATATTATATTATGGTTGTCGATATAATAATCCAGCTGATAATCCAGCAGTTGTAATTAACATATTTTGGTTAGAGAAATAATATTATAGTTGTTTTACAAATATTTGTATTAATAATAATCCTATTATGATCGAAGCAATCATGTTATAGTTATAGCAATTATGATTGAAGTAATCCTATTATGGTTGAAGTAATCATATTATGTTTGAAGTAATCATACTATAGTTGGTGTTTGCTTCAAAAATAAAAAGTCACATGAATATTCATTTTTCTGTTGTTCTTTGCCAAGTTAAAACGTATTTTCAAATGCAAGGGTAATATAAAAACTCATAGCTGATGGATATAAATTGGTAAGTGTTTTTTTTTTTACATTTCATCACAAAATTATATAAACTAACTATTAAATTTTTCTCTACTTGGAAATACTTTATATTAAACTGCAGAAAAGATTACCAGTTCGATATATAGCTTGAAATAATTTATTTAAATAATAAAAAATAATTTCAACAGAATAAATAACCTAAGAAAAGGAAACTATACAGGTTAGTTAAATTACAATTATTTAATAATCTATTCAAACAAACAATTTACATCAAGTCTGATGCAGAAACCACCAATTTAGCCAAATTTAATATTTATTGAACATTTATTTATTATAATTGACAGAAAAATATTATCCTCTAGAAATCAGTAAAAAAAAAATCCAGTAAAACAAAATCCAGTAAAATCATGTAAGAAATCCAGTAAAAACTATTTCCTAATAGGACCCAAGGAACTGAAGACCTTAAAAACTGTCACCAGTACAATAGCCCTTAAATGTAATGAATACAATAGGTCCGGGATCCAAGGAATTACAACCGAAACTTTATATCATATGTTTAAATTGTATTTTCTGAAAATAATTTTTATTTTTAAAGTCGGGGGTGTTTTTGCCGACGGCAGGTAAACGCATACAGCACAATTTTAGTAAAAAATAAAAAAAAAAAGTATTTTATTTTTAAAATCGTTAGCTGCTGCCTCCAAACCCTCGCTCCTCATTTATTGGAACCTGGGTTTTGCCGACTGCAGGTAAACGCAGACGGGCAAAGACTTAGCAAATTTTTTGTAAGAAATTACTGGATTTTGTACTTTCTGGATTTTATTTGACTGGATTTAGTTTTACTGGATTTAGTTTTACTGGATCTTGTTTTACTGGATTCTTTTCGGTTGCCCATACTGGATATTGTTTTACTGGATTATGTCTGAATCCTATTGAACCTACTATAAATTATGTTTGGTGTAAACATAAATATATTTCATTCAACCATATAAGAAATTTTTAAGCTTTATATAAAACCCATAGTTACATGATGTAATATGGTTAATGTAACTATATTTTCCAACCATATTATTAGTCTTTAATTTTATAGTTGATCCAAACATATTTTTTTACATATGACATACATATGAAAAATTCGTTTCAAGTGATAATTAGACGTATTTAACAAATTTCAAGTGTTAGAACAATAATTTTAAAAATATTTTTAACTAATTCAAAAGTCATTCGAATTAGGTAACAAATTTTTTTTCAATTAAATTGGTAAAGTAAATGAGGTCAATATAAGAAATAATAATGTCATCTAGCTTAAAAAGTACTTGGGATTTCTCTATTGAATTTTATAATACTTGAAACATGAAGAGTTTTTTAGTAAGCTTTTAAAAATTATTAACATTTTGTTCTACATTTGTTTAACAAATACTAATTAAAATATTATTTATTTAGTTTCAATAATATCAAATTAAAACTGAAAACCTCTTCAGAAACATCAATAATAATTATTATTAAAGGTGTGAACTGCAGATTCTATGTTTATTTACACAATATTTAAATTAAAAAAAAAAAAAAACTCTATTCTTGACGACTAATATTTATATTTAAATTAAAATCCGTACCAATCATAACAAGGCATAATAGGTAATACAAATATCTATTTTTTTAAATTCAGTGTTAATGTGTCAAAATAATCACCTTCTGACACAGAAAAAAAATGTAATTACAAATGAAAAATACACAAAACTTCAATAGGAGGAATAATAAGACAGTAAAATATGTCACATCCGAAATAACAAAATACACACACACAACAACTTAAATAATATAATCCATATGGTGATGTGATGTAAATACCCTTCGAAATAATAAAAGAAATAATAATATGTGATCCCTCCAACTTAAGTTTTACAGGTTTATAGAATTACATTTAACCCTTATGCTAACAAAATGTAACCTGGTTCAAAACAACATTTTATTTCTGAAAACATTAATGTTGTGTTGCAAATTAGGTATATTGCAATATAATATTACAGCAATGTCGAAATGTTATGAAATATTATTATTTAAATCTCTTATTGAAAACCGTGTCTATGTCAAAAATAATGAGAATAATATTATCGATACGTTTTCTTGTTTCAAAAATGTAGTATTTGTAATGCGAATTAGTAAAATTAAACTGAAATATCTTACTATAGGTAGCCCTAAAATATCCTAATTTGAGCAATTTAGAGTAACAAGTTAGATTAGATTAGATTAGATACTTAAGTAATATCTAATTAACACTAGGTAGTTGTTCAGCTAGCTCTAATGTTACAGCGGCCGCTGGGCATGTTATAACATTCGACATACACTCTAATTTATATTTTCTCTCATTTCTCTACGGTTAATTGTATTTCTGAATGAGCTACCTTGTAGAATCTATATCAGTGATATTTTTAAAATGCACTCGTTATTTGTGATAAATATTTGGCTACAATTCATGTATTTTATAATTTGATACAATTAAGTTTTGATTTATCAATCTTAGTTTAAACTTAAGCTTTCTGACCTTTTTATTTATCAATTAGTTCGACAACTAAGTGTTTTAACTGTAAAAAAAAACAACTACGTTTTAATGTACGCACAACTGACACTAATTAACAACTAATGTTCTTTTTAACTTTTATACTTACTATTTCGGTCTAACTTTTGGAAGTGTTTTTAATTTATACATAGTTATTGACATAGGTATTAATTTATGACTTTTACTTTTCAACTAACCGTATGTATCTGGTTTAGTTTATTTTTAGATGTTTCTAATCAAAGGTGATGGTGTTTTACTAACCCTACTGAACGATGATGATATATTGCACAATCAAATGAAGCAAGTTTTCGTCTAGTAATATGTCTCATATGCTTGCGCTAAGCATTAATCTGACAGTATTAAATTCAAAACTAAAAACTGACTGATTCTGAATATTATTATGTCAACACAAGGGTTAATTAAATCTTTAAGCCATTGAATAGAGTTAAGTATCTTGTTCAATAACAAAACAAATTTAATGATGAATACAAAAAAAAAATCAGTAAAAAACGCAACAACAATCGACGATAATTGAAAAGATATGATAGAAAAATAATGTCAGATATTCTTTACCTAGTAAACTGTAGGTTTGAGTCTTTGAATAATGGTTATAATCTTTAATAATAACAATTGAAATTGAAAAAAAAAAAACCAAATACAAAAAATCATGTGTACATTTCTTTTATTTTATTTTTAATTTTTAGACATCTTTAACTGAAAGTGACATGTTTATTTTAAGGTGTAAAATATTAGTAACAAAAAAATAATAATGAAAAAAAAAAATAAACAAATCAAAAAACACAAAAAAAAATAAATATAAAAAGAATATACGTTAATATTATTATGAAAAGAAAATTCAACCAAATAATGACAACTGTATTATTTATCAGAAAAATATAAGCTTATCATAGCAATTATGTTTGACTGACTGTCGTGACACTGTTGAAGCATATACATACATATATATGTAATTCAAGAGAAAAAAAAATAAGAAAAATGTGAATTGAGTTAAAATTACAAAGCCAAAAGGTTATTAATTGTACATGTAAAGTTAAAATTCACAAATTTTGAAAAGATAAACTTTTGACAGGTATTTAACCTTTGGTGATGTCAGTTGTAGTAGGATGGTAGGTGAATCTTTTTTTGTTTTGTTTCTGTTATTGTCAAATTAATCACACAGATTTCAAGAAAATTAATTTATATGTCAAATTTGAAATTATTTTTATTTGCTAACTTTTAAACAATTTTGAAAAGAAAAAAAAAATTAAAATTGAGTTAAAAATGTTTCATATATACAAACAAAAAGGAGCTTAGTAAATCATACTGAATGAGTATTGAGATGAAGAGAGAACTTGAATCAATAGAGAAAAATTTCAAAAAACTGATTTTTTTTTTTGGTGTTTCAATTAAGTTCATACGTCTACATTTTTTAAAACAATATTAAAATTTTGTATAAATATAAGTGGCTACGCGTCAAGCGCTAAACAATAAAATTTTTTATTTAAACAAAAAAGTATGAAAATTAAATAATACCAAAAACTTATATTCGAATTAAATTCATTTTTAAATTTATTAAATAAACATTTAAAAAAAATTAGTTAACATAGTATCTCGTTTTGCAGTTTTCATATAACTTTAGTCAAATTTGACTTCACTAATAAGATATCTACTTATCTAATCAGTAGGTATCAAAAATATGCCAATTAGCATGCAAAAACAATAAAAATAAAATTAATTTCATGTGCATATGCTAATAATGTAATATGTCATGTAATGTCTCATGTAATAGCACGGTTATACCTTATAAATTTAAAAATTAACCTAATCCGATTTTTTTAAATTTTTTTTGTTGTTTTACTAGATATACCTGGTTTAACAAAGGAGTACTATGACACAAAATCCCCATACCACACTGAAACAAAATCTTCTATGTACTGCAATAATCATCAATGTCAAATATTTATAATGTTAAATCTGGTAGTTTTCGCTCTAAAATTCAGGAAAACTTGTTATGAGGCCCACTAAATTTTAAAGTTTGAAAAGAATATAATACCAACATTGAACGCTACCTCTTCCATAATTCTTTTCTATAGTTTGAAAAATATAAATGTACCCAGCAGGTTTATATTCCGCTTCTTCAAAATACTTCTAAAATTATTGCATTTTAATTCAAAGTAAACCCAATCTAAAATAACTGAAATGCAAAGCGTTTTGAAAAGATCTATATTCAGTGAGCAAAGTTTTAATTAAAGAAATCAACAAGTTTTATTTTATATGACGTGCATATATTCAGACGTACGTAGGTAATTTTTTTTCTTTTATATCTTAGAAATTAATCCGTTTTTTTTGTTTAATTGACTCGAAATCAATTCAACAATAAACATAAAAAAAAAAACAAAAATATCTGAAGGTGTTAGTTTTTCTTTTATATTCAATTCAATTCAATTTCAAATTTTGAAATAGGAATTAACAACGAAAAATAAACAAAAACAAAAATTAATCTCAAAATTATCTTCACCAAAAATTGACACATCAAAAAATTAAACAAAAAATCAAACAAAAAAAAATGAAAATACCGACCTAAGATTTTCTGGCTTGAGATCAGTTCGATGACAGAGAAATCAAAAAAATTGTATGTTCTTATATTTATAAAATAAAAAAAATTTAAGAATTACAAGTAAGAAATGTTTTTTTTATTTTTAATTTTTGTAATTTAAAAAATAAGTCTTCAAAATTTCAATTTATCTTTTTCTACTCATATGAGTGATACCAAGATTAATAATTTTAAATTGTTTTAAGGTTTATTTTTTCTTTTTGTGTAATTATATTTGTGGTTTTTTGTCCATTGGCCATATTGTACAGAGTGGGCACATAAATTTAGTTCAAATATTATAAAGTAATAGAAAATCGTCAGATAAAAAAGTAACTCTGGGAGACCATAAGATTTTGGTATTTTTAGATTTTCTGAGAAAATTCCTGCACTACCACGAATTCAAAACTGATTGACACAGATTTTCAAAAATTGAACAACTAGAAGGTATCATGTTAGAGTATGTGAAAAAATACTGTAATTCAAAATTTAAAACAATGAAAAATTCAAAACGTCATAATTTAAAGTCCTATACAACTTGAGAACTGGAAGAGGTAGAAACTGTTTGATAACCTCATTCTAAAGATATTAGTTTACTCATTTTTGTTGCTTGAATAAATTTATAAATTTTGTTTTGAAACAACTTATTATGCCTGAGTTTTCTTTCGAGATGCCTTTGGATTAATATTCATACTTTGTTGCCTAGAATTAAATTTCATAAAAACTATTAGCTCTTATTATAGTATCAAAATAAAAATGTGAATCAAAATACCATTTAATTTACGAGTTGAAGCATTTCAGAACATTTCATTGAGTTTACTAATCACCTTCTTAGTTCACTAATAAATTTATTTTAGGGAAATTTGAAATTAGGTTACATATCAATAATTCATTTTAATTAAAATAAATATTATATATTTTTGTATCTCACTGTATTTTGAATATTCAATGTAAACGTGACCACTTCAAATTTACATCTATATAGAAACGAATAAACCTGATAAAGTTGAGTAAAAAAAAAAAATAATTTAAAATTGAAACAAAAAAAAAACCAAAAATCTAACAACTATATCTATCTTGTTAATAGTTTCCTTCGTGTCACATGTAACTGTTTTTTTCCACACCTTTTGTCAATCAATCATAATGGAAAGTATGCAAAAGAACAAAAAACAAATAAAAATTATACAAAAAGAAGAAAAAAAACAATCAGAAAATAAAAACCCAAAAAAAATTATATCGATGTTAGATAACCAACCAATTTTTGGAGACAAAATCTTTCATCAATTTTTTGTTAAAACGAAAATTTCATCTTGGACCACTTACTAGGTTAATCATTAACAGAAGCTTCTTTAAAATATATGAAATACAATTTGATCAACTTGAATGAAGCTATATTCGAAAGTTTTATAAATAAAATTCTGACTATAGATACACAATATTTAAAAAATTGAATAGCAAAATCAACCGGACCCGATGTTTTTTGGATCCAAAATGTATAAAATTTACTTCAATAAAATTTGATATATCAACCGAATTCAAAAAATGATTTCTGAAAAATAGTCTGGATGTTGCATAACAGATATTTAAATATACAATGGACCCAACCATGCAATGACATAATGGTACATTGTATAGTATTGTGTAGTACAGTTGATTGAAATTCCATAGAAACATAATTCTTCATATTCTTGTTAGTTCTGACTGATGAAAAGAAAATGTCAATACCTTGCCAAATTAAACAAATTCAGAAATTCTGTTTGGGTAGGTAATTATTGTTGCATTTTGATTGTCGTTGTTTCAATTTTATCATTTAAAAAGTCTTAGGAAATTCCTAGCTATAATAAATTAAATAATATAAGAAAAAATTTCATTACATAATCTTCCAATCTAGCCAGCCAGAATTTTTTAAAATGATAAAACATGTTAAACATGTAAAACATTACAAAATAAAATTTCTTAGGTTGTATTTTTGTATTTATTTTCCTTTGAGGAAAAATAATATATAATATGTAAATAATCTTCCTACAAAACTAGTGCTATTTCATTCACGTTAAATATCACAGAGTGATACAACATAATAATTTCCTGAACATGATGACCAATCACAATTATTGTTCAGGAAATTATTATGTTGGTAGTGATCCTCCACGGAAACTATTACTATAATAAAGTCGTAAAAACGCAACCGAAAAATTTATGAAAAAAAAATCATTAGTCAAAATAAAGGAAAAAAGATAGGTGGTCTTTAGCGGGTTCGATTCGGGCCCTTCGGAGTGTCGTTCGGGAATTATCTCCTATCTTCCGAAAAAAAAAGTTTTACAAACCCACTTTTACATGTCATAATTTCTAGTTTGTTTGTAAAGTCAAATACTATTTAATACCGATAGTTTTATTCAAACTTAAGGAACGAAGGTGGTTCTTGGCTTATAAATTTAGTAAGGGGTTATCAAATTCGTATTCTTACACAACCAAAGTGATATCTGAAACTTTTCAATGTATGGCATAATTTAACAATTGCTGTTTTATTATTTATTAACAAGCTTTGTTAATAAACTTAGTCTTAAACTTGAAATGAAAACTCTAGTGAAGGAAAGAAAAAGCTAAAATTTATTTTGCTTCAGTCATTTATGGCGTGTTATAAATGACTGATGCAAAATAAATTTTAGATTTATCTTTTCTTCTCTACGTTGCATTTCAAATTTAAGAAAAATACGTATTTGCTTACTGATTTATCATACCTTTATTTCTTTGTTAGAAAGCTTTTAATTACGATATCAACAGAATATTAGTAGTAAGGTGCAAAATGTTCTATTCCCTTAGGGCCATTTACTGGATCAATTTAGCTCGATCATCATCGCAAATCTATAGTGTAATTAAGAATCAAATTAATCGTATTACCATTACATAGTTGCATAAGTTCCGCACCAAAGTTTGAAAAAAACGAAGTCTTATTAATATGTGCCATTTGTTTGTTGTCATGTGTTTGTATGGCATTGCCAGAATTTAAATGTCGTTAGTGTCATATTAAATTTGCGTTTATAAATTTATTTATTTTCTTGTCTAATTTATATAAAAAAATTAAATATTTTATTAACTAATACCAAAGAGTATATAGTATATAATATTATGTTCTTTGGTTAATACGTATAAATATAATATTGAACAAATAGTATTTGACAATGAGCCACAACTTTAAATGAAAACCATTTTAGTAATTCAGTTTCGATTTGACATGTGCAATAGAAAATCAAAAACATACTTTTTCGGAAGGGTATATAAGCTACGTAATTTTCAAAATAAACTTTTTATATCATCCTTAAAGCTTACATTTTTTTTGGTTTAAATAATTTGAGTTTTACGTTAAATTTTCTTGGTCTCAACAGACTTAAGGGGTGAAGATACAATTAGTGAAAAAAAAACTTAACAATATTTTACTTGCTTTTATTTATTTATTTTCAATTATTTGTAATGTTTAATGTGCTTCACTCTGGGTACCAAAATATATTCATTTTATTTTAAAAAAACAGATCAAAGCAATTTCTACATGTTTTGTAATTTTGATATGTTGGAGCGTTCCGAAACTATTTATATAATAATAATTCAAATTTTTCAAACCTCTATCTTATAAATAAATCTTAAATTAATAAATTTTTCTATTGAAAACAAAATTTCAAGACAAATGTATTTGACAAATGAATAGCAAGTGAATATTATTCTATTTAACAATAGAGAGTCTTTAATCAAATCATCTTCACTATCTATACCTACTTTTTCTATTGCTGACGGGGTAAAAATTTAAGAATAAAAACTATATAAATACATTTTATAGTTTTATTTTGAATAACTCACTTTCTTTACAAATAGTACACCTTAAATTATTATTATAGATTATTAAAAAAAACAGGCCCAAAAGATGTTGTTAATTGTTTAGAAACTAAAATAATAGAAAAGGTCAGTCAGTGTAAACTGGTGTTAAATCTATTTTTTAATTTAAGATTGTTATGATTATTTGGTTTCTATAATATGAACCTGTTAAAAATCGAAATTCAATTGAATGAAATCTTCCCTAAAAAAGCCTTATGGTTATGGGGTTTTAAAAAACGTGATTTTTTTATTTTCTTTTATTTAAACTATAGAAACTATAGAAATTAATATAGATTGTCAGTTATTTTTATTTGTAAGAATTGCAATATAAAAGTAAAAAATGAAAAACCAAAGTAAAGATTAAGAAGGTCACCAGATGTATAGAATTTCACAAAGCAGTTTCAGCTGAAGACACACTAAAGAAAAATAGATTTTTTTTTTGTTTTTCAAAAATAGGTACTGTAGGTTTTTTTTTGTTATTGTGGTTTCAATTTAGAATAGTTTTAATTGGTGTTTTGTATTTTTTTTATTGATTTTTTTAAAAAATTTAATGACATGTAAAATGGTTTTTTTTCAACAAATAAAATTCAAAAGAGCTTTTTGACATTTGATCATTTTATAGAAGTAACAGTAAATATACTTAACCTTACAAGTTACAACAACAATGAAGGTAATTGATTTAAATGTAACAGGCAATAGGATTTATTTTTTTGCTTTTATTGATGGAATTTAACCTAGAAATCATATAAGATGACCTATGTAAGTGAAGAGATATTAATTTAAAATATAATTTAAGGTTAATTAATAGAGTATAGAATACTTTAAAAACCTATTACACATTTATATTCACGGATTGTATTAGGCAACCCAACAAAATATTTTAAATGGTCTTAAATTTTGTGATATTAAAATTTATATACGAAATTTTTTATTAAATTTATTATATTTGAGGTTTCATAAAACAAAAAAAAGACAACAGTTTGTTTATAAAGGAATATGTCTGCAGGTTTGCTCAGGTATTTATTTTAAACACAATATAGTGTCCATATGTACGTATGTAGCCAATACGAAATTAAGGTGCCTATTATGTATATTTCGATCGACTTTCATCGAGTCGTTCATCATTATCGTTAGAGTTATTCGATTGTAATCGTTAGTGCCATTATGTATTTCGATGCAAATTTGATCGAAAGTGTTCTAAAATACTGCCATTGTAAAATTCAAATCTACGATAAAAATGATATATTATGTTTGATTCTTTGACTGTCAAATTTAAATTGTTATACGAAAAAAAAATAAAACAATAGTGTTATAACTATTTGAAATTTTTAAGTTGAAGTTAAAAGTATTTAAATAAAATAAAAATTATTAAATTAAAAGTTTTTATAAATAAACTAATTTTAGCAGAGTTAAATTTTTCAATTTATGATAGTGCTGAAAAGCTCAATTAAATTGGAGAGTTAAAAAACAAGCCAACATATAGTAGGGATTATTCCAATCCACTGGATTTGAAAGATTATACGTATAAAATTATACATGAAATTGATGTGTTATTATCTACAAAACTTAATTTTACTAACAGTTTTGATCAAAATTTCCTGTTAAACAACATTGTTTTTATGGATTTATTAGAAAAATTAGTGTAAAAATTCAAATAGTCAATAAGTAACTGCGTATTAAGATTCTGTGCGGTTTTTTTACCAAGGAAAGGATTTGCAGCATAGGAAATGATTTTCATGTCGGACTAGCAGATCTAATTTTTTCTGTTATGCTTAAGGAAGTTTCATATGCAATTTGCAGTTTATACTTATGTCCAAAATGGATCAAATTCCATTATGCACTAGAAGAAAAAAGTCAAACAAACATTATTTTTATGATTAAAGTAGAATTACTGAAATAATTTATATAAAAAAATTTACTGGCCTTTCATTCCTATTAAAATTTATTTCAAAACAAAATAATTATGAAGAATAAAGTAAAATACCTACTAACATTTCAACTTTTAAATTTATTTTTATTCCAAAAAATATCGCAAAATATAAAACAAACACCAGGTCAGGTGTCCAAGCGTCACTCTTTTATTTTATCCTTTCAATTCAAAATTGAAATAATTTGTACAAAATCTTTCTTTCGATGTCTCTTTCGTGATAAAATTTTACATCGATGAACTTTATCGATTTCGTCTACAATTTCTGAACGATATCGAAATACATAATGGCAATTTTGCATTTTGACATTTTGTTCGATCAAATCCTAATCATTATCGAAATACTTAATAGGCACCTTAGTGTCTATTCACAATCAAATTATTTAAAAAAACTTCATTTTTAAGTATTTGAATGTGTATAGCTAATTTAGAAAAAAACTGCATTCATACTAGGTTGCATACGAGATGTTATTTGAGAAAAAAACGTGCTAAGATAAAACAGAATACAAAAGTTATAACAGGTTCATACATGTTTAAATACAAACAACTTAACTTGAAGATAAATAACTAGAAGAAATATGTGTAGAGAAAATGGATAAACGTCATTTGGAAAAATAGTAAAATGACAGGAAAATACTGTATCATTGATTATAGTCATCAACAAAAAATTTAAAATAAAAATTGAAATAAAATTAGAATACCTAGTTACGAACAAACAGGAAGTATTATCTAAAATAAGAAGAAGAATAATAGAAATTCAAGATAGATGTTTCGTTTCCGACCAACTGATGGCTTTATCGTAGTTTCGATGATATTTCCAATTGCCACTTCATTTCATCATTGTTCAAATATTTAATTAAAAGTTGAACCGCTTATTATAATATGGCTTTGAATAAAAAATTGGTATATTTTAATTGAGGGGGGTTGTAGTTGTATCAATTCATATAGCCGCCAACACACTCGGCCAATGAATAGAAATTAATTTGTGATTATTAGAACTAAATAGATTAAATTTTCATTCAACGTTTATTCATTCAACGGAATAAACATCAATATTGAAATATTTTAGTACTATTTCGACCTTGTTATATAAATTCAAAATTAATTTTGGAAATTGATTGATTGAGCACCGAATATTATTAGAAAAATATCATAAATCCATCTTGAATGTTATTTTAGAGTTGCGGTATCCAAATATGAGTAATTTGAATTATTTTCTATATTCATATTCGAAAAGTTTGTTTTGCTCTTGAATAATTTTCTTTTTATATTTTCAACCAAACCACGATTCATATTGTAGATATTCAAACTTTAATTCTTTTTTTCATACTACTAAATTTAATTTAATTCTATTCTATGATTATTCAAATTAATTTAACCTCTAAGTTTAGTATAATGTCTTTATTTCATTTTTACAAAGTATTCTTGTCTTATATACCTAATTAAGACAAAACAACATTCAAACAAACTCTCATAATATTATTACACTTGGAAAATTTATTCTTATCTATATAACTAAATGTTAAATGTCTTTCTTTTATTGACCTACTGTCACTCAAGCCACAATGACATTTAATCAAAAATTTAATCACATGTTTAACTTAAAGATGAACTTTATTTGGAAATGTAATTAAAAGTGTTTTCTCTATTCTTTAATTGTCTTTGACCTCATAATGATTACAGAAACAAAAAATAAAAACAAAAAATTCAATTTTAAGAATAACTTTCGTTATCTTAATGAATGTTGTAAAATACTATATACTACAGAATTTCTACCGTTTATATGATAACCGTAAATAATTGTGTAAAAACTAAAATATACAAAAATATATATAAACTTTAGCAGTAAAATGAAATATCTTGTAAAACATTACTACATCTTTAATTGAAACCTAATCAGTATTTCTTCAAATATACAAATATTGCCAATACTGTATGAATATCTATATCTTAAAAGGTAAGTTATAAAAATGCGGGGTCTGAACCTCTCGAATGTGGATCTTCGTGCATTTAGAATTAATTATTTATGACCTGTATAAATTGAAGACAAATATTAGCATCTACTATTGTAATATCATTCCTTTCAAATGCTCTTGCACTCATTATTTTTTGATTTCTCTTTCTCCATTTAGCCTGAACTCCATTTATCTTGAATCATTGGTTCTAAAAATATGAACAACCTGAACATATGTGTATGATAAATAGAAACTATAAGTACTAAAAAACATCTATCATTTGAAACATCGTTTTTGTGAATGCACTATCGCAGCAGATTTTGCGTCCCCCAAACAGTGAACGCTATTAAAAACATCACTACAAAATATCCTAAACATGATCATTAAATTAGACATACTTAAGGAAGCTAATGCTTAATATCATTATTTCGGGTAGTCAGAATAAGCTCATTTGTGGCTGTTGTCACCAGACCTCTATCAGTTATATACCTAAATCTAATCTGAATCTAACTAAAAAACAAGTGCAAAATAAAATACAAACATTTTATTCCATGTGACAATTAGACAGGCAAGCAAAAATGACAGAATCTAATAAAATTGAAATTAAATCAAAATTTGTGTAATAAACCCAATTAGTTTAAATAATAAACAAAAAAAAAAAAAAAAAAAGCAAATAGTTTTAAAATATATGACTTTTTTTTAATGACCTCTAGTACTTTTTAGTAAATAATTAAATTTCACTTTTATTACTATACTTCTGCACACTAAAATCAAATAAAATCTCTAAAAGAAATCAACAAAATTATTTTTTATTTCATAAAATTATTTTTTCCCAGCATCACCATTTGAATTAGATTTTGTATTTACTTCCTGGTTTAAAAACCGGCTAATATTAAAGTATTTCACATGAAATTAATAAAGGTAACCAACGAAATTTCGCACCTTAAATGTTACATTACCTGTAATATATGAATTACTTTATGTCATTGCGATTGAAAGTAGATATTTTAAGCATATTAAACAGTAGTAAATTCGAAGGTAGGAAGAAAATTATTTATTTTTTTAAGAATATTTTTGAAATATTCAAATAATTGGGCGATATGAGTTTTTGTGTTTTCGAGAAATTTATACAACTTCACATAATACATAAAATAACGTAATAGACAGAATTCTGCATCATATAAATAAAAAACATTTTTTTTTAAATGCAGTTTGTTTGTCGTTGTTTCAACTAAAACTGTTTATTGTGATATTAACAATAAAAACTCATCCCATACAAATTTTTTAAACATGATTGTGTTTACGTGCGATATCTATTTATTGGGCTAAAAATCAAATGCTCCGTCTTTTGTAGTCAATTCAGCATGGTCCGTAATAAAGATTTCTAAAGTCACTTGCACATTGCAGCAATTACGGATAAAATTAAGATAAATGTAAAAAAATTCACGAGCAAAAACTGGAAACTCATGTGGAATCACAAGTTGTACAAATTTTAAACAGGATGTCCATCAAGTCAAGAGAATTGTGTCACACAAGCTGGTAATTAATTAAAATGGAAAAATTTAGAATAATGGTATTTATAACAGAAATTATGATTTTCATTTGCGCAAATTAAATTTATTTAAATACCTTCCAATTATTGTTATAACTATCAATCACGGGAAGTATCAGAGCGGTAAGGTTGTTCCACGGAAATTATTATTTTGACAGTATTCTTCACCGGAATAAATTACTTTAGTAATTTTGTGAGCATGCGATCAGAATTAAAAAAATTAAATCATGAGCTTTGATTTAACGTGAATTAATTATACAGTACAATCCACTTAAGAGCACTTCGCTTAAAAACATACACGCTTTTAAGTGCATTATTATTTCTAACGCACTTTCTTTTGCTTTATTTTTTCATATAATTCAATTTGTTTAAGAGCAAAATATCTTTAAATGCATAAATTTCTGTATAATATTTTATAAATTTACATACTTTTCGCATTGTTTAATAGCACATTACGTCCGCCAAAATTTGAACCCTTTCGATCATTTTGTACAAAATTTTGTACAGCAACTTTAGATGAACTTAACATTCCACTATATTATAGTTTTATTTATTTTAGTCATGTAAATATGTGTAAGCTTCTTTTGTCATGTTCTACAATTCATAAAACATATTATTTTATAATATTTTAATAGTTATATAGAAATTATGTTGACACGTAACAAACCTAGGATATATGGTGAAAAAGTGTGACTGTTTAAACCAAAGTATTTTTTAAAGGGTTAGTCAGACAGTATCCATATGAACGTTTTTTTAACCTTTTTTTTCATATTTTTCAATATAAAATCATAAAAATACACTCATCTTCTTTAACTTTTGCTCAATTTATTAATAAAATTGAGTGAACAAAATTTTGTACATTGGGTACTAACAGAATTGTACAAAAAAGTGTTCTTACGCTTATTTTAAAATTTACATGGAATTTGAAAACTTTTGTTTCGTTTTTACTTTTGCATTTAATTCGGGAAATACCCGTCTTTTGCATTTCATAAAATTTGAGAAGAAACAATTTCAAAATCATTCACAATAATTTGAAAAGTCGTGCGCGTAGCATGTTTAGTAAAGTGTGTCGCGGTGCTTATATTTTAGAACTTAAATAATTTGTGATTTAATAACATTAAGGTAAGTTATTCTTATTATATATTAATATATATATAAATTTTAATTCTAAATTATAAAAAGAATATTTTTAACAATGACTTTTCGTAATAATTGAGAAGAAAAGTTGATGTGTAAAATTTTGTACTACGGTATTTTAAAACAATGAACAAAATGTTGTACCTAGTTGTACAAGTAACATGTAAATTCATGGAATAATCTAAATTTTTTACGATTTAAGATTTACTAAAATTAAAATCAATTTGAAAGAGCAAGAAATATTTAATATGTTAAATGAAGACTCCGACCTAGAAGATATTGATAGTAACATTTTTCAATCAAATAATGATGATGTTATCGAGGTACCAAATTTGAAAAACTTTAAAAACTATGATTGCACTAAAGAAGCTGAAAAATGTGATGATAATGATGATGATGAAATTCAGAGCGATGAAGCCGATCGAACAAAATTTCGAATTCTAGCTACAGCAAATGCACAAAATGTTATAATTGACGAAAATGTTGTAAGTGAAATTGTAAAAGAGGTCATTCCAGAGCCTTCACTTTTACCTGCAATTCCTTACAGTAGGAAATCTAATATAGAATGGAGACGACGAGCATTTCAAGCGGAAAGGGAAAATTTCGAGAATTGCGG
This sequence comes from Argyra leucocephala, assembly GCA_963942445.1. Taxonomy (NCBI): domain Eukaryota; kingdom Metazoa; phylum Arthropoda; class Insecta; order Diptera; family Dolichopodidae; genus Argyra; species Argyra leucocephala. Next base: position 98,804,934 of record OZ012679.1, on the reverse strand, counting down.
AGGAGAAATTGTCGAACCCGGAATGGAAACACCTTCACACATTTTTTGTCGATATTTTACAAATGAACTTCTTCAAAAAACCACATTTTTTACAAATCTATATGCTACACAAAATGAAGTACCGAATTTTAGGCACACGGATGTATCTGAAGTAAGAAAATTGATAGGACTTCAAATTCTCATTGGTTGTATGAAATTTTCACGTCTTAGAATGTACTGGAATCCACTATTGGGTATAAATCTATTGCGAAATTCAATGACGTTTAATAGATTCACACAATTACGAAATAATTTACATTTTATCAATAACTTGGAAATTCCAAATAACAATCAAGATAAATTTATAAAAACACGCCTTTTAGTTGATACAATTCGAAATCGATGCCTTCAGCTGAATGTAGAAGAAAGTGTTTGCGTAGATGAACAAATTATACCTTTTAAAGGGCATTTGTCCCCAAGGGTAAACCGAACCCCTGGGGTATTAAAAATTACGTACTCTGCGGAAAAAGTGGTCAACCGTATGACTCCTATACCAAGGAAATTCAACGGAAATATCCCCAACGAATCAAAAAGAATTAGGATTTGGTGCATCAGCTGTGCTTCACCTTACTAAACGATTGAAAAAGCGTGGGCATACTTTATTTTGCGACAATTTTTTCACATCATACCAGTTACTCGAAATCCTTCATGAAAAAGGTATCAATGCAAGTGGAACTGTAAGAAAAAATCGTTTTAAAGATCCTCCACTTTTAACCGACAAAGAACTAAAACAAAAAAGTCGTGGTTTTTCTGACGCTGTTACTAGTAGATATGGTAAGATAGTTGTGGTAAAATGGTATGACAACAAGTCTGTATATTTGGCATCAAATTTCGTGGGCATAGGGTGCGCAGATATAGCTAACAGATGGGATAAAATAAACAAGACTTTCGTTAATATAACACGACCAGAAATTGTTCGCTTATACAACGATGGAATGGGAGGAGTAGATTTACTAGATCAGCTAGTTAGCTACTACATAGTGTTTATTAGATCACGAAAATGGACTTTACGAATATTTACACACTTTTTAGATTTTGCGTTGGCAGCTAGCTAGATCGAGTATAAAAACTTGTATAAAAAAAATTGTTTCCCTGAAAAAGATATCAATTTTCGTATGAATATAGCAAATTGTTTACTCTCTATAGAATTGTCAAAACAACGGGGACGTCCTTCAACCAACATACCTCCAGAACTAGAGATATATAATTCCAGTAAGAAACGCAATTGCGAAGTAAGACCACTTCAAGACGTTCGAATTGATTGTATAAATCACATGCCTCATCATGACAAAAAAAATATTCCTATGCGATGCAAACAATCTATTTCTGGTAGAACTCATTTCATGTGTAATAAATGCGCAGTTCATTTATATATTAAAACATTATATATAAATTTTTTTTTTTTAATTTCATAATTTTAATAAGAAAGTAACCCATCTATTCACGAATAATGAATTAATTTTTAAAGTAATTGTTCAATTATTTTTTTATGTTTCATTTTTCTTTAAATTAAATAAAAATTAAATTTGAAATACAAAATCATTATGTAATTCTATTTTAATATTATGTAATTTTTCAGGCGTTGGTAACCTATGTACAAAATAATGTACAACTCTAAAACCCACTAAATACTAAAAATAGTGACAAGATATTTTTAAATATATTTATTTGAAACTATAGAAACTTGTTTGTAACCACTAAATAATTTTCCCATAGGTGGTTCTAAGCCACGACCGAAAGGGTTAATTACGTGTTGAGATGAGACAACACAACATAATGCAGCCAGCTTTAGAAATATTTCAGGAATTATTCGTTTAAAAGCACAACTTGCTTAAGTTCACAAATTTGAATGTTATCTTCGATGTGCTCTTCGAATCGAGTTCAACTGTAATAAATAAAATGTAGGCTTTAGTGGGTTCGACTACCACACGTTCGGTGATTACATATTTATATTGAGAAAAAAAAAAGTTTTGTAAATAAGTATTTTATTTTTCCAGCGAAGGAGGTCTATCATCTACGATCTAAGTATTTTATGATTTTGTTATTATACAATTCTTTATTTAATTATTAATTAAATTAATTTAAGTGTAGGTATTCGTAAAGTAAGATAATAAAATAAAATATACAGTAATTTCTTTATATCCCGCATTCTAATTAGAGGTTGTTTCTTTATTGCTCTTATCATTACAAGAAATTTTACGTCCCTGTATGCAAGTCAACATAGAATATATCAGCGAAATTGAATAAATTTTTTGTAAATATTTTAATGTGGCATAATCACTTTTTTATCCAATTTTTAGCGAGCACCAACAGTACTTATTACCAACAAAATATCGAAAAAAAGGGTGGGGGCTATATTATAATTATTATCAGTAAAATAATTAATAATATCTAAGTAAACATCAATCTAAACCTACCAAAATATACAAACACAAAATATTATGTGTGCGTAATAACAGAGCTTCATTTACAAAAAAATTTAAGTTGAAAAATGAATTCATAATTTTTTGTTTTTTTTTAATGTACAATGCGCTTTAATTATCTAAACCACAACAATTTTATTAATTTAAAAATTACAATGCAAATCACACGAATTAACCTAAACCTTTTTTTTTTCTTTAAATTCCTAACCTATTATTGTCTACCTACAAAAGAAGGTAGGTTAAAAAATATATATTTCTTTTTATTTTGAAAATTAAAGAAAAAAAAAATAAACCACAAAAGCCAAAACCATAACCTCTGTCACTAAAGAACATTAAATAGAAATTATATCTCGGCAACACTAACATCATTAAACGTCAAGCAATAATTATTGTGTGTGAGCTTTTGTGTATTTACATTTTTTTCTCTATTTTTTGGTTTAGGTGGGTAGCAAATTTTTTTTTTTGTGTTTTGTTGTGTTTTTTTTTTACTGTTTTGTATCTTATTTATGTATCTTTTAAAATTTTGTTTATTTTTTACTGTTTTAAAGTTCTAGGTCGTCAAATCAATTAACTTATATTGTGTACAATTTTGTTTAGATATATTTTTAAAGAGGTAATACACGCGTAGTTTTATTTTCTTGTTTGTTTTTGTTTTTGAATATTTTTGATTATATCTCTTTTTTTTTTTTGCTTACAAAAGGTGTCTGGGTGAAAATTTTGTATACATAACGGAAATTTTAATGATGAAAATTTTTGTTTCTGTGCAATATTATTTGTTTAAAAAATAATTATTGTAAAATTTAGATTCAACGTATAGAATACAAAAAAAAATTGTAGGTAGCTCACACAAATGAATATGCAAAATTTTGAAGAAGAATATGGTGTGAAAATTTTAAATTGGTAATTAACACTTGCATGATTATTAGTTAATATTATTGCTATTGAGTATTAACATTTTAGTTGACATTAATTCTTTAAATATTTATAATTGATTAAGATTTTCAGATAAAACTAATACTAATATTGGTTGGAATATTGGAATAGAAGGTTACTTCAATAGTAATTTTCTACATACACAACAGGCGGCCATTTTTTGTTGCTTATTATTTTACGGTCGATATATTAAGCTTTAAAATCTATTAAGTACTAACTTTTGTTGAAAGAGAAATAAATAATGTCTGAAAATATAATCTAATAGTATGTATTTAGTTATCAACTTATCCTCAGAAAAAAATTGTACTAAATAACGTATAACACTTACGTTAGATTACTTTACTCAACATTATATTTTGTATAATCAACTTATCTAAAAATTACTATTTTAATTTCTATCTACTTCTATGAAAATTAACAAATCGTGGAATAATATTTTTATCTACTACAAGACGACTACTTATTGAAATGTTGAGAATCCCATTTTTCTTAACTTCTTTATACTTATTTGAAATATTGTTCCGATTTCAAAATACGAAGCAGAGATTTCAATAAAACTTCTGAGTATAACTTCGCAACCTCGTATTTACTTAAAAATTTAATACATTTGAACTTTTAAGTATATTTAGAAATTTTTTGGAGCTTTATTTGAAGATTTTAGTAAGATTTTTGAAGTTAAACTAAAGCAAACTCTGAGATATATTATTTCATATACAAATAACAGGCACGGCCATGTAGATGTTATAACTTTTTTGTACAAACAATGGGACTATGATATTACTTATATGAGGTTCTAATACTTTCAATAACAATTATATTACGTTGTTAAACTTTGTAATATACATTCTTCAATTTTTCTAATATCCTATACTTTACTTGCATTGCACAACATTTCTTTAATAAATTTAAATTTTAATTTAAATTTCTATTCTAAAAATATTTTTTGGTGAATTATTTACTAAACTAGTAAACTAAATTATATTGTATAGAAGAAATGTTACAGTAATTATATATAATAAATAATAGTACACATTCTATAATACACTTTTATTGAGCAGGATTGGGAGGGGGAGTATTTTTGAATTTTAATTGAATATTTTTTTTTGAAGAATGAAAATTGAAAAAAATAAATTGTAAAGTTTTTTTTTTTGTATCTTTATTTATTTAGTTTTTAATAAAAACAAAAAAAAAAAACAAACAAAATAGAGGTCATATGCGGTCTATAGGTTGTTAACTACCAAAAAAAAAACTTATCGTAGACGATATCATCACCCACCACCATCTCATCATTATTGTGTACTTTAATAAATAGTCAAAACCAAACAAAAAAAGTATGGATAATTTTTCTGTTAAAAAAAAACTTTACGGTTGAAAGTTTTGCTTTCTTCTTTCGAAATTGATTTTTTTTTTTTGTTTTAGGGGTCCATGAAAATCACCATTACCGGTTTTAATTTTGCAGATGAGTTTTTAATTTAAAGCGATTTTTGAAGAGGGGTATTGATTGGAAAATATTAACCACGAATTGAGTCTCATTGTTTGCGATTTTGTTACTGATGCCATTTTTTATTCTCTTTTCTTTTTTTGTTAGTTTTATAATTAAAAAAAAAATCAATAAAATTACAATAGAAAAAGTTGTGGGTAATTTTCTTTTATGTTGTTTTTTTTTCTTTCTTTTTTAAGAGAAAACCAAGAGGTGGTCAACTTAGTTTATCAGTATGCTTAAAGCGTTTATTATTAAAATTTAAAAAGAAAATATAAGTAAATAGAAAATTAATGGAAGAATTAAAATTGAAAGAAGAGAAAATTAGAGATTTAAATTTGTATGCTTACATTACAATTTTTGATAAGAAATATTGTTTTTTTTTTTCAATTTGATTTTGTACAATATATTATATTTTTCGTTTTTTTTTTTTTTGTTAATAAAAATAGTTTAGATAAAAAAATCGAAATTAATATTATAAGGTAATCCTCTACTATACATGGTAATTATTTGAATATAATTGCTTTCATTTGCAATTTAGTTTTCCAATACCATTTATAAGCGAACATTTCTATGTCAAACAGTTTTATACACAAATTAATACAAATTTTATCGATACAACTTTCATGTCTATAAACGTTCCAGATTAATCTTAAGTAATGTTCATGTACAAACTAGAACTGTAAAACAATTTAAATATTTAATGAAAGTCAAATTAATTCAGGTGAAATTATTGATCCGCGTATTGGTGTTGGTGTTAACGAAATTTAAGCATTTCATACTGTCTATAATGTCTTTTATAAAAGTAAGAAGCTTGAACAAAACTCCTATAGCTCATTTTATTTACAAAATTTATTTGTTCACATAGTAAAAAATTATTTTAAAAATATGCTTTAACTTTACATTATAGTTGGGTTTCCGTTAGCTGAGCAAACTACTCGGAGCACTTCTGACTCACTCTGAGCAGTTTGTAAATAAAACGAAAAAAGTTAGATTTTGAGCAAAACATAACCTCAGAATTTATACTGGTTTGACATTTAATTTTTTATGTGAAAAATTCGTTTTGTTTAGAAAATTAAAATTTAATTAAAATTAATAAAAAGAAACTGAGCGGTAATTAAAAAAAATTACAAAATAATTTAATTCTTCTGTTGTTTAACGAAAAAAATATTATATAATACAATATTAAGGAACCTTAAGTTGTAAGTAAATTATGAAATTAATAAATATAGAGTTAAATTATTTCTGAGATATTTATACAGAATTTGTCAGTTGAAAGCAGCTTTGATGAATGTTCACTACTAAATTATTTTTTATCTTCCTCATCATCTTCGTCTGATTCATCAATCAAAAAACGATGCAACAAAATAACAAAAATTTAAAATTATATAGAAGTTATTGAGAAGTACACAAATAATCAGTTTAAACAACATTTTGGTTTGGAAAGAAATGTAGTTAATAACCTGATATGTATAAAAATATAATTATTTAAAATATTATAATTTGAAAAATATTTTAGAATTTTATTAGCAACTAAAATTATGGACATAACCTTCAAAACTGAATGGCCATCTATAAATTTTTTATTTTACTCAATTTTCGTTATAAAATTAATAAAATCTTGTATAGCACAAAACTTCACCGCTAGAATATCTTAAAATCTTTAGTGGTGAAGTTGAATTTTAATATACAAATTCAACTGCCCAGAAGTCAGCAAATACAAAGCTTGCGTAGTTGTAAGCAAGAAATTTGTGCAGTTTGAGTAGTTTGCTCAGCTAAACAAAAAACGCAACTTATGACTCAGACGTTATGCTTCAACTCTTTAATAATTATTAGAAATGTACCTCCAAAGTAATATATTTAAATAAAGAAGTCATTAATTTTCGAAATATAGAAAAAATAGCATGAACAAATCTTATGAGCTTCTGCTAGTACAAAAAAAACTTGTTCGTCAATCTATTTTAAACTGTTAAATTAAAATTCATGAGCGTGGAAAAATTGAGAAAAAGTATATACATTTCAACAATTATCAGCTATATCTGAATTAGAAAATGAACCAACACAGGAAGCATTATTACATCCTTCACTATGCCCACACCTTCAAATAATTCAAATTTGAATACTGCTAATAAAATTGATAAATACTGAATCTGTCCAAATATATTTATTTGAAATTAGAAGTAACTTACACAGGAATGCAACCACCCAACATAATGAAATAGTGAATGATTATTATGAAAGAGAAAACAAGAAAACAAAGAAACATTTTGTTTCAATGTTATACTTGTAAATGTTATAGCTTAGTTATAAATGGTTCTTTTTTCCAATCCATACTAGAAGACATTCAGACGTTCTAAAAGGCGGACAAACAAAAAATAAGGGCAAAATTTTTAATAAAAATTTAGATAATATTAAAAACAATATACATATGATAATTTAGGTACACTGTACAGTGTACACATAAGAAAATTGTAAAAAAAAAAATGGGTGAATATTGATAAAAATGTTTGATGAAAAAGCTTATAAACTGCAAACTTAAAGTTTCATCGTAATTAATATCCAATTAAAAATTTTTATATAAAATAATACATTTTAAATTTCTATAAATAAAATGTCGAGAACAAAACACTGAAGATGGTTGCAATTAGGAGACGAAATACTCATATCTGTATGATAAGCATACAAATTTAGTAAAATTATAGGTATGTAATAAGTATTCGACTAGTTTTAAGAAAAGAAAAAGAATTAAAAAAATTTAATTTCCTTTGATTCGTCAATGTAAAGATGTAAAAAAACTAATCTAGTTTATAGATTGTTAAAAATCTTAACGGGATTTCAAAAATTTCACCTTTCAATATTTTAAAGCAGAGATAATGTAAAAATTTGATCGAATTATATAATCAATACATTTTACTATTTACAGTCTGTACTTCAACAACAAATATTTTTCCATTTCGGATTAGTCAACCAAAAGAAGTCATTTAACATTTGTTCAATTTTAGTACAACAATTTTTGTTTTTCATTTCTTCTTAACTACAAATTTTGAATCAAAATCGTCATCGTGGTTTATTAATTGATTGTGATATATCCGGTCTTATGGTATCGAAATTAGAAATTAGAAATTTAACAAGAACATTTTCAAGCAAATTTAATTAGAGTAATTATGTAGCTGTTAACAAGTCTTGGTATCTTCCTGGTATCGAAATTTATTCATCAAGAATGAGCTAAAAACTTGCTTAGTCACAGCGGAAATATCTTCTTCATGGAACAAATATCATAATCAACCGTATCGAAATTCATTGGTGAAAAATTTACGAAACAATCAAATAATCAAATTAGAAAATTAAGGTGATTATGCTGTTGTCGGTTGGTATGTCAAATTCCGTTTACATTCCGCATTTCGTATGCTGAAGTCCGTATTGTATTCTGCGGTCTTCCAATGTAATTATTTATCCAAAATTTTTAAATTTATGTATGCAGTACTTCGTTAGAAAATAATTTGAAAATTGTACGATAGAATTTGTCATTCGAAAGAATTAGAAGGGCTCGGAAGTGAATCATGAAATTTTTGTATGTTTTTGAAGAGCATCAGGAGACGTAGAAAATGTAATATAAATAGTTTTTTTTTATCAATTTTTTTCATTTCATGAAAAATATTTTTTTTTATTTAGGAATAAAAAAGCACTTCAAACGATTAATATATTTTATCGTTTTTAATATAACCTAATATGTATGTACATAATACATATATTAAAAACGATACATGTTATATTACTTTCTTTAGAGAATTTTAAATTTTCTCTAATGTAACAAAAAAATTACTATTAAATTTTAATTTGTATATACATATGTATGTATGTAATTATCAAAAAATTTATAACTTTTTACAAAATAAATAAAAAAAGCTTAAACTGTCAAAGTTGCCTTTTTTATTTGAAATAAAAAAAAATCTTTCGAAACATCTGATTTTGATTTCTGCACAGACTTTGTAGTCGAATGAATTTTAGCATACTGATTTTTTGATATTCAGCTCGGAAATTTTTTTCGGGGATTTTTTCGCTCCGGACTTCAATATAACCACTTAAGTTTTTCAATAGTCGATTTTATACACTAGGCTGCACAACACTGCTTAATGTTTTTGAAGAGTATGTAAGTTTTTTTTGGCAAAATTGAGTTGTATAACAATATCCTTGTTTTCGCAAACACAAAAAATATTCCTTGATATTGCACAGATGTGTTTCTCTAATGTTTGTGAATACGAAATTGTCTGCAGATGATCAAAAAAACATTAGAAAAGTTTTAAACGTCAAATATAATGTATACCAAATAAAACATAACAGAACAAACATACTGCATATAATATATACCAATTAGGTTGTTTGAAAAGCACGCTTTTAAGGTAAAATTTTTGTAACTTTATATTCATCTATACGGTAAAAAATTATAGTAGTGAATTTAAATTTTAAAAATTAGAAAAAGAATTAAAACATTTGTGGAAATCCAAAAACACCAGTAGACCAAGAATAAATTAAAAAAAGGGACTTTTGTTTTGATTATTTGGAAGTTAGTAATTGGAAAACTTTCCGAGAACTTTGCGACTGAAACTGAACTGAGCTTCCGAGAACTTTCCGACTGAAATGTGTCCTAGGCACAGCATTTAAATCTTTTTTTAAAATCACTAGAATGGTCTTTCATTTGCAGCATAAATTCATTCTTCGACCACATTCAGAAAGACCATACATCGAACACGCAATTTGTTTGGGCTTTTATTATAATGGGTTCTATAAACTTCATCGAACATTTCAAAATAATCTAAAAAGTTGTGGTATCTCTTCCAATGGAGCTCTTAAAATGGAAGATTTATAATTTTTTTTCGCTTGTGTGTTGTCCTTTTTTTTAAATTTTCAATACCTTACCAATAGCAAATTATTAATATTTATTTATTGTATGATCGTACCTGAAATGAAAAACAAAAATTAGGTATAGATTAATAAGCATTTTTAATACGAAATGTTTGATTGTATAATGTTTATAATAAGATTTTAAATAATTTCCGGATTTTCTCTTCTACAGTCTTCAGATTAAAAAGTATGGAATTTTAAATTTTCAAAATAATACAAAATATGATTTTAAGCTATAATAGCATCATCAATTTATATTATTTAATTACCACATCATATATTATTTCACTATTTTGATTGACACAATTTTATTTTGTTATTGTGAATTCTTTTTTAAAGTCATTTGTGTCAATTCACAAACTAATAAAAGAAAATAGCAATTCATAAAAATACAAAATATTATTTAAAAGGAAATTTAAAAAAATTTTCTTCTTGCACAATCTTTTTAATATCTACAAACAGCATAAAGCAGCAAAAACAAAAAAAAAAAATAAATAAAATTAATGACTTCATCATTTTTAATTATAATGATAAATTTTGCACCTATTGCACTTTATGAGTAACGGTAATATGCCTATCCTTGATTATAACATAATAATTTGTAGTTATTATTATAAATATTTTCAAAAAATTGCAAAATTTTGTATACTTGTACTTAACAATAATAAAATAGTTAAAACAGTTATATTTAGGCAATGTAAAAAAAAATTAAATGTATGAGACTACGTACACACATAAATAACAACAAATTTAATAACGCCTAAAAACCAATTAAATCATTTTGAATGCATGTTCTTATACTGTAGTATTTAAAAATTGATAGTTGAAAAATATAGAAAACTCTTTAGGAGTAAAAGCACACCACAATAAAAATCAAAAATAAATTCCATTCTCCAGCATGTACTGAAATTATAATGTTTTGCGCAATTCATCCTAGATAATAGTTAATGCCGCACCAATAGATAACACTATAAAATATTATAAAAAAAAACGACCGAATCCCATTTACTATACTTTTTACTTATATTTTAACATTTACAATAATTAGAAAAAAGAAAAACTGAAAAAAGTTAATTGCACAGAAAATAACAAGAAACAGGAAAGTAATATTAATCTCAGGTTTTAAAATACCAATTGTTAAATACTCCTCATTTTTAATTTCCTAATTCAACCCTATTATGTTTCTTTGTACTTAAGACTTAAGCAATATGCCTACGGAAGAATTTGTCTTCTATACATACGAGTTTGAATCTGTATAAAAAAGAATAAATCAAATGATTGAGCAATAATTAGTTTGACACCAAAATAAGTAAAGTATATGCAGTCATCTGACTTAAAAAGATGAAATAGATAAAAAAAAATGAAAAAAAAAAATAACTACTTAACTTCTATTAAAAATAATGTCCAGTACATATATGTTGTAATAACAAAAAACAATCAAATTAAGCAATGATGATGGAATCGAATACACAATCATAATTTGAAATCAAACTTACAATCATCAGAAAAAAAAACAAAGAAAAAAAAATTCTGAAATATTTAGAGATGAAAGTTTTCCAATTTTTAATGATCATTCGAATATAAATTTTCAGGGTATTCAGCCGTCCGCCAATACGTACAGTACAATTAGAAAAGTAAAAAAAAAAAATAAAAAATTTCTTTCTCATAAATATTATTATATATATTCTGAAACTGACATCGTATTTCAACACCTTCTTAACTCATCGTCAGTATTAAAGCTGGCGTAAAAATGATCCCAAATTAATAAAAAATTTAAAACTAATATAATTTTTAATAAATTTAAATCAAAATATTTTCTAATGATTTTTCTCGATAAGAGCTGTTAAAAAAAGCATGTCGATGTTCGGGCTGATCGTGGAATCAATTTGACTTAAATTATTTTACACAAATGGTCAAATTTTAAGGATTGTACAGAATGCAAATTATTTAACTAACATTTTAAGATTATTACACCACTGTTACTGTTATTATACCACAATATTATTTCTGTAACAAATCATTAAAACCAAAAAGTTATATAAGTATTATATAAGTTAATATTTAATTGAAACAGAAAAAACTTCTATATAATGTTTTAGCAACTCATATTTTCTAGTATGTATATTTAAGCAATTCTCTAAAATATTTTAGTACGTTTGGCCATGTCTTGAGGATACGTTTTGCATATTTTTGATAAAAAAACTAGTTTAATTGAAGTTATTAAATTCTGAATTTTGTAGATCATTAATAGCATCCAGAGTTATTACAAAGCTTCTCTTTTGTCGACAGATTAATTTATCGGTTTGGATGGCTGAATCAAAATTATTCAATAAACCAATTCAAGCAAGGTTGTTCTTGACATCTTCTTACACATACAAAAATCTACTGTTTTTTCTTTGCGTCGATTTCGTTTTAAATACAATAATTTGAAGGATCTAGAAACATCCCGCACGTCATATTGGATTTTAAATATCAATTTCTAGATATTGAAATTTCCACAGTAATATCAACCAACAAATCGGTAGTATATATTTTGATCTTATTAACTACATAAATTGGAACGAGTAATGTTTTACGAACATTTATTTATTTCTTAATTTTCCGGTACATCAACAAAATTGAATGTGGAAAACTACTATTATTATTGGGAACAAGGTCTTCTTATATAGAGTAGTTACATTTTTTATGTTATTACCACATTATAATATCAATAAATTGACATGAAAATAAAAACGACGTTAACTTATCATTTAGGTATGAAAATTAATAGGTTTTTTCGTATAAACGTTATGTATATATATTTTCATATAAAATTAATATATCCTTTAATTATAAATCACTTTGATCTGATTATTCTTATATAATATCTAATATGAAACTCGTATGCAATGTAAAGTAATAAGCTAGTTTATATAAAATTAATAAATAATATTACTAAATTTATATTTGAAATATATTAATTTTGATAAGTTTGTAAATTCTGTGCATGTTAAATTTGTAAATTCTGTGCATAATATAGAAATGTTATTATAATATATGATAAAGTTATAAAATAGTATATTTTATTATTGTTTTTTATAATTTTTATAAAGTAGGTTTATAAAAAAATGTTCCAAAATTAATTTATAAAATAATTCTATAAATTTAATAGTATTTCTTTATTACATTTATATTTTATTCAGTATTAATTTTATAAGTTGCTCATATTAAATAGTTAATTTCAAGCGGTACTTTCTGAATTCTGACGGAAAGCGAAGAGCTAATATAATGCACGTATTAGAATGATACAATTTCTTATTTGTTTTATAAACTTATAATATTAAATTAATATTATTTACTTATTAATATTGTTCGATTAATACGTTTCTTCTATCAATTTTATAATTATGTATAATTATCAATTTTATAATTATGTACATTATTATAAAGTTTATACAAGTTTAACGTAAAACAAATTAGATGATGCAGTTTTCGAAAAGAAGTTGAAGTTTAAGCACTGTTCTTGTGAAGTATTTTAAAAAATTAAAGTAATTTATTTGCAATAAATTAAAATTAAAATGTGTGGAGTACTTTTAACAATAAATACTTGCAATAAGTTTAAATTCGTGGAAGTACAAAAATTTAGTGACGATTTTAATTAATTATGTTGACTTTTTTGTAATTAGTAGGCTTGAAAAATTAATTGAGGAACATTCATTAAACCTTGTAAATACTTTTAATATTAAACTCATCCTTAAGCACCATATTCTTATTAATTATCCGAATGTTATGGCAAAAATTGGCTCTTTAAGTCAATACTCTACAATGAGGTATGAATCGAAGCATCAATATTTTAAGCAATTATTCAGAAATTTAAAAAATTATATAAATTTACCAAAACCTTATGTCTAAGACATCAAAAGGGCGTTTCTTTTACTTGGGAAAATTTTAACATTATGCATAAGCATAACATTAAACATTACACTTGGCATGTTAAGTCAACCTTAATGGACTTACTTAGAGAGTTATTAATTTTGTAGAAGAAGATTTATTAAATTTTTTGCAAATTATTTATATTGTTTTTTTTTTTAGGAATAAATACATTTTCTTGTGTAAAAAATTTATAAATGTAAAGTTTGATAATTTTCATAACTCTTTTGAAGGCGAACAAGACTTAAATTTACCAAATTTGATTGTTAAAAATCGTTCTTCAGACACATTTGCACAAAATTCTTACGAAATTGTGGTTTCTAGAAGAAATAATAAAACATATATTTTGAAAAAGTATTAATAATATTAGTTTATAAGACTTAATCTATATAATAAAATTGTATTGCAAAACATAATATATAATGTAATAATACAAAATATAAATAAGTTTTAGTAAATTGTTACTTGAAAGACATTTAAAAAAATAAATAAATTTAAATACATACAATAATGTTTTACTTATTTTTATGAGATTAACCTTGGACAATGTTTTTCGCAAGTATCATAATGATTCCATCTCAGGCACTTTGTATGCCATAAAGGGTATATACTTTTATAAATTGTAATATGGAAAATAAGACCTTTATTTTCTTATTATTTTAATATAATTTTGGTAAAAAATCCAATAAATTCTTCATTATTATTTTAATAAGTTATTCTTATAAATATTAATGTGAAATTAACTTATTAAATTAATAAAGATTAGTATATCCAATTCTAATACCTACAGTCATATAAATTTAATATGAAATGACTATAAACTTGATTCATACCTTTAAGAAAATTAAATTAATATATTCCAAGATATAAAAACATCTAATATGTATAATATATTAAATTAATATATTGTTAAATATTAAATAATCTTATCTTTATAAGTTATTAAATTAATCTAGAATACTTATTGATTTTAATACGTTCTCTATTTATTAGTTTAATATGATTTTAGTCAGGATTTATGTGAATAGGAAAAATTTATTAGTCTTATACCTAAGTTTTCAACCGTGTGGCCACTACATAACGTAGATCCTGGGGATGAGTCTTCAATGTCTTCCCTTTTCTCTCCAGTTAAAAATACGAAACTGTTTCATGTCTGCCGATATTGTTTAGTCTGTCCAAAGAAGGTTTGGGCCACCCAGACGTCTTGTACCTACGGGCTTGGATTCGAAGATGCTCTTGGCTGAAGCGTTTTCACCTATCCGCTCTAAGGGTCCAAGCCACTGAAATCTCTTCACTTTAATATTAGTGACTACGTTCACTTCATTATACTGTTCATACAGTTCGGCATAATTATCCTTCAGACCCCATTATCGTTTTCAGGATCATATACCACACCAAGTACGCCATACATTTTTTTAAAATATCCTATACTCGGATTCGATAAAAAAAGACATAAAATTTGACAATTCTTTGTAAAATCTCAATTTAGAACAAAATTTCGACATTTTTGTGAAACAGAGGATTCTTTTTAGGGATTAATTTCCCCTAGACGTTATGTAAAAACATCACATTAATTTCTTTATATCTTTCCATTTAATATGATTTTTGTTGTTATTTTCTTTTCGTATTCTTTTGTTCGGGCGTTTAATCTTAACAAATAATATTTGTATAAAAATTTAATTTACACCTGAAGAAAACTGTTTTTTTTTTTTTTGTTTCTCTTTTGCTTCTATTCTTAATTCTATTTACTTGTTTCATTTTTTACCATTCTACTGATGTGTAGCTAGTTTTTTTTTTGGAGGTTTAACTTTTTTCATCTAAATAATATTTAATATAATAATGATCATATGGGATTAAAAATAGGTGTTAAAAATCTAAAGAAAAAGAATAAAAACAAAATAAGACTATAAAAAATTAAATACCAAATAAACATAGACAAAGAACAAAAAAATAATAAAAAAAAACACAACACCTGATGGGCGAAAACAGCGAACACATTAGTAAGACAATTCAGTTTCAGAATTCGTTATTTTTGTTTACTGTTTATTCTCTCCCTCTGAGTTCTTAACAAGAATCTTATGATGTGATTACGAAGAAAGTAAAGAAAAGTATAGAAGAAAAACGAAACGAGGACAGATAATTAGAGAGAAACACGTTAAAATAAAGTGCGTGTATTGATTAAAAAAAATAAAATAAATAAAAATATAAAGTAAATAAATGTAAACGACGAGACCATTAAGGCCGTCCACAATGAGAATTCATTATTTGGGATAAGCGAATATACAAACAATATTTAAAGATGCTTAGAAAGCTGCCAGCCTGCGTGCCAGTCCAATAAAATGCCAGACTCTGAGGGTAAATAAATGAAATTAAATAAATGAAAAATTGAAATTTTTATAAAAAGAAATGAGAATTGAAAAACAAAATTTTTTTAGACGCATCATGAAAACTAATGGATACATTTTTTTTTTTAATCTTTGGGTGTTTTAAAAAATTGTGATACTTAATCTATTCAATTGTTAATAATATCAGCTTTGTTATTAAAAGGTGTTTCTTTTGTTTTGTACAATTTAGTTTTTCTTGTTTTTTTTTCAAATAAATTGGTTACAATTTACAATAGAGGTGATGAGAAATAATAATTATATTTTATTAGAGAATAATTTAAAACCAAAAAAAAATAAAATAATAAAAACAGAATAACTTTTAAAGTAAATTTACAACAATGAATTGTATAATAAATTTTTTGGGAAATTCATTTGATACGAATTATAATTGTTTTATACAAAAAAAAAAACAAAAAACAAGTTAAATTAAATTTTTATTTTAATACTTTTTGAATTTAGAAAATTTTTAGATGCTCGTAAAAGCGTTGTTTCACTTTATAAACTTGAGAAAATTATTTCGTCTCTAATGGCAAATGTTTTTTAATTGATTAACAAAATAAAAAATATTCAGAATTAAAAACGAATTTCATCACATTATTTTTAAAATCTTATAGATTAGGATAACTGTACAAAACAGATTAAGTTAAATCTTAAAATACCCTGTTACTGATCTCAAGCTTATCTAATTTTTATCCTGTATGACTACATATTTTTTTTTTATTTTTAGCGAAGTTGGACAAATCATTATGGTGAAAAAAAAATTTATTTTTTGTAATTGAAACATACTATTAACACGTTGATCGATTTGGTAGAGGAAAATATAATAAACTAGCGTCACTCTAAATTGTGAGTCACTAATGTTATTAATATATACATTCATATACATTCTAAATTTAGGTACAAACAAAATTTTTTTTTGTTGTTTTTCTTTTGTTTTTCAGATACCTACATGCTATGTACAGACAATATACACGTAGAGAATAATAAGAATAATAAGTAAAATAAAATGATCAGAAATAAAATAAAACAAAAAACTAAATTTGAAGTTCTCTTCTCATAGTTCTCATCAAAGAATACCCATCACAATTAGAATATGCAGTATGCCTGTACTCATGTATGTATTCATTTGGTTGCATAACAATCCATATGCAAATTTGCTAAAATTGTAAAAATAGACGATAATAAGAATTTAACGTGCAACAAAAAAAAAATATAGTAAACAAAAGCGAGTAACAAAAAAAGTTGGCTGAAATTAAATAAAAAAAAGTTAATAATTTTTAAAATTATTTGTTGATTAATATATTGATTTGGAAAAAAAATTTTGTTGAAATAGTTAACAATATTATTTTCTAAATTATATCAACTATGCATAAGATTTTTAGGAGACGTAACTAAAACCGCGTTATCATATTCTTTAAATTCTATGATTTGTAAATAGATGTTGTCCTCAGTATTATTTTATAATCGTATACCAATATAATAAATATTTAGGTTTACTATAATTTAATATAATTAATAAAAAATAATAATGGTTGTAACTCCAAATTATTACTGACAAAAATATTAATAATATTTTATGCTATTGTAATGTAATTATAATTTAATATTCCTATTAATAGGTATATAAGCAAATAATAATGTTTAAAACGTAAATATTAAAATAATAAAAGATCAGAATTAATCATCGTATAAGGGAACAAACTAAATTAGAACAAACATTTTTCCCCACCTTTCCTCATATAAATAATGGGAACGCAAGCAAATCCAAAGAAGAATAATTGGAACGCAAAATTTTTTTCCAGTATAAAGCAAAAGGCAAACACTTGCTTTGTACCTTTTTCTCTCATAATAAATTTGGCATACGATAAGTAAATGTAAATTTTACCTTTTTTAACTAATGATATTTTGCTTGTTTTGGTTATTGAGCTAAGTCATTTAAAAAATTATTGTTTTAATTTAAATTAACACATGCAAACTCTGCAAAGTATCTTGGTATGCATCTGGATAGGCGTTTAAATTGGAGAGAGCATATTGTCAACAAAAATAAACAACTTAGATTGAAGTTTAACAGCGTATACTGGTTAATAGGACGTTATTCGCAGTTATCAATGGCGTGCAAGATTCTACTATACAAGGCCGTCTTGAAAGCCATCTGGTATTATGGTATAGAACTGTGGGGAACCACAAGTAATTCCAACGTTGAAATACTGGAAAGGTTTCAATGCAAAGTACTCCGATCAATAGTAAATGCACCATGGTTCGTGAGAAATGAGGAAATTAGAAAGACTGAGGAACACTAAAGAAATCTAAAATTGTCTTATTAATCTTTACCAGACAGATAACAATTTGAGTTTTTTCGCAGCTGATTGCAATGTAAAAGTAAATGAATTTTTAAATTTGCAAAATTCCAAACAAGAAGATAAAAACATAAAAATTAATGAATTCAACATGTTATACTGTTGTAGGAGAGAATATGGCCAAAAATATCAGTACTGTTTATAAATCCAATATAAGAACCTCAAGCAGATTTCATTTTCAAAAATTTCATGAAAGCATAACTAAAATTCTAATAAATAATCTAAATGAAACTGTAGCAGGTATAGATGGAATTATTTGGTTAATTGGTTAAGCCGATTACATCTCTCATTAATGCTTCAACGAATAAAGTAATTTCCCAGATATTCCAAAAATTTAGTAAAGTGATTTTTATTTACAAAAAATTGGACGTTCGAAATGCTTTAGGCCGATCTCTATTTCGTCAGTCTTCAGTAAAATAATAGAAACACATATCAACAATCAACTAACTGAATACCTACGACAAAATACACTACAGAGCTATATTCAATATGGCTTTACGAAAAACTTCAACACGACCATTGCATTATTTAACGACGTAACACATATTCAAGAAAAGATTAGCATATAAACAAAAAAGCATATAATTCTTTGATTTAGCTAAAGCATTCGACTCTGTCGATAGGAAGATATTACTAAGAATTATCTTTGAATGTGGTATAATTGGCAAAGAATATGGATGATGGTTTTAAAGTTACTTCACCAGAGAAAACAATACTCAGAATGCGAGGATATAAAAGGTCAAGTAGAAAACATTGAGTATGGCGTGATACAAGGAAGCACTTTATTTCAAAGTACGATAAACTATAGTATAGGAATTTGAGGAAACACATATATTAAAGAAAAATAAGCTCTCTCCAAAGAATTCAAAATTTCACGCGGAACTTCAACCAATTATATACACTTCAAAAATAAAATTTTAAAAGTATGAGACTCTAGAAGTTTAAACCAAGCATTGCAATTATATAATATTAAGAATAATTGGATCAAAACAAACACTAAATTAGTCGTTAACAATCAAATACATTGGCACAATACGAATTAATGAACTAAAACCTATCATGCATACAGGAATCATGACTTTGAACCACCTCTTGGAAAATTCCTGAATATGTCCAGACAAAATTTTAAGAAGGAGCTTCAAAAATTAATGTTATCTAAGTATAACTCAGATGACTGGAAATTTTTTTTATTTTTTTTTTTTTCTTTTTTATTTATTGTTAATTAATTGTCATAGTGAGCTTTATACTGATTTGTTTCTTTTTTTTTTCCCATTGCATAAACTTAAATACTTTATATTAATTTTGATTTTGTAACTGCTTATATTTGCCTTGTTTTTATTTATATTTTTTTTTTCACTGACATTCAAATTATTTCGTGTTCATTTTCATATTTAAAAACTAGTTTATAACTCTTTTTGAGATATGCTTGATTAAATAAATAAATAAAAAAAATAAAATATCCCCGATTGGTCCATTTCATCAATTGGGTCCTTAATTAATCTTAGAATAGTCTTGAGTCGATTAGCTTTACTACTATAATTACAATGTCTTATCCACGCATATTCAGTGAAATTAATAGAAAATGTTCAACTTCGTACCCAGAATCACATCATAAGCCTTTTATTATTACCAGGTTGCTAAAATATTACATAAACATTACATTCAAGTAAATTTTTCTAATCAAAAATATTATTTTTACATTTTAATTCTAATAACAAATTTTTCATCTAATAAAAAAAAAGTTCACGTTTGTTTTTCTTAATTGAATGTTTGCAATTTAATTTCTGTGATTTAATTTTAGTTTCTTGTCTGTTAATAAATTTTCTCCAAATTGAATCCATTAAATTCATTTCTTGAATTAAAAACAATTATCGAACAGAAAATCAATTACAAAATTTTTTATACTATATTTTTTACTATTCAAGTTGCCCATTGTAGTAAAAACTTAAACAAGTTTTCCATAATTTGTATCCAAATAAAAAACAGAAAGAAAAGACAATTAAGATTTGTAATTTGTTATATCAAAAATAGAGTTGGATTTGGGCATTTAAAAATCAAAATCAAAATTCAACAATAATTAAATAAGCAACTTCAATAACAACTTGCATGTTATGATTGCAGTTTCCAGCAATTTTAATTTTTTTTTATTTACTTGTATAATAATTCAGTTGTTGTGAATTATTTCTCTTTCCCAATGTATTATAGAAGTAAGGTTGCTGAACTAATATTATTAAAAATCATAAAAAAAATCAAAAAACCAAATAAGTTAATTATTTAAAATTAGATTGTATTATTAGGTTATTACTACTTTAATAAATATTGTGCATACAATTACCACCACAATAAAAAATATAATACAATTTAAATAAACTCGTAATTACACATTCGAATGAAAATAATAACAGTAATTTGTTCAATTATCAAAAAATTAAATTATGAGTTTCAAAAATTTATCAAAATTTATCTCATACAAAAACAAAAATCATAAAATCAAAAGAATCGTGACATTTTACACGTGTGTATATTAAAATATTCTATATTCATTTATTTTTATAGTTATAAGTAATATGTGTTTCTCAAACTTTTTGAATTGGATATTTTTAAGCCTGAAAAATTAAATTCAGAAATAGCTATAGATATATTTAATTTTTCAATATTTATAAAATTGCTAAAACATAATATTTCCTTCAAATACACCATAAACCGGATCCGAACTACCCGACCTTAGTTTGAGTAATCGAATTGTACAACTGTTATAATGTATTATAATATTCGACTATTTTCAATAATAAAATTATACAAATTTTACTATAATATAATTCCGGTTAGTCAATTAGATTTATAATAATTCATCCTATTCATAATATTTTGCTTAGTGGTAGCTCCAATGTTTACTACATAGCTATTTACAATAAAAACCAATTTACAATAATAAAATATGAAAATATTATAATCAATAACTCTAAAGCTAAATAGATAATATAAAAAGTTTACAATTAAATTAAAAGCAACAATGCAGAAGAGTAACCTTATTAGATTAGAAAATTATTTTAAATAATAGTAGGTACTCATTTCTAAATTTATTGTTGTGTTGTACCAAAGATTATTTTAAGTACTATGCTCTACAGATTATAGTAATCTTTGGTTGTATTGATTTGTGTTTATTAACATTCTGTTAACATAAAGTCATATTTTCCGCACTTAGTTTTATGAAATGTGGTAGAAAATAATATTTTCGTGTCTAAATTGTGATCTGTCTTAATTGTGTCTCTTAAAATGTTATTCATATAGTGTGAATCAATGTGTTTTTTGTATACTTGAGTTATAAAAACGATATTTATAACACAGGTCTCTAAACCTATAAAGTATAGACATATTAAGCAGTTTACGACGATTGATGTAGAGTGCCAGTAATCACACCTATGAAAATTTGTTTGAATTCATTCTATTTTATCAATTACCAAAATTGGGACCAAAACTGGGGAAATATAATAGGGACCAAAACCGGTTAGAATATTAAAAAATTTGTCTAAATAATGTAAATAACGATTTAGCACCAAATCATCAATTTCCTTAGACCATCTTTTTATAAAACGAAACATTGAGTTTGATTTGATTGTATTTGATGATGTATGTTAAATGCGAGTTTGATATTAGAAATTACCCCAAAATCATTCGATTGCATTCGATTTGTTTAATTATAGAACCATCAAAGGTATATTATTTTGTATTCCAGGTTACAGGCTTTGTAGAGCAAGTAACCCACGTAACATTTTATTGTTATAGAAACAAAATTGGTGCTATAAGACTCCTATATGTTCCCGATAAGCACCAATGGTGTTATAATAATAAATAAAATAAAATAATGGTGTTTTTATGGGAATAGTGTGATTATTATTACTATAAAAGTGTTTTTATAGCAAATGGGGGATTTTCAGTAAGTGCTACAACAATGTTGTTGTTAGTCTAAAAGTTCGTAATCCTATATCAAGAGTTTAAGTGTTGTTAAATGAATATAATTGCTAGAACAGTAGTAGTGGTGCTTTTACTTTAATGTATTCCTATAATTTTACTAAATTTACTGTAGCTTTTGAATAAATATTTAGAATAAATATTTTGCGACGGCCATTATTTTCTATAAACATGGTACACAAAAAATGTTTCTTAAATAAATAAATACTGAAAAGCTTTATTTGATGTTATGCATTAATTAACCTACATTATTTAATATATTAAAGAAGCAATTTAAAAATATATTTTCTTTTATTTATTTAAAAATTGGATATTTTTGAAGGGCAATGTATTTTTTCTAAGTATTATTATAATAAATGTCAATGAAATTTCTTTCCCAGCCAAATTTTGCATTTTGGTCACAATAATTATAAATATTAATTCAATTATTCTTAGCCGCAAAATATTTTTTATTAGTAAGACATATTTTATATTATAAAACATTTACAAATTAATATATGTCTCCCTTTCTCATGAAATAAATATAAACTCCATAAAATTATTATTTTAAAATAAAAAATAATATACCTTTCTCACTCTCGCACAACATAATTTATTTCAAATTAATTTCATTTCAAAATTAAAACGTATACACTAATACATAATGTATACTAATCCTATAACAATACTACAGGATTTTCCATTTTAGTGCTATAACGCATTTATAACGTTTCGCAACAATGGCGAGTGATAGTGTTATAAGAGAGCGCTAGAGTCTTATAGCAATAAAATTGTTATGTGAGAAAATGACAAGATGGCGCATTTATCAAAGTAATCCATTATAATTAGAGTATTTTATAAAATTGTTTAAGTCCTTTTGTTCAGAGAAAATGAGTCGTTATTTCACAGTAAAAGGTACAAACGTTTTTTCGTACTTATGTCGCGTACTACCTATTTAATTGTTGTGTCAAGAATAAACTAGCTTAAATTTTGAAAAAACAAAAAATTTATATAATAATATGTGACTTGTATGCTATTTTTGTATTTCACAAGTGTTTCCTAAGCTTAACAATTTTCAAAATTAGAGTTTATAAATGTCAAATAGAATTACATAAATAAATTAAAATATAGTATTACATAAATAAACTGTAATAAAAACTGTAAATAAAAAAAAATAATAAATTTGAAATATAAATTCTATTTTTAATAATCTTAGAGAAAAAAATTATTTTAAGCCAGATATTTAATAGTATAATTAAAACTCCATTGAATTGGTTAAAAGACATTAATAAGAATGTTATCATTTTTCATTCATTACTGAATTATTTTGATTCCAGTATTATTAGTATTATTAGTATGTTGCACAATTTGAATATAACTGTTTCATTTAACTACAATTATCGTTAAAAAATATTGTATGTTTATCAATATTTAAAAAAAAATTAATAGTGGTAATTGTATATTATTATAATTAAATTATTTTTAAATATCTATAATTTTTTTTATTATTCTGCAATTAAAATATAATGAAAATGAATTTCATAAGTTTTTACTTTTTTTTTTTGTTTTTTTTTCTACCGAAATTTTAACATATACTACCTCGGGGGAGTTTTGATTTAATATATCACGAATTTATGGTAAGTTTTAACAGGTTTTTTTTGTTGGTAGAAAGTTTTGAAAAAAAAAAATAATAATGTTTCAATGAACGTAATGAACGTAATGATTTAGAAATAAAAAATAAATAACTTCGACAGGAAATTGTGGTTTTTTGTTAACTTTATTTGATTTTTATTTGATTTTAAGAATTTTGCTAAAATTATTTCATTACGAATATTCAATATTAGACTATCCATAGACTATCAATTTCCAGTCGTTAACATTGACTTCTATCATCCTCATATTTGTTCTTCACTCTGCACTAACGCTCCTCATGACCCTGATGAACCCACTGTTATCGTTTCGACTTTAACAACTTTAATGATCTTAATAACTTTTTTTTAATCATTCTAACCAATGATAGATTCAAAAACATATACAACTAACTAACATTGAACTGTAACCTCATCCGTTGGGCATAGGGCAGAAAAAAAAAATTTATAAAAAAATATGTACCTTTCGTAAATAATTTTTTTTTTTTTAATTTATAAATAATTTTGTCAAATTTATTTCATTTTCTGTTTAATTTTTAATCTTTCGACCTTATTTCATTATGAAATAAAATCAAATGAAATAAAGTCGAAAAAAATATGAACATTTGTCGAAGTTATTTTATTTTTTTATTAATTGCTACTTAATGTAGAAAAAATCCGAAGGCAAATGAAACAATCTACTGAAAACAAAAAGACTAAAATGACTACTTGTAAGCTCATTTAAAAATATCTCACCGCGTATCTAAGTTATTGAATAATGTTAAATGTGCTTATTTAAGGCAATAAAATTCAATGATTATATTTTTGTGGATGACTTTGTGAAACAATAAATGTGGATAGATTTATATTGTACAAAATAATAAAATTATGATGATGGCAAACATATGCAAAGCGAGAGGATAGACAGATATGTATAGCGTTGATATAAAAGCTTGATAATTCTCAATAGTTTTGATATTTTTTTAGGTATTTTAGTTTGTAAAAATATTCTTAATATTTCTTTGAAACACGTGACTAGCTTATTTTTGAAAATGATCCAGATGGTTTTACCAAGGGTTCAAATATTTGCTGGTTAAAGGTTAGCGTAAAAGAAATTAAAAAGTTAGCCTGTACCTTTTGCATTTTACTTTGTGAATATTTTCGATGCAAATTGACTTAGACACTTGAATCTTTGTGAGAATTCATTTTTTATCTAAATTTATATTTTAAAACTTTTTTGAAGTAAAAAAAATAATTGGGGGTGGATAAACCAGCTATTTTTTTTTGTCTACGTGGTCAGCTGGAAAGGTACACCTCTACCTAAAATGCATTTTATATGAATTTTTGTGTTAAAATAAGAAAATATTATTTTTTATATCACAGAAATAATTTATTATAACAATTTTGTTTTGTATACACCTTTTTTATACACATTTTTCATTTACGTAAAGTTTCTATAATAAACAACGGTACTTGGGTACCCAAAGGACAGTTCGTCTTCAGAATATGAAATAAGAATAGTTCGATACCTAATGATAATTTTATTATAGAATTGATATAAATTTTTCTGGACCTAAAACGGTACATCATCGTCAGTAGGTACATGAAATAAATAAAAATTCTAACGGTACTTAGGTACCCAGAAGACTTATCATTCAAATATAAAATAAGAATAGTTCGGTATTTAATGCTGCATATTAAAATATTATAAAAATATATATTTTGTACCGTTTTTTCTAAACTTTTTTTTAAAATTTTCTTTTTGTTTTTTTTAGTAAATTTCCATGAAAAAAAAAATTAAAAAACTGACACTTTTTTTGTAATTTAATGTATTTTGAACACTTTACCTTAAATTTGAAGAAATTAAATAATATTTACAATAAAATAATTAAATTTTAAAAAATAGCTACGTTTTTTGATGAAAAAAACACATTTTTTGCGTGTTTTGTGTCTTTACGACAAACCATGACTTTCCTTGCTACCTGAGCAGCAAATAAAATTTTAGGGTTGTCCATCTATCATTTGATCATTA